>CM060931.1:649731310-650348538 GCA_030765085.1 Allium cepa | reverse complement strand
TTACTAAGTTTACAGTGTTTAAACTTATTGAAAACAATTTGCTTAACCTTCTTTATATAATGCTGCAGTTTGAAAACCTGAGAGCTCCGCTAATTAACTCGAGTGTCACTTTGAGTTACTCACCCACTTGCCCCGAGTCTCTCTCCTACACGCCTTCTTCATCTTCTCTTTTTTTTAATTTTGTCTCCAGTAAGTAAAGTTTAAAAATTAAGTTTAAATATAGCATCAGGAAAACCATGTTCACGCGCTCGAATACAACCCGAGCAATCACCCCAATTACTCGAGTAACAACTCGCGACACACATCCATCACGGCGCTGACACCATCCTCTCGCCGTACACATGCACGGCGACGCGGCTCAACTCCGACGAACTCCAACGCCTCAGGCAAATCGCAAATCACACAAATACTCGAAAACCAAACACGATTCACCTTCTCAAATTCGAAACCGAAAAAAAGACAGTTCGATCAAAAACCTGGAAACACAACCTACCAACTAAAACCGCACGCCATCACCGCACAGAACACCGGAGACACTCAAAATTCATCCACACCACGACAACACCCAAAGCTACCATTCTCCGGAATTTCAAGCAACTCGATCACGTATATGGGACGAACACCCCTCGTTACAGACACGTTCAAAAGCTCGAAATTAAACCCTAAAATGAATTCGTTCGACCGATTCTTGTCTTTGAAAAATTATTCAACAATTTTCCTAACATCACAGATGTTCATACCAGCTTCAAAACAAATTTCAACATTTATTATTGATTCGATTGTCTGAAAATGAGAAAAATGCAAATTTGTTTCAAATACAACCTGCTCTTAAAATACCAAACTAAAAATCTTCGTTTTAGTTTTAAAAATCATAACTTGCAGTCAGAATCCAAGTTATAAACTATAAATAGCTTTTTATAACAATTGAATTTATCAAACTATTATTTGATTTCCTGTAAAACAAGTTACAGCGGTATAGTTTACAAACATAGTTTTGAATCAGCTTTTAAAAATCTTAATTTAGGTTTAAACATCTTGATTCAGTTAAAAACTTAAAGCATAACAATGTTTTCGTGAGAATAATTTGAGTTTGAACAGAAATATGAATCCTGTAACAAATAAAAGAGAACTACAGAGCAACCTATAAATATACATAGAATTATATTCAAACTGAAACATATACAAACCAGATTATCAATGAATCTTGAACTATTTTTAAATAAACTTAAAGCTTTGAAATTTCTTGTTTACTCACCTGAAAAGGTTGCTGAACAAAGAACACTTCTTATTTTTGAAAACCTATTGCTGGAAACTGTCATGAGTGCTTTCCTATTTTTTATTGAATTTTGAGTTTAAGCTTTGAAAAATGAAGGTGTTTATTATATATTTTTCTGGACTTCTGTGTGTTTTGCTAAACGAACTAAATGGCTCAGATGTGTGTGTGTGTATATATATATATATATATATATAGGAGAAAACAGTTTTAATATGGGAAGGTATTAACTGGTAAAGTTGTTTTCTTCTTTTGTCTTGATATGAATAGATTTTTCTTTCTGAGATGTAAATATTTTGAATTGGAAAAATATTGGCTGAGATGATGGCATTTAATGCCAAGGTTTCTTAATATGTTTACATAATTATTATTGTGTTTTGGTTATATATAAATATTTTGTTCTAGCTTGAATAATTCATATACATGCTTTGTCTAGTTTAACTTTACACTTTGTCTGATTTCATTTTTCTACTTTGTTCTTACAAATTTAAACTTATGTTGTATGCATACTTTAACTACTTAATTCTTGCTTGTATTTAAATTTTTAATTTTGTTTTCTATTTGATATTTTAACAATCAATATTTAAATTACATTCATATGTTTGACTTACATTTTCTACTTATTTTAATATTGATAGAATTTGATTATATTTTAAACATTATTATCTATAAATAATTTTATACCTAATAATAACAAGGTAAAGCATTTTATTCAATTATATAAGATAGATTTTATTGCAAACATATTTTTAAGAGATTTATTTTTAAATTTCAGATCAAATTTCCTTTAAAAAAATACAAATCTATATAAACAAATGGCAAATATTTCCAAAAATCATATTCACTTTAAAATGATTAGTTTACATTTTATTTAATTGGGTTAAATATTTATTAAAATAATATGGCCAAAATCCAGGGTCGCTACATTCCTCCCCCCTTAAAAGAATTTCGTCCCCGAAATTTAAAATAAAAGATAATTCAAAAGCTGTTATATCAACCATTCAAACATACATATCATTCATAACTTAGCAAACGGTCAAACAATCTATTCCAACAAACATCATTAGCTATCTGGATACAAATCCGGATAAGCTTTCCTAAAACTATCCAGAGTTTCCCAGGTACAGTCTTTGGGATTCTCGCTCTACTGCACTTTGACGAGCTTCACTACCTTACTCCTGAGTGGACTCTCGTCTTGATCAACAATCCGAACTGGATTCCTGACCATAGTCAATTTCGGCTCGACTTCCATATCTCCCTGGATTACTGGTTCTACAACTAATGATGGATCATGAAAAAATTTCCTTAGATGGGATACATAGAATACATCGTGAACTCCAAACATCCGTTCTGGCAATTCAATTCTATAAGCTACAGCACCAATCCTTTCCAATATCCGAAATGGTCCAATATTTCTCGGGGTAAGTTTTCCCGTCTTTCCGAATCTAATAGTACCTTTAATCGGAGAAACTTTGACAAAAACTAAATCACCAATCTCAAATTCCAATTCTCCTTTTCTTATCCGCGTACTTCTACTGACGGTCTTGAGCATCTCTCATCCTTTTCTTGATAAGCTCAACTTTAGCAGAAGCTTCTCGAATCCAATATGGCCTAAGGACAAGATGTTCTTTCAACTCTATCCAACAGGATGGGGATCTGCATGGTTTTCCATAAAAAGCTTCATAAGGAGCCATCTTAATATTAGCTTGGTAACTGCTATTATTGGAGAATTCTACCAATGAAGATGGTCTTCCCAAGATCCACCAAAATCCAAAACGCAAGCTCGCAGCATATCTTCTAGAATTCGGTTCAGTCTCTCCGTCTGTCCATCTATCTGAGGATGATAGGTTGTACTCAATCTTAAACTTGTTCCCATAGCTGATTGTAGAGCCCTCCTCCCCCCTCCCCCCAGAATTTGCTGGTAAAAATAGGATCACGATCACTTACTATACTGACGGAAACACCATGCAATCTAACTATCTCCCTTAAGAAAATCTCTACTGGAGAAACTGCAGTATGAGTTGCCTTAACTGGTATAAAATGGGCGCTCTTAGTTAATTGATCCACAATAACCCATATTCCTTCATTTCCTTTCCTGGTTCTAGGCAAACCGTCGATGAAATCCATCGAAATCATTTCCCAATTCCACTCTGGAATTTCCAAAGGCTGCAATAATCCGGCTGACTTTTGCTGATCTCCTTTAACCTGTTGGCAGATGGAACAACTATTAACGAAAGCAGCTACATCCCTCTTCATGCTCGGCCACCAGAAAACTCGTCTCATATCTTTATACATCCTAGAGATTCCTAGGTGGATATTCAATCTAGAGTGATGACACTCAGCTAAGTCTTCTTGCCTCAATCCATCTATATTAGGCACACACAAACAACCATTAACCCACAAAACACCTTTATCATCCACCTTGAAATTCGAATATCGACCATCCTTAGTTCCAAGAATTAGTTCCTCAAAAGATCAATCCTCCATTTGCTTACTTATGATTCTGTCCTGGAGAGGTGGAACAACTTCCAAAAGAGACAAAACTGCATTTCTGCTAAAAGCATGAGCCACAACATTTGCCTTTCCTGAGGTATACAGAATATCCAAATCATAAGATACCAAAAACTCAACCCATCGCTGCTGCTTCAGATTAAGATCTTTTTGGGAGAAAAGATATTTCAACGGTTTGTGATCCATGAATAATTCGAATTTCTCTCTCCTAAGAGATGTGTCTCCAAATCTTCAAAGAAAATACGATGGATAACTACTCAAAATCGTGCGTAGAGTAGTTCCTTTCATGTGGCTTTAATTGCCGACTCACAAAACCCAATTACTCTTCCATTCTGCATCAAAACTGCTCCCAATCAACCTATACAAGCATCTGCATAAACCTCAAATTTGCTTTTCCCATTCGGAATAGCTAGCACTGGTGCACTGGTTAGCCTCGTCTTCAACTCTTGGAAAGCTTCTTCACACTGGGGTGTCCATTTGAATTTAGCTCCTTTCCTTGTCGACTTAGTCAGATGCGAAGAAATCTTGGAATAATCCTTGATACTTTTCCTATAGTTGCCAGCTAAACCTAGAAAACTGCAAACTTCCGTCGGTGACTTCGGTTGCTTCCATTCCAGAGTAGTCTCAACCTTCGCTGGATCTACAGAGATACCTTCACTAGAAACAATGTGCCCCAAAAATTTAACTTCTGATTTCTAAAAATGACACTTAGAGAATTTCGCCTTCAAAACATGCCTCCTCAGTGTCTCCAACACTATCCTCAAATGCTGCTTGTGCTCTTCTTCAGACTTATAATAGACCAGAATATCATCGATGAATACCAGAACAAACTTATTCAATACATCCCGAAAGACTCGGTTCATCAGGTCAATGAAGTAAGCAGTGGCGTTGGTTAATCCGAAAGGCATAACCAACCATTCATAAAAAAATTCGGTCCCCTAGATGAAGTAAACAGATACTGTCCTCAGCTACGCACAACTGATGGAAACCTGAAGCTAAATCTAGTTGAGAAAAGATAGAAGCCCTAAGCAACTAGTCAAAGAGATCATCAATACGAGGAAGAGGTTATTTATTTCGAATGGTCACCTTGTTCAATTCTCGATAATCCACACAAAACCTTAGCGATCCATCCGACTTAGTGACAAACACTGCAGCAGAACCCCAACAAGAAAAACTGGGCCTAATCAACCCCTTCTCCAAAAGATCCTGAGTCTGCTTAACTAACTCTTCTCTCTTTAGGAGCCATCCTCCTACTAGGCTGAATCACTGGCACTGCTCCTGGAATCAAATCAATGCGAAACTCTATCTCTTGATGCGGAGGCAGACACTTAACTTCTTCGAATACATTCGGGAAATACTGGACCACATCGATATCTTCAACCTTCTCTTGAGAATTCTCGACTCCACGTAAAAGACCACTCAAGTGAATTTCAGAATTATCACACGACACTCTAGCAATTCTACCCAGATCCGTTTCCAACGAAACTGTTCTCTCATCACAATTCAGAACAGCCTAAAACTTATCAAGCCAATCCATCAAAGAAATGTATCCACTCTTCTACTTCTGAAATTACCTCAAAAAAACTACTAACTAGATGTTAACGAAAAAATTTAAACGCTAACACCCTGGTGTATAAGATGTGATTGTGAAAGCACCACCCGTTTGTACGGGAAACAGAAATAAGCAGAAAGTATGTAGAAAAACAGTAAGAGACACAGTATTTATAGTGGTTCGGCTTATAATCCAGCCTACGTCCACTTTAATCTTTTTATCACTAGTTTGATTACAATTCTTTACAAGATCTTTCAATTACAACACACTTCAAGTGATAGGATATGTGAAACAAGTAGCTCAAGCTTTGATGTTGACAATCATCTTCAAATCCATGGTGAATGTGGATGATTCCTTCATGGAGTTCCTTTAGAAGTTCGTTGGATCTAAAAAGCTTTGAAGTCGTCTGGAATTTGGCAGAGTAATGGCGCTTGAAGAGAATGAGCCCCCCCAAAAGTCCTTTGCATGTTGGAGATGGTTTCATATTTATAGAGAGTTCTGGGCGGAAAAAGTGCTAAGTCCTAACTCGTGGCCGACTTAAGGTAAGTCGTTGCTGACTTAGGATGAGTCGTGACCGACTCATTGAGCTGAGTCTCTGGTTTGTAGAGAGCTTCCTGCCTTTTTCGAACCCACGCTTCAAGTACTAGGTCGTTTACGAGTTATCTGGTTGTAGTTTCTGGCTTGTTTGTATATGTCGTATACGACTCATCATAAGTCGTAGGTCGTGGTTGACTTAACCAGCTGCCTCCGGCTTAAAGCTGAGTTCAGGCTTTGTGAAGGCGAGTCCTAACTCGTAGACGAGTTAAGAGACAGTGTCTTTAGGTCGTACACCTTTTTTAAGTCGTAACACTTGTTAACTCGGTCAAGCTTTAATCTGTTATGTCGTAGCTCCCTTAAGTCGTATAGACTCCTTAGGTCATCAGGGTCTTAAGTCGTTATCTCTTCTTAACTCGTGAGCCGCTTATCTCGTAAGCAGCCTACCTCGGGTACTTCTTAACTCGTAGAGGCTTTAACTCGTAGGAGGTTTCTAATTCGTGTATCCTTTAACTCGTAGATGCCTTGAGTCGTAGGAAGCTTAACTCGTAAGGCTTCCTATCCCGTAGAGGCCTTAAGTCGTACAAATCCTTAGGTCGTGTGTTTCTTTAAATCGTAACATGTTCAAAGCCGCACAATCCTTTTAAGCCGTAGACCATTCATTTCCTTAAGTCGTGAAGCCTTTTGAGTCGTGAGCTGCTTAACTCATAGACCTGTTAACTCGTGAACGAGATAGGGTTAACATTTGCCCCTCGAAGCACACGCTTAGGTCGTAAGTCGTGTGCTTCGACTTATCATAACCCGGGCATGCCGATTCAAATTCCAACATTTCCAGATATAAAAGCCTGAGTCGTCCTTCCTCTTTCCTTCTTCTCATCACTTAACTTTTAAACTGTTTTCTGCCATTAACGCATCTCTGAGCTCTCCAAGGCAATTTCGATCCAAACTTCGTCCGATTCCTTCTAGCATCATACAATCGTAAGTGATCTTGTTCCTTCTTCGACCGTTAGCCATTGTTACCTTACATGTTCAGTCCCTCGTTTTTGGCTTGTCCTTTCAAATCCTACGAGCTTTATCAAATCGGTCATTGACGAACTTAAACTCGTTTGGCTTGACATAAGGTGATTCGCGATTTGAGGCGACTTGTAGTGTGATAGGTTAAGGCTATTGCTGTTGAGGAGGCCGTGGGTGAACAGGTTGAAAGTTAGAAGGGAAGGCAGGTTGGTTGAAAAACTTGATTCGAATAGAGTGAGGAATCGTCCCATATACAACTCAGAGATTTTCCATGCGACCTAGCAATTTTCATGAGCCGTAGCCGAGTTAAGACTTAAGGGATTTCCAGTTGCTTTGAATCAGAGCCTTTCTTCTGTTCCTTGAGTTACGACCTAGGATTTAGAGCATAATCAGCTTGATGTGTTGACGACTTAAGACAGGAACGACTTAACTCTTGAGTCGGTTACGACTTAACTCTTGAGTCGGTTACGACTTAGCACATGTATTTTTTAAACTCCACTTGAACCTTGAACTGCTGCTTGAATCTTTTACAGATTGCTTTAACTTGTAAGCTAATAACCTGTTAATATAACATTCACAGAAAACTGGGACGAATATACTGTCATTGATTGCCCACATCGAACGACAGATTAGTTAATGATAGATGATTAACTTAAATAAATCGTGTGAACGAAGTGCTATCGATTTCAAGTGGAATATTAAAGCAGCACTGGATTAGTCAATTGAAACTGACCAGCCCTCATTAGTATTACGCTTGAGCTTTAAATAACAAGTTCCGAAATTACCGTAGTCAATCAATCGTCAACCAGTTTAATTCCAGTTATCTTTACTTGTTATTATTATTATTTTTTTTATTAGCTTTGCACGACACTTCACACTTTTTAGGAAACGTGCACCTTCGCATTTGAACATCCAGTTGTTTGTGTAGAATGACTTCTCAGGAAGGTGATACAACAGTTCGGACTGGAGAGGTAACTGTTCTTCCGGCTCCACTGGTTAATCCTCCCGAAAGAGCTCCTACTTCACTATCATACAAAGTTTTTCGCCAGTTGTGTGCTCAGTTTGGTATCGTTGAATCAGATGCCATTCTTCCCGAAAGAAATAACACTGCCGATATAGCTCCTTCTGGCTTTGTGACAATTAACCGGCAAATGTGCCTAAGTGGAGGCATTCCTCCTTTCAACGACTTTTTCCAACAACTTCTCCGTCAACTGTCCATTGCTCCATCCCAGCTACACCCCAATGGCTATGCCATTCTAATGGGGTTGTGTGTGCTTTTTAGGAGAACACTTGATCGACTTCCAAGCTTTGGTGAAGTTTGTTATCTATGCTCTTTTTCTCGGACTAAGGATCATCCTTCCATTACTGTTGTGAGGAGCGCCCGAAACCGCAAACTGATTGTTGGCCTCCCTGATACTGCTCACGGGTTTTTAACCCAATTCTTCTATGTTCGTTGCCCTCCGGGGTTTTATGGTGTGTGGAGAGTTGGAAGTAAGGGCGTTCAGCTTTATTCCTGACACATGTTTTCCTTATAAAATCTTTTCATAGCCTGAGTAGTTAGATGTTAATTTCCCTTTTTACTTTTCAGCGCTTCCACCTCCTTCTAGAGACCCAGGCTATAAGCAAATTTTTGAAAGATTGAATGCTGTGCCAGTAGAAGAGAGGAATATAAAGTTTTTGCTGAGAGATGACTTTTTACATCAATACGGGCTTCTTCACTCTTCTCGCTATACTCAGCCTCATGAAGCCCCGACTGAAGTTCCCGATTCCCCGACTGAAGCATCGGATGCCCCCGTTACTATCGAACAATCTTCATCAAAAGAGTCTAACATCGAAGCTTCATTGGTGAAATGTTCCACCCCTACCGACATTATGGGGTCATCTAGTAAGACGGCACTTGCCCCGATTGAGGAAGAAGAAGAACCTTCACAGCCTCTCGGGGGATTAGCTGATGTAGGAACTGAGAAAACAAGTCTCACCGAGCATGATGGTGACGATGTTTATGATGGGTTGAGCGACATAATAGTGACCTCACAGGAGCTTTTTAGAGATGACGTGTCTAAAACTATCTCTCCTATGATTGAGGCGACGTCCCTTCTTCGACTAACACCAACACAAACACCAACTCCTCATACCCAAGCTATCATCACCCCTACACCAATGAGTGGTTTGTAGCTTAATGCGCGTAGCTTGCACATCACACAACACTTAGGAATTTTCGGCATTTGTTCATATTTAACTTCTTTTCTTCGGGAGTTTCTAAGACTTGCTATTTTTGCCTTTTCAGATTTCTCTATGGGGCGCAGCGGCAGCGGTTCTTATTACAAGGACTTTCGACGCTATGGAGGGCGTGGCAGCTATGACTACAAGCAATACTATGCCGATCCCAGAGAAACCAATGAGCAGAGAGCTGCGCGAAAAGCTGAAGAGAGGAGAAGGTATGAAGAACGTCATGAGGGAGCGGGCACGCGACATGAATCCTTCCCA
Organism: Allium cepa; assembly: GCA_030765085.1. Lineage (NCBI taxonomy): Eukaryota > Viridiplantae > Streptophyta > Magnoliopsida > Asparagales > Amaryllidaceae > Allium > Allium cepa. The sequence goes on along the minus strand of CM060931.1, from coordinate 650,339,167 downwards.
AGGGATGATGACTCCCATAAACGTAAAACGCACGATGATAGGGGGAAGAGCCATATTGAGGATTCGAGAAAGCGGACCAAACTTGGCGAGGAGCACGTGCCCGTGACATCTGAGAGACCTGGTGCCTCAGTTTCTATTGACATCCCTTCCGAATCTCCTGCTCTTGAAGGAAGTGCCATCCAAACACTTCTCAACAGGCCTTCATATCACGTTGAAAGGGGGCCCCCGACTTTGCAGAGCCGATTCCCGAACTGGTGTTTGAGGGGGGTACGCTTCGACCTTGATTTGGTCCCCATCGACAAAGAAGCTATGTACAGAAATCTCGATGCTGTCAAGCTTGATATCGATAGAATGTCTGGATGGCAAAAGCTGGTTGATGAACTTCAAAGAGTTAATCGGGCTAACATCGAAGCAATGCTGACCATGGAAAATGACAAATCAGAATGGCAGAAGATTCTTGATCAACACAACGCTGAGATGAGGGAGATAGCCGAATACAATGAAAAACTCGAAGCTGAAGTAAAGCAGCTCAAAGATGATCTTGCCTCTTCTACTAATACTTACACCCAAAGAGAAGAGGTATTGCAAAAACAAGTGCGAGATGCGCATGCCAGCCAGAGGGACGCTGAAGCTAAAGCTGAGAGGTTGGAACAAGCTGTAGAGAACCACCGCACTGATGTCACCCAGCTGCAGAATAAACTGAGCGCCCGGGACATGGAGATTGAAGCGCTAAAAGCCCAACTTGCTCAGACCGAAAAAGATCGAGATGAGGCCATGGCTGGCAAAATTGCAGCCGAAGAAACTGCTCAGACCATGGAAAACGATATCAATTCGACTTTATTCGATTTTTATTTACATTGTGTCTTGGGACGCGGCAGCCTCTCTTTTCTTGGTCCTAAGTATGAAATCACCCTGGCCGAGGTGTGGGAAGCTGCTCTTAACATGTTTAAAGACGCCGGGTATGGCGATGAAGATTTTGAGGCGCGTTACCTGGATGAGGGAGCTCGCGCTGCTCTTGCGAAGGGGCGAGAACAACTTGCCAGGATGAGAACTGGAATGGCGGAAGAGGAACGTTCTGGAAAGGAATTAACGCTTACTTCCTCTGTCCAACCTCCAGTTTCTCCTGTGGTTGACATCACGGGTTCTAGCTCCTCTACTCCGCCTGCAACTAAGACAGTAACTGAAACTACAAGTGCACAAGGCGGGGATGAAGGTGGTGAAAGCAACGAAGCACAGCGATATGAAATCAGCCTCAGAGATCCAACTACCCCAGGTAAACTTGACACCGGACCAGCCCAAGTGGTGAACTGCTCGTTCGCTCCTTGTGAACTTGACGATCTTCTTGATTATTTTTCAAATGTCAATGAATTCCCGACTTTTGATTATTCCTCAAATGTTAATGAATTCCCGACTTTTGACGAGCCGTCATCCCCTCTCTTTTCGAAAGATACTGATATTTTAAGTTTTTTCTCCTTTGTAGAGAAAGCACCGAGTCAAACTCAAGCTTCTTCTCCCCCGGTGATCCTTCCTCCATCTCTTCAAGTAGCGCCTCCTTCTGCCTCGCAACCTGGGTCACAAGAAGAACAAATAGAAGCTCTCCATGGCCTGGATGATCCCATTGCTTCGCAAGAGCAAAAAGATGAGGGACTTGAGGGAGGTGACATATCTCCGGAGCGGACTCCTTCTGACGATACAACTTTATCTAAACTTGTCACTCCAGGAAGTGAGTCTTCCTCAAAGAGGAGAAGGAAGCAAGGAGCATCAAGGAGGAGAGGGAAGATAATCATTGCCACTGAAGAGGAGCCGGAGGTTGGGCCAGCTGCGCCTACCTCTCCTTCCTCCCTTATACCCACTGGCCGACCTGAAAAGCTGATCATTCGGCCGGGTAAAGGGTCTAAAGGCAGCAAAAAGAAGTGAAGATCTTCAGTTTCTAGTTTTTTGTGTTTTGCATGTACTGGCCGAGAATTGTGCGGGTACCGGCCCCCGCTTTTCTTTATTTTGAAACCTGTACCTGCGTTGTAATTGAATAAAATGATTCCTCGTTTGTACAAACTTTTGTTTGAATTAAAGAATACATTTGTTATTCGTTTTGGCATGAGTTTATTTGATATTGCAGCGAGCTTATGGTATGTTACTTGAGCGTTACCTTTTGCTGGTTTAGTTATACCATATTGTGTGTAATTATACTATATTGCCCCCATTCCATAAGTATGCTGCAATATTCTATACCTCGAGGGGACTTACACTCTTATTTGCTAAAGAATAATTATTTTATTCTTTAAAGAAAATTTTATAGAGTACAACTCCCTTCGTATAAGTTTTTACGCTTGGTCGTTCGAAGAAATCACTTTTTCCTTTTGCTTATGTGCATATCTCATCAAGTGAATTCCTCTATGTGGTAAAGCGGACCTCTGAAGGGTACTTTAACTTCTTTTCTTTTTACGATCATTTCCCACAGTAGGCAAATTACTTTTCCTTTGAAAGTTAAAGTACGCTTTTGATGAGGATTTTTTTTTTTATAGAAAGTTGTACCTCTGAGGAGGGATTTTTTTTTTTTTTTTTACGTTTCAACACTTGGAAGTTTTATTTCAATCTCGGTGAAACGTGTACCTCCAAAGAGTTATGCTTTAGAAATCCTTTTCACGTTTCAACACTTGGAAGTTTTATTTCAATCTCGGTGAAACGTGGGTTTCCAAAGAGGTCTTTTTTCTTAATTGTGTTCCCGGGAGGGGGTTGTACCTCTGAGGAGGGATTTTCTCACGTTCCAACACTTGGAAGTTTTATTTCAATCTTGGTGAAACGTGTACCCCCAAAGAGTTGTGCCTTTGAAGAAAGCCTTTTCACGTTTCAACACTTGGAAGTTTTATTTCAATCTCGGTGAAACGTGTGCTTTCAAGAAGGTCTTTGTTTTTACATTTCAACTTTGGTGAAGTGAAATTCCGAAGAGCGGCTGCTACACTTCAACTCCTGGCGAAATGGGCCTCCGAAGAGGGCTTTTATTTTGTTTACATTTCAACTCTGGTGAAGTGAAATCCCGAAGAGCGGTTATAACACTTCAACTCCTGGTGAAATGGGCCTCCGAAGAGGGCTTTTATTTTGTTTACATTTCAACTCTGGTGAAGTGAAATCCCGAAGAGCGGTTATAACACTTCAACTCCTGGTGAAATGGGCCTCCGAAGAGGGCTTTTATTTTGTTTACATTTCAACTCTGGTGAAGTGAAATCCCGAAGAGCGGTTATAACACTTCAACTCCTGGTGAAATGTGCCTCAGAGAGGGTTTTCATCGCCTGGAAGTTACTCTCTCATGGTTGGAGGGTCATGACTCCTCCAATCTTTTTTGTTGAGTAGAGAACTTTCTTTTTTGTGGCATATGACCCATTAGAGGTCTTTTATTATCCGAAGAGTTGCGCCTCCGAAGAGGACTTGTGGCGCTGATGGTAGCTTTGGTTGTTCCTCTGTTCACTTGCTTATGCCTTTTCAGCGATCCTTTTTTTTTTTTTTTTTTTTTTTTTTTTTTTTTTTTTCAAGTTTTCATCCCCCTTTTTCTCACAAGTGGCTTGTTTAATCCAAGGAAGTGTACTTCATTGCCAGGCAAGTTCGTGAGAACGGGCACTAGCTTCCTAATTGGATGTTTGTTTGTTTAAACAATCTCAATTTATCAGCAAGGGCTCGTTCCTATCGAAATCATTAGCCGTTCAATTGAAGCATTTCCTATCTAGGATTTGAATTCGGGGTCTTTGTGACTTGAAATTTGTTTGTTGAATGATGGTGAGAATCGCTCGGTCTTATTATGCGCAAGTTTTATCTCCACTGTCTGCAAAAATTTAAATCGATATTTCAGCAATACATTTTGTGTATTTTTATATCGAAAACAAAGCAAACATATAATGATAATAAGGAACACAAGATTTATAGTGGTTCGGCCATGAAATTGGGCCTACATCCACTTTATATTCTTTCATTATTTACTTGCATCAGTTTCACAATTGCTTTCAATTACAGGAATCATACATTCATAATTCTTTTTACAATGTTTCAACAAAATTTTCAAGTAAAGTATGGACGCAAGTGATTGCTGTTCCATGCCCTTGGAATTTGATCTCCATCAACTGTGGTGAGCTTGAATGTGCCGTCAAGAAGTTTCTGACCTATCACATACGGTCCTTCCCAATTTGGCCCAAACACACCTGTCGCAGTCATAATTCTTTTTAGGACTAGATCTCCAATTTCAAAGCTGCGTTGACGAACTTTGGAATTGAAATGTCTGGCTATCCTTTGCTGATGAGCTGCAACTCTGAGGTTAGCTTCATCTCTTTTTTCATCAAGGAGATCCAGCGCTTCAAGTTGCAGCTTTTCATTTTCTGCTTGATTGAAATGGATTCTTCTGTGTGAAGGGACCTCTGTTTCAACCGGGATCATTGCTTCCGATCCGTATGCTAACGAAAAAGGAGTATGCCCAGTTGCAGTTTTGTGAGTAGTTCTGTATGCCCATAGTGCAAGTGGTAGTTTATCGACCCAACCACCTTTTGCTCTTTCGAGTTGCTTTTTGATGGTTGATTTGATGATCTTGTTCACTGCTTCCACTTGCCCGTTTGCCTGCGGATGAGCTACTGCCGAAAAGCTTTTCTGGATTTTGAATCGTTTGCAAAAATCCTGGAATTCCTCACTTTCAAACTGAGTACCATTGTCTGTGATTATTTTTTGAGGCACACCGTATCTGCAAATGATATTCTTGGTCACAAAGCTTATCACTTTCTTAGAAGTGATAGTAGCCAATGGTTCAGCTTCAGCCCACTTAGTAAAATAATCAACCGCAACAATAGCATATTTAATCCCTGATTTAGCGGTTGGTAGCGGCCCAATGAGATCCATTCCCCAAATTGCAAATGGCCATGGACTGATCATCTGTGTGAGTTCGGTAGAAGGTGCTCTAGGAATTTTGGCATATCTTTGGCACTTGTCACATTTTCGGGAGTAATCTGCGGCATCCCGATTAATTTCTGGCCAAAAATATCCGTATCGGAGAATTTTCTTTGCTAATGTTTGACCACCTGAATGATCACCGCATTCTCCTCCATGCACTTCAGTTAGGATTGTTTTGGACTCTTCCCGGGATACACATCGAAGCAATGGCATTGAGAATCCTCGTCTGTATAATTGACCATCCTGGATTATATATCGAGAAGCTTTTCTCAGTAGCTTTTGTCGTTCTTTAGAGTTTTCTGGTAAAGAGCCATTGAGTAGATACTTTGTTATTGGAGTCATCCATGATTCTTGCTCTTGCGACATACTCATAACCCAATCGATATCCATTTCATCAATGCTCGGATTTGACAAAACTTCCACTGGAACTAACCCTAAGGATTGGGCTTCGCCAGAACTTGAGTATTTTGCGAGAGAATCTGCTTTCATGTTTTCTTCTCGAGGAATATGACTTATCGTGTAATGGTCGAATTCACATAAAAGTTCCCAAGCCTTTGACACATAAGCGGGCAGATTTCCTCCTTTCGTTTGAAACTCCTTCTTGACTTGGCATACTATAAGCTGAGAATCACTGAAGATCTGTAACGCTCGAATGTTTAGTTCTTTAGCAATTTTCAAACCAGCGATCAGAGCTTCATATTCTGCTTCATTGTTTGTTGAAGGAAATTCTAATCTTAGCGCATAGCATAATGACCGGCCTTCAGGAGTTTCAAGAACAATTCCAGCACCTGAACAGTAATCATTTCTTGCGCCATCTACAAACAACTTCCATTGGGTTGGGGAGTTCTCGATTGCTTCTTCCTCGCTGTTACCCTTGTTTGTAAATTCTGCAATAAAATCTGCCAAAGCTTGTCCGTTGATCGCTTTTCTAGGATGATAAGTGATGTCATATTGGCTCAATTCAATATTCCACTTTAAAAGGCGGCCCGAAGTCTCAGGGCGAAACAAGACTTGCTTTAAAGGTTGATCAGTGAGGACTTTGATAGGATGAGCCTGGAAATATTGCCTCAACTTTCTTGAGGCAATCAATAGACAATAGGCGAGTTTTTCCAACTTGGAGTAATTCATTTCTGCCCCAGTGAGTCTTTTGCTGATATAGTAAACTGGATGTTGAATCCTTTTGTCTTCCCGTACCAGCGCTGCACTTAAAGCATGAGATGAAACTGCCAAGTATATAAGAAGATCCTCGCCATCGCCGGGCCTGGAAAGTATTGGAGGCGTTTCCATATGTTGAATCAATTCTTCAAAAGCTTTCTGGCATTCGGGAGCCCAGTCAAAGTTTTTCTTTCCTTTCTTTAGAGCGTCGAAGAATGGAATGCATTTATCAGTAGCTTTGGATATGAACCGACTTAAGGCGGCAATTTTTCCATTGAGACTTTGCAATTCCCTCTTTGTTTTAGGAGCTTTGACTTCTTTTAGAGCAGTGATTTGAGCTGGACTAGCTTCAATGCCCCTAGCGCTCACGATGAAACCCAAGAACTTCCCAGATTCTACCCCGAAAGAACATTTTAAAGGGTTAAGCTTCATTCCGTATCTTCGGAGAATTGCGAACATTTCTGCTAAGTGTTCGATGTGATCCACTGCTTTCTTAGATTTTACTAGCATGTCATCAACGTAAACTTCCATAGTCTTTCCCAACTGCGGTTTGAACATAGCATTAACCAGTCTTTGGTATGTTGCCCCCGCATTCTTCAACCCAAAGGGCATAACTCTGTAACAGTAAAGACCGACATCGGTGATAAAGCTTGTGTCCTCCTGATCTGGCTCATGCATCATGATCTGATTATATCCGGAGTAGGCATCCATAAAAGACAACAATTCATGACCCGCTGTTCCATCTACCAGTTGATCGATCCTGGGTAATGGGAAGCAGTCTTTGGGACAGGCCTTGTTTAGATCTGAAAAGTCGATGCACACTCTCCATTTACCATTGGCTTTCTTAACTAGCACTGGATTTGAAACCCAATTTGGATAGGTAGATTCTCTGATGAAATTATTCTCCATGAGCCGGTCAACTTCCTCTTTCAATGCTGTCGACCTTTCTAGACCTTGGATTCTTCTTTTCTGCTTTACTGGCGTGAACTTTGGGTCAATATTCAGAGCATGTACCGCAACTTCTGGGGATATTCCGCACATATCGGCATGGGTCCAAGCAAAAACATCCAGGTTTGCTTTCAAAAAAGATATCAAGGCATTCTGAACTGACACATTAAGTTGTGAACCCACATTCAGCACCTTGTTTGGGTCCTTCAGATCAACGGGCACCGGTATCGTTGTTTCTGCTGGTACCACCCTACTCTCCCCCGCACTGGCCTTTCTAGGATCCATCACTTTTCGTGCCCCGCTATGCTCGCCAGTGCAGGGTCCGCCCTGTAGTTGCTATAGGGTTGGTGTTTTGATGCGGATTGGGGTTGCCGCATCTTTCCCCATTTCTCTCTTCCTTGTTTCTCGCAGCTCTGTCATATAACATTCTCGCCCAGCGTTCTGGTCTCCTTTAATAACCCCTACCCCATTGTCTGTAGGGAATTTAATAGTAAGACACCATGGGGCAAGGACAGCTTTGAATGCAGCAAGAATAGGTCGACCAAAGAAAGCATTATAAGCAGAAAATTCATCTACTATCACAAAAGTCTGCTTGCGAACTACTTTTCTTTCTCCTTCTCCGAGTTCCACAAGCAAGTCAATGGTTCCTACTGGTTGCTTTGGCTCCCCAGTGAAGCCAACAATCTTCTGAGATGAGGCTTGCACATCCGCCATCGGGATTCTCATCTGGTCAAACGTTTTCTTGAAGAGGATGTTGCAAGATGCGCCGCAATCAATAAGAACTCTTCTGACAATAGCCGGTCCAATACCGGCCGAGATGACTAACGGGTCCAAAGTAGGGGCCTCAATGCCCGTGGAATCTCTAGCCCTGAACACAATATCATCATTAAAAGTCCTTTGTTGTTTCAGGGGTGTAGAGTCCTCTAAAACAAAGACATTCTCTTCAGTTGGCATATGTTTCAGAGCTCGAGTGTACCTCTCCATTTCACCCCAGCTTCTGCCTGCTGGGTGGGGTCCTCCTGTGATGACATTAATAACTGGCCTTCCAGATTCATGTCCTGCGGCCTTCTCATTTGTCCTGGGCTGATGAGCAAGAGCTTGTTGCCCCTGACTTGACGAAGCAGGATCATTACCACTCTTCTTCACAAATTGCTGCAGCTTATTTTCTCTTAGCAATTCTTCGATTATATTTTTCAATTGACGGCAGTCGTCTGTGTCATGACCAGGCTGATTATGGAAGCGACAGAACTTCCCACTTTGCACAGCTTTTCTTCCGGTTCTGAGAACAGGAGGTTTGGGATACTCAAAAGAATCTTTTGTAGCCAGGTAGATGCGCTCTGGTGTTTCTAACAAAGGAGTATATTCTGATGGCTTGAAGGATCGAGGCTTCTTCGAATTGTGTTGTTTCCTTCCATCATTATTTTCTCTTTTCTGTCCCACAGATCCATTCTTACGTGGCGCAGCAGTGTTGTCTTCAGCTTTCTCTACTGTTGCCTTTGCCGGGACAGGACGGCTTTCCAAACGCATGAATTCATCCGCCTTTTTGTAGAACTTTTCCAGAGAATTTGGCTCCTTCATGTTCAGCCACTTTCCGAATTCACTTGACTTATCAATAGCTCTCATCAAATAGGTCAAGACCATGCGGGGTTCTGCATTATCCACCTCAGCTAACGCTATATTAAAGCGATTTAAAAAAGACTTGATAGTTTCCCCCGGATTCTGTTCCAAACCGGATAACGACATGATGTCTTTTGCCTTTGAAGCATATAGCCTAAATTGCTCTTTAAATTTCCTGGTTAGGTCTGAAAACTGATCGATGGACCGGACAGGTAGTTTTGTGAACCAAAGCAGAGCTACCCCTTCCAAATACACAGGAAAATAGCGGCATTTTATCTCGTCAGAAGCTCTGGCACCTGTCATGTGCCAATCATATTTGTACAGGAACTCATTTGGATCACTTGTCCCTTTGTAAGCTGGAATGGTCGGAGGGACGAACTTCCTTGGGAATTCAGCTTTTAGGATCTTTTCAGTAAACGGAGTCTTGCTCGGAGCGAAACCCCACTCTTTCTCATCTTCGACCCTTTGCATACTTTCTTTCATAATCTGTCGAACCATACCAGAAAGATATTCTTCGTCATTCCTATTTCTGGATCCTCCAGCCTCAGGCAATGTCTGTTCAAAGGGGCTAGCAGCCCTTTCGGGAATGTTTCTAGTTTCAGCATCATGGACATTACCGACAAAGTTCCTTTCATTATTCGCAGGTTGACGGTTTGCCCCGAGCAGATCGTTTAACCTATTCAGAATCAGAGCATTCTGAGCATTCTGAGCTTCCAATTGCGCGTTCTGGGCATTTATTTGCTGATTCAACCCAAAGATAGCAGCGTCCAATTCCGCTTTTGAAACTCCAACAGCTGGAGTGGCTTGATTTGGTGTTGGGGAAGTGGAGGTTCCCTCTTGAATGTTTGCAGATCTCACAGATTTACTTTTCCTTCCAGGAGCCATGATTTCGGATAGACTTCTGGTTCTTAAAGAAACTCTATCTACAAATCTTTCTGAAACAATGATGATAGATGTCCTGAGTTCAATTCTCAGTGAAAGCACCAAAATGTTAACGAAAAAATTTAAACGCTAACACCCTGGTGTATAAGATGTGATTGTGAAAGCACCACCCGTTTGTACGGGAAACAGAAATAAGCAGAAAGTATGTAGAAAAACAGTAAGAGACACAGTATTTATAGTGGTTCGGCTTATAATCCAGCCTACGTCCACTTTAATCTTTTTATCACTAGTTTGATTACAATTCTTTACAAGATCTTTCAATTACAACACACTTCAAGTGATAGGATATGTGAAACAAGTAGCTCAAGCTTTGATGTTGACAATCATCTTCAAATCCATGGTGAATGTGGATGATTCCTTCATGGAGTTCCTTTAGAAGTTCGTTGGATCTAAAAAGCTTTGAAGTCGTCTGGAATTTGGCAGAGTAATGGCGCTTGAAGAGAATGAGCCCCCCCAAAAGTCCTTTGCATGTTGGAGATGGTTTCATATTTATAGAGAGTTCTGGGCGGAAAAAGTGCTAAGTCCTAACTCGTGGCCGACTTAAGGTAAGTCGTTGCTGACTTAGGATGAGTCGTGACCGACTCATTGAGCTGAGTCTCTGGTTTGTAGAGAGCTTCCTGCCTTTTTCGAACCCACGCTTCAAGTACTAGGTCGTTTACGAGTTATCTGGTTGTAGTTTCTGGCTTGTTTGTATATGTCGTATACGACTCATCATAAGTCGTAGGTCGTGGTTGACTTAACCAGCTGCCTCCGGCTTAAAGCTGAGTTCAGGCTTTGTGAAGGCGAGTCCTAACTCGTAGACGAGTTAAGAGACAGTGTCTTTAGGTCGTACACCTTTTTTAAGTCGTAACACTTGTTAACTCGGTCAAGCTTTAATCTGTTATGTCGTAGCTCCCTTAAGTCGTATAGACTCCTTAGGTCATCAGGGTCTTAAGTCGTTATCTCTTCTTAACTCGTGAGCCGCTTATCTCGTAAGCAGCCTACCTCGGGTACTTCTTAACTCGTAGAGGCTTTAACTCGTAGGAGGTTTCTAATTCGTGTATCCTTTAACTCGTAGATGCCTTGAGTCGTAGGAAGCTTAACTCGTAAGGCTTCCTATCCCGTAGAGGCCTTAAGTCGTACAAATCCTTAGGTCGTGTGTTTCTTTAAATCGTAACATGTTCAAAGCCGCACAATCCTTTTAAGCCGTAGACCATTCATTTCCTTAAGTCGTGAAGCCTTTTGAGTCGTGAGCTGCTTAACTCATAGACCTGTTAACTCGTGAACGAGATAGGGTTAACACTAGAAAACCACCTTGATGGCACACAAAACACTCCGAGCTGCACTACTGACTCAGGTGCCCAAAGACTTCCTATCCAAAGCTCTTCAAGAGACTCGGACCTCGAACCAAACAGAAACACCCTACCGAACTTAGCCGCAACACCGAAGCAGACATACTTCCTTAACTTGTTCCAAAGAAACATCTTCGGAGACATCCTTAGTCACCATGTCTCATCACACAGCTACTACATCTTGAGGTATCAAGATATCATGACTTGGTTTCATCCAACTGATAGATCCAAACTCTAGCTCATCCAAACTCACAATTCAAAGACGAACTCCTAACCTTAACAGGTTTCCTTTAGAGATCGGTGAAATCCTTACACCACCCAAAGCTCACTCGAGACGGTAATAGGTCTACAGTCTCGACAGATACACTTCCAACCTCAAACATTCAAACTCCAACCATTGGTAGTCGTGTTTCACATAACACTACTCTATTTGCCTTTATAACTTATATTGGAAAGCTAGAATAGGTAACCCAACAAATAGGTAGAAATATATATATATATATATATATATATATATATCAAAATTACAAATACGCTCTCTCAAGAAAGAAATCACTCAAGAGCCTAGGTATTCGCTCAACCTAGTGCTCTGATACCAGCTGTGACGACCCGCCTTACTAACCACATAAAGACGTATCATCAATTAAGAAAGAAATGGATAGAAATAGAAAAGAATAGAAAGAAAGAAATCACGACATCAGAATCTCACAGCGGAACGGAACAAAATATTATACATCACATAACTATTATATAGTTTTTACATATATTAGAGTTACACAATATCATACACATGACAATCATATATACATCTATCGCTACAAACATCCCAAAATACAGCATACATCAACTAACACAGCGGAACTAGATAGATATATACATACGTCTGGACTCCTGCTCCAGCTCCTCCAGAAACCAAAATCCAAAACCTATCACTTGGCTACTCATAAAAATTAGAGTACCCAAGAGTTTACGAAAACAAAAAAATAAACTCCGGGTCAGACATGGGTCTGGTATGAGTAAACGGTTTAAAGTTGTTTAACTTTGAAAAACATTTGAAAATAAAGGTATCACGTAAGACTCCTCACACATAAATACGGGTAAGTTTTTACCTTACACTAACTAAACATTTTAATAGGAAATCCAGTGATATTATAATAGTGTCTAGGGTTTTCAAGTAAAATACAGAAATAGCTGAAATGCTTACATCTCACACTCCAACATAGTTGGGCACAATCAAAACTTACAGCTCTTATTGGAAATTGGATTCCATACAATGGCAGGACTACAGGGGTACCGTCCGTCATGGTACGGGGCCAAGATCACCGTACCGAGGATCACTCCTGACCCCCTACAACATAAGGCCGAAATAATTCCTTACTGAACAGTCCCGAACAAGATAACCCCGCGGTTGTAGCTAACAACCGCCCACACAGCCGAAATAAAAAGGGATATCTAGACAGGGGTATATCTCATCCTGCTTGGGCATGACCCACCTAATCTTGCTGCACATACCCTGTTTTAGCCATTTTCGGTTTATGAGGCTTGAGATTACGATTACCTTTATAGAACATATCTCTTAGAATGCTCATCGTCCACCTGACGATGTGCTGAAAGCGTTCAATCCATACAAGTTCGTTCCAGGTTCGAACGAAACCGAAGGCATTATCTCGTTACACTCATTTTGGAATCACCCACAGAGTCAACGGCAATAACCCTTGCATTCTGAAAACTACATCTCGATCTTTACTTGAGATTTCACGATCTAACATTTAATTTGGATCGATGTGGTTTTCGGATAATCATAACTGACATCTGATCCCGGTCTCATCGAAATCCAAACGCCATTTTAAAGGTCAAGTTGTTTATTAGTTTAAACAATTTAATTCAATACTTTGAATTCACATAGCATTTATCATAGATAAATCATACACAATCATTATAGATATATCAAAAGCATAGCATAGAGCATCACAGAATATCACCAAGTAATTATCACAATCAGATATACTACATATACAACATCCATAACCAAAACATCTTAAATTCTTATTGTAATTAATTTAATTCAATTACTTGAGAGTTAATCACTTAACCCTGTTTAATCAATTATTAATTAATTAACTATTCCATTTCAAATCATTTAATTAATCATTTCTTACTTAATTAATTATCCTTAATCATTAATTAATAACTTTAATTTTTAATTAACAAAACTTAATTACCCATTTATTAAGCACTAATTACTTAATTAATCAATTATTGATCCTTAGTTAAATTACTTAATTAGTTAACTACTAATCATATATTCATTAACTTTAAGTAGTTAATTACAAATTTATTTATCACATAATCATTAATTAATCCAAACTCTAATTACAATTAAAAAGTAATTATTCTTATTTGCTTCCCAAAAATAATTAATTGATATTAATTATTCAACTTAAATTTAAAAGTCTTCTTTAAAATTTGAAAATCAAATTATTATTAACTACAAAACTTAAATGTTAATTAACTTTATACTTAACTTAAATTAATTACTTAACTAAAATAATAATTAAGAGTTTAAAAATATCGTTAAGTATAAACTAAATAACTAAAACCTGAATTAAAATCTTAACTCAAATTGTTAAACATTTACTAAGTTTACAGTGTTTAAACTTATTGAAAACAATTTGCTTAACCTTCTTTATTTATGCTGCAGTTTGAAAACCCGAAAACTACCCTAATTAACTCGAGTGTCACTTCAAGTTACTCACCCACTTGCCCCGAGTCTCTCTCCTGCACGCCTTCTTCTTCTTCTTTTTTCTTTTTTTTCCAGTAAGTTAAGTTTAAAACTGAAGTCTAAATATAGCATCAGGAAAACCATGTTCACGCGCTCGAATACAACCCGAAGCAATCACCCCAGTTACTCGAGTAACAACTCACGACACACATCCATCACGGCGCTGACACCATCCTCTCGCCGTACACGTGCACGGCGATGCGGCTCAACTCTGGCGAACTCCAGCGCCTCAGGCAAATCACAAATTACACAAATACAAGAAAAACAAGCACGATTCACCTTCTCAAATTCGAAATCGAAAAAAAGACAGTTCGATCAAAAACCTGGAAATACAACCTACCAACTAAAACCACATGCCGCCACCGCACAGACCACCGGAGACACTCGAAATTCATCCACACCACGACAACACCCAAAGCTACCATCCTCCAGAATTTCAAGCTACTTGATCACGTATATGCGACGAACACTCCTCATTACAGACATGTTCAGAAGCTCGAAACTAAACCTTAAAATGAATTCGTTCGACCAATTCTTGTATTTGAAAAATTATTCAACAATTTTCCCAACATCACAGATATTCATACCAGCTTCAAAACAAATTTCAACATTTATTATTGATTCGATTGTCTGAAAATGAGAAAAATGCAAATTTGTTTCAAATATTGCTCTTAAAACGCCAAACTAAAAATCTTCGTTTTAGTTTTAAAAATCATAACTTGCAGTCAGAATCCAAGTTATAAACTTGAAATAGCTTTTTATAACTATTGAATTTATCAAACTATTATTTGATTTCCTGTAAAACAAGTTACAGTGGTATATTTTACAAACATAGTTTTGAATCAGCTTTTAAAAATCTTATTTTAGGTTTAAACATCTTGATTCAGTTAAAAACTTAAAGCTTAACAATGTTTTGGGGAGAATAATTTGAGTTTGAACAGAAATATGAATCCTGTAACAAACAACAGAGAACTACAGAGCAACCTATAAATATACACAGAATTATATTCAAACTGAAACATATACAAACCAGATTATCAATGAATCTTGAACTATTTTTAAACAAGCTTAAAGCTTTAAAATTTCTTGTTTACTCACCTGAAAAGGTTGCTGAACAAAGAACACTTCTTATTTTTTAAAACAGTTGGAAACTGTCATGAGTGCTTTCCTGTTTTTGATTGAATTTTGAGTTTAAGCTTTGAAAAATGAAGATGTTTATTATATTTTTTTCTGGACTTTTATGTGTTTTGCTGAACAAACTAAATGGCTTAGATGTATACATATACATATATATATAAAAAAAAAAAAGAGAGAAAATAGTTGTAATATGGGATGGTATTAACTGGTAAAGTTGTTTTCTTCTTTTGTTTTGATATGAACAGATTTTTCTTTCTGAGAAGATTTGTAAATATTTTGAATTGACAAAATATTGGCTGAGATGAAGGCATTTAATGCCAAGGTTTCTTAATATGTCTACATAATTATTATTATATTTTGGTTGCATATAGATATTTTGTTCTAGCTTGAATAATTCAAATACATGCTTTATTTGGTTTAACTTTACACTCTGTCTGATTTCATTTTTCTACTTTGTTCTTACAAATTTAAACTTATGTTGTATGCATACTTTAACTACTTAATTCTTTCTTGTATTTACATTTTTATTTTAATTTTCTATTTTATATTTTAACTATCAATATTTAAATCACATTCATATGTTTGACTTACATTTTCTACTTATTTTAGTATTGATAGAATTTGATTTTATTTTAAACATTATTATCTATATATAATTTTATACCAAATGATAACAAGGTAAAGCATTTTAATTCAATTATATAAGATAGATTTTATTGCAAACATATTTTTAGGAGATTTATTTCTAAATTTCGGATCAAATTTCCTTTAAAAAAAAGTACAAATATATATAAACAAATGGCAAATATTTCCAAAAATCATATTCACTTTAAACTGATCAGTTTACGTTTTATTTAGTTGGATTAAATATTTATTAAAATAATGTGGCCAAAATCCTGGGTCGTTACACAAAGCATGTAAATCATCCAGCCTCAACCTGCAAAGATCAATATTAATCGTATAGCCAAAACTAGGCACACTTGCCCAATTTTAACTTTGTATCATAATTTTAAAGTTACAACATTATGGATCAGATACTATATCAGTGTTGCTTATAATTTGTCTAAGATATTCTCAAACTATAAAGCTACTAATATTGCGAATGTACAATTATTTCCACTAGGTTTAAAAATTAAGCACTTGCACTTGAATTAATGATAATTTCGATAGGTTGCGGTAATTTTAATTTGGATATTTACTTTTGTACCCCAAAACAATGTTATACATTTTAATTTTACTATGGTGCAATTGTAACATTTCTGAAAATTCATCAAGTTTAATTTGGCAATTAAACTTATTTTTTGAGAATAAATTAGAGATTTCAAGAATAAATAAATAATTTTTGATTATAAATAGAAGTTTAATTAGAAATTCGAGCATAAGTAGCTTATAAAAAAATTGGATTTAGGAAAATAAATGTATTGGGGATAAATAGAAATTTGATTTAAAATGTGAGGATAAGTATTATTATAAACAAATATAGAATTTCAAAATAAAATGTATTAAAAATAAAATAAAAATTAAAAGTTTGAGATTAATAAAAATATAATGATAGTTATTTTCTAAAGCATTAAATATATTTGGAAGATGTATTAATTTTCAAAGAATTTATGTGCTAATTTTCAAAATATTATTTTTAAGTTAAATTCCCTTATATAAATAAACGTAGCTATTGTTAATATGAAATCAAAATTTTTAAATCCTTCTTTTCTTTTAAAAAATGTATGAATATAAATTGTGTAAATATAAATATAAAGGAAAACACAACACATACATAAATAAAAGAAAAATATTGTATTTATTTAAATGTGAAAATAATATATAAAGATTGTGACATAAGTTAATAAAAAAATAAAAAGAGGAAATGTTTCATAAAGTAACTATGATATAAAATTTTATATATAAGTTTCTTTAACTTTATAAAATTATAAATATCAAACATACATATGTAAGTATGAAATGTACAAGTGTTTAAGATTCCATAAGCATGATGATTTTTACTAATGGCGGCAGAGATGATGATGGGTTTTTAGGTTCAGGGGTGTAACAACCCGCATATTTATCGATTTTTTTATTTAAATATTTTATCGTTAGTCGGATTTTAGTCCGAAAAGCTACTTTTTGCATATGGTAGAATTAGGACTCGAGACCACCTCCATTGAGTTCAAAATGTCGTTTGCGACCTTTTTGAGTATAAGCTTCGATATGTTTGGAGAAAGTTGATTTTTGCTACTTTTTCCCGCTTAGGGCTTTGGTTGGGCTGAGCCAATTAGCCACTTAACTCAGTTCCAACACTCTCCTCTTCATTCACTTCTCTTCTATTTTCCTAACACTCAAGCTCAAGCAAAAAAATGGAGGAAGAGAATGGGAAATAGAAATTCCTAAGCCCTAGCTTGCTTTGCAAATCCATCCCCTTGCTCCAGAGTTCATGAGAACCCATTGGTAAGCTTCCTCTTCTTCTTCTCCAACTCATTCTCTCTTTGAATTTCAGAAATTTCCTAAACCTAATTTAGGGAATGTTTCTCTTTTAAGCTTAGATTCAAGCTTCTAGTGTTGAGATTGAAGAGTGCTTATTCTTGCCATTGCTTTCAAGCTTCATCTTCATAAATTTAGTTCAAAGGTGAGATTTTTATCTCATATCTATGATTATAATTATCTTTGGTTGTTGGGTATAAATTCCTAACACTTCTTCATGTGCATTTGCTCTTGATTTGGATTGGTTTTGTGAAGATTCCAATTTTTGAGCTTTTAAGTCAAATTTGTGTGAAATCCTTTTATGGACGTTTGAGCATGCTTTTGGTGATGCATCGAGGAGCATATAGGACCGGGTTGCCGATTGACATAAACCCTTAGAGCCAATGTTCGTCCGGTTGCATTTTGGAAGAGTTTGCTCTTCATTTATATAAGGCTGAAAAACAGCCCAGGCATGATTCAGTCGACTGAATATCTCTGTTCAGTCGACTGAACCTGAAACCCGAGAGTTTCCAGGCATGATTCAGTCGACTGAAAAATTCTGCACAGTCGACTGAAACTGGAAACAGAAAGTTTCCTGAACCTGGAAAATTTCCAGGCACAGGGCCAGTCGACTGAAAACTCTGTTCAGTCGACTGAACCTGCTGTTTGAGTCCAATTTGCCTTATTGGATTGAAATTCCAATTTAAATCGATTCGTGATAATCCTATTTGTTGTTATCATCTATTATGACTTTGATGACTATTTTTAGGGATTTTTGAATATCCATTTCGATGGATCCTTTATCGATTTCTTTGGATTTTATTCACGCATTCGTATGTGAATTTTTGTGATTGATTGTTCTTACAATCTTCTTCGTGATTTGTCACTTTAAAAATATAAAGGTTTTCTATACTAGTAGTAAATATCAAAACTCTTTCCTCAAACGATTTCAATACTATTTTAATACCAAATTCGTTTATAAAACAGTTTTCCAATCAGTTTTCCAATCTATTAGTATATACAAACCTTTACCTCACTCGTATGAGAAATCTAATTAAACGGCTTAGTAAAACAAGTGGTATGAAACGCTTGCGTTTACTTTGTCGGTTAATTCTTGGACTTGTTCGATTGAACCTCTTGTGACAATTTTCTAGTGGGGATTTACAGTTTGTTCGTAAATATTTAAGTTAAGCAAGTGGTTATGGGACATGAAGCTAAACTCATATATTTACTAGCTTAGTGTAATCGACACTTCTCGTTGATCATGACGATCATCTTTGTGATTTAGACTAGCAACGTGCGATGTCTCTTTGTCTGCGAGGGAGACTAAACCCCGTTTTGTGGAGTTTCGACTCATTTTGTGATGGGGTAGCAACCCATGGTCTTCGGGCCGTTTGTGGAGCTTCGGCTCAATTTGTGATGGTTAGCGACCATGGAATTAGCATTCCGTTTGTGATACACGTGTTGGTGAGCTTTATGCTCCCGTTTGTGATAGGCCTCCCCCCCCCTTTCGGTGATTTCTGGATTTCTTGTGTAGATTTCTAGAATTTGTGTTTCACCAATTTTTCGTGATTTCCATTGATAAGTCTTATCGATATTTGTGCATTGGTGAATTTGTGTGTCATTGACTTTAGTGATTTCTGGATTTCTTGTGTAGTCTTCTGGAATTTGTGCGTCATTGACTTTTGCAATTGACATTGATATTATCGTCAATATTCGTGGTTTAATGAACGAAATAAAGAGTATGACACTTCTTGGATTCTTGTGTAGATTTTGTGATATTGATTAATCTCTTGTTGATTATCAACTACTTATATATCACAGCTTGGCCTTGTGATTATTATGTGTTTAGTCATAACTCTGATTCTATATCGTTTCATCTGATATCTATAGTTAGACTGATCCGTTTATTATTTTCTTATTAAATAATACTCGGGTCAGACCGAGATGTTACAGGTGCTTCTGCTTGACTTCTCCCCTGGGATTGACTTCTCTGACTTTTGGCAAACTACTTAAATTAGTAGTTTATTTTGGTATATACACTTGAGATATAGACTCATTGTTGTATTCTTTTGTATAGCACGTGTTGCTATTCTTTTGTATTATTGTGGATCTTTTTGACCACTAATCTGATATACACTGCCATGTGTTAATTATATTCATATCTTCTTCCGCCTTTGTGATAAGAATTATCTATGACTGATTTATGTTATGTTTATTTCTGTATTTGTTTCCGAAGCTTTTATATAGCCACTGTGTGATAGCTTTGAGTTTGTATCTGTATGTCGGATTTCCTCTAGTGATGAAAAGTTATATTTTTATCTGGCATACCGGTACTCGCACAAAGCAATTACACAGATGGTCGCTCCTCAACAGCCTTATTCTCCGTGCTAGTTGACAGCATTACTCCGTAGTGTTCTTGTCTAGCGTGGGTTTAGAGGTGGGGCGTCACAGCTTGGTATCAGAGCCAAACTTCGGAACAATGTGGAATATTATAACAAGGATCATCGTCCTAAGTCCATCTTAGGAGTTGTGCTTTAGGATTTTATTCGGGTCTTCGTACCGTTCTATCCTATTTTCTTTATGATTCCTTGTTTTATCTATCAAGAATTCCTTGATATTTTTTTTTTGAGAATAACTTTTTCCTCTTCTTTCTTTCTTTCTTAAAGAAGAAAAATGGTTAGACCAGGCCGCCCCAGCGCCGGTCAATCTAGTGCTACTCCCCAGGATGGAGTATTTATGTCTGCCCAACAGCTTTTAGATCTTGTCAAGAACGCTCAAACAGCGGGTCCCAATCAGGAGCCTACTCATCCTAGATCCGGTTTTGCACGCTTGTGCAGAGACTACACTGATTTGGGTGGAAGGCCGTTCACGGGATCCGAGAGTGTTATAGAAATTCAAGTTAGGCTCAAATCATGCGATCGCATCTTTTCTCGCATGAACCTTATTGACCTTCATCGAGTCCAAGTAGCTTCTAGCATGCTCCAAGAAAGAGCATTGGATTGGTATGAGCTTTTAATTTCTGAAATCGTTGAGGCGGATCTTACTTGGGAGCAATTCCGGGGAAGATTCGAATTGAAATTTGTGCCGGAGGCTGAAAAAGTAACCTTAGCCCGGCGTTTCATAGACCTTGTTCAAGGTGAATCTTCTGTGATAGACTATGTCGCATCCTTCGAATCTCTGTCCAAATACGGGGTTGAGTACATTAATACCCCATTGAAGAAAAATCAGAGATTTGTCTATGGCTTGAATAAGAATCTTAAGAAGCCATTACTCCTGAAACTTGAGGTTTCATTTGATCAGCTTATTGATATCGCTCTTCGTCTTGAAGAGGCCGATAATGAAGGTGATGTTGAAGTTGTGTGTGCCCAACGGAACTTCGACAATAGCTTGAAGAGGCCTATCAAATTCAAAGGCCCCGATTCTAATAAGAAAGGGAAGCAGCAAACTCTGGTAGCAAATGTTCCTACCTCTAGTCGTGGACGATGCTACAATTGTGGTTCCACAGACCACCAAGTAAAGGAGTGCCCGAAACCCCTCTTTTGCCGCTATTGCAAAGGTTCGGGTCATCTTTTATCTTCGTGTCCTAAGCTTCCAAGCAAGTGAGAAGGAAAGCTGCAACTTTTGGTCAAGGTATTTTCATTCAATCCTCGATGGCATTGTTTTAATTCGTGAACTTTCTATTTGAGTTCTTTTTGATATGGGTTTCATCTCATTATTTTTATATCAAAAGAACTTGTCGATTCTTTTTCTTTGAATATTTTAGGCTTGATGACTTCTTTGAGGATTGTGAATCCGGATGGTAGATCCGCAACACTCAATTTGCTTTTGTTTAAATGTCGAGATTGTTTTATGTGACTTTTCTTTCTGAGCCGATATTTACTTTGGCTTCGGAATTGATTTTTTGAAAGGATCGGCTTAATCATTGTGAAGTCCATATCCTATTTTTCGAGTGGACTATTCATCTTCGACATTTTCAATCTGTTAAGCAGATTTCTATTTTTCCTTTATGATTTTGATTCCAACTTGATGGCATCATTTTATTCCTTAAGCCCACTTATAAGAAAAGTGTTATTTCTCTCATTCGTGTAGTTTGAGAAATTTTTCGGTATTTTTGAGTTTGTCTTAGGATTATCACCTAAGAAATCTTTTGTGTGGTGTTAAGGTCTTTTCAGTTTGACTTTACCACCGGTTTTCGTTTGCTACGAGTTGCGGAAATTAACCGCATTCCGCACTCGTTATGATTCTTATGAATGACTTATTTTGTCATTCAATTTGTCCAACTTATTTCATCCATTTTATAAATCGAATATTCTATGAATATTTCGATGAGACCATTCTTGTATTTATTGATTTTGGATGAAAATAGAAATTTAAAATTTTGCAAATCTTTTTCATAAGATTTAATTATAAGTGCAATTTGATTTTGTTCTTGAAACGAGCAAATAATATTCTTAAAACTTTTTAAGAAATTTATTTATCCTATAAAAAATGATTTTGTGATTGTATTGCCCGTTGAGTGCTTTAAGAATTTTGGTCGATGCGCTTGATCAACGTTATCGATAGGAATCTCCTAAACGCTTTGATGAGACAGTCAGACACGATATATTGACTTGTAAAAATGTAAATTTTTCTAGAAAGATTATTACATAATGATAAATGTAATTTTGAAAGTTTTAACTTTTCGGAGAAGAGAATTATTTTAAAAGAAGTTCTTTCTTTTCAATACTCTTATTCTTGTGATTCCTGAAGGGGAACCAAGACTTTGCTATTTGTACCTATTGGTTTGGAATGCCATTCTCTTGCAAAGGAGAACGTTCTATCACTTGTGCTTCTAAATCATTATAGCTTATCGAGACTAGATATGCCACTCATGATCTAGTGTTCGCGGCTATTGTTTTTACTTTTGGAATTTGGCATCATCATTTTTGGATGAGAAATTTGTTCTCTACCTCGATCATAAATCTATGGAATAATTATTTTCTCATAAGGAACTTCATGTTGACTCGTGTTCCTAGCATCTTATGATCTTGATATTCTTTTATTCCCGAGAAGGGAAATCGTGTTGCCAATGCGCTTTGTCGTAGGCAACAAGTGGTTGATTCTTTGATGTTGTCTGAATGGAATTATTTTTCTATCTAGTTCATCGGACGTTTTGGTATACTTCGTTTTATTGAGCTTTATCTCATTCCTTTTAAGGACTTGCGTCCGATGTCCTTTTATTGTGTTCGGTTCATTGGACGTACCGTTTTTGTATTGCGTCAGTGTTCCGAATTATTTGGGATTTGATTCATCGGATGTACCGTTTGTACTACATCGATGTCTTTGCTTTTGATTCATCGGATGTACCGTTTGTACTACATCGATGTCTTTGCTTTTGATTCATCGGATGTACCGTTTGTACTACATCGATGTCTTTTCCTTTGATTCATCGGATGTACCGTTGTACTACATCGATGTCTTTTTTTTTGATTCATCGGATGTACCGGTTGTACTACATCGATGTCTTTGCTATTTGATTCATCGGATGTACCGTTCGCACTACATCGATGTCTTTGCTATTTGATTCATCGGATGTACCGTTGTACTACATCGATGTCTTTGCTATGGTTCATCGGATGTACCGTTTGTACTACATCGATGTCTTTGCTTTGGTTCATTGGGCGTACCGTTTTTGTACTTCGCTGATGTCCTAAATTGTTTGAGTTTCTTGTTTTTCGGGCGTACCGTTTTTGTACTACGCCGTTGCACCGGCTCAATTTTCTGCTATTTTTGACGTTCCTCACGTCTTTTATCTACGGGAATGCCTTAGGGATTTCGGTTTTCATTCTTGAGCCCGGTGTTATTGTGGAAATTGAAGTTTCACCAAGTTTCTTACTAACTCTTTCGTGCACCTTATGGTGAGCTTCCTATTTCAAATTTTCTTTTGTGTTAATATGCTTCTATGGTTGTTACTTCATATATTTCCTTCTTACTTATTGCGAGGACGCAATTTCTTTAAGGAGGGGAGTCTGTAACAACCCGCATATTTATCGATTTTTATATTTAAATATTTTATTTAAATATTTTATCGTTAGTCGGATTTTAGTCCGAAAAACTACTTTTTGCATATGGTAGAATTAGGACTCGAGACCACCTCCATTGAGTTCAAAATGTCGTTTGCGACCTTTTTGAGTATAAGCTTCGATATGTTTGGAGAAAGTTGATTTTTGCTACTTTTTCCCGCTTAGGGCTTTGGTTGGGCTGAGCCAATTAGCACTTAACTCAGTTCCAACACTCTCCTCTTCATTCACTTCTCTTCTATTTTCCTAACACTCAAGCTCAAGCAAAAAAATGGAGGAAGAGAATGGGAAATAGAAATTCCTAAGCCCTAGCTTGCTTTGCAAATCCATCCCCTTACTCCAGAGTTCATGAGAACCCATTGGTAAGCTTCCTCTTCTTCTTCTCCAACTCATTCTCCCTTTGAATTTCAGAAATTTCCTAAACCTAATTTAGGGAATGTTTCTCTTTTAAGCTTAGATTCAAGCTTCTAGTGTTGAGATTGAAGAGTGTTTATTCTTGCCATTGCTTTCAAGCTTCATCTTCATAAATTTAGTTCAAAGTTGAGATTTTTATCTCACATCTATGACTATAATTATCTTTGGTTGTTGGGTATAAATTCCTAACACTTCTTCATGTGCATTTGTTCTTGATTTGGATTGGTTTTGTGAAGATTCCAATTTTTGAGCTTTTAAGTCAAATTTGTGTGAAATCCTTTTATGGACGTTTGAGCATGCTTTTGGTGATGCATCGAGGAGCATATAGGGCCGGGTTGCCGATTGGCATAAACCCTTAGAGCCAATGTTCGTCCGGTTGCATTTTGGAAGAGTTTGCTCTTCATTTATATAAGGCTGAAAAACAGCCCAAGCATGATTCAGTCGACTGAATATCTCTGTTCAGTCGATTGAACCTGAAACCCGAGAGTTTCTAGGCATGATTCAGTCGACTGAAAAATTCTGCACAGTCGACTGAAACTGGAAACAGAAAGTTTCCTGAACCTGGAAAATTTCCAGGCACAGGGTCAGTCGACTGAAAACTCTGTTCAGTCGACTGAACCTGCTGTTTGAGTCCAATTTGCCTTATTGGATTGAAATTCCAATTTAAATCGATTCATGATAATCCTATTTGTTGTTATCATCTATTATGACTTTGATGACTATTTTTAGGGATTTTTGAATATCCATTTCGATGGATCCTTTATCGATTTCTTTGGATTTTATTCACGCCTTCGTATGTGAATTTTTGTGATTGATTGTTCTTACAATCTTCTTCGTGATTTGTCACTTTAAAAATATAAAGGTTTTCTATACTAGTAGTAAATATCAAAACTCTTTCCTCAAACGATTTCAATACTATTTTAATACCAAATTCGTTTATAAAACAGTTTTCCAATCTATTAGTATATACAAACCTTTACCTCACTCATATGAGAAATCTAATTAAACGGCTTAGTAAAACAAGTGGTATGAAACACTTGCGTTTACTTTGTCGGTTAATTCTTGGACTTGTTCGATTGAACCTCTTGTGACAATTTTCTAGTGGGGATTTACAGTTGGTTCGTAAATATTTAAGTTAAGCAAGTGGTTATGGGACATGAAGCTAAACTCATATATTTACTAGCTAAGTGTAATCGACACTTCTCGTTGATCATGACGATCATCTTTGTGATTTAGACTAGCAATGTGCGATGTCTCTTTGTCTGCGAGGGAGACTAAACCCCGTTTTGTGGAGTTTCGACTCAATTTGTGATGGGGTAGCAACCCATGGTCTTCGGGCCGTTTGTGGAGCTTCGGCTCAATTTGTGATGGTTAGCGACCATGGAATTAGCATTCCGTTTGTGATACACGTGTTGGTGAGCTTTATGCTCCCGTTTGTGATAGGCCTCCCCCACCTTTCGGTGATTTCTGGATTTCTTGTGTAGATTTCTAGAATTTGTGTTTCACCAATTTTTCGTGATTTCCATTGATAAGTCTTATCGATATTTGTGCATTGGTGAATTTGTGTGTCATTGACTTTAGTGATTTCTGCATTTCTTGTGTAGTCTTCTGGAATTTGTGCGTCATTGACTTTTACGATTGACATTGATATTATCGTCAATATTCGTGGTTTAATGAACGAAATAAAGAGGATGACACTTCTTGGATTCTTGTGTAGATTTTGTGATATTGATTAATCTCTTGTTGATTATCAACTACTTATATATCACAGCTTGGCCTTGTGATTATTATGTATTTAGTCATAACTCTGATTCTATATCGTTTCATCTGATATCTATAGTTAGACTGATCCGTTTATTATTTTCTTATTAAATAATACTCGGGTCAGACCGAGATGTTACAGGTGCTTCTTCTTGACTTCTCCCCTGGGATTGACTTCTCTGACTTTTGGCAAACTACTTAAATTAGTAGTTTATTTTGTTATATACACTTGAGATATAGACTCATTGTTGTATTCTTTTGTATAGCACGTGTTGCTATTCTTTTGTATTATTGTGGATCTTTTTGACCACTACTCTGATATACACTGCCATGTGTTAATTATATTCATATCTTCTTCCGCCTTTGTGATATGAATTATCTGTGACTGATTTTTTTTATGTTTATTTCTGTATTTGTTTCCGAAGCTTTTAT
Organism: Allium cepa; assembly: GCA_030765085.1. Taxonomy (NCBI): domain Eukaryota; kingdom Viridiplantae; phylum Streptophyta; class Magnoliopsida; order Asparagales; family Amaryllidaceae; genus Allium; species Allium cepa. The sequence continues at coordinate 650,313,209 of CM060931.1, read as the reverse complement.
ATAGCCACTGTGTGATAGCTTTGAGTTTGTATCTGTATGTCGGATTTCCTCTAGTGATGAAAAGTTATATTTTTATCTGGCATACCGGTACTCGCATAAAGCAATTACACAGATGGTCGCTCCTCAACAGCCTTATTCTCCGTGCTAGTTGACAGCATTACTCCGTAGTGTTCTTGTCTAGCGTGGGTTTAGAGGTGGGGCGTCACAAGGGGTGTTGGTGTGTTCGCTTTCGAATGGTGGCAGAGATGATGATGTTGGGTGATGTGTGTTGTCGAGGGGATCACCAACGACGCATGGGAGGTTACGGCAATGATCGTCGTTGCTCAGGTGTACTATGCACGTGCATGGCCATAACGTTATATCTGGAGTTTTATTTATTTGGGGAAGAAAATATGTCTCGGGTTCGTGCTCGTGTTACTCGTGAGATTGTCTCGAAGGAGTTGAAGATTTGATGAAGCCCGAAGTGAGGATCGGGAAAATCAGTGGTTGGCTCGAGCTTGTTAAAGTTGTTAGCAAATTTCATGTTTCTAGTTCTATAACACAAATATGTTTTCAGTTTTATAATATAATAGTTTTTATTACGACGTAAATTTTACTTACACAAAGTTTCAAAGTATATTTAAACTAAATAAGTTTCCAAAGAAAAAAAAATAAATCAAGTTTCAAAATTTAAACCAACTTAAAAACAAGACTTCAAGGTTAAATTTTTTTATTAAAATAGACAATGTTTTTAAGGTAGTTGTATTTAACCAGATTTTCAAATAAATCTTAAAGAATTGATGACTTAATAAATTAAAGGAGGATTGATGGAGATTAATTAATAAATCAAATCAAGAATTAACCTATTTTATGTGGTTAATCAATTAATTTATTAATGTGATTAATAAAAGTGATTAAGGGTAACTAATTACTTAAGAAATATTTTTAATTATGAGTAATTAATTAATGATCAAAGCTGATTTATCAATGGATTAAAGAAAAATTTAATTAAATGATAGTTAATATGATTGATTAATTGAGGTAATTAATCTGGGAAATACTAATTAATTTAAAAGTTAATCAATTTATAAAAGTGATTAGGGATGATCACTTAGGGTAATTAAATTTAGAAAAATTAGTTAAATGGCAATCAATTAAAGGGTTAATTAATTAATGTAATTAATTAAGAATGGGTAATTAAAGAATAATAAATTATAAATAAAGGGTTAGTTACTTTAATGTAGTTAAAAGTTAAATTAAGGGTAATTAATTGCTTAAAGAAGATTACTTAATTAAAAGTAACTAATTAATGATTAAAAGTGGATTAATCAAGAAATTTACATGGATTTAAGATTAGGGATAGTCACTTATCCTAATGAATTAAAGGTGAGTTAAATAATTAAAGGCTAACTATTAAATTAAAATTTGATGAATTATAATTAAAGGTTAATTAAATTATATTTAATGGTTAATTAATGAATGATTAAAGGGTAGTTAATCAAGTGATTTGTAATACATTAATAAGGATTAGTGACTAATCTAATTTAAGTTAATCAGATGATTAATTGACCTTACTTATGGATGTTTGGATTCTATTGGATGATTGAATTGTTTGGTATCCCTGATTGTGATGCTCTGTTTTGATTTGAGCTATGTTACTGTAATTTATTATCTGTGATATATATATATATATATATATATATATATATATATATATATATATATATATCAGTGATCTGTGAATAAAGGACAAGCGTTACAATTGGTTTGTACTGCTTATCAAATATAAGCGTTAAAGTTTATACCGCTTATTAAATACATTGTTGTATTTGAATCTGTGCTGATTGATGATGTGGCACTTTTATTGTATAAAACCCCTGGACCACACTTATACACACACAAATATGGATTGCATGTGGAAATGGGTTAAGTCACAGATTTTAAAATAGTTTTAAAGATTAAATTTTTGAACCCAAAATAGTTTTGAAATTAGAATTGAAGCTTTTGAAAATGAATTTCAAAAATAAAAGTTATTCTGAATAACGTGATTGAGTTTTGAAATTTAAATAATTTGATATAAATTTGAATTCAATATTTGAAATCGAATTCTATGATTTGGAAACTATGGTTTAAAAGGTTATTCAACTTATAAATGGGTTTATATGGGTTTTAAACCATTTTAAAAGTGTCATTTTGGGAATTTGGGTTTAACCCAAAGAGTTGAACTTATATAAATGAGATCGGATTTTTCCGAAACGAAAACTGTTTGTTTTCAAATAATAAAAGCTTTCACGTAAGAAATGAACTTCCAATTTGTGTTAAAAGGATTTCAAGTCTAAAATGAAGTAGTTTTTCAAGTTATGAATAAATCTTTGGAAACTGTTTGAAAACTATAAATTAAATCTTTTAATGAATTAATCCAATTGAAATGTAAATTGTTTTTGGAAAACTATGAATGGATCTTTGTGAAACTGGGTGAACTTTGTGAAATAAATCTCTTTGTTAAAAGATTTAAATGGTAATTTGTTTAACCATTTAAAAGAAAGGTTTTGGGTTTTTTAAAAGTTGTGACTTGACTGAAATCCCATATACCATATGTTTTAAAATTTTGCGCTCATTATTCGGTTTAGCCTGGAGAGGACCTTGTGTCATATAACCCATTTCGAATAGTGATATGACGTTATGGATAGCATTTGAAGACCGATGGTGAAGACCGGGTATTTTCGAGAATGAAAGGATAACTCGTCGATTGTCTCTGCACTGAGTCGCGTCGGTATAGAGAAACCCTAAGTGATGGGAAGTCCGATCGGATTGTGAATACCCGGATTTTCAAGGGCTTCTTCCCTTATTGGACGAAGTGCCTTCGGTTCGAGCCCGGAACAGACTTGTATGGTCGTGTGTTTGACACTACACTTTAAGATATTAAGCCGATTTCTTTCAAATACATATCTGTTGGTGGCGGAGAATTTATTCTCTTAGCTTAACACCCTTCTCTGAGACGTACGAGCTCAGAGGTTATGCAGTTGAAGGTTATCAGCGATATACTCCCATTTTGGGAGTGTGGCATGCTAAGTGTTGCTGTATGTTGATGATCATTTGTTGATCGTTTGTGATCAAAGCATGGCTTTTGTTAAGTGGACGAGACTTGCTTATCAAGGTGAAATGTGATGGGGGGTTCTCGCCTTTTATTTGGTGGCGAGCTGGAGACTTTTACCCCTACACGTCCTCTTTAAGGGGTTGGTCAGCCGCTTAGGCGTGACAATCGAAAGGCTAGCCTTAAAAGCAAGGCTGGGGTACCATTATGAGCCACGGCGGGGCTGGGATGGTTGAAAAGCCTACCAGTCGAGATTAGCCGCTATCAGACGGTCGAAGACCCGAACCTATTATTTTGGTATCAAAGCTGAAGGTTAAAACTTTAGCTCAGGAGTATAACACATTAAGTAACTCATTAGAGATAGGGTGAAGTATAACCTAGAATGAGTAATCCCTAAGATATACGTTCGAATGCCTCAGTATATTCTCTTACTATCCACTGATAGTGGGTATGAGTGCGAGAAGAGGACGAGATAGGGGACAGGGGAGTACCACTATAAATGGTCAATACCTTGTAATAGCGGAAACGACTTTCCACTCAATCTCCTTTGATTCGATTCCAAAATTTCTTTAGTTGCTTCGTGGCAGATCCAGAAGAAGTTTCAGTGTGATGGTGGCCCAACGTATCGCTGTAGAAAATCCTTACTTCGTATCTTCATCGGTTTCTTATCTGCTTTTCGACATAAACTTTAATGAATATGAATTTGAATATGAATTTGTAAATTTTAAATAAATTAGAAATTTTAAATTGAGTTAAATTGGTTAACAAATATAAGATTAAATTTGAATTGTATCAATAAAACGATATCGGTTAAAACCAAATTTGAAATTCTATTGTAATTTCTTGTGTAAATCGAAGTCCGAAAAGGGGCAAGTTAATGTATACTTTAGGGTATTCCAACCTAAGTTTGGAATCCATATCTAGTGTTTGAGAATTATGGAAGATTGAATCCATCTATCTATTCTCTGGGAACCGATATATTCTACGAATGATTAGTTATCCCTTCGAACTAATCAATGCCCATGCATATTCGTATACCGGTGGACCCGAGTATCTTGTGAAATAATTGTATGTGTTTGTTCTCATATTGCTGATATTCTGATTTGGTAAACCAAATGCATAATAAATATTTCGATCTGATCTGATCAACTATTTCTTTGTCTATCATATTTTCCTTGTCTTCCTTGCAAATTTCGGGACGAAATTTTTTCAGGGGGGAATCTGTAACATTCCTGAAAATTCACCAAGTTTAATTTGGCAATTAAATTTATTTCTTGAGAATAAATTGTGAATTAATTAGAGATTTCTAGAATAAATAAATAATTTTTGATTACAAATAGAAGTTTAATTAGAAATTCAAGCATAAGTAGCTTACAAGAAAATTGGATTTAGGAAAATAAATGTATTGGGGATAAATAGAAATTTGATTTAAAATGCGAGGATAAGTATTTTTATAAACAAATATTGAATTTCAAAATAAAATGTATTAAAAATAAAATAGAAATTAAAAGCTTGAGATTAATAAAAAGATAATGATAGTCGTTTTCTAAAATATTAAATATATTTGAAAGATGCATTAATTTTCAAAGAATTTATGTATTAGTTTTCAAAATATTATTTTTAAGTTAAATTCCCTTATATAAATAATAACTATTGTTAATATGAAATCAAAAAATTTAAATCCTTCTTTTCTTTCAAAAATTGTACAAAAAAAATGTATGAATATAAATTATGTAAATATAAATATAAAGTAAAATGCAACACATACATAAATAAAAGAAAAAAACTATATTTATTTAAATGTGAAAATAATATATAAAAATTGTGATATAAGTTAATAAAAAAAATAAAAAGAGGAAATTTTTCATAAAGTAAATATGATATAAAATTTTATATAAAAATTTCTTTATCTTTATAAAATTATAAATATCAAACATACATACATAAGTATAAAGTGTACAAGTGTTTAAGATTCCATAAGCATGATGATTTTTACAAATGGCATTCACTATATGTAATTAAACAAAATAATAAAATTTAAATTGACTATCTATATACTTTGGTGTTTAAATGAATCAAGTTAGAATTGGCCAGATCTTAATTCTAAAAGTATTTTGAAGTAATATAAGTAAAGGGGTTTACTGGAAAATGTTAAAACACAGTAAAAATCAGAAAATTTAAAATTTTAGTTGATTGAAATTTGGGTTTTAATTACATAATCTTGCTCGTTTTCCTAAATCATGAATTTTAGAGGAAGAACCGAGATTTTTAGTATTGTATGGCTCGAGAAATTTGAAGTTGAACAGTAAATAGGAATTCGCCACTTCCTGGCGATCGGCAAAACCGGGTTGGTCGAAATTTATGGTGAAGGTAGCTGGAGGAATGGGGGTGATAGGAAAAATGATCAGAATTTTTTTTATCCACCATGGAAGCCAATTGACGAGCATTTAGAGTTTTAACCCTGTATTTGTAAATTGTACTCGCGAAGTTCTTTTCGTCGTCGCCATAGAGTTTCTGATGATCGAACCTGGAGGGTTAGTTTTGTCGTCGTATGGTGGAGCCGTGGGCGTGGTGACGATGCACCAGGAGGTCGGAAGTGATGGCGTGAGGAAGAAAACTGATGATCGGTTTTTAGGTTCAGGGGTGTTGGTGTGTTCGATATCGAATGGCGACAGAGATGATGATGCTGGGTGATATGTGTTGTCGAGGGGATCACCAACGACGCGTGGGAGGTTACGGAAATGATCGTCGTTGCTCAGGTGTACTGTGCATGTGCACGTCCATAATGTTATATCTGGAACTTCATTTATTTGGGGAAGAAGATAGGTCTCGGGTTCGTGCTTGTGTTACTCGCGAGATTGTCTCGAAGGAGTTGAAGATTTGATGAAGCCCGAAGTGAGGATCGGGAAAATCAGTGGTTGGCTCGAGCTTGTTAAAGTTGTTACCAAATTTCATGTTTCCAGTTCTATAACACAAATATGATTTCAGTTTTATAATATAATAGTTATTTTATAAAGTAAATTTTACTTACACAAAGTTCCAAAGTATATTTAAACTAAATAAGTGTGCAAAGAAAAAAAATCAAGTTTCAAAATTTAAACCAATTTAAAAACAGGACTTCAAAATTAAAAAAAAATATTAAAATAGACAAAGTTTTTAAGGTAGTTGTATTTAACCAGATTTTCAAATAAATCTTAAAGAATTGATGACTTAATTAATTAAAGGAGGATTGATGGAGATTAATTAATAAATCAAATCAAGGGTTAACCTATTTTATGTGGTTAATAAATTAATTTATTAATGTGATCAATAAAAGTAATTGAGGGTAACTAGTTACTTAAGAAATATTTTTAATTATGTGTAATTAATTAATGATTAAAGTTGATTTATCAATAGTTAAAGAAAAATTTAGTTGAATGATAGTTAATATGATTGATTAATTAAGGCAGTTAATCTGGGAAATATTAATTAATTTAAAAGTTAATCAATTAATAAAAGTGATTAGGGATGATCAATTAGGGTAACTAAATTTAGAAAAATTAATTGAATGGTAATCAATTAAAGGGTTAATTAATTAATGTAATTAATTAAGAATGGTTAATTAAAGAATAATTAATTATAAATAAAGGGTCAGTTACTTTAATGTAGTTTAAAGTTAAATTAAGGGTAATTAATTGCTTAAAGATGATTACTTAATTAAAAGTAACTAATTAATGATTAAAAGTGGATTAATCAAGAAATTTACATGGATTTAAGATTAGGGATAGTCACTTATCGTAATGAATTAAAGGTGAGTTAAATAATTAAAGGCTAACTATTAAATTAAAAGTTGATGAATTATAATTAAAGGTTAATTAAATTATATTTGATGGTTAATTAATGAATGATTAAAAGGTAGTTAATCAAGTGATTTGTAATTCATTAATAAGGATTAGTGACCAATCTAATTTAAGTTAATCAGATGATTAATTGACCTTACTTTTGGATGTTTGGATTCTATTGGATGATTGAATTGTTTGGTATCCCTGATTGTGATGCTCTGTTTTGATTTGAGCTGTGTTACTATAATTTATTATCTGTGATATATATATCTGTGACCTGTGAATAAAGGATAAGTCTTACAATTGGTTTGTCCCGCTTACCAAATATAAGCGTTATAGTTTATACCGCTTATTAAATATATTGCTGTATTTGAATCCGTGCTGATTGATGATGTGGCATTTTTATTATGTAAAACACCTGGACCACACTAATACACACGCAAATATGGATTGCACGTGGAAATGGGTTAAGTCACAGATTTTGAAATAGTTTTAAAGATTAAATTTTTGAATCCAAAATAGTTTTGGAATTAGAATTGAAGCTTTTGAAAATGAATTTAAAAAATAAAAGTTATTCTGAATAACTTGATTGAGTTTTGAAATTTAAATAATTTGATTTAAATTTAAATTCAATATTTGAAATCGAATTCTATGATTTGGAAACTATGGTTTAAAAAGGTTATTCAACTTATAAATGGGTTTATATGGGTTTTAAACCATTTTAAAAGTGTCTTTTTGGGAATTTAGGTTTAACCCAAAGAGTTTAACTTATATAAATGAGATCGTATTTTTCCGAAACGAAAACTATTTGTTTTCAAATAATAAAAGCTTTCACGTAAGAAATAAACTTCCAATTTGTGTTAAAAGGATTTCAAGTCTAAAATGAAGTGGTTTTTCAAGTTATGAATAAATCTTTGGAAACGGTTTGAAAACGATAAATTAAATTTTTAATTTAAAGTTTTAATGAGTTAATCCAATTGAAATGTTTTTGGAAAACTATGAATGGATCTTTGTGAAACTGGGTGAACTTTGTGAAATAAATCTCTTTGTTAAAAGATTTAAATGGTAATTTGTTTAACCATTTAAAAGAAAGGTTTTGGGTTTTTTAAAAGTTGCGACTTGACTGAAATCCCATATCCATATGTTTTAAAATTTTGCGCTCATTATTCGGTTTAGCCGGGAGAGGACCCTGTGTCATATAACCCATTCCGAATAGTGATACGATGTTATGGATAGCATTTGAAGACTGGTGATGAAGATCGGGTATTTTCGAGAACGAAAGGATAACCCGTCGATTGTCTCTGCACTGAGTCGCGCCGGTATAGAGATTCCCTAAGTGATGGGAAGTCCGATCGGGATTGTGAATACCCGGATTTGCAAGGTCTTCTTCCTTTATTATACGAAGTGCCTTCGGTTCTGTTCGAGCCCAGAACTGACTTTTATGGTCGTGTGTCTGACACTACACTTTGAGATATTAAGTCGCTTTCTTTCAAATACATATCTGTTGGTAGCAGAGAATTTATTCTCTTAGCTTTACACCCTACTCTGAGATGTACGAGCTCAAATGTTATGTAGTTGAAGGTTATCAGCGATATACTCCCAATTTGGTAGTGTGACATGCTAAGTGCTGTTGTATGTTGATGATCGTTTGTGATCAAAACATGGCTTTTGCATAAAGCATAGCTTTGTGGACGAGACTGCATCAGGACCTCACACCCCGGAAATGGTCGAAACAGGAAAGATGCGGCAAGGTTATGAGGGTCGCGCCATTTAGGGTGTGTCATTCCCTTCTAGAAAAGGGTGGTATCATGGTATGGGGACCAGATATTTCACTCATGTGGATACCGCATATCTATTACATTGTGATTGCTTTGTGGTTATTGGATTAGAGGTACCTCGGATAAAGATCCCAATTGACCGGGGAAAGGCACGCTCGAGTAGTAGTTACCTAGTTACATGGGTAACCCGGCCTTGTGTTGGCAGAGATCTGGTTAGGTTCTCGGGACATCCTGCCAGAGGCGTACCATGTGGCACTACGAAGTTCCTTAGCCTGACCATTTGTTGGAAATCCATTCTTCAATACGCGTCTTGTACGGTTTTAGTTGTAGAACCTCCAATTTACTTATGGTGGTCACCACTGTTTAGATGGTAGCTATAGTAGGCATAATTCGGAATGTCTGTGTTCGCTAGGATTTATATTATACTTTCGAAATGGTTTTTCTACACTATGCACTAGTAATAATATCAAAGAATTTTTTTTTCGTATCAAGCGTATTTGACTATCATAAGGAGAAATCTCCTCCAATTCTGCGTTTGCATTGTGTGTGTGGCAAGAGGCCTTATGGTAGTTTCATTTTCCAAAAAGCATTGCGGATTTATTTTAAATTCTCTTGTTGTCTGTTTTGAAGACCAAATGTTTTTGTTTGCTCACACCAGTCCCATGACTGACTTGGAGTTTATTGTTCCTTTCCTAAACTCTGGGTGCCCACAATTTTCCCACACGGGCAGCCTGAAGTTGGGTTTTTCAGATAGTCGGGTTTAGTCGATTATCTGGAGCTAGTTCAGTCTTTAGATCAGGACTGCACTTGCTTATCTTTGTGCATCGTTATTGGGAGTTCGAGCTATTTCTGGATTGGTGCTTTAGAGATGGAGATTACCAATACTGGAGTTATCCTTTGAAGACTACTTTCCCTATTGGAGATTTTGTTCCGCTGTTGATGTTATCTTTTCTTTTCGCTGCTATTGACTTGTATCATGTCTCTGATGTATATTCATTGTATCATTCAGTTGTATCAGATATTGTATCAATGTTGTATATTGATATATGCTATTCATTTCTTGTGTTGTGTTGTACTTAATGTGTTATAAGCTCTGGCATGACTCGAATTCCAACGTTTGAATCTGCGGCATTCAAGTACAAGTGGAGCACGGATGTTGATTGTCGAACGCTGAAATTTGGACCGTGACAGCAATACTAAATAAACTAAAGATACGTTATGTTGCTAAAACTATATGATCCTACTTAAAACTTGTAATACTATTTTGATAATTATTTCTCTCCTATGTTGACAGTTGACCCAATTTGTTGTAGCTTACAATCATGAGTTTTGGTTCACCGATAAGAAGTTTGTTACTCTCTTCGTATACTGATTCTGGTGAGTCTCTTCTACCGCAGATCTTTAACTAAGCTTGTAAATCAAAGATCGATTTTAACTATATTTAAATTCAAGGTCATTCGGCTGTTTGTTTAAATTTTACCATGGGATGGTTCAGTCTTAATTCTTAATAATTTTAGCATTCCACGTATTCTTAATGATCATAGGATGGTACATTATTAAGCAAGCTACTACACAGTGTAGCCATGTATGTTTAATTAAAGCTATGAATAAGCAATCAGTTAATGCTGAGTATGTTTTATTCTCCAAGTCACCTAGCTAATTTCAAATATGGATAACATATATTCACCAATCTTGTAATAAGTTATATTATGTTTTACATGATTTTAATATTATAATATTTTGAACTATATATTTCTAAACAAGTCCTGTTGTGAAATACAAACCAATTAGTGGCTCCAACTTAACAGGAGTGAACTACAAATTAATTAGATCTGAATATAATATTTGCATTCCCGTTAATGAAGTGCTTCCCTTATGTTAATTAGCTAACAAGTTTTATAAGGGTTTTGTACATCCATTACCAGTTAGTTGGATCAAACGAACAATATTTTTTCACTCGAAATGTGAATGTGATTTGATAAAAGTTATGCTCCATGTTCACTTGATGCAATATATCAAAAGATTAGATAGAACCACTTGTATTAATTATTTATATCCTAGATTAAGTCGATATCCAGTTATATTTCAATTTGAGGATATAATATTTCCTACTTAAAGTGTTAATGTAAATTTATATTATTATACATAATTACATCCTGAACGGATATTTTGGTAAAGAAATTGAGTTGTATTAGAATAAAAAAATACATACATATGCACTACAAAATGTATATCAACCCCTATATTTATAATTATCTGTGTTGAAAATTAAACTTGACTTTGGGATAGATTATTGGATTTAATTTGGGCCACAAATAAAGAAGTAAAGCTAAAAGAGAATTCTAGAGAAAGTTAGAAAGAAACATCTAGATAGAATTATCTAGATATATGTTGTCATGGTAGAAGAGGTTCTAGAATTTTCCATTCTCAAATTGTAATAAAATAACTAGAATCTAGAGTTTTCCTGTCTAAATATATTTTGTACGAAAGTTATAGAAAACTCTAGAGAATAATTGTATACCGTAGGATCAAACACATCTCCACCGTTCATTTGAGATGTGAATAACTATAAATAGGAGTGGTGTATCTCAATTGCAAGCAAGCAAAAAAATTGTAAGCAAAAGTTTGTAATAAAGTACAACTTTCTTCTTTAAAATCAATCTCCCATTTCATACTTGCTATCCAATTAATCTTCAACTCGAAAATTTTCTAACATTGGTATCAGAGCGAGGTTCTTAGTCAAGAAAATATGGCAAGCGGCATGACACCATTTCAAGTTCCATTGCTAAAGAAGGAGTACTATGATAATTGGAGTATTTGCATGAAGGCGTTGCTCGGTTCACAAGATGTGTGGGATATTGTTGAAAATGGGTATATTGAACCCGTCGATATCACCACTTTATCCCAAACATAAAAGGATAATTTGAAGGATTCAAGAAAGAAGGATCGTAAGGCTCTTACTCTCATTCATCAAGGCTTGGATGAATCTATGTTTGAGAAGGTAGCAAGTGCGCAAAGTGGTAAGGAAGCATGGGAGATTTTGGAGAATGCATTCAAAGGCATCGATAAAGTGAAGAAGATAAGACTACAAACTATGCTAGGTGAGTTTGAAGCTTTACATATGAAATCAAACGATTCGATTGATGATTATTTTTCACGAGTTTTGGCACTAGTAAATCAAATGAAAAGATATGGTGAGAAATTGGAGGACTCTAGAGTGGTCGAGAAAATTCTACGATCTTTATATTCAAAATTCTATTACATAGTTATAGCTATTGAAGAATCTAAAGATCTAGAATCCATGACCGTTGATCAATTCATGGGATCACTTCAAGCCCATGAAGAAAAATTAAAGAAAAGGGTTAATGAAGAGCCATTGGAGCAAGCACTTCAAACCAAACTCACCTTAAACGAGAATGAAACATTTAGAAATATAAGAAGTCATAGCCAAAGAAGAAGGGGTCGAGGTCAAAGCTATGGAAGAGGTGGTTATAAATTTTTCAATAAAGAGGAGAGAAGCCAAAACGCATATGCTACATGAGGTCGAGGAAGAGGAGGAAACATGAAACAAAATGGAAGACCAAGGTATGATAAAACACAAATAAAGTGTTACAATTGTGATAAATTTTGGCATTTTTCTTTCGAATGTAGATCTACTTCTAATAAAGTTCTAGAGAGATCTAACTTTGCTAAAGAAGAGAAAGAATATTCTACACTACTCTGGGCACAAAAGGGAGATGCATGTGGTGATAACAATACATGGTATTTGGATACGGGGGCTAGCAATCATATGTGTGGAAGAAGAAACATGTTCACGGAGCTTAACGAATCAGTAAGTGGAAACATTTATTTTTGTGATGAATCCAAAATTCTAGTTAAGGGAAAAGGAAAAATATCAATTCGCTTAAAAAATGGAAAACATGATTTTATCTCTAATGTATATTATGTGCCTAATATGAAAAGTAACATTCTAAGCTTGGGGCAACTTTTAAAAAAGGGATACGACAATCATATGAAAGATCATAGCCTTCTCATGAAAGATGCTAAAGGAAATCTGGTTGCTAAAGTAGAAATGTCAAAAAATAGAATGTTTCCACTCCATATTTCAAATAATATTGCCAAATGTTTAAAAGCATGCTATAAAGATTCAACATGGCTTTGGCACTTTAGATTTGGACATCTTAATTTTGGGGGTTTAAAGTTGTTAAAGAATAAAAAGATGGTGAAAGGTTTACCACGAATCGATCATATGAATCAACTATGTGAAGGATGCTTATTTGGAAAACAACCAAGGAAAAGTTTTCCAAAAGAATCCAACACAAGGGCTAAAGAACCACTAGAGTTAATTCACACCGATATTTGTGGTCCAATAAAACCGTGCTCACTTGGAAAAAGTAATTACTTTGCTTTGTTTATTGATGATTATAGTAGAAAAACTTGGGCCTATTTCCTTAAACAAAAGTCCGATGTATTTGATGCCTTTAAGAAATTTAAAGCTTTTGTAGAAAATGAAAGTGGTTATAAGATATAAACCATGAGGTCCGACCGAGGTGGAGAATTTACCTCTAAAGAATTTGAGAAATTTTGTGAAGAAAATGGAATTCAACGTCCCTTAACCGCCCCGTATACTCCACAACAAAACGGGGTCGTAGAAAGGAAGAATAGATCTCTACTTAATATGGCACGGAGTATGTTAAAAAGTAAGAGAATTCCCAAAGAATTTTGGGCCGAAGCAGTTGAATGTGCAGTGTACTTAGCTAATCGCTCTCTAACTTGAAGTGTGTGGAACAAAACTCCCGAAGAAGATTGGTGTGGAAGAAAACCATGTATAACACATTTGAGTGTATTTGGAAGCCTAGCATATGCCCATGTGCCCGATCAAGAGCGTTCCAAATTGGATGATAAAAGTGAAAAATATATATTCATTGGCTATGACTCAAGGTCAAAAGGGTATAAGTTATATAATCCTATAAATGGAAAAGTTGTTGTTAGTCGAGATGTGGAGTTTGATGAATAAAACACTTGGGATTGGAGCACACAAGAAGATGATTATAATTTCCTTCCCTTTTACGAAGAAGAAGAAAGCAGTGATGTGCAAGAAGAGTCGACTAGTCCAACACCATCATCTCCATCAAGCACTCATCAAGAAACTCCACAAGAAGAAAGCTCAAGTGAAAGGATGTCGCGCATGAGATCTTTACAAGAACTATACGAGGCAACACCACTTTGTGATAATATTACTTTATTTTGTCTTTTTGCAAATTGTGAGCCAATAGATTTCGAAGAAGCAAAACAAGACAAAAAATGGAGGAGTGCTATGGATGAAGAAATCAAAGCTATTGTGAAAAATGATACATGGGAGATGGCTGATTTACCTAAAAGACACAAAGCTATTGGAGTAAAATGGGTATACAAAGTAAAGAAGAACGCTAAAGGAGAAGTTGAAAGGTACAAAGCTAGATTGGTAGCCAAAGGATACAAGCAAAGAGCAGGTATAGATTATGACGAGGTATATGCTCCTGTTTCCCGTTTAGAAACTATAAGATTATTAATTTCTTTAGCGGCTCAAAACAAATGGAAAATATATCAAATGGATGTGAAATCGGCTTTCTTGAATGGTACTATAGAAGAAGAAGTTTATTTGGAGCAGCCACTTGGTTATAAAATTAAAGGACATGAAGATAAAGTTTTAAAATTAAAAAAGGCACTTTATGGTTTGAAGCAAGCTCCTAGAGCATGGAATACTAGAATTGATAAATATTTTCTAGAAAATAACTTTATAAAATGACATGCTCTTTACATAAAGACAAATCAAAGTGGAGATATCTTGATTGTATGTTTGTATGTGGATGACTTAATCTTTACCGGAAATAATCCAAAAGCATTTGAAGATTTTAAGAAGGAGATGAGTTTAGAGTTTGGGATGACCGATATTGGACTCATGTCATATTATCTTGGTATCCAAGTGATTCAAAGCGAGCACGGCATATTTATTTCACAAGAAGCATATGCAAAGGAAATAATGAAGAAATTTAAGATGGATGGAAGTAAACCAGTTAATACCCCAATAGAATGTGGAACAAAGCTCTCAAAATATACCAAAGAAGAAGATGTGGATCCCACACTATTCAAGAGTTTGGTTGGTAGCTTAAGATACTTCACATGCATAAGACCCGATATACTTTATGGTGTTGGATTCATTAGCCGCTATATGGAAGCTCCTACAACATCACATTTGAAGACTGCAAAAAGGATTCTTCGATACGTTAAAGTGACAGCGATTAGGCTGGAGATGTTGATGATCTTAAAAGTACGACTGGATTTGTCTTCTTCATGGGAGATACAGCCTTCACCTGGAGCTCAAAAAAGCAACCAATTGTGATGCTTTCCACTTGTGAAGCTGAGTATGTTGCTGCTTCAACTTGTGTTCGTCATGCTATTTGGCTTCGAGATCTATTGATGGATTTGCATATACCATAATACAATGCAACAGAAATTTACATGGATAATAAGTCACCCATCGCTCTAGCCAAGAATCCCGTCTTCCATGAACGAAGTTCACACATCGATACACGTTATCACTTTATTCGAGAGCGGATTGCAAAAAAGGAAGTATAAGCAAAGTTTATTAACTTAAAAGAACAAGTAGCAGACATTTTTACAAGGGCATTAAAAAATAAAGACTTTCAAAGACTGCGGAAGATGCTTGGAGTGACAAAGTCAAGTTTACGGGAGGATGTTGAAAATTAAACTTGACTTTGGGCTAGATTATTGGATTTAATTTGGGCCACAAATAAAGAACTAAAGCTAAAAGAGAATTATAGAGAAAGTTTGAAAGAAACATCTAGATAGAATTATCTAGATATATGTTGTCATGGTAGAAGAGGTTCTAGAATTTTCCATTCTCAAATTGTAATAAAAATAACTAGAATCTAGAGTTTTCTTGTCTAAAGATATTTTGTATGAAAGTTGTAGAAAACTCTAGAGAATAATTGTATACCGTAGGATCAAACACGTCTCCACCGTTCATTTGAGATGTGAATTGCTATAAATAGGAGTGGTGTATCTTAATTGCAAGCAAGCAAAAAAATTGTAAGCAAAAGTTTGTAATAAAGTACAACTTTCTCATTTAAAATCAATCTCTCATTTCACACTTGCTATCCAATTAATCTTCAACTTGAAAAATTTCTAACAATCTGAAGTTCATCTTAGATTTGGCAGTTTGATGTGGATCCTCATTTATATTGCCTTTAGTAACTGATAATATGGCAATCAATTTTCAAATAAAAAGCTATTTTTTTATATTTTAGAGAACAACTGGGATAAGAGAATATTATTTAGAGAAGGGATAAAGGAATGCATGAGAGGATATTTCATCTTTTTTTTTTAGGTATGCTTTTTAAAAGGAAAATAATGGTATGCTTTTCTTTTCTTGTACTTCTTTGTCATAACATACAATATGATTTAAATGAATTATTATTAACAATAGTGACTAAGTAATTTGTGTTTCCTGAAAGCGTAGTTGGCATGGAAATATATTGTTGATCTCTTTTGGGTTTTGTTTCCTTTTTTTAAAAAAGGACCGAGCTAATGCCTATAATATAGTACATTCATAATCATTTGTTTTAAGGTGGAGCACATGACATTAAAATTTGTCTAAATATTTTTATTAGGGTAAAGTGTTAAATTTTGCGACACAATGAGTTGGACAAAAAAAGCATATGCATATAAAGAAGTGTTAAATCACCAAATTAGTCAAAATTGAAAATTGGACCAAAAAAAGTAAGCGAATCTCTGTAAGAACAATTGAGAGTTCAATCATCATGTCAATGTTTATAGCAAACCGTTGACATAATGAATTTCTATCTCAAAAAAGACAACAGAACATTCGACATAGTGAACTCCTGTCTCGAAAGGTAGAGGAGAATAGTCAATAGCTTTGTTAAGTTGAAGTAATTTAAAGGCTGTGTAAATGCATATGCTTGAAAAAGTTGACAGGTATTTAACTGTGATCTTCTGGCGATGATTTACACATTTTCTCTTTTTATAAGATGATTAGAAAGTGCTGGAACCTGAAGCCGCTAAAGTTGTTGAAAATTTGCCGCCACGTTGTGTGAATAGAGATTTATCAGCATTATGCATCTAGCCAGATTAGATTCGACATTGGTGCACATACGTATGGACTAGCCCTCTTCATTTCATCGATATCCAGACAATGCATTCTCATTTGACTACTCAAGTAAAATTTATTTATTTTTTCCTTTTTTCCATTTTATCATGCAGAAGACTGTTTTGTTTGCCGTGTTTTGTATTATCGGCCTCTCTTATTATTTACATTCTATTTATTTATCACGAGACTGTCATAATCTAAAAGGACCGGAGGACATATGCGTTGCCAGGGCAGTTCATAATTTTACTACCCAACTAAAGTACTACAAAGAAGGAAGTTCTGATTGAAAATATAAGTTGAACTATGTCTGGAAAAACTTAAAATAACTACAATGTTTTCCAATTCTGTATGTGTCTATGTTTTTTCATTTTTAAAGCATTAAAATGATTTCTATTAGATGAGTCTAGTAGATATTTCTATTGAAATAATTTCAGTTGTCAATATCACGCAAATTATCATTTTCTTTTGCATGTATCTTGAAAAGAGACGCCGAGTTTAGATCAACCATAATTATTCCAATAATTTCTACTAAAAAGCATGACTGAGCAGTTGAGCACATTACTGTATTAAGATCACCAATCATCTTTCTAATTTACCTCATAGGCACATACCTTCTGTTAAAAACAACCGTTCAATTTAGTTTAGTTAATCACTTAACCAATTAAAATAATCTAAATGAAAGGTTGTGATGTATAGGATGCATTCTAAAATTTGGTAGTATAATGTAAATCGGTGAAAAATTCATTAATGCATTATCTTGCATCTTTTTCTTCTTTCGAAGCACTGTAAATATTAGATGTTTCTACAGATAATATGACCAAGGCCTTGTTATTTCTATCACATTTCATGGGAGATATCCATTAGCCTTCTGAACAAGTTGTAACAATTCCTCCATAATTGATGCAGCGCACTATGAACGAAGGTCGCATGCCATAGGTCGGTTGCGACCTATCGAATTAGCGAGTCAACCAGGGGACGAATGCCCGGCCTTAAGTCGGCCGTGACCTAGCGAGTTAAGTCGTTCACTCAACCGGAGAAACGACCTAACGAGCTACAACCTAAATTCCTGAAGCTACGACCTAAATGAGCTACGACCAAACTTCTTATGTCACTCCATGGTTAGGTCGCAAGACCTTCTGCCGCAAGTTCCAGAAGCTATGCATCTCACTTAAGTCGCTGGCATTAAGTCGTAGGTCGCTCCTGAAGTTAAGTCGCTTATATGTTGTAATTGCTTAGTTCGTTTGTGCTTATGTCGCGTATTGTGTTGGCTCATGTGTCTCATGTATGTTGAGTTAAGTCGTAAGTCGTGTTGAGTCGTAGGTCGCCTGAGTTGTTAGGTCGCATGAAGGTTAAGTCGCATATGTGTGGTGTTGTAAAATCTCTATAAATACGGGTGTGTTGACAGTTGTAAAGTGGATTGATTTTGAATAAAAATTTGTTTGTGTGCTTTGGCCACTTTTGTTGAATGTGAGTGTGATCTCCTTCTTCTTCCATCTTCGGATATTCGAGTGCGCTCGAATCAACGAACTTGAAGCCGATTCACGGAATCTCGTGCGCGGGATCAACGTCGAAGAATCGTAGATCTTCTTACGCGGAATCGTGCGCGATCAACGTGTTGAAGAGAGCTAGAATCCGGTATCTCGAGAGATCAACGGATTTGGGCATTTATCTTGTTTTACTTGACACGATTCATTTCGTGAGGAAGAATTTGCATCAATTTTTATCGAAACATTAATAGCACGTCAAAGTTGTTAATCCGCTGCGTCAGTTTGGTATCAGAGCTTCAAGAGCTAAGTTGAAGCTAATTGAGATCAAGGCCGAGTTAAGTCGAAGCCGAGCTAAGCTAGGTCGAAACCAAGTCAGACCGAGCCGAGCTAAGTCCTAGTGCAAGCCGAGTTAAGTCGAACTATATCAAAGTTAGATTGGAAAGAGATTGTTTGAAGATCATGCCTTCGAGACGTGCTAATCGATTTCAAAATATTGAAGATGTTTATAGAAGACAAGAAGCTGAGCTGATGGAGCAGCGCATCAATGAGAAGTTTGAAGAAGGTATTGGAAAGTTAGAGAAGTTGATGAGAGACATGAATCAAAATCAAAGGAGAACTTCACCAGTTTCGCACCATAGTGGAAACAGAGTTTCACCTTTAGTTTTGGAAGAAAGAGACGTGTGTGGTAGCAGAAATGTTGATGGTCAGAATCGACATCGACATACGTCAGATTTGGAAGAATTCAGTGATGGTGATAGTAGCTTTTGTCAAAACCATGGCCAAGGACGAAGTCGAAATAGAGATTTTGAAGATGATCGCCGATGGGAGTCGGGACTGGAAACAGAGATTCCAGAATTCAAAGGAGGAATGATAGTGGAAGAGTTTCTGGATTGGTTATCAAATGTTGAAGAAATTTTTGACTTCAAGGAAGTACCCGAGCATCGTAGAGTTAAGTTGGTTGCTACTCGATTGAGGGGAAGAGCTATGGCATGGTGGCAACAAACTAAACTTACACGGGAAAGAATGGGAAGGTCGAAGATTGTTTCATGGGAAAAGATGAAGAAGTTGATGAAGGTTACCTTCTTGCCTTATAATTATCAGTCTCTTATGTATCAGTGCTTACAGAATTTGAGACAAGAGACAAAGTCGGTAAATGATTATGCAGATGAGTTTTATCAACCGATTGCTAGAAACGATATCATGGAAACGGAGGAACAGTCGACATCTAGATTTGTTGGAGGATTGAGAATGTAAATTCAGGATATGGTGAATATGTTTGATCCAAGATCCGTTGCTGAAGCACACCAGAAGGCTCTAGCTTGGGAGAAGCAAGGTAGGAGAGGAGGTGGTGCACTTACAAGTTCGATCAATCAGGTGAAAGGGGCTAGTAGTAATACTAATGTTTCCAAAGCTGTTAGTAAACCGATTGTCAATGAAGTAGCTAAGGCCAAGGTCAACAACAATTTCAAGTGTTATAATTGTCAGGAGTTTGATCATAAGAGCAATGAATGCCCGAGGCCTAAGAAGCGAGCGATGATTGCTGAACTTGAGGATGAGGATGCAGAAATAGAATGTTCCAATTCACCACAAGTTGAGGAGGAAGAAGAATTACTGACGGGAGATGAGGGATATTCTTTAATGATTAGGCGATCTTGCTTGATGCCAAAGCAGGAAGAGGAGACTAGTTGGTTGAGGAGTAATATTTTTCAGTCGACGTGCACTATTTTAGGAAAGGTTTGTAAGTTTGTTATCGATGCAGGAAGTTGTGATAGCATCATTTCTACAGAAGCTGTGAAGAAGTTAGCATTAAAGACAGAGAAGCATCCCAAACCCTACAAATTGTCTTGGTTGAGGAAAGGTAGGGAAGTGAAGGTTAGTCGAAGAGCTTGTGTAACTTTTTCCATCGAAAAGAAGTATAAGGATGAAATTTGGTGTGACGTGGTAGATATGGATGTATGTCATTTGCTGTTGGGAAGACCGTGGCAATTTGATAGAGCCGTGCAACACGATGGTAGAACAAACTGCTATAATTTCATGTTTAATGGCACTAGAATCACTTTAGTTCCTAAAAGGCGACAACAAAGTGAAAGCAAGTTGGAGGAAATCGAGGAACTAAAGACTCTGTTATCTTTGAAGGAGTTTGTCAAAGAAGTTGATGATGGGCCTGAAGTATTTCTGTTGTTGGACGTGAAAGTAGTGAAACGGTTGAAATTCCTGAGGAAGTTAAGCCAGTGTTGAAGGAATTTGAAGATGTATTTCCTGAAGAATTACCAAAAGAATTACCACCGTTGAGAGACATACAACATCAGATTGATCTTGTTCCGGGAGCTGTGTTACCACATAGACCACATTACAGAATGAGTCCAAAGGAGCACGAAGAGTTGAGAAGGCAGGTGGAGGAGTTACTTGAACAAGGGCGCGTACAAGAAAGTTTAAGTCCTTGTGCAGTACCAGCCTTGTTAGTGCCAAAGGAGGATGAACTTGGAGAATGTGTACAGATAGTCGAGCACTAAATAAGATTACAGTGAGGTACAGATTTTCGATGCCAAGATTGGACGATTTGTTAGAACAGCTGAGTGGAGCTGCTATCTTTTCAAAGATTGATCTGAAGAGTGGGTATCATCAGATTCGAATTCGACCAGGGGATGAATGGAAAACAGCCTTCAAGGCACGGGAGGGGTTGTATGAGTGGCTGGTCATGCCATTTGGTCTTTCGAATGCACCTAGTACTTTTATGCGAGTGATAAATCAGATCTTTCGACCGTTTATTGGAAAGTTCATGGTGGTATACTTTGATGATATATTGATATACAGTGGAAGCACATAAGAACATCTACAACACTCGCGGGAAGTGTTGATGATACTTCGTCAGGAGCAATTTTACACGGCAATAAAGAAGTGCATGCTCATGACACACAGTATTTTGTTCTTGGGACATGTGTTGTCCAAGGAAGGTATTCATGTGGATCAAGGTAAAGTTGAAGCAATCAAGGATTGGCCACAACCCAGGACTATAACTGAAGTGAGAAGTTTCCATGGTTTAGCATCATTCTACCGAAGGTTTATTCCACATTTCAGAAGCGTGATGGCACTAGTGACAGATTGTATGAAAGGAAAGCAGTTTGTGTGGACTGAAGAGGCAAATTCCGCTTTCCAACAGATCAAGACACTTTTGACTACAACACCGATTCTTAGATACCCGGACTTTCAGTTACCCTTTGAGCTGAATACTGATGCGTCTAAAGTTGGAATTGGTGGAGTGTTAAGTCATAAGGGGCGTCCAATTTCTTATTTTAGCGAGAAACTTTCTGGAGCTAAGACAAGATACAGTACCTATGACTTGGAGTTCTATGCTATTGTCCAAGCCATAAAGCATTGGAGACACTACTTGTTTTATAAAGAGTTTGTGTTATATAGTGATCATGAAGCATTGAAACATTTACAGGGACAGGATAAGATTGCAGCCAGACATGCTTCATGGATCGCATACTTGCAACAATCTACATTTGTTGTAAAGCATAAGTCGGGAGTTACAAATCGCGTGGCAGACGCATTGAGTAGAAGAAATCATATGTTGACTACGATGAGAGTTGAAGTGACAGGTTTTGATGTATTTCCAGAATTGTTTGTTGAGGATCCTTACTTTGCTAAGATTGTAGATGAAGTCGAGAAAGGGAAGACGGATGAGTATGTGTTGGTAGATGGTTTTCTATTCAAAGGAAATCGGTTGTGTATACCAGAGTGCAGTTTGCGAATGAAGATTGTGAAGGAATTGCATGAAGAAGGTCATGAGGGAAGAGATCGTACCTTGCAGTTGATTTCTCAATCATATTTTTGGCCTTCCATAAGGAAAGAAGTTGAAAGATTTGTGCAGATATGTCACATACGTCAAGTTTCCAAAGGGACAGCTACGAATGCAGGATTGTGTATGCCATTGTCCGTGCCTACTAGACCATGGGTTGATGTTAGCATGGATTTGGTTTTGGGTTTGCCAAGAACTCAACGGGTAATGATTCTATATATGTTGTGGTGGATAGATTTTCGAAGATGGCACATTTTATAGCTTGTAAAAAGACCGCCAATGCAGTCTGTGTTGCTCAATTGTTCTTTAAAGAGGTTTATCGACTACATGGGCTACCTGAGACCATTGTTTCTGACCGGATACTCGATTTCTAAGTCATTTTTGGTTGAGTCTGTGCAAGATGGTTGGGACTAAGCTGAATTTTAGCAGCGCCTATCATCCACAAACAGATGGGAAAACGGAAGTGGTGAACAGATCATTGGGAAACTTGTTGAGATGTCTTGTGAACGATAATTTGAAGAGATGGGATGTGAACTTTTGTCAAGCATAATTCACACATAATCATGTTGTTAATTGAAGTACTGGATTCAGTCCTTTTCAAGTAGTATATTCAGCAATTCCGAGGGGACCGTTGGATTTGTTGACAGTTCCACGTCAGAAAGGGGTTGTTAAACGAGCTTGTGATTTCATGAATGAGTTGCAGGAGTGTCACAGGATTTTTCATGAACGATTGCTTAAGTCAAATGAGAAGTATAAGCAACTGGTAGATAAGAAGTGAAGGAGTGTGGACTTCAAAGAGGGTGATTTTGTTTACGCAGTATTGACGAAAGATCGTTTTCTAGTTGGAACTTACAACAAATTGAAAGCTCTAAAGATTGGTCCAGTAGAAATCGTGAAGAAGATCAATGAGAATGCTTATCAATTAAGACTACCGGATCATATCCATACTGCTGACGTTTTCAACGTCAAACATTTGATTCTGTATCATGAGTACAGGCTTTTCGAAGAAGAGGAAAGTGTGAATTCGAGGTCGAATTCTTTCCAACCTGGGGAGGATGATGCAGCGCACTATGAACGAAGTTCGCATGCCATAGGTCGGTCGTGACCTATCAAATTAGCGAGTCAACCAGGGGACGAATGCCTAGCCTTAAGTCGGCCGCGACCTAGCGAGTTAAGTCGTTCAATCAACCGGAGAAATGACCTAACGAGCTACGACCTAAATTCATGAAGCTACGACCTAAACGGGCTACGACCTAACTTCTTATGTTGCTCCATGTTTAGGTCACAAGACCTTATGCTACAAATTCCTGAAGCTATGCATCTCACTTAAGTCGCTGGCATTAAGTCGTAGGTCGCTCCTGAAGTTAAGTCGCTTATATGTTGTAATTGCTTAGGTTGTTTGTGCTTATGTCGTGTATTGTGTTGGCTCGTATGTCGCATGTATGTTGAGTTAAGTCGTAAGTCGTGTTGAGTCATAAGTCGCGTGAGTTGTTAGGTCGCATGAAGGTTAAGTCGCATATGTGTGGTGTTGTAAAATCTCTATAAATACGGGTGTGTTGACAGTTGTAAAGTGAATTGATTTTGAATAAAAATTTGTTTGTGTTCTTTGTGCCACTTTTGTTGAAGTTGAGTGTGATCTCCTTCTTCTTCCATCTTCGGATATTCGAGTGCGCTCGAATCAACGAACATGAAGCCGATTCACGGAATCTCGTGCGTGGGATTAACGTCGAAGAATCGTAGATCTTCTTACGCGGAATCGTGCGCGATCAACGTGTTGAAGATAGCTAGAATCCGGTATCTCAAGAGATCAACGGATTTGGGCATTTATCTTGTTTTACTTGACACGAATCATTTCGTGAGGAAGAATTTGCATCAATTTGTATCGAAACATTAATAGCACGTCAAAGTTGTCAATCCGCTGCGTCAATAATTTCTATATCAATACGTTGTTCATTTAAATTTACTTCTCTTTGTAGCCAATGCACGTTGGATTTACAAGCGATGAAGGAGGTAACACGATAAATCTGTGTTGGTTCAGGCATAAGACCAATCTTCACCATGTAAGTATACAAAATCTAAGCATCCACTTATATTATTATAATATCTTTAATTTACTAAAACTGGAGCAAACTCGATACTGTTAATTCCTAAAAAAAATATACATGTATGAAACGTTTATTTGAGTAGTTAGCTGCTGGCATTTAAAATTGACAGTATTGTGGGTATGGGATAGAGAGATAATACTAACTGCTTTGGCTGATTATTATGAAAAAGACATTGATTCCTTTCAAGACGATCTATAGAAAAATACAACCACTATAAGTAATAGTTTCGCTTGTTTTTGTACTGTACAGTTTTGCATCTGCTTGCAAATTGCACCACTTTGCATCTGCTTCATTTTTATTTCTGTATTATGCTAAGAATAGCCATAATGTTAACAAATACATTTAGTATTTTTTTATAGCTTCATATTCATGTATGTTAGATAACTTTTTAAGTAGGAATACTGTGCTTTTAGTACTGAGATTACATTAAATCGATATTGATTGTACATTAAATCAATTGTGGAGATGACAATGTAATTGTCAGCACACGTTAATTATCAGGACATATATGTAATTTTAACTGTTAATTGTTATACTTGTCTAGGTAATTAGCATTTCCGTAGTGAAGAACAACTACATCAAAGAATTGTCGGTAATTAAGCCATGAACAAGACTTTAACTGTTATATACTAAAATAATTTACTAGTTATGTAGAATGGTTTGTAAACAGTCGTGGTATGTGAATTCGCTTGTTTTATCGAAATACTATTATTGAAATGAGTATGGATATTATACTTGATTATGCAACTAACGTGTTTATTCAATTATTTGAATATGATGATTATCGATGTTGTTTCGAAAATGATGATTATGTGATTTATTATCATTTTTAATATGGATATTATATAAAAGTGGTTGTCGAAAATGATACAAGCCATTAACAGTAAATAGCGGCGTTTAAAATGTGTTATACGTCAATCAATAAGTTTTAGTAGAGTTTCAAAAGTGCTACGGGAACAAATGCAATCTTAAAAAAAAATTGTAGCAGAGAAAAAATGCAGCAAGAAATATATAGTAAGACAGATATAATGTTGCCAAAACAAACTTTTGTAGAGTTTCAGAAACGCTACAATATATTTGTTTTTGTAGCGTTTACTACAACGTAACTAAAACTTTCAGACTTTTAGTTGCATGTCGTGTCACAGCGTTTATCGAAATGCTACGAAACATTTTGGTAGCGTTTTTTCAAAGTAATGAAATGACCTTTCTAGTCTAGTGTTATAACATATGATGCTGTATATATGCATACATACTTCACATATACATATGTAAATTGACATCACTCATGTACATAGAAGGGCTAGCATGTTAGTTGCAGCGCGAATCACAACACCTATATATAGGCATGTTAAGTCAGGTACACCCTATTAGTTGCATGTGTACGTGCACACATATGTTTATATGATACACATATTATATAATACAATACAAATTAACAATGAATAAAACCTTATTTACAAAATAAATAAAATACTGATTTTATTTAAAACAAAAGTTAGATAAGATCTAAAAAAATTAGACTTCATAAGCCTAATAAAGATCCAATGTAACTTACCCTGCAGCGTGTCGACCCAAATCCAACAAACTATTTGAAGCGATGAGCGGATATTCTTGAAATGGAAGTGATACTCTGAGATGATGGTTAGTCGACTATGGAATCTTATGCACTAAAAGCCGATTGCTTGTCTTGATCCAAGGCATGCCTTGTTTCAAGAAAGCATAATTTAGGGGACAAATGTTGTCTACCATTTGAACCGAGCAATTTCTTAATGGATCGGGACTTTAAGATGATGAATGAATCGATCAAGAACTTAAGAGGTTGTCTAGAATGATAGAATAATGGAGTATAAGAAGTTGGAGTAAGTTTGGTGCAAGGAAACTATGGTCGGTACTGACATAATTGTAGTCAATACCGAGATGATTTCATGGGGTCCCGCTTTTGAAAAAGTGTGTGAACTACTCCAATACTTTAAAGAAAAAATCAAGTCTCTAATAGGATAAATCACGTCGGCACCGACATGATTTGCTGGAGAAATTTTGACAATGAAATTTGGAAACATGAAGTTGTTAACAAGTTTGAAGGAAAAGTGGTGTTACACCGAGCTTGATACGGCAGATACCTACATGACAAACGTTACGAATTACTTGTTCTTCATTCCTAATATCATGGATCTGAACACTTACCTGGTCTTCCACAAGCTGGCGACTTCAATGGTGGATTCGTTAGTAAATAGCCATCTTAGAGCAATGACATGAGGGATCTTGACATCTATGCCCTTCTATAATCATGTTTCGCCATGAATTGTTGTCAAACTTGGATTTACATTGTCTTCTAGATCTAAAGCATTGTAACTTGTTGGTACTCGCATCAAAAACTTAAATAAGAGTGATTTATGGCCGAACCACTATAAAAATTCATGTGTGCAAGCTATTTTTTCTTTTTTAGATTTATCTTACTTGGTTTTTGATTCATTAGGGTATTATGTCAATTTTTCACCCAATAAGAGTCAATGCAACTTTTTACTTTGAAAGAAACTCCTTGAACGATACATGTTTTTCCAATTTGCAGCTAGGGTTTGCAATCCAATTGTAACCTAACAACGCAATAGCACAAGTCGAGTCATTAGAAGGAATGTTAATGCTATTGAACATCCTCTAATTTTTTCAAACCATAATTACCAATAGGTAATTATGAAGATAGTGTCCAATAAAATTCTATAACAATTGGTATATTAAAGTCTAAAAACATTCACGTAGTAGTCACAATTGAAATCCATGTTAGTTATGTAACTTATGTTATACTCGGATATAAGAAAAGTGTTTATAGGAATAGAATTAGTTAGGGGACAATTATAATATAAATGTGATGTTTTCTAAGTTTAAATTACAAAAAACACATTTTCTAATCTAGAATAAAATTCAATTCGTATTTAGTATTTTGTGTAGGTTTAGCAATGTGTAACTTTGTTTTAGGGAAGCGTTAATTTTCCAAATTAGGCCGAAGGTCTTTTGTTTACTTTTGGCATCAAAAGGATCAACACCCAAAAGTTTGTTATAACGAACGTGTGAGACCTAGGTTTAGTTGATAGTAATGGAAATAAAAGAAAATAAACAACAAGGCATAAACTTTTTACAGTGGTTCGGCAATGTCTGGCCTACATCCACTTTATAGTTCTATTAGTTATTGATTTGAGAGAGTTCGTATGAGACTACAAAGAACTAGAGGGAGTATAAGCCATTAGCATAGAAGTTTGACAAGTTCAAAATCATAGAATAGCCTAGAGTAGCTGCCTAAGTGACTATTGTGTAGTGGTAGAAGATGAGAAAGGGCAGCGATTCCGCATATGGAATTAGCACAAGCCAGATCCCTTTTAGTTGAAGATAGGTATGTGTTTATAAGAAAACATAGGTAATGGTGCAGAAGCCTATTTGCATTGGAGTCTAGATGAAGGTTCGATGTTGTACAAGAGAAACCAGAGCACCACGAACTAAGGAGATAGGTCGTTACGAACCTATGTAATTCGGTACCGACCTATAAATGTTGATCCAAATCCAATTTTGAATCTTGCCCTACTCTTCTATTTTGTAGTTGATAGCTACGATCTAAGCGCTTTTTTTACTTTTGGTTGATACTCCGAAAAACTAATTGATCATGAGTTATTGAAGAAGTGTATGACAACATGTAGTTTTGAAGATGAATAGGGGGAGAACTATAGGTTGGTACTGACCTATCGTAGCTTGCTACCGAGTTATGTGCTTGGCTCCAAATCGAGTGAATATTTCCCAATTCACTTCTCTGGCTCTTTTAAGTGCTTTCCCAAATTTTCGAGCCATTTCATCTTTGTCTTATCATTCTAACTTCTGTTAACTTCTGCCTAGTTAAAAACCCAGTTAAAATTTGCCATCTAGAGTATGCTTTCATTAAAAACAAAGTGTACACTGGATCGAGACAAGTTCCACGTCATTATTTTTAATTCTAAGTGATTGCTCAAGAATTGCTAGTAACATTCCCTTTGTTTGATGGACTTTCCTTTATCCACTTTTCGTAGTTGTTAGTCCACTCTTCATGCTAAGGACCAGATCTACACTTCAGAGATTAGATCTATTCTCAAGATGAGCATGCTCTCTCATTATTGTGCATCATTATCATTTTTCTTTTATGTTGCCCTATAGAGCTTTTGGCCCCCACTATTGAGTGAAATTCATCTAAGGTTGGAGAAATGGAAAATGCTATAGCGTTGATGATGGTGGTGATAGTGTAGCTGATTGCTTCTTGGTGGAGATAGTCGAAGTTTAGGTTGCGCTTGTCTTATGATGGATCTCAAGCTTGTCATATCTCGTGTTCACGCTGCTTTGGAGACACATCTGACTCTGTCTTTCACTAAGTCCTATCAATGCATAGCTGTCTCGTATTGTTGCTTGCATTCCAATGAGATAGTTTGTTTTAGGAACGGGTGTGTTGGATGATTTCATCGCTATGCTTTTCCTTTTGCTTTGTTTCCCCTGTTCTTGGAAAGAAAAGTTTCCATAACACTACGGACAGCGGCTCCATTATCGATAACGGTTAAGTCCTAACATATAATATCATTGCGTGGCGCAACTCATTTTTCTAACATGAGTGAGTCATCCACAAAGGATGGTCCATACACCGTATTCAAGGCATAGGACTCATACTGCATAGGTTGACATTTCTTACCTGTCCAGTTAATACTCGGAATCCGATTGGTTGACGTATGTCGACATCCCTTGGACATCGAGCATTGGTCACATGCGTTTTCATTTTCAAAATAAAACATACCTGACTGTATTGAACACCCAGTTTCCTTTCCTAGAATGACTTGCCAATCGCCTTGCTTCAAATCCGGTGATGGTACATTTACTCCTCTTGAAGTTGGGTCCTCTACAGCTCAAGTTGCGCCTTTTAATCCTGTTATGCCGGGACGATTGATCATAACTGATATATAAGGCACCATTGCTCCTATAGACCTATCGCTAAATCCGCTTCCTCCTCTAAATGAATACATAGCCTTCACGATCTTCGACGAAGAGGAAAGACCAAACGGGGTTTCCTCGAAGCTTGTTGGCCTGTCAATCTTCTTTTTAGTCGTGTTTACATGGGAGTAGCCTCCGCTATCTCGCAACTTCGTGCATATCAGCAAAATCCTTGTAATTTCTTTAGTTTTATTCCTTTATTTGACCTTGCATACAGTTGCCAAAATTCTGTGCTTGGCTAAACAAGGTAGTCATTAAACCAACTCCACAGCCATTCCTGATCGTGTTTGGTCGTGTGCCTTTCCACAACTATTAGTCATGGATAACTCCATTTTCTTGCTGCTCCTAACTATCTCAGAAAGCAGTTGGCAAGTTTATTCCCTCTTTAAACAATCTTTGTTGTGAACTAAATCCTATTAATGGAACTTATTTCTCAAAAGCTTAACTTAGGGCATTAGTAGTAGCTGAATGTTGTGGGGAAAATTATCCAATCGCCACCGGTCTAATTCCGTTTTCCCTGTCCAAACTCTGGATTTTGAAAACCCAGTGATACAAGGTTTATATCTATTTATGGTTATCTTTTCTTATTCTCGACTAAGTGTGTTCCACTTAGCCGCTAGCATTCTCATGGGAGCTCAATCACGCACTTCTTTCGATCTTCGAAAACTAGCACGTGAATTGTTCTATTCTGAGCATGTTTCCCGACATTACCTACCTACGGGCAACGGTCGATTCCTCTTAGAGCTATAAACTCAATCGAGCACCTGTATCTATCTTTGAAAACAAGTGCATCGATAATTTAATTTTGAAACCGCCTCATATCATCACTTATCTTCAAACGATAGTGTGCTCTTCCTAGTCTCTGGGCTGCAACGACTCTCAGAAGGTTGGTTTCTATTTCCGAAGTTATTGGGTAATGTCAGTATTTAAAAAGTATGGGATCGATGTGACCATTTACCCATCAGTTTAGACCTTCCCGACGTTGTCGTAACAACTCTAGTTCTCAGAAGGCATGGGTCAATTTGATCTTTGACAGGTCAGTTTTGGGCCTTCCTGACATTGTCCGTCTTTGGGCAATGCAGATTTTCAAAAGGTGAGGGGTCGACATAACCGTCGACCCGGGGGTTAAGACCTCCTTAACTTTGTTAGTCATGGGACAATGTCAGTTCTTAGAAGGTTGAGGATCGATATGACCCATTGATCCAATTCTTTAAACCTTCCCGACGTTATTTGTCTTGGGATGACATTGGTTCTAGAAAGGTTAGGGATTGATACGACCTGTCGATCTAATGGTTTAGACCTTCTCGACGTTGCCAATCTTAGGGTAACATCGCTTCTTAAAAGGTTAGGGATTGATATAACCCATCCATCTGGCGTTTTAGACTTTTCCAATGTTGCCAGTCTTGGGAGACCGTCGTGTTCTCGAAAGATTGGGGATCGATACGACCCATCGATTTGGCGGTTTAGACCTTCCTAACGATGCCAATCTTGGGATAACAATGGTTTTCAAAGGTTGGAATCGATTTAATCCTTCAATCCAGCGGTTTGATTCGATTTTCCCGTTGGCTCGGCAGTTAGCGAGTCTATACTCCCTGACCGTCATTCGAGGATAGAGGAGTTTTTTCTTGGTTGTGCTGTTGGTTGCGTGACATAGGAGTTTTCCTTACAAGAATACGGTTCTAATAGTTCAAGAAGCATATTTTATTAATGAGTTGAAGAAATAGCAAGTCCTACATATTTAATCCCCATAGTATCGTTGGGAGGCTTATTTACGAAAGGAAATTGGATAAGGATGAATGAAATGGTATTGTTTTAGGTTGCTGCTTCATTCCTCAGTGACCTGCTATCTTAAAGGTTATTTGATGACCAGTCTTTCATCAACTCGCCCGGGCCCCTCTCCGTTGGGTCTAGGTAGTTTTACTTGAGTAGGTAGACTGGGAGGTCTTGCAATTTCTTCACCATTCGACGTTTCCTTAACATATTGCTGGAGCTTGTTTTTTCTTATCCGCTCCTCAATTAAAATTTTCAGATATCGACATTCACTAATGTTTTGCCCATAGGTTTTGCGGAAGCGATAGTACTTCCCAAAACGTTTTTCTTGTTCTGATGCTTCCCTCCTCGGTGGCCTCTTATGCTACTCAGTTTATTAAGTAGCAAGATATATATTTTCAATGTATCATTCAAGGGCATGTAATCCCCCAATCTGGATGTTTCGCATTTGCATCATGTCTGTTACCAAAGTTTTGACTTCAGTTCTTCTGATTACCAGAGTTTCCAGCGTGTACTGCAATGTTGCTTGGGTTTCTTCTTTCAGTTGTCTGTCGTCAACCCTTCCTTCAATCAGTCCTGCTTCTTCCAACCACAAGAATTGATTCGCCTTTTGGTGAAATTCTTCCATGGAAGTGGGTTGCGTCACCTTTAACTTCATACTGAAATCCATATTCCGGTGAATGCCCTATACAAGGCCATAAACAATAGTTTTCTTTAGGATTGCTGACTTCGATCATGATGATATTGAACCAATTTAGGAATGTCTTCAAAGCTTCATTAGGTCCTTGTGATGAGTCAGACGTAGACATAAAATCCTTTGGTCTAGCAGCGTGGAGCTTGAACTTCTTTAGAAACTTTTTAGCTAATTCCTCAAACATCGATATAGATTTAGGCACAAGCCTGGTAAACCACATAGAAGCGACTCTTTCCAAGAAGATAGGGAAATGTCAACAATGAACATCATCCATAGCTCTAGCTCCACCCATATGCCAATCGTATTTGAGAAAGTGCTGTATGGGATCGGTAGTTCCATTGTAGGATGGTATTGTCGGTATGGTAAACTTTTGGGGATATTCTTCTCTTAGAACACTTTAAGTAAATGGAGTTCTGCTTGGTGCGAAACCCCAATCATCATTTTTCCCGCCTTTGCTTTCCTCCATCAACCATTTGACCATGTCAGCACGTACTACTCTATAGGTGGACTGTTAGGGGCCGCACCAAGTATTTAGCTCCACCAACGATCTCGGCTTGCGGCTGAAGTCTAGGTTCTTACTTCTTTGGGATAACCACTCTTATAGAGTTCTATTGGCATCCGGTTGGTCTTTCCATAGCATTTTGAACTCCAGTCTCGGCAGTTTGTCCATTAACACCAGTAGTCAACCCATCATCACCATCATCCAACTGCATGTCATCAATCGAGTCAAAAATCAGAAATGCATCTTCCTCATGAACATCATCAGGTGGCATATTTGGGTCGGTACCAAGTTTTTTGGCTCGGTACTAAGGTTTTTTCTCACGGGAAGAGCACTTATGTTTCACCTTACATGTCCTTCTATGGCTCCGTTGACTTCGACCTTCTGCTTTTGCTTCTCTTCTCTTTTGTTTAGGCTAGAAACCAAAGAGTTCAACTATTCCATTGCAGGAGAAGTTTCTCTTCCAACTCTCCTTATCCGTGGGAGCTGTAAGGTTAGCAAAGCGTCCATCTTATACATGAGAGTTTTTTGGCTATCCACCGTCTCCTAATTGAGTTGGTTAAGTGTGTTGATCATCTTTGTAAGCTCTCCTCTAGAAATTACATCCTATTGAGTAGAGGATTCTGGTACTATGTTTCCATTATTAACTTCCATTTGTTGAGAGTTTCCTTCATCACCATTAACTGCTACTACTGCGGATCTTCTGCAAACAGATATTCCTTTCCTGGGTGCCGTTAATCTCCAAAAGAAAATTCTTAAACTTATTAAAGCAATTTTTTGGATCTAACTACTGGATCTCTCCAAATCCAAAATAGCAAGCTAGACCTAAAACTGGATTCGGTTATCTCAATAAAAGCATCAAAATGTTGACGCCAAAGATGGATCAACACTAATAAATTGATTGTATGGAACTTATGAGGCCTAGATCTAGCAAATAGTAATGGAAATAAAATAAAATAAATAGCAAGGTGCAAGATTTTTACATTGATTCGACAATATCAGGCCTAAGTCCACTTTATAGTTTTATTAATTGTTGATTTGAGAGATTTTTTTGAGATTACGAAGAATTAGAAAGAGTATTAGTCACTAGTACAGGGGTTTGACAAGTTCTAAATCCTACAATTACCGAGTGTGTCTTCCTATGTGACTATTGTGTGGAGATAGGAGATGAAGAAGGAGCAGAGCTTCCATGTATGGAATTAGTAGAGACCAGTTGCGGCTAGGTTGATATTCATAGGGAAACAGAGGTAATGGGTTAGAAGCCTGCTTCCACTGGAGTCTAGATGAAGGCCTGATTTTATATAAGATAAACCGAAGCACTACGACCTAAGGTAATAGCTCAATGCCGACCAATTAGCTCAATACTGAGCTATAAATGTTAGTGCAAATCCAACTTGGACTTTTGCTCTACTCTTCTATCTTCTAGTTGATAGGTTCCAAGCTCTTTTCATTGACTATTGGTTTATTCTAGTGATCTTTCCTCTATTACTTGAATTACCCTACTTTCTTGGCTTTATTCTCATCAACCTTGGAATTGGTCATCCATACTTTGAAAAACCACTCAATCACGAGCCATTGAAGAAGTGTACGAGAAGTATTGAGTTTGGAAGATGGATAACGGGAGAACTATAGGTCAGTGCCAAACTATCTTAGATGTGTACCGTGCTTTTCGTTTGGCTCCAAATCGAGCAAAAACTTCCTAAGTCACTTCTCCAGCTCTTCTTTGTGCTTTCCCAAAGTTTTCAAGTCAAGCCGTCTTTATCTTATCATTCTAACTTATGTTGACTTCTTCTTGGTCTAAAACACGATTGACGCTTAGTCCCTGAAAATTTTAAGAACTTATAAATTGGGATTGATGGGTATATTTTATTATTTAACCTATACCAATTTAGTCTGCTCTCATTATCTAAGTTGTAGAATTCAATCTTGGTACGAAATGTTAAAATTGGGTCAAGATAATACCTTTTAGGATATGGCTAAAGTTAAGATCCATGGAAATTCATTATAAGGTTTAGAAATCTCATAAATTAAGGCATTTTCGAAATTAAAAATATAAAAAAGATCCATGAATTTTACTCTCAATGGTATAGCCAAAATCCAGTTATCTTGACAAAAGAATTGTTATTGCCAGAATGAACTATACGATTAATACCAAAGTTAAAAACATTACAATTTTTTAAATGGATTTCCAAAAGTAGGACATATTGTTGGGAGTAGAAGCGATGTGATGAAAGTTATAAGTTCTACCATAAAATTGGTTTAAATTTATTTCTTTTCAAATTAGTTTTCGTTATTGCTATCAAATTTCCATAGTTATTTTCGCAGTAAAAACACATTGAGATTGATCCTTTTTCGCCTTGGATTTACAAGCTATATTGTAGTTAATAAGATATTTAGTACTACTATAATACTATCACCTCTTTACAAGAATTTTCTTTTAATTTACCTGTTCTTTCAGTTACCAATTTGGAAAAAGGTAAAAAAAGCATCAACTATATGGGAAGTGCCGACAAGAAAGAGTTTAAAAAAATGATTATACTTGAGTTTTTGGTTTTGAGCAAGGTCATAATCCAACTTACCCATCTAGTATTGAAACCCTAAGCCAATGGTAGATCTTTAAGAAAAAAGCCAGTCAATTGAACCAAAAATTTAGCAAAATTGAGTTTTAGATGGGAAAAGGTGATACTGTTTTTTAACAATAATTGATAAATTCTTAAATTAATGTGACCACATCCGTAATGTTTCTACCCTTAATGAAATCGGATTGAGTAATGTCGGCTAAATAATTCATTTTGGTACTTAGCCTATTCGCTGAGACGTTTGAAATAAATTTGAAAGGGCGATTTATTAATGAAATGGGTCTAAAATCCTTATGCTCTATCGCTCCCACTTTATTATAGAGCATAATCATGTTAACAAAGTTAAGTCTTCCTACCTGCAAATTATCGTCATAAAACTCATCGAACATTTTAATTAGACTATATATTAATACATGCCAAAATTTCTTATAAAACAATATGGGAATCTATCAGATCTTAATGATTTATCGCTAGGCATACAGTTGATGGCTGCACAGATCTCCTCTTTCGAAAAAGGACTAACCAAATCTTTAGAACAAATCCTAAAAATTTTGGGGTATCAATCATTCCATCTTACTTTAGTTTTGTGTCTTCCGCTATATCCAAAGATATCTTTGTAGTAGTTAGTGAAGACATTATTAAGTTCATTTTGGTTAGAAATTTCCAAATTATTAATACGTAGGTAGTTTATAGTAGTACTTTGCTTATTACCATTAGTTATACTATGGAAAAACTTGGTATGCTTGTCTCCCTCGTCAATCCATTTGACCCTAGACCTCTACTTACACTTTATTTCCTCTTACTTAATGACCTTGTCCAGTTCTTCCTTAAGGTTCGAAAGCATATTTTCCCCAAAAGCATTTAAAATTCTTTATTCTTCCACTTTATTAATTTCAGAATTTCAAAAAGTAAGTTTTCTTTTTAATTTTTAACTTTGCCAAAAACATCCTTGTTTCTGTTTTAAAAAATATTCTTAGAAACCTAAGTTTACTTACAATAACTTTAGCGATATTTTCGGAATATTTAATGTTTGTATAACTCAAAGTAATCCATTTATTAGTAATTAAGTTAGTAAAACTGCTTTCTAAATACCACATCTTTACAACTCTGAAAGTGCTTTGGAAAAGTTGGTGACTCTCACAAAAAAGAATGATAGGATAGTGATTAGAATACACAGATAGAAGGCCCTGAACACGCAAATCTATGAACCTACCTTCCATCTCCTAGATTATGAAAAAAATGATCGAGAAGCGCATACGAAGAGGACGCAAGAGAGTTCGACCAAGTGACCTTCTATTACTATGTGGCAATTCAATCAAATTACTATTAGCAATAAACTTGTCCAACTCTTCCGCAACAGAAAACTCATATTTTTTAGGCGCGCATTCACCTAAAAACCTGGCCGCGTTAAAATCCCCATACTACCGAAGGACCAATGGAAATGGGTCTAAACTCTAGGAAATTGCTCCAAAGGACTCTTCTATTAATTAATTTTATTGTGAGGCCCGCAAACATTTGAGACATTTAAAAGTGAATCATCTCTCAAGTACGTGAAGATAATGTGCATTGAGTGAGCATTATTGAGAATTTGCATAAGTTTAACACAGTTACATTTCAACCCACCATTAAGCCTCCCAAACTATCCGTAGCAGGGAGACAAACTCAATTACCAAGAAAACCCACTATATTTTTATAGAAACGGTAATTAGAACATTATGTTTTAGTTTCTTGCAACATAGTTATATCAATGTAATTATCCTTTAAAAAAGACTACTTCGTTGCATTTATTTAGGTCGTGTAAATTCCTAACGTTCCAACAAATGAATCTTACGTAAGAAGATACGTATCAAATCAATCTAGATCAAATAAAAAACTCACCCTTTTAGCTAGATCTAACATAGAAGAAGAAGATAATTCATTTAAAAAAATAGGACTATAAGTACTAGGTAAGTGATCAATCGAACCTGAGCTGGAGCCTAAAGCTCTAATAGTTGAAATCGAAGAAAACCTCTATAGCTATGTACTTCTCATAACTAAGCCACTAGGGTGGATAGATCTTTTAGTTTAAGAGCGTTTTGAGCCCGTTGTAGCGTCCATGAACGAAACCGAATGTTAGTGATCCCTATGCTACAACCATTGAGCAGAGCTCCAATCTAAGCATACCGGCCAAGGCCGATGCCTTCCCTCCCAGTAGCCGATTAGCAACATGATCACACTCATTTACAACATCAAACACAGCCGTACGGGTGTATCTCCTTCCACAATACCCGTAGTAATATCACCCCCTACACCCTTGGACACACCCATGCACTCTCCATGTATAACATTTGGATCCATCCAAATGCAAGATATAATTAACAGCACACACAATGACATCCAACCATCCGTTCCAAAGCCTTTAAATAATCAAATCCCTTTTTACCAAACAGGACATGGTGGAAAGATAATTAAGCTTCACGTTACCAACAGGCTGTTGCCAGGCCAAAACACAAGGATCCAAAATCATGGCAAAGTTATTATTGTCTGGCACACAGTCAGCTGCCTGTTAAGCACCCATACACTCATCGATTACTTGTTTGTTGTAATGATGTTTTTCTGCTGCCTGGTTTGGCTGCAGTTTAGTATCTGCTGAATAGCAGTTACCAAACAAATCACACAAACATTCCAGTTTTTGTAGAAGAAGAGCAGCTGTAGATGACAACACCTGGGTTCTGATTTGAGATTTGATCAGATGCTTACTAATAGTTTGTATAGGTCATTAAGATACAAATAGGTTTTTTTTTTTATTGTACTTATTTCACTCATTGACAAACGAGTCAAAAACAACGCCAGTATTATGTTGTTGTAATAAATTAGTGAATCCATATTTATGTTTGTGTATGACATATGAGCTCGAACTATGTCGTTTTGGTCTTTTATAAAGATTTTATTTTACTTGGAGATATTTTCTAATATGGTAGTTTACACCCGTTATTGTGCATTTGTGTGGGCAAATAGGGTACATGGACAAGATGTTATAATCCAATGTAAGGATTTTTGGGTTATTATTTATTGAATCTTGGTGATATGTCATGTCTTGTGAAACGAAGTGAAATATATATTGTGTGTTGTTAAAAGCGAGCGGGCATTCTCAAAGACCGTGTTGTTTGTGAGTCAGTGTGTTACCAGTGTCATGCAAAAAAAGTAATCAAGTACCCAATTTGCATGGTGTACTTTGCTCAGAGAAGGGCAAGTAGATTTTTTTGGTAGAAAGCAACCAATATAGGTTGAATATGTGTAGGAATATCAACGGTCGTCGTAAAATGATCGATGTAAACTTTAGGTGTTCAATGTAGAGTTGTGTATCTTTGAAAACAATAGGTGTAGGGTATGCTTGATATAACTCTAAAATTAGGTGGTTCATGGCGTTTAAGAATAGGCTTCACAAGGATGATAACAAATAGGTGTCCGTTTGTGACAATAATTTATCCTTGTATGCATCAAGAGATGACTAGGAGTTAAAGAACTGGTATAATGTAAATCTGACTATGAACTAGTTAAATACGATGGTGTAACCATAAAACATGATATTTAATCTGTTATCCGGTATTTTTGTTATGTTACTCTTCAATTGTGAAAATGTTATGTTACGGACATGTTATGTGGGTAGCAGAGCCTGTTATGTGAATCTTCCTGCATTTTTTTTTTAAGATTTGCTTGCATATTTCAAATATTAGTGAATGTACATTAGTCTGTCAACAACTTATTGCACTAGTGTACAAGGAAATAAAGAAAAAATACAGTCCAGTGTAATGTCTTTCAGTCCAATTTAATAATACATGTTGAAAGTATCTTTGATTAATATTGTACTCATAGTTGCAAGTTATCAAAAACTACTTGTTGCTGAAAAAACAGCCAATATAAATTGTAAATCTGATATCAAAGTTGCAAGTTTTCATTTAGATTAATATTGTACTCATAGTTGCATGTTTCATTTAGATTCACATATATTAAAAAACAGTTTCATTTTGATTCACACATCTCACTGTCTCGCAGTTTCATTTTAATTCACATATACCAAATAATTGCTTGCGTACATTTATATCATTTTAATTCACATATAATTCACATATATCATTTTAATTCACATACATGTGTAGTAACAACTAATTTGTTGCTTGCATATAAGAAGAGCTGATGTTTCTTTGTTTTATATCCTTAGACATCTTCTTGTTCATATGCATAGGAAACAAATCTATATTGTGATAGTTTATAGGAAAAACAGTTCATAATTCATTTGCATAGGAGACTATTCAGTTTATAAGAAACATATATGAATTGTGAAACATGAAATCTGAACATACATGAAAGTTTTGATCAGTTTGTATATGCTACAGTCTATAGCCTCATTTTATCATGTTTTGAGTTTTAACAATTTAACTTACTGAAAGTATTGCTCCACTTCTAACTAGAGTAACGTGGAGAATCGGGGACTGTATGATTTGCTGGAGTCTGGACTATCGGTTTATCATGCAGTCTCGACAACTTCAAGCGCATCTGCCAATATGTTTACATCAACTGTTATTGTATTTTATGTCATTTATTTTGAACTTTGAAATACTATCTTCGGAAATGGTAATTTAGTGCAATTTGTATCTGATAAGTGATAATCCGTGTTGTATTTGAAATGGTAAAATGAACTTTAGACTTTGTATCATGTTGCTATGAACTGTTATGTTAAATTTATTCACCGTCTAACAGTTGATCTATGTATATTAATAATCCGATGATGACCGATGAGAATCTATTTTGTCTGATAAGCTATGTATATTTAATCATTCCGATAAATTTATACTGCTTCAAAATTAAGTTGTAGTTTACCATTTATATGTTAACGGTTAACCGATAAAATTTGTTCGGTTAACTATCCAACAGTCAATCGATTCAATACAATGGTTAACCGCGGTTAATATTGGTCGGTTTGGTCAGTATTGCCAGACTAATATTAACCGACAAATGGTTAACCGAACCGATCATGAAGTATGGTTAACCGAAAATATTAACCGATCGAGTCGGTTAACCGACGGCGTCCACCTCTACGCAAATTACTTCACCTATAAAAAAGGATCGGTATAAAAGGAATCGTCCACATTCAGCTTTCACTACATATTACAACACTGATCAGTTAGAAACTCAAAATCTACCGATGTTATCAACATGAAACTTGGAGTATAAGTTAATTAGGACATGTGGAATACCCCATAGGGATCGCATGACATTTGGAGCAAGTTGGAGGGATCAGTACATATCCCTCTAGAGGGATCAGCATAAATCAGAATTCAAGCAACACTACTTCACAAAAAATGTGATATCTCACAAACTGTACGTCAGAATTGCACGAAATTTAGGGAGCAAGTAGCTAACATCAAGGGACATTCCCCATAGGGATGGTAACGCATTTATATGCATTAATAGGGATGGTATAAATCCCTAATATAGGTCCTGATGGGCCTGCAAATTTTTGGATAAACTCGTCTTGGCCTCCCGAACCTTCTGTTAGAATTTCAGTCCAATCCATGCACGTCTTCTCCTATAATTACAGCAGACATAGCTTTAAAAAAAGGGATTTACTTTCTTTGCTAAGGCTATGCCATTTTTATTCTTTACTTTTGTACTGATTGATCCAAGCCGATCCAAACACTCAATGATAATCAAGTGGAAGATCGATAAAAATATGAAGTGGACGTAGACCAAAATTTTCGAACCACTGTAAAAATCTGTGTGTTTATTTATGATTTCTGTTTTGTTTTAATTCCATTCTTCATTTGATCTCTACTAGATTCTGTTGGGTATTGATGACCATTTTTGATATCAACATAACCAGGGTGTCATGGTATGGAATAGGACGGTCAATCGCAGGATATATATGTAGTTATTGTTAAATGTTTATTTATTTAGTGCAAAAATTAGTTGGCGAAAAGAAAGAAAGTGAACCCTTGACCTTAGTTCAATTACTTATATGAAAACAGTTGGTATTTTCTACTTACTATATGTTGATTTATTGTGCAAGTCGTTTGTATTTTCTAAGAGATTTATGGGTATACGATATTATGTAATGCTAACTTGTTGGATGTAGACGAACACATGCAGGTGTGAGTTATATGTTTAGAAAGTAGATCATATGTTATACTTCAAGTGATATTTGAGTTACCTATGTTATATTTATTGTATAATTCTTGTGCTTTATCCGTGTGACTTCTCTTAATACCCTTATGTGAGAGTAGTCTGTTTAGAACATGTTTAACTTAGATCCACAAATTATTTAGATGTGACAAGATGGAAGTTTATGTGGAGATTTCTATACATGGTTCATTTTATAAGGCTACATCATATTGTTATAATAAATTGTGAAACTATGTTGCTATGGTGTTTTACTAAAATTTTGTTCTACTTGAAAATATATGTTATATTGTAGTTTATCCACGACGTTATTCGGCATTTGTATAGCTAAATGCAATTGAAATTTTAAGGTGCTCGACATGGTGTTACAATCAACTGTAAGATTTCAAGATTATTTATTGAATTATTTGTTAAAATATTGTCTAAGTAATCAATTAATGAGTTGTTGATGGTTGAAAATTATGCAACACGATGAAGTTCTTGTTGCTACCAATTTTCAGAATAATTGTTCAATACATATATAAAATAAAAGCATAAAGGTTACAACAAAAGATGCATATTAATTCATATATATAATCTTTGAGAGTATATATTAATTTGTTGTTTAATTAATCATTTCCTTAAAGTTATTTATTATATTATATTTATAAGTTTCATATAGACAACACTAATCCATATTACATGTTTATTTCCTATAAAGCATTGACTTTATTTACTTAATTATGTTTTTACTTTTCTTCATTATATATATATATATATATATATATATATATATATATATATATATTGACGGTTGAACATGGTCATCCATCGGTCGACCGGTAGATCCTAAGGGTCGACCGGTGATTAAAGCTGTTTCAAGCATTTATAATCAAATTTCAGTCGAATTCAATCCATTTTGTTCTTAATTCGTTTCACTTTTATGCTAACCCTTCATAACTATGGCGGCAATCCAAACACAATTATATATGTGCAAATTAACATGATTTGGCATTCTATCCACTTTCCTTACGTCATGTGACTAACCGGGGCAAAGATGATCAAGCAGCAGCTTTTGAATTGCAACCAAGGAACGGACAAGCAACTGCTACTCAAACGATACACCCAAAGGTGGGAGAACATGAGTGATGTGACTCTAAGAAAACCCAAGAAACTTTGTCCAAAACCAAACTCAGGTAAAATCCAAATTTTCTCCAAGAAAATGTCAAGATGACTCTAAGAAAATAGTAGATTTTCTCGGGTTTGGCTCAAAGTAACTTAATACTGGTTCGTCGATACCGGTCCATCTTGCTTTGCTTCTATCTCGGCCATCCATGCATCATTCATAGCGTAAAAGTAGCTGTAACTTAAAAACAAATCGGATTGATGATAACTGAAGCATCTCCCCCAATCAAAGCCTATTCATTGAAGTCGTTCAGAGTGCAGAATATCCAAGGAGATCCAATGTACCGGGCATATCAATTAAGTCAGGGAAAACTGGCCTTGGACTATATCACATGAAATTCAAGTGGCATGTGAATTCTGCTAGAGCGATATGTGCCAACGAATGCAGACGCTTTCCTATATTCCTTGAAGGTGTATTGATTATGCGGTTTATGCGATTATCGCCGAAATCCAACTCCTCTTTCAATCAACCGGATCAAATGTTTGTCGAGCAGTTCATAATGCATGCGAATCACACCAAAGATGTGATGTCATTATGCGATTTATTCTAGATTCTAAGCAAGCCACTTGAAGACTTCCTATAGAGATTCAATGTAGTCGTCATCACTAAAGCGGGCAATCCCAGCGAGAATATCATGCTGGTGGCGTTGATGAAGGGAATCGACCCCTAGACAAATTTTGGTAGCTAGTTAGTTGGAGAACCTCCTACGACCTTGGATCGTTTCTGTTACAAAGTGAATCGGAACCAAAGTAAGGGGGAGGTAGAGCAGACTAGAAGAAACAACAAAATAGGCCCGTTGCTAAGGACTCAGATTCAGGGAGGCGATCTATAATCTCAAATTTTGACTCATATACTCCTTTGAATGATTCAATCAATAACATCTACATGGACACTCACGACTCGGAGCAGTACTAAAAACCAGCCTCAAAAGAGTACATCGAAGCCGAGAGAAAATCTGGGAAATGTTGTATATTCCAAGATGCACACGGTCCTAACACTTGCGATTGCAAACACCTCCGAGATGTGATTGGATAGCTGATTTGGAAAGGAAAACTACAACAATATGTGCAATCCCTACAGAATGGCGGGCAAGGAACATCCGATGTCTATCAATAAAGAACTCTGATTATTAATTAGACCGTTGACAGTCGACATCCCGTTGAAAGGAGCTAGGGGCAAAGTGGAATAGCAAGCACATGATGCTACTTCACTTATCAATGAGAATTATTCCGATCTTCTTTGAATTATTTCTATTTCAAATTCAATTCTGTTGTGAACTATGACCAACTTGAACTAAACTACTTCCAAACGATGCAGGTTACTAAGTACTTAGAGTTGGTGCCAACCAATCTCCACGGACCATGATCAAACCCAACCATCCAATCCCCTGCTTATACTTTTTAGCTACCATATGCTCCTGACTTAGGGCTAAGGAATCAAAATGGAATAGCCTAACAAGGTCAAGATCCAACAACAAGTGGACACGACTGATCGTCTACTCACCAACTTTTGCGCCTAACTTAGAGACCAAAGAAAGACTTGGAGTGGAAGCAACCTAACCAACCACTCCTTAGCTCATACTTAAAGTTCTCCAAAATACATATGACTCTCCTGAAGATCTACGATGCTGGGATCTAACTAAATTGGACGTAATTTGATTGTTTACACATCGACTCCTACCCTAGACATAGAGGATAGTTCGTAGACGTGACTGATTGCCTAATCATTAACCATCACCCTCAATACATGCACATGGCTGCATCTTGAGTTGGATGTGACTTGATCTTTCACCCGACAACCCTCTCCGTCGACTTTCTTGGAGGAGTACTAAGCAAATAGGATGAGACCT
Source organism: Allium cepa (assembly GCA_030765085.1). Classification (NCBI taxonomy): domain Eukaryota; kingdom Viridiplantae; phylum Streptophyta; class Magnoliopsida; order Asparagales; family Amaryllidaceae; genus Allium; species Allium cepa. Next base: position 650,269,266 of record CM060931.1, on the reverse strand, counting down.
GACTGCCCAGCATAGGCAAGTATGTGATCTAGCCATCCATCACTTACCCCCTTCCTCGACTTGATTGAAGGAGCTACAATCACAAAGTGGACATGAATCGACCATCCATTCATCATGTTTTTTCCTTGATGCCAGAGGCAGAATTGCATTCCATGGATGAATGTGGTTCTACCGTTCATTCAGAATTACCTCGATTTGACAACTGGAGTACAAATCGAAAATAGGTGTGATTCACCACCCATTGACTAACTCTGGTCCCCAAAGTGCAGATTGGAGTACAAACACCGAAAAGAGGGATGTGATACGACCGTCCATCGACCAAATCTGGTCCCCAGAGCATGGGCTAGAGTATAAACATCAAACGGGTGTAATTGACCACCCATCGACCAACTCTCGTCTCCAAAGTACGGACAGGAGTATAAACATAAAACGGGTGTGAGTGACTGACCACTTATCGACTAACTTTGGTCTGCAAAGTGCGGACTATAGTATAAACATCAAACGTGTGCGACTAAACACCCATCGACCAACTCTGGTCCCCGGATTGTGTACTGGAGTGTAAACATCAAACAGGTGTGACTGACCACCCATCGACCAACTCAGGCCAGAGCATGGACTGGAGTATAAACATCAAATGGGTGTGACTGACCACCCACAGACCAACTCTCTTCCCCAGAGTGCGTATTTGAGTATAAACAAAAATAGGGTGTGAATCGATCGCCTGCAAATTAAATCTAAGGTATCAGAACGCAGACTAGAGTATAAATGTAATTCATGTGTGAACCTACCACCCACGAGATAACTCTAAGTCCCTAGAGTGCGGATTGGAGTATAAACATAAATCCAGCATGAACCGTCCACACGCCAAATAACTCTAATTCCCCAGAGTGCGGAGTGGAATGTAAACATAAATTAGGTGTGAAACGACCACCCTCGAGATAACTCTAAGTCCCCGTAGCGTGGACTGGAGTATAAATATAATTTGGTGTAAACCGACTGCCTATGAGATAACCCTAAGTCCCTATAGCACGGACTGGAGCATGAACATAAATCGAGCATGAACCGACCACTCGCAAAATATCTCTAAGTCCCCAATGTGCGGACTAGAGTATAAACATAAATGAATAGATGTGTGGACTAAGACCGGACTCTATTCTTCAAACTTCATGAACAGATGAGTAGATTTCGACCGTTTTCTATTCTACAGACTCCAACTTGAAATCGACAAGTGGAATATAAATAACTAAAAGCTGAATACGGCAGCTCACTATAGCTCTGGCTTAGTGTTTTTAACGACTAAAGGCAACTACCGCAAGGAGGCCTTGATACAACACTAATAAGAACGATGTCCGAAGTTAAAGGAGAATGACAATATTGTGTCGCTGGGTCAATGATCAAGATCGATCCACACCAAACATAAATAGAATTTTTCCTTTGAAAAACTATTATCACCAGAGTGCGGATTGGAGAATAAACCACAAAGACTTGATCATTAATTCTCCAGCACCCTCCTTCGATTCGTCAGGAGGAGTACGAAACTGGATGAGCATGACCTGATTGCACCTGAGCCAACTCTACCCTAAGATCTGATTAGAGAATAAGAATCAAAATAGATGTGGTTGACCATCTAGCACCCAACTCATGCCCGTAATCTGATGGAGCATCGAAGTATTCCCCACTGGAAGGAAAAACCAGAATACAATCCAGGATAGGCGAGACTCGGCCTTCCATCAACTAACCCGATCCCTTCATTCAAAGGGGAAGAGTGTAAAGCTAAAGTGGACATGGCTTGCCTTCCTACTTATCAATATATGCCTCATATTTGGGAGAATGAGCGAGAAACAAGATAAAGGTGAACCGAACATTCATCAATCAACTCTATGCCTTTGGAGCTTAGGTGGGAGTACAAACATAGCTAGGACGAGATTCGACCATCCATGCAGTACATTTATCAACCCGAGATTGGGGACAGAAGTGTGATCGTCCAAAGACTGACGGTGATAGCTCAATATTGTGACTCATACCTGGCATTTACGATGACTTGAGACTACGACCGAAAGGATGCCTAGAGATAGAACTATCAAATCGATGCTCAAGCTCATGGGTAACACTACACCAAAACAGGCAAATTCTAACATTTATAAGTGTTACAAATAATTTTAGTAATACTTTTTAATTGTTACTAATGGACTGTGAGGAATGGAGCGACCAAATTTGTAACACTTATAAGTGTTACAAACATACGTATTACTAACACTTATAAGTGTTGGTACATAAATATACGGTAACGCTTATAAGTGTTGGTAACGAAATATACGGTAACACTTATAAGTGTTGGTACAGAAATATACGGTAACACTTATAAGTGTTGGTAATGAAATATACGATAACACTTATAAGTGTTGGTACAGAAATATACACTAACACTTATAAGTGTTGGTAACGAAATATACGATAACACTTATAAGTGTTAATATAGAAATATACGGTAACGCTTATAAGTGTTGGAAAATGATTATTTAGTAACATATACATATACATATATATATATATATAACTTAAACGCAATGTTTAAATATAAACACTCTGCAAATAATAATTTCCATATCACAAATAATTCATCATACATATTCAATGCAAAGTTTAAACGCTCTGCAAATGTAGTATAATATATCATAAACAATTCTTTACATATCTAAAATATCACAATGTCATATATTCCGATATTATTACAACATAAGATTCAATTTTTTTTTCAAAATACCCGTAGATGCGAGTTTACCAACAGTCTTGGGAACCACATATCCATATAAGCCAATAATTATTCTACCTGAAGAATAAATGACATGAAATAGGGCAAATAAGACAAATAAAAATAATAATGCATACAATAATCACTTAAACTATGTATCCATCATATTGCACATTAAAATCTGAGGAGGGTATGTTATGTACAAAGTTGGGAATAGAGTTGACTCATAGAATTTAAGTGATAAAGTTGATCGATGTACTTAATTTTGGCATCAAATCACAAAGGAACAAGGTTATTTTCAGGCATATCACGTTTGCTGTCCATTGATGAATATTTCATGATTCTAGAACAAATAAATATGATCATCAGTATGTAAAAGGAAAAGACTTCTTTTTGGAGCTTAATCACTTGTATGCTTTGTCAGCAAAATTCTATGAAAAGGATGTTTTCCACTATAGTAATTTGAAGTAAGATAAAGTACGTAGACCACTGTATTCAAGCACGTATAACATAATGAAGTTCTAACCCATTACCTTCTTGAAATTATGCAATTTATCAAGAAAAGTGAGAGTTTTTGTAAGTCTATGGCAGCTCTTTATTCATAAAACAATAAGAATAGGATAATACTACAACTTAATAATAAATTCACAGAAAAAATTTATCACTTGCGCCTTTACATCCACATGTTCCAATGGTTAATCCACAGTTTGACTTTATTAAATTAATCCACAAACATTTATCAAGGTTAATCCAAACATGGATCAATAACAAAATTTAATATGTTTGTCGCATGCTTTTCAATTGCTATTTCCATGTCAGTTTCTTCCTCAAGGTTTGGTAAACTGGTGCTTAAACTGGTAGAATTTTTAGTAAATCCATGTAATAACACTCTGGTTGTGGTTGCAATTAGATACCATAATTTTAAATGCAATTAATATACTCAAAATGGCGGCCAATAAAATAAAATGAGATTAAAAAAATCTAAATTATTATGAAGCATTAATTTGTTGTAAGCAAAAGAAGCGGAGATCATATCAGATTATTTACAAATCGAGAGATAAAAGACAGGAACTGTTTTTTATTAAAATAAAAAATCATGCCATGTTTGTAGTTGCAATAGACCGCATGTGTATGTCTTTCTTTCTCGAGCACACTGCCGCACCAAGCAAAGCAATTTTTTTTTATCCTTGTCATCTCTCTGAAGACAGAACTGAAAACCCATTAACAGTATTTGAAGAGTAACGGTGTTTTAGAAGGCTGCAGAGAAGAGTTGAGATAATCCAGAAGAGAGACAATGAAGAGATGCAGAGAAAAGAGGAAGAGATATGCACAAAAACTACTACTTCTAGCCCATCACTGGCACGCTGGTGGGTTTCCCACCTGTCGACGGTGGGACCAGTGGATGCACCGGTGAACCGGTTGCTAAAGCAGTTTCATGTTGTTTATTCTTTTTTCGGTCTTTTTCTTTGTCTATTTCAATCTGAAGAATTTCTAAAGACATAAAACCAGTTTTAAAAGTTTGCTACGAAGTTTCAGAAATTTTGGAGATCATATATGTTATTTTGACAATATATTGCTCAAGCGACTCTATAAAAACGAAAACATATAAACGTACTCTTATCTCTTTTTGATTCTCGGCTTCATTTCTGCTCCATGACTTTTTCATATTTTACTGGTCTCCTTAGTCATTGTATCTTCTTCCAGTTATGATGTATTTGTATAAGTTGTTGCCCATGCCTTAATCTGCAGTAATAGAGTGTTTAGTATATTTTGTTGACATCATCAAAACTCGGTTCTAACTTTCTCTTCATTTTTGATGATGACAACTACTTATACAAATGTTTAGCATAGAAAATAATACTTCCCTAAATATAAGACTCGCCCTAAATGTATGAGATATTTCTCCCCTTTGTCATCAACAAAAAGAGATAAATATCAAAAAAAAACAAATTAGATAAACAAACTCCATATAATGAACATAAATGATGTAATAATGTCATAACATGGTGCAGGTAAGAATGTCATGTACACACAATGTCAAATGTTTAGCATAGAAAATAATACTTCCCTAAATATAAGACTCGCCCTAAATGTATGAGATATTTCTCCCCTTTGTCATCAACAAAAAGAGATAAATATCAAAAAAAAACAAATTAGATAAACAAACTCCATATAATGAACATAAATGATGTAATAATGTCATAACATGGTGCAGGTAAGAATGTCATGTACACACAATGTCAAAAAGTACACCAAAAAATACAGAAATGATTATAACATAAATAACAATGTCTGACTAATGCAAATGCAACACTGAATGATAGTGAAACTAATATGAAAAATTACAGCTTACTAATCGTCGGATGATTAGGTCCCCCTACCATATGCCACAAGTTGCCTCGGGCCCGTCATCCCACTTACATACCAAACAACTTCACATTTACATTAAACAAAACAGTAGCACTTCATCACCACCCCATCCAAACACCCCTACTCTCTGTTACACTCAAACTACATCACATTAAATCACTGCAACAAACAATTCAACTTCACATATAAACTACTACACGCTCAAAACTGCCTGCATATCTGCACTTGTTTCACTCAAGACAGCCACCAAACTAACCGTTTAACTGCCTTTACTCATTCAATCACCTACTACTTCCGCGACCATCACTGAAATTCCAATACCCTTCCAATTCCTCTGTAACACAACTGCAAACCCTCTGCTTACTTACACTGCATCACCCACCAATATACCAATTGCTACCCCCCCCCCCTGTGCACAACCAAACCCACCAGCAAACCATGTTTGAAACTGCCTGCAAACCCCCACTGCTACAGCATACTGCACAACCTCTTCAACATACCCACTTCACCATACTTCTGCAAACTCAGAGTACCCTCTTCGCCTACCACTTCAATCTCAATCTCCTCACTGACACAATTCAACAATCATTTCGGAACAACACTCAACCAACGACAGAACCACCAGCCTACCAAATCACTGACAACCAGGGCTTTCCGGAGTTTCATGATTGAGGTGGGTGGTCGCGGACGATTGCGGTTGGAAGGAGTTTAGGATTTGAAGACTATCGCCAATGTAATGCAATGAAATGCAAAAGAAAAGGTAAATGCACAGTCCAAATGTAATTCATAAATTTTAAAACTATCACAAATGCAATGTATATTTTCTTTAGAACTAAATGCAAATGTAAGAACACAATGAGACACTTAGAAGCACAAAGAATGTAATGAAACAGTGAGAATGCAAACTATGAACAAATGCCTGCAAATTTTGTTTGTAAAAAACAGAGAGAATGTTTGCAAAAATAGAGAGAATGAATTATGACAAATGCATGCAAACTGTGAAAAAAAAGCAGAGGTGAAATTATATAACAAGGAACAGTGAACAACAAAAACTTGATGAGTTTGGTAAAGAAAAATGAAATGGCTTGTTTGTAAAACAGAAATATGAAATGCAGACTCGGGAAATGCATATTTTTTTCTTTTTTTAAAAAAGGAAACAAAATGATGCACAGATGAACAAAAGATACACGAAGCGAGAAAAATCAGAAGAAGATGCAAACTTGCTTCCTTATAATGCATAACCAGTGTATAAATCTAGTCATGTATACCTTTCTCCTTTTATAGCTATGATGCCTGCCAAGACATCACTGTGTCCAGATATAAACTTTGTGGCCGACTCCATAAAAATATCTGTGCATCAATAAAATAAAATGTAACAGAAAGTAGTAACAAGAGTAAGACATTCAAGAACTTACTGTAAGAATCACAAACCTACTCCAAATTCTAATGGCTTACACAACACTAGGTCTATGTAGACAATAGAGTGATACATAATCAATTTGTATTAATAGCAAATAGCAAATGGCAAATGCTTGAATGCATGTAAGAATCGACCACCAAACTCTAAACTTTGAGAAATGCCTTTAACAGATCTATGATCATTTTACAATATCACAGAAACATTATTTAAAAGTAAGTATATATATTCTTTTGTGATAGTTGAACTGATGCATGAAGGTGAGAAAGAGCAGACACTATTTCAGCAGCATATATGCGTGCCAAATCCTCTCTAAGATAGTTAACCTAAACCCATAAGATAAATTCACAGAGTAAAACAATGAATCTATGTCAAGTGAATTAGGAAGAAGCCACAGAGCCAGTGCAAATGTCAATACCTGAATAAACCCTGATTATAAAGCTGAAAGAAAAGGTGTCCCCCGTTGACAAAATCTAGTACAAGATACAGTCGGTACTTGGTCTACATATATAAAACACAAAACATGAGTACTAATATTAACATACCAAGAGTCAAGACAAAACACGAAGAATACAGTGTGTAACCAACTTGAGCACTCAAATATATTGAACAAAACGAGGCAATATTTTTTTTAGTAAATTGGCATTTGAAAGAGTAATAATATAGATCGATAATAGCAAAGAAAGAGAATCCATATGCTGGAAATGTATCTGGCGCCAGAGCAAATAATGACTATGGGATAACACAAAGATAAACTAACATGTACATTAGCATTTATCAAACTTTGGTATCTCTAAAATGTTGACATTCTGCTCAAGTTGACTGTCAAAATAAAAAATAAATTTGAATCATTTCGAGCATTTGGCCATAGATGCCATTGAATAGTGGAATAAGCAATAATGATTATATTTCATTATGGTGTGCAATACTGGAGTGTATTTCATTTTGCAAACAAATAAATGAGAGTGGGACAATAACATGTAACTTACAGGGAGCTACCTAAAGGATGAAAATCAGGACATGAAGATCAAGGCCGCATAGGTAAGACCTTTGCGCAAGTGTAAGTGTGTAATAGTATCTAAAAGAAAATACAAACAAATATAGCTGGTAAAATTTAAAGCATCATACCTGAAAGGAATACCGGAGCTGAACAATAAAAGGGTGATCTATCTTTGTCAATATGTCCCTCTTAGCTTTCATGTATTCAAAATGATTCTTCTCAATGATTTTATCTTTCTCACAACTTTCATTGCATATATATCCGAAGTTCCCTTTTTCATAACCTGAAAAACTTTTCTAAATGCTCCTTGCCCAACAACTTTCAAAAAATCAAAATCTTCAAGTCCAACACTTGCAATCTTCTCAGAAATCTTGGGAACAGATACGACCTCATTTTCAACAGGCTGTTCAACAAGTTCAAGCACATTCTCATCTAATGTATATTGAAACATTCAAAAAATCTAACAGCAACAAGATTAAGACCGAAAATCAGAAAATGTGACAGATCATTGAATAAAAACATGAAGATTCAAAAGAGCATACACCACTCTAACACTGAGGCAAATACACAGTTAACATTAAACTGAAATGGGTAAATTTCATCATCGTTGGCAAAACAAAACTGCCAGAAAAGCAATTGAAACAGAATGTTTATTTTAACTATTTAAATTTATCGTATATCATTTGATCCACATTTTTATGCATATGTAACAAAGTATATGTATCAAAATTTATCAGTAAATTTACACTGATTCACATTCATAATATCTCCAACAAATGCTAATTCTTCACCACAAAAGAAAAACCAGTAGCCTCATTCTCATTTGATTTGGTTGTTGAATATAATTGTCCAGGGATTAATATAATGTAGTTTTGCATAGTTAAACACCACCAAGTTAAAGTGCGAATAACAGCCACAAAAACAAATTAGCTCAGCTAGAAACACTCAGCAAAATATCCAAGAAGACAACATTCGAATTGTTTTCCAAAATAAATAGCGTAAAAATAAAAACACCTGAAAGGAGAGAATCTCTATACTCGTTTTCCTGGCTGCGAAGCCTAGCAGTCTTGTTTGTCACAGCAATCAGCAATGTCAGGCTGCGCTTCACGCTCCACGATATCTTTCCTCTTCCAAGTGAACGCGATTAGAAAATTCAGAGTTCGTTGTATAGTCGATAGCTCCCAGTTTCGTTTAGGTTTCATGAAATCTGGATGAAAAACGAAAAATCGACAAGAGAGATAGGTTTCAGGAGATTAGAGATTGACATATGTACCTTTAGATTGAAAAATATTCATAGCTATTTGCTGATTCTACTATTAGAAATTTACTACTGACAAAATTAACCTGGCTATTTGCTGATTCTACTGTAAACGTTGATAATACTAAAATTTGCTCTAAAACCAATTGTTGAAACTTATCGTTGTCCATCGTTGTCCAACAACTGATATCGGAGCAAATTTGAATATGAATCGCTTGTTATAACATTGTATAATTCAGCGGATTGACGAACCTACAGCAAAGCGAAGAGATGGAAAAAAATAGAGAGGAAGAAGAACCTACGCAAAGCAAATTGAAGTCGGCATCGTTGAAGTGGTTGTAGTCGGCATTCGATAATGGGAAGTGGATGAAGTGCCGTTGATTAAAACCCTAAATTAAATTTTATGCGAAATATGTCTGGAAATGGATGGGAAAGCGTGAGAAGAGAATGCACGTCCAAATTACAGAAGACTCCTCTTATTAATAAACTATTTACAATTTTACCAACTACAGTAACACTTATTTGTGTTGCAAAGTTTATTCAGAAAAATATTTATTTTCACCAACATTTTTCCGGTATCCTAACACTTTTTTACCGTTAGGAGTTTGCAGCATTTATAAGCGTTAGCAATTAACAAATACAAACTGTTGCAAAATCACTGATTTGGTGTAGTGTAACTAACTATCACTCCAACCTGAATGATGAGCAATAGATCGTGGGTACACATTGAATGGAAAGCACGTTACTACAAAACCCAAGCAGATTCAAACTCAAAGCAAGTGCCCGCTATGCAGCAGCAAGCAACTCGAGGCTGACCCCTACTCGACATTTGCTTCAATGTGCTTCTAAGCCTGTTCTTCGACCATCTACAGATAATTGATCAAAGCACTTAGAGCCCTTCATTATCAGAGTCAATAACAGATGATGGGACTCTGGGTTTCAACTGGAGTAACCATCATCAAAAACATCCCTACCAGATTTCACGTTGATTGTTAGGTGAAATAGTTACGTTTGAACTCAAGGAATCAAGTTTGCACCCACTGAGCTGACAATCGATATTGCAATCAGCCATGGCGACCCAACACGAGTACTGAAGATTGGATCACAGCTTGATGCAACGTTGATGAAGGATTTAGCTGGCATTCTTTGAATGAAACTTAATGTGTTCGCTTGGAAAGATTCTGACATGCAAGTGACCTCACCAACTATTGTGATTCATGCATTGAATATCGACCCACGGCAGGTTCTTTGAAGATAAAAGCAACATGTCATGGATCTAGAGAGATATTCTGCACTTAAATTGAAAGTGGATAAACTCAAAAACAATAAGATTACATGCGATACCCTCTGCCCAAAGTGGAAAGTGGAAAACATACATCGACTACTCTTACCTAAACAAGGCATGCCTGAAAGACAACTTTCCATTTTCGAGCATCGACCAGGTGGTAGAATCAACCGTAGGTTATTAACTGCTTTCATTTATGGATGTGTACTCCGGATGCAACCGGATCCTGATGCACATCCTCGACCCGGAGCACACCAACATCATTACCAATCTAGGGATATATCATTATGTTGTGATGCCATTGGAACTAAAAAATGCTGAAGCTACTTGCCAAAGACTGGTTAACAGGATGTTCAAAGACCAGATCAGGCGATCGATGAAAGTATATGTGGATTACATGCTCGTGAAGTCCAGACGATCAAACAACCACATCGATGACCTGGCAGAGATGTCCAGTTTTATCTGAAGATATGGAATGAAACTCAGTCCCTTGAATTGCTCTTTCGATATTGCGTCAGGGAAGTTCCTGGGTTTAATGCTCAACTCTTGCAGAACTGAAGCCAACCCAAAGAAGATTCAGGTAATCAAAGGCATCTAGGTATCGAAGTCAATCAGGAAGGTATAGAGTCTAAAAGGGAGGTCACCACCCTAAGTCAATTCATCTCCAGGGCCACCAACAAGTATACTCTTTTCTTCAACCTAATCAAAAGATGGAAAAGGAATTTCGAATAGACATGGGATTGTAAAGACGCATTCCAAGCTTTAGTGAACCACTTAAAGAGACCTCTCATCTTGTCAAAGCCAGTGGATCATAAAGATTTATAAATCAATTTATCCTTATTGGTACACGCCATAAGCGCTGCAATGCTGTGCAAAGAGAATAGGATCCAAAAACCGGTATATTATGTAACCGAGCGATTGATAGGTACTAAGAGAAAACTACCCAAAGCTACAAAAGCACGCTAATGCATGTTGATTTCATCATGAAAGCTCCTCTCTTACTTTTAGGCTCACCCCATTAACGTCTATGCCGACCAGCCATTACGACAGGTCATACAACGATCTAAATCGTCTGGAAGACTACTATCACTTATCCCCTTCAAAGAGCTATCAAGGGACAAACATTGACCGACTTCATAGTTGAATTCACTGCGCCAAATGACTCTCCAGAGAGAGTAGTGGAGAACCGACCAACTGATGGAATATGTATATGAATGAAGCATCCAACGACGTACAATCGAGCGCTAGAGCCATGTTAGTGATTCATGAGGAGCGATCGATCCGTTATGCCTTAAAATTCGACTTCCCTACTACAAATAACAAAGCCGAATATGAAGCTCTGGTTGCTGGGCTCAAGCTTGCTAGAAAACTAGGAGTGAAAACTTTACCATTCTTTTGTGATTCTCGGCTGCTGGTATACAAAATTAGGGGAGATTATAAGGCTAAGGGGAAACAACTTGCTCCATGTCTCGACCGGGTCCAAGAGCTATTGGTCGACTTTGAGTATTACACCATTACACATATCCTCAGAGAACAAAATGAAAAGGCCGAGTCACCGGCCAAGATGGCCAGTTCAGGGGATGCACGATAAATAAACACTTCCCGATTGAAGTACGTAATATTCCAAGTATTGATAAATGGAGATCGACAACATCTTGTAGAAAAGCTAGAAAAGGAGTCATGGATGACTTCTATCAAAGACTATCTACAATGGGGAATTCTACCTAAATGAAGGAATAAAAAACGACAGATCCTCCTCAAAGCTTCATGCTGCATCATCCAAGAAGGAGTCATGCATAGAAAGGGCTTTCTCTATTCCTCCACTTTAGTGTATCACCCATGATGATATCAAACGAGTCTTGAGAGAAATCCATGAAGAAGAATGCAGCTATTACACCAAGGGCCAAACCCTTGCAAAGCAAAAACTATGCTATGGGTATTACTGGCTAACTGTCAATTGAGATGCAGCTGATCACGCTAGACAACGCGATGGGTGCTAGATATTTGAGAAAATTCCGAGAGTCCCACCGATGGAAATTACTCAAATGGCCAGTCCATAGCCGTTTTCTACATAGGGCATTGACATCATCGGCTTCTTATCAATTATAAAAGAGGTGCAAAATACGCCATCATAGCAGTTGATTGCTTCACCAAATGGGATGAAGCAGAACTTTTAACCATGATCGCGACAAAGGAAATAACCAAATATTGAAAAGAGATTTGTGGCAGTTTCTAACCCTCAAGCAAATGGACAGGTTGAAGCTGTGAACAAAATCATAAAGTCCGTTTTGAAGAAACATTTGGAAAAAGCTAGAGGCAAGTGGGTCAATGAACTCTCACTAGCAGTATAGGCATATAGAACCACCCATAAGTCCACGACTGACCATAATCCATTCACCCTTGCTTACATCTCCATGTCCATCATCCCTGTAGAACTTCATTAACATCCGAACCACTATATGAACAATATAATTGCAATCCAATTTCATTATCAAGTGACTTTTTGCAACCCCTATTTCATTATAAAACAATATATGAACAAGGAATTGCAATTCAATTGTAATTAAACTAGAAGGAATAAGCGACATAACAATCACCTAAAGGATTCACTATGATCCTCCAGTGAACTCTAACATTGATGGCTTGATCTAACTTATAAGATCCAATCAAATTGTAATAAGACTCAACTTGTAATGGCAGTCAATTAGTAGAAAGTTATAAAGTGGACGTATACTTCATTAACATCCGAACCACTATAAAAAATCTTCTTCTCTTTTTACTATTTCTGCTCTTTTTACAGATATTTTCTATATTATCTCTTAGAACTGAGAAATCGCGTCCCGGTGAAGTAAAATCGCCGGATTGATAGGAAAATTTGATCCTTGCCTTCTACGAACTGTTATTGCTCCTCCAGCACCGGGAAGGCCAAAACCATTGCACGCACCCTGTAGGTCGCGCACTCCACCGCCCATCACTTCTGGCACCGCGGAATCACACTCTTAAAAGCCGCGCATTTCATAAGCCATGCAAACACTGCTTGACGTTTCTCTGGCATCATCAGCAAACTGTGAAAATGTTCTCAGTACTGGTGCTGTCCCGACAACATCCGAAACTTGTCTATTGTAGTATTGACAGGGATCAACTCTCGCTACCCGAAAGAACCGATATTGCTTCCGTAGTGTCACAAAGTTTACAAACCAAGAAGTCGACAAAGAAATTTGATTTTTTTACCAAAGATAATGAATAAAATGTCTAAATTCAAGACATCCAAGTCAGAGTTCCTAGAGATAGGAGCTGCAACATGCCTTCGACTGGGGGCTTCTAGGGAGCCATTTAGAACATCAGGTCTCACATCAATTGTTCAGAATAATCAGCCCTATGAACCAAGGGGCACATAATACATTAACACTTGGTCATGATAGAATATCGCTCCAACGTCCAATAAAAGGATGAATTTACCGTCGTCCAGAGGTAGAAGTTAATGGAAGGCATTTCAAAATCAAATCATCAATGCACAAGTTTCCAAGGACATAAATAGGTGCTCAACTAAGGTCTCGACCCCCAACTTGTAGAAAACCAGCCGTTATCCGAAGACAGACAACGACAAGGAGAGAACACTCGAAATTGAGAAGCTAAACCATTGAATCTCGAAGATTGGAAATAACGAATAAGGTTGATATCCATAATAATGCTATTAGCCAAGAATAACACATATGTCCAAAAACAAGCAAGGTTGATTGTCGGATATTCAAGACAAACACTACCAAACTCTACCGGTCCGTGATAAGGATAGGAATGAGCATGGTCGTACTGGATGAAATGTGATAACTTGCTCCACAATTTCTAATTTTCTATAAGAACCTGGAATTTGACACTTAGAAATGAAGGGTTCGGCCTAGAAATGAAGGGTTTCCCAAATAGAAGTCGGATCATAACAAAAACTAGTTAGACGTAATCTGATTCTCGTGAATAAGAATAACCATGAAATTGGTTAAGCAACAACCCTGCATTACCAAGGGTAACACTTGATGGTGATAAACAAGGCTAGGAAACGGAAACACCAAGGACTCCCATCCTTCTAGAACATGGCATATCCCGAAGTTAAGCAATATAGAGAAAAACAGCTGCATTAGGTTGAAAGGGACCTACTCAACTATACAGGATCAGATGAATTATTCAATCCTAACCAACATGGCTCTACCATTGGTCGAAGATAGGCATCCCTAAGAAAAGGCTTCTAAAATCCAACCGTTGAAGTGCAAGTTTTCGAAGACCAAAACTAGTGCCCACCGGGATCAAAAGCATTGTCGTATCAGTGGGGAATATCGATCCCGACCTCCTGAGTGTCAGTGTCTCCCCTACAACGTTAAGGCCTTTTCTCATTTTCTAAGCCCCGGTGTTGTTCCGACAACGTCGATAAACTTTCTATTTCATAACTATTGGTTTTCCCCTAGAAACGTCGGGAAACCCTCTATTTCCTAAGTACAGACATTGCCATGGCAATGTCGGGAAATTTGCTATTCACTATGTACCTGTGGGTCCTCGACAGCGCCAGGAAAACTTTAATCTACAGGTTCGATGAGAAACACTCATCATAGTAAACCAACAATAAACTAGCTTCCGGAGATAGAAATTGGTCCGCAACTGAGATTCTACCATTATCTTCATAAAACAACTGTTGCCCTAAAAGAGGAAAAAAGCAGAAGGCATAATTGTTCATAGGTCAGCCGGATGGTTCTACCTTTCATCATTTAAATTACCCATTGAAAAAGAATGAAGCCGCACCGAAAGAAAATCCCAAGATTGAATTGCTCATGTGCTAATATCTAGGGATGAAAGCTGGTGCACAACTGACTTTCCTAAATTCAACTTAGAAAGAATTTAAATACAGCTAAAAGATAGTCAGCCTCGAGGAAATGTTGCTTGGAACCAAGCAGCTAGGTTATCAATTCCTGAAGATAGGAAATAGTGCATGAATAGAACTTCCATGACAACAAAACTCAAGCAAAGCACGCACAACTAAGGACATGTAGGGACAATCATGGAAGGTTGGAACTAAAACCATCAGACTTCTGCAATCCTAGAATAGGATTGAGTGCCCGACTAGGGGCAATCGAATCATTTGTCCCAAACCTCTCCGTCTCTTACAATCGCCC
Organism: Allium cepa; assembly: GCA_030765085.1. NCBI lineage: Eukaryota > Viridiplantae > Streptophyta > Magnoliopsida > Asparagales > Amaryllidaceae > Allium > Allium cepa. The sequence continues at coordinate 650,254,028 of CM060931.1, read as the reverse complement.
AAATCAGGCGTTCGATATAGATAGTCCCTCAAGCATGCATAAATACTTGATCAAAAGAAATGTTGCAAATTCCAAACACGATTAACCACGGGATTGGTTAGACAACGGTTCTGTATCGCAAAACAAAGCATTCCGGCAAAAAAATCGTCAATAAAGGAAATGAAGAATATAACGTTCAAAAATCAACCGTCGCTCGCATTTTGGCGATGGCGAGAAAGGTCGATGACCTACTTACGGTCTAACTAGATCGTTTGCTTCCAACTTATAGGAATATAACATTACCTAAAGTTAGGTGATGCTAAGAAAAAAACCTCAGAATAAAACTATCGATACGTTGGCTTTCGGAAGCAGAAGCAAGTTTTTAATTAAATCTTCAGCCCTACCGTCTAGCATCTTATGCTATTTGAAAATTCACAACGTCAAGCAAAAATCCACAGAGTTGAGTCATCCAAACACAAATTTTTGGAGATAGAAATTGATGCATTATTAGGGTCTCAACACTAGACTTGGAAGATTCGCTTTAGCAAAAGTAGACGGCGATGCATCTTTCCAACACATGTACCCATAATGACATTAAAAGACAATGTTAACTTAGAGGAATTCAATTACAATCAAGAAACATACATCGTTAAAAAAAATCAGAGCTTGAAGTCAAGCTGCAAAGTCCGTGGTTCCTGGAGATAGAAGTTATCATGTCAATTAAACTGAGTAATCAAACATATTGTCTATGAGACCAAGTCCCTTGAAAACATATAGACTTGGTATTTAGAGAAATCAACCCTATAGACTAAGGTAGATACACCAACACTTTGTTGAAAGGAACCCAATTGAGCAAAAGTAGGGATTAGCTACATAACTAGCTAGACTAAGCTACTTCATACTTTAAACAAAGCTATGAAATAGAATATGCCGAAATCACCGTAGAAGTATAACGAACATGTACAAAATTGCTGTAAGTGGGTATGCGACACATGAACAAAAGAGGTGCAACAACAAGAAAAATCAACACTTGGAATCGAGAAATTAAACCAATAGCTCCCAGAGATAGAGATTGGTGTGCAGGTTGAATTCAAAAAAATGCGATCGAAGGATAATCGCAATCGAACAACTTATGCGCTAGTTTCGAAGACCGAAACTGTGCCTGATCAAACTTCAACTACAACTCTACTAAAGCAACTGTGCCTTGTAATTTTACTATAATCAAACATCCTAATATAATAGGAATAATAAGCGAGCCTAAGTTTTGAAGGACCTAACTTCTGCAGGAGTGAAAATTCCTCTGCCAGACTAAAGATTGGATGATCGGAAAGTCATTTTCAACAATAAAATTTGCATTAAACCCTGTTTGGTATGTTTTACTTTCAATAATATCCTCATATAACCAACGCCCAGAATCTAAGGGAAGTCGGCCAATGTTGACCAGTCGGGTTTTGAGTGTTGACTCGGGTAAATACGGTGTGTTATCTATAGGAAAAGAGTCCAGTATTCCGAATACTGCAAATAAATAATATAGTAGATAGCTTGCTTAAATTTGAAAAAAAATCCATATCGCCCTTTGAAATTATCTCTTCCACACTTACCCGTTATCGATCAATGATCGATAACGGAGCGCTATCTAAAGCAACGTGGAAGGCTTTTTTTTAGGATCAATGGAGTACAGAAATATGAAGAGCAATATGGTAGAATCATCCACTATATCCAGTTCAAAAACATCGACAGGAACTTAACCAAATTCTCGAAAAAAAAAGTTAAAGACAAAGAGAAAGACCTCGCTCTAGAACAGCGTAAAATCATTCGAGACAAAACATGGCTTCACTACCGGTTGAGCTAAAACTATACTGGGCAACTCCAAAACTATGTCGTGCACCCACTTACTGACCTAAACCCTTGTGTAAACTAAGAAGCAATGATTGCATCATCAAAACTAGGAATTGAAATTCGGATCGAAATCAAAAAATAAACGGTAATCAAAAGTCAGTTGGTTGATAACAACATCTTGAGGGGGACTTCGGCGATTCATATCAAAAATTCAACAGATGACTGAATAGTCAAAGCTAAATTTGCATGCTAACCTTGACACGATCGACTAAATTTCACGAAATGAAAATTCAAAAGCAGTTACTTCTAGAGCACACCTTGTTTCTAACGAAGGCATACTCTGGAGGGCAAATGCTAACTGGGTTTTTACCCTAGCAGGAAAACAGATGATTTAGAATATCTATGCCTAGCCAAAACAATTTAAGACTCAACTAAAAGGACCATAGGAATACGCCAAGCGGGACTCAAGAAGAATTACCCAAAAATCCACTAAAAGGATGAATCACTAGCGATCCATAAGGAAGCTTCATGGGTTGTCAATGCCTCTTGCATCACGGTCCATTATCTCTTATAAGAACACCTACAAAGTTTCATATCATTCCAAGCATTGTAGTTCAAGAATTAAAGACTAGTCTGACTGAAGTTGTTTTGACCAAAGCAGCTATCTTAAAATGGACCTACAGAGCTCATATGGAATCAGATTAACTTAAATTTTGGATTGGGCACTTAAAAGACAAAAAAGAAGGCTTACATAAAAATGAGCATGATTGGAGAAGGTATAATGGATTGTTAGTGATCCATCTTGATGGATCAATAAAGACCCAAGTAACTTAGTCCCTGTAACATCCCCGGATTTTAGCCCAGTCTAATTTGATAATTGAATTAATTTTTTTTTTTGAAATTAATTTGTGAATTTAATAGAGTTTTTCAAAATAGATGTATTAGTTATTTATAGATGTTAATTTTAAATATAATTTGAAAATGTGAATTTGAAATTCAAATGTTAATATCTTGAAAATTTAATTAATTTGAAATTTTGAGTGAATAAATATATCAAAAGATTTTAAATAAAATTAATTGATTTGAAATTAAATGGATTATAAATAGAATTTGATTTGGAAATAATAAAAACATTGGAACATATAAAACATAAGAGATGAATTGATACAAAAATGTTTAAATAAAAATTGTACTTACTAACTTATAAATATTCATAAGTAATATATAATTTAATATCAAACCATTTTACTTTAATTTGTATAAGTATAAATAATACATAAGAAAATAAATATAGTTTTTATATTTTTGAATTTACAAATGTGAAACATTTACATATGTAAATTAAATTAAATAAAGGGTTTAAACAAAAATTTATAAATTAATTAAAATTAAGGGCTTAAACAGAAAAATACATATTTTAACAAGTGTAACATTTTTAAAACATGACATTAACAAATGTAAGCCTAGTATGAATTGTAAATTACATGTGGAAACATAAAAACTAACCAAGCTAATGTATTAAGTTTTCTTCCATCCCAAAAAATTATCAAACTTAAAACCTGAAACTTGAATACTTCCTCAAGCAAGCTGATCAAAACTAAAACCTGAAAATGGATTCAAGTAAGAAAATTTAAAATCTGAAGCATGTTGAAAACCTGGAAATAAACAATCAACCTGGAAATGAGGATTTGAATCTGAGTTCAAACTCAATTCCTGATTAGAGCAAATGCAAAATTTCAGTTCTTAGATTTAAAAACAAATCTTCTGGAAATCAAACTTCAAACCTGGAAGAATAAAAACAAGCAAAACAAGTTTTAGTTTGTATCAAAATTTCAAAATTTGATTCTCTGCTTTGTGCATACCCAGGTGAGCAAACCATTTTTTTTAAAACGTGATCTGCTTGATTCCTCGATATTTGGAATTATATTTGAAGTGATGAGTAAATGTTACTTGTATGATTTGTGTTAAATTGCTTGCATGTGTTTATATATATGAATAAGAAGTGGGTACGTGTCTGTATAAACTTAAGAACATCACTCTGTTAATATGCAGACTCTAACCCATCAAAAAAAAAAATTTAATTACTCATTTTACAATCGATCTTAGGCTTAGATTTCTAATCGGAAAATGTTTGTAATAAGTTAACATTATTTTTAAAAATAGATTCAAAAGGATTTATTGAGTAATTATTCCAAAATATATGCTTTACAGTAAAAATCATTTCAAAATGAAAATTTGAGTATTTTAATTTCAAATTTGGATTTCGTGATTCAGTTCGTAATGGGAAAAAAATGAATTTAGGCATTGAAATCAAAAATTTTAGATTAGTACATGCTAGGAATTTCTGAGATGATCAGAAATTGGGTATTTGTCAAATTGTGGCGAACGGCGTGATGGTGTTGGTCGGGACCAAGGCTGGATGTGGCCAATGTGATGAGGTTCTCTGGAAAAATGGTTGATCATTTCTAAAATGACAGTGGTGGCCATGCGAAATTAATATAGGGTTTAAGGATAGGGTCGTGTGGGTTGGGTTCTCATGGATGCTGCGTCAACGTGGGAGGAGTAGAGGCGATCGGTATGGGGGGAAAAGCTTCGTGGGTAATCGAAGCAGCCATGGACGGAGTCTCGTGATTTCTGATGGTCAGAAGTGACATCGGCGAGGCATTTTGTGTTGACTAGGTTTGGTTGCCTGGGTGTTGAGCTACTCGATCTTGATTCGTGGTCACGTTCGACGATCTGGGTGTATGGAGGGTTTGTAGGTGTTGTCGACGATTTGGGTGGTTGATCGGTGATGATCAAAGTCGATCGAAGTCCCTGTGCATATGCATGCGTGTGTCTCTGTGCATCTGGAAATACGGTGGTTGGAGAAGAAGGGGGAAACTCGTGTCGGTTTCGAGTGGGTAGCGTGAGTGACTCGAAGCAAAAGGAGTAGGGCAATGACTCGAAGCAAGGCTCGGGTAAAACACAAATTTGCTCGGGTCTGCTTAATAGGCAGCGGGTTTTAAAGTTTTAAAAAATGAAAATATGTACAGGTTTCAAAATTTTGAAATAAAATCTATACCAGGTTTTAAATTTTATAAAACGAATAGTGTACCAAGGTTTTAAAATAAATAAAAAAAATTATATGAACAAGTTTTAAAAGGAAAAAGGTTAAGTATTTTAAAATTAATTTGGAAATAAATTGATTTTTGAGAAAAAAAATTTATATGAGTATAATAAATATATTTCTATGTATCTTAAATGGGATTTAATAATACTTGAATTAAACAAGTGCTTGAAATAAGTATACAAGAAACCTTAACTAAGGAATGGTTATGGAATTTAAATATTATTTTATTTAAGATTGATTTGTTTATAAATTGAGATTAGTGTATTAAGTTTCAATCAAAAAATATTAATAAATTTCTTAATGAAATTAATCAAAAGTTTATTTACTTAACTATTTAAAAGGTAATAAATTATGTGCGGTTTATTAATTAAGGATGAATTAAAGAATAAATTAGTTATAATTAAGATTTAATTAATTAAAAATTTAGGATTCATTAATTTAAGTAATTAATTAAAAAATTCAAGTTAATTAACCAAGTGATTTAAATTAATCAGATGACTTAATGATCGTACTTATGGTTGTTTGGATGATATGGAATGTTCGAATTGCGTGATATTCCTGATATGTGATGTTATGTAATGTTATTAAGCTGTGGAATGTAATTTATGTATCCGCAATGCATTTATGTTACCTATTTGTGAGTCTGTGTATATAGATAAGCATTATAGGATTATACCGCTTATCGATATTACTGTGATTGTATCTGTGATGATTAATGATGGGATGATTGATGATGTTGCACTTTATTGTGTAAAACCCCTGGACCACACTATACACACACAAATATGGATTGCACGTGGAAATCAGTTAAGTCACAGATTTTAACTAGTTTTGAATTTGAATTTTAAATTCAAATAGTTTTGGAAATGGATTGGGTTTAAAGTGAAAAAAAACTTTTGAAAAGGTGTTTTAAAAATGAAAGTTATTTTGAATAACTTAATAAACATTTGAAATTTGAGTAATTTGATTTAAATTGGATTTCAATATCTGAAATTGAATTCTATATTTGGTATTTATGACGAAAAAAGGTTACACAAGCTATAAATGTGTTTATATGGGTTTTTAAACCATTTTAAAAGTATGGTTTTGAAAATTTGAATTTAAACCAAGTTTATATTTGAAACGAGAATTGTTTTGAAGGTTATGAATGAATCTTTGGAAATTGTTTTGAAAGCTATGAAAAGAGCCTTTGATTTAAAGACCGGATGAGTTAATCCAATTTGAAATGAAATGGTTTTGGAAGGCTATGAATGAATCTTTGTTTAAAAGATTGGTGAACCTTGTTTTAAATTTGAAGGGGTCTTAAAGGTGAATCTTTTGTTTTAAAAAGATTTAAATGTGGAAATTGTTTAAACCACTGATGGTTTTTGAAGTGAATCTTTTGTTCAAAAAGATTTGTAAATGGTAATTTGTATGACGATTTGAAAAGAAAGTTTTGGATAATAAGTTGTGACTTAACTGAAATCCCATATCCATATGTTTTTAAATATTGTGCTCATTATTCGATTTAGCCGGGAGAGGACCTTGTGTCATATAACCCATTCCGAATAATGATACGACGTTATAGATAGCATTTGAAGACCGGTGATGAAGACCGAGTATTTGCGAGAATGATAGGATGGCCTATCGATTGTCTCTACACCGAGTAGCTATGGTATAGAGATTCCCTAAGTGATGGGAAGTCCGATCGGGATTATGGATGCCTAGATTGCAAGGGCTTTTTTGGAAGTGCCTTCGGTTCTGTTCGAACCCGAAACAGACTTGTATGGATATGTGTCTGACATTACACTTTGAGATGTAAAACCGGTTTCTATCAAATACATTTCTGTTTGGTGGCGTAGATTTATTCTCTTAGCTTAACACCCTTCTCTGAGACGTACGAGCTCAGAGGTTATGTAGTTGATGGTTACTAGTGATACATCCCCAATTTGGTAATGTGGCATACGAAGTGTTGCTAATCATTTGTTGATCAAAGCATGGCTTTGTAAAAAGCGTAGCTTTGTGGACGAGACTTCGTCGAACTTCACAACCCAGAATGGTCGAAACAGGAAGAATGTGGCAATGTTATTTTAGGGTAGTGCCCCCTGAGGGTATGTTCATTTCCTTCTGGATAGAGGTGATATCATGGTATGGTGCCCAGATATTTAACCTATGTGGTTACTGCAAATACATTACTTTGTGGTTGTTGGTATCGAGCGCTCGGATATAGGTCGGTTACGACCGGGGGATGGCATACGCGTGTAGTAGTTTCCTAGTCACAGAGGTAACCCGGCCTTGTGTTGGCAGAGATCTGGTTAGGTTCTCGAGACGTCCCTCCATAGGCGTACCCATGTTGCCCAGGAAGTTCCTTAGCCTGACCATTTGTCGGAAATCCAAACGAAACAATACGAGCCCTTTACGATTTCAATTGTATAACCTGCCACCTCAGGTGGTAGCTATAGCTGGCATGATATAATAGTACCTATGCTGGTTACGATTAATATTATATTTTCGAAAGGTTTTCTGCACTATGCACTAATAATAATACCAAATGGTTTTCGCATATCAAGCATGTTTGACCATCATTAGGAGAAATCTCCCCCATGTGAGCGATTGCATTGTGTGTGTGCCGGGAGGCCTTATGGTAGTTTCATTTTTAAAAAAGCATTACAGATTTATTTTAAATCTCTTATTGTTTGTTTTAAAGACCAAATTTTTTTGTTTTCTCATACCAGTCTCATGACTGACCTGGAGTTTATTGTTCCCTTCCTAAACTCTAGGTGCCCACAATTTTCCACACGGACAGTCTAGAGTTGGATTTTTTAGATAATAGATTATAGATCGACTCAGTGGCTTTTAGCTTTCTCCCTAGAATTCTTTGGAGTCTTCGGATTCACGGATGAGACTTGCTAGATTTGTGAACGTGATGGGGGTTCGAGCTAGTGGTTTGGAGTTATGGCTTGGAGCATTGGATTGGAGTTATCTCTTGGCTATTCGTTTTCTGCTGTTGTTTATTGCCTCTGGTATTTCTTGTATCATATTGATTATCATTTTATCATTGGATATTGTATTCATTGGAATTATATATGATATTCATTTCTTTTTGTTTCGCAGTGTTGTTTTACTTAATTGTGTTATAAGCTCCGGCGAACCAGATTCAACGTTTGGATCTACAGCATTTGAATACGAGTGTCGTATTCGGTGCCGATTTTCGAAGGTCGAGTCAGGGTCGTTACATTTGGTGTCAGAGCTGAAGGTTGAAACTTTAGCTCCGGAGTATAACACATTAAGTAACTCATTAGAGATAGGGTGAAGTATACCCTCAAAAGAGTATATCCCTAAGATATCCGTTCGAATGCCTCACTAAATTCTCTTACTATCCACTGATTGTATGTATGAGTGCAAGAAGAGGACGAGATAGGGGACACGGGAGTATCACTACAAATGGTCGATACCCTGCATTAGCCGAAACAACTTTCTCTATCAATCTCCTTTGATTCGTCTTTTCAATTCTTTGATGATTCCTGGCAGTTCCAGGAAGAAGCTTTGATATATTTGCATGGGACATAAACTCTAGATGGGTCAGAATTGTTTGTTTGGATGAATTGTTTGCTTTGGTTTCTATGGTTGATAGGTATATTTTGGTTGTTTAAACTAAAAATTTTGGATTGCATCCATATATCTGTTTATTCTGTTGGGTCCAAGTATATTCTACGAATGGTTAGTTATCTTTTGAACTAATCAATACCCCTGTATATTCGTAGTTCTGGTGACCCGAGTATCTTGATTTGTTCTTGTATCCATTATTGATATTCTGATTTGGTAAGCCAAATGCAAAACAGATATCCAGTTTAATCTGGTAATTCATTTCTCTATCTCTCTACATTCTTTTGTTGTCTCCCTTACAAATTTCGAGGACGAAATTTTCTTAAGGGGGAATCTGTAACATCCTCGGATTTTAGCCCAGTCTAATTTGATAATTGAATTAATTTTTTTTTTGAAATTAATTTGTGAATTTAATAGAGTTTTTCAAAATAGATCTAATAGTTGTTTATAGATGTTAATTTTAAATATAATTTGAAAATGTGAATTTGAAATTCAAATGTTAATATCTTGAAAATTTAATTAATTTGAAAATTTGAATGAATAAATATATCAAAAGATTTCAAATAAAATTAGTTGATTTGAAATTAAATGGATTATAAACAGAATTTGATTTGGAAATAATAAAAACATTGGAACATATAAAACATAAGAGATGAATTGATACAAAAATGTTTAAATAAAATTGTACTTACTAACTTATAAATATTTATAAGTCATATATAATTTAATTTAAAACCATTTTACTTTAATTTGTATAAGTATAAATAATACATAAGAAAATAAATATAGTTTTTATATTTTTGAATTTACAAATGTGAAACATTTACATATGTAAATTAAATTAAATAAAGGGTTTAAACAAAATTTTATAAATTAATTAAAATTAAGGTCTTAAACATAAAATTACATATTTTAACAGGTGTAACATTTTTAAAACATGACATTAACAAATGTAAGCCTAATATGAATTGTAAATTACATGTGGAAACATAAATTTTTCTTTTAAACTTAATTTTGTTAACATGTATTAAGAAAACTAACCAAGCTAATGTATTAAGTTATCTTCCATCCCAAAAAATTATCAAACTTGAAACCTGAAACTTGAATACTTCCACAAGCAAGATGATCAAAACTAAAACCTGAAAATGGATTCAAGTAAGCAAATTTAAAATCTGAAGCATGTTGAAAACCTGGAAACAAACAATCAACCTGGAAATGAGGATTTGAATCTCAGTTCAAACTCAATTCCTGATTAGAGCAAATGCAAAATTTCAGTTCTTAGATTTAAAAACAAATCTTCTGGAAATCAAACTTCAAACCTGGAAGAATAAAATCAAGCAAAACAAGTTTTAGTTTGTATCAAAATTTCAAAATCCGATTCTCTGCTCTGTGCATACCCAGGTGAGCAAACCATTTTTTTTAAACCTGATCTGCTTGATTCCTTGATATTTGGCATTATATTTGAAGTGATGAGTAAATGTTGCTTGTATGATTTGTGTTAAATTGCTTTCATGTGTTTATATATATGAAGAAGAAGTGGGTACATGTCTGTATAAACTTAAGAACATCACTCTGTTAATATGCAGACTCTAACCCATCAAAAAAATAAATTTAATTACTCATTTTACAATCAATTTTAGGCTTGGATTTCTAAAAGGAAAATGTTTGTAATAAGTTAACATTATTTTTAAAAATAGATTTAAAAGGATTTATTGAGTAATTATTCCAAAATATATGCTTTACAGTAAAAATATTTTCAAAATGAAAATTTGAGTATTTTAATTTCAAATTTAGATTTCATGATTCAATTCGTAATGGAAAAAAATGAATTTAAGCATTGAAATAAAAAAATTTAGATTAGTATATGCTAGGAATTTCTAAGATGATCAGAAATTGGGTATCTGTCAAATTGTGGCGAACGCCGTGATGGTGTTGGTCGGGACCAAGGCTGGAGGTGGCCAATGTGATGAGGTTCTCTGGAAAAATGGTTGATCATTTTTAAAATGACAGTGGTGGCCATGCGAAGTTAATATCGGGTTTAAGGATAGGGTCGTATGGGTTGGGTTCTCGTGGATGCTGCGTCACCGTGGGAGGAGTAGAGGCGATCGGTATAGGGGAAAAAGCTTCGTGGGTCATCGAAGTAGCCGTGGATCGAGTCTCGTGATTTCTGATAGTCAGAAGTGACGTTGGCGAGGCATTTTGTGTTGACTGGGTTTGGTTGCCTGGGTGTTGAGCTACTCGATCTTGATTCGTGCTCACGTTCGTTGATCTGGGTGTATGGAGGGCTTGTAGGTATTATCGACGAATTGGGTGGGTGATCGGCGATAATCAAAGTCGATCGGAGTCCCTGTACATATGCACGCGTGTGTCTCTGTGCATCTGGAAATATGGTGGTTGGAGAAGAAGGGGAAACTCGTATCGTTTTCGAGTGGGTAGCGTGAGTGACTCGAAGCAAAAGGAGAAGGGCAACGACTCGAAGCAAGGCTCGGGTAAAACACTAATTTGCTCGGGTCTGCTTGATAGGCAGCGGGTTTTAAAGTTTTAAAAAATGAAAATATGTAAAGGTTTAGAAATTTTGAAATACAATCTATACCGGGTTTTAAATTTTATAAAACGAATAGTGTACCAAGGTTTTAAAATATAAAAAATATTATAAGAACAAGTTTTCAAAGGAAAAAGGTTAAGTATTTTTAAATTGTTTTGGAAACAAATTGATTTTTGAGAAGAAAAAAATTATATGAGTATAATAAATATATTTCTAAGTATCTTAAATGGGATTTAATAATACTTGTATTAAACAAGTGCTTGAAATAAGTATACAAGAAACCTTAGCTAAGGAATGATTTTGGAATTTAAATATTATTTTATTTAAGATTGATTTGTTTATAAATTGAGATTAGTGTATTAAGTTTCAATCAAAAAATATTAATAAATTGCTTAATGAAATTAATCAAAAGTTTATTTACTTAACTATTTAAAAGGTAATAAATTATGTGTGGTATATTAATTAAGGATGAATTAAAGAATAAATTAGTTATAATTAAGATTTAATTAATTAAAAATTTAGGATTCATTAATTTAAGTAATTAATTAAAAAATTCAAGTTAACTAACTAAGTGATTAATGAATGATTTTATTAAAAATAATAATTACTTAGTGAAAGAAATCAAGAATAGATGATTAAAGACTAAAGATTGATTAATTAAATATTAAAGGTTAATTACCTTTAAGTATAATTAATTGATGTGGTTAATTAATTAGGTAATTAAATTAAGAATAATCAATTAAGGATAATTAATTTTAATTAAGATTTAATTAATAATTAAGGGTTTATTTAATTAAGGTAAATTAATTGCTAGTTAATTTATGGTTAACGATGACTTAATGATTTAAGAATAATCACTTATTATAATCAATTAAGGATAATTAATTAATGTGATAAATTAATTAAAGGTTAATTAATTTATAAGGAAATAATGATTATTAAATAAGGATTAATTAATTAAATTTTTGTAATTAATTAAGGATAATTGATCAAAGGATTATTATTAATTAAAGGTTAATTAATGATTAATTAAAGAATTATTAATAATAATGGTTTGTAATAAACTAGTTATTAGTTTACCATGATTAGAAATTTATTCATAAGTGTCCAGTCTGATTTAAATTAATCAGATGACTTAATGATCGTACTTATGGTTGTTTGGATGATATGGAATGTTTGAATTGCGTGATATTCCTGATATGTGATGTTATGTAATGTTATTGAGCTGTGGAATGTAATTTATGTATCTGCAATGCATTTATGTTACCTATTTGTGATTCTGTGTATATAGATAAGCATTATAGGATTATACTGCTTATCGATATTACTGTGATTGTATCTGTGATGATTAATGATGGGATGATTGATGATGTTGCACTTTATTGTGTAAAACCCCTGGACCACACTATACACACACAAATATGGATTGCACGTGGAAATCAGTTAAATCACAGATTTTAACTAGTTTTGAATTTGAATTTTAAATTCAAATAGTTTTGGAAATGGATTGGGTTTAAAGTGAAAAAAAACTTTTGAAAAGGTGTTTTAAAAATGAAAGTTATTTTGAATAACTTAATAAAGATTTGAAATTTGAGTAATTTGATTTAAATTGGATTTCAATATCTGATATTGAATTCTATATTTGGTATTTATGACGAAAAAAGGTTACACAAGCTATAAATGTGTTTATATGGGTTTTTAAACCATTTTAAAAGTATGGTTTTGAAAATTTGAATTTAAACCAAGTTTATATTTGAAACGAGAATTGTTTTGAAGGTTATGAATGAATCTTTGGAAATTGTTTTGAAAGCTATGAAAAGAGTCTTTGATTTAAAGACCGGATGAGTTAATCCAATTTGAAATGAAATAGTTTTGGAAGGCTATGAATGAATCTTTGTTTAAAAGATTGGTGAACCTTGTTTTTAATTTGAAGGGGTCTTAAAGGTGAATCTTTTGTTTTAAAAAGATTTAAATGTGGAAATTGTTTAAACCATTGAAGGTTTTTGAAGTGAATCTTTTGTTCAAAAAGATTTGTAAATGGTAATTTGTTTGACGATTTGAAAAGAAAGTTTTGGATAATAAGTTGTGACTTAACTAAAATTCCATATCCATATGTTTTTAGATATTGCGCTCATTATTCGGTTTAACCGGGAGAGGACCTTGTGTCATATAACCCATTCCGAATAATGATACGACGTTATGGATAGCGTTTGAATTATGAATTTTACCCGTTGTCATATATAAAATTTATTATTCGTTTTACATGTTGTCAAATTATGTATTAGGTTTCTTTCCAAAGCAAAAATAACTTAAAATGAGGCAATTATACATATATAAAGTCATTGTTTACTTTTTATACTGTCTGACGCAGATTAATTGTCATTTATATGCTACATTAATTGAGTTTACCAAATGGAAAGTTGAATCAATCATCCTTATTACCTTTTGATTATTTCCTTTTTCTTATGTGATTAACTATCTACATATTTATGTTTGTATGCCTACACTTTTTTATCAAATGATGGCACATATTATATGTTGCACTTACACAATTTACACAATAATATATATATATATAGACACACACATATATATGTGGTTATACTTATATTTATGTCATGTACATGTTGCTAATTAATGACACTCGAGTAATTAATCAATTTAACTAAAGAGAGAGAAATGACAGTTTTCTCTCTCCATATAAATAAAATATCCTCACATTACTTAAATAAGTTAAGAGAAGGTAGTAAAATGTTTTCTTTTCTAAATTACATAAATTTTGGACGAGGAAACAAAAGATTTCTTTCTCTAAATTTACTCTTATGAGTACTTGTTGGGTGTATCTTATACACTATATATTTAAATTAATTAAAAACTTCTCTTATTCAATTTTTAATTAAAATAAGATTTTATATAAAATCTTATTAGATTTGACCTAATATACATTTAGACTTCATGGACCAAAAAGATTCAAAATGATTTTTTTTCAAATTCACCCACTTCTTCTGCTACGGGCTGGCCCAGTTCTAATAGTCATGTTAGAGCTAACTAATTAAATTTTCCCATTTAGCACGCTCTCTAGAGAGGTAATATCTAGCATTGGAATTGGGTAATCAAGTACCATGTTCTACCTTGTCTAGGATTGGAATTGGGTAGTCAAGTTAGCTCGAAGGTTGCTCTGGATAGAAAAGACCTAATTTGAATAGGGCTTGGGCTTAATTTTTAAAGTAGTTTTGAAAATTAAGATTTTCAAAATTTAAAGTTAATTTAAAATAAAATCAAGTTTATTATAAAGGTTATAATATAATACAAAATTACAAAATGTTTGAAAAGGTAATGAAAATTTCAAAATGTTTAAAACTATTTAAACATTAATTTAATATTTTAAAATTAATTAATAAGATTAATGAATTAAATTAATTAAATGAGATAATTAATTAATATTAGATGCATGTATTATATATGTTGATATATGTTATGTTATTCTAAAGAGTTTAAAATAACACAAGCATAAATAAATATATGTAAGATATATTTTGAAATTGAAATAATTTAATTAAAATTGTTTAATTAAGTAAATGAACTAAAGGTCAATCAATTAAATAAAAAGTAATATATACGAGATATATGTGTTATACTATAGAGGTTATAGCATACACTATAAATTTTATAATAGATATGTCCAATATAAAAGTTGTATTGGAATACTAATATTTTTTTTTTAAATAGTTTATTAATTAAGATCAGTTAAATAAGATTTAATTAACATAATACTACGCGTAAGACTATTATATAAGTGATACGAAATATAAAAGTTATGTAATAATAAGACTTATATGATATGAATGTATAAACTAAAGGTGGAACGTTATAGAAACCTAAATAGACTTAATGGATAAATACATATACAAATATACGTATAACGTGACTTCTGATGTGTTTGACACGTAAATCACGAGGGCATTTCATAAAAAAAATTATTATTCCATAAGTAAATATCACTCAATATAATATATTGAAAATTATAAATCTTCAAAATAATATTGTCATCTACCATACATATACTAATGAATTAATTGCATACACTTTAATTGTTGAGCAGTGTAACGACCCAGAATTTCTATTAATTAAAATTTGTATATTTAATTGAATTTAAATATTAACAAGTAAGATTTGTAAGTCGAATAAATTTTATTTCGAATAATTGTATTTAATTGAATAATTAAATCGATAATTTAATGGTTGAAATTACAGAAATAATTGAAAATTTGGTTAAATATGATTAAAATTGATTTTTAAAATTTTATTTAATCATGTTGGAGTTAGAAAGATGTTCGTGAACTTTTAAAATTGAATTTAAAATTAAATTGTGAAAATTTAATATTTAAATTGACGAGTTAAAATAGCCATTTTTCAAATAATCTTGGATTTTGACAAAACCTCATCGGATCCGTAATGTCATATTATTGTTAGGTTTCAAATTTCGTGTCAATCGGATTTACCATTTGTCCAGGGCAAGCTAAAACGCACAGAAATTTGATTAACCGATTTAATTTTAAATCGATCGTTTATTTCCGTAACTCGCATAGATGATCGAATTAGCTTCCGAAACCTGTTCGATTGTGTCCGAAATGCGGGGTAAATCCTAGAAACGTCGGTCACCGCGCGAGATTTGGAGTTCGGAAAACCGGGATGAATAGTGTTTTTTCGCTGAAATTCTATAAAAGGAAACCCTTCTTCTTTCATTTGCAAACACCCTCTCCTTCTAACCCTAGCCGTCGGCAATATATTCAAAGGCCTGAAATTTCGCACCTTTCTCCTTTAATCTCTTCAAATCCATGCGTTATTACAAAAATCTCTCAACTACAAAGTCGAAGAGCTCGATGAGAGCTTCGATTCTATACGGTGATGATCGGATTTGGGGTGTTGTGGTGGTCGCTAGGGGGGCACGTTCGGCTGTAGTTTGTCCTCGTTTCTCGAGCTACATATGTGGCCGAGCTCCATGATATTGGGCGCGATGGTGGAGCGTGGCAAGGGCTTCGAGGCCATGGTCTCTGATCGCCGGCAAGTTCGTCGTGGTGGCCGAAAATTTTAACCCTAGTTCGGCAATTAATGGGTTTCATGTCGCGTGTAATACTGGAAGAGAACGTGATGAAGGAAGATGGAAATCAGCGGCCCAGATCTCATCAGATGAAAATGCACGGCTAGATGATTATAGGTTATAAATTTAAAAAGAAAAATGTAAATAAATTATATTATAAATCGTGTGATCTTTAAAATGTTGTAACTTGTTCATACGAGGTCAAAAAATTACGAAATGAATTGCGTTGGCTTCGTTTTGTCGAGCACTACGCTTGGAACTGGATTGGAGTCGTTTGAAGCTAGTGAAAATTTCGGGTAAAATTAAACGCACGTTTAATTTTATTCGAAATAAACGCTGAAACTGAATTGAAACCAAGGTGAGAACTTCTCACTCAATCGAATTGTTTCGATTTAATTTTAAATAGTTATATTTAAAATTTCTTGATTGTATGTTTGAATGATGATTGTTATCTATTGATTGTTCAAATAGACATTATGCGCCGTTAGTAAGCGGAGGTTATTTATTAAAAACATATACCGTGAATATTTCACTACAAAGTGAAATTGGTATTATTTATGTATTTGGAGTTGATTTTCCGCATTATATAGCGGATGAGACCCTATTGCACCGCCTATTAAGCGGATAATATTTTATAAATCCCATATACCGCGGTATTCCGCTTTGAACGGAATTGGTATTGTGCTAATGTTTGTGGATGCAGGGAAACAGTTTGGAGGGATCCAACTGGATTCCTCACCAGTATTTATTTGATTACAGATATTTTGATGTTTGTTGATTATCATATGATGATATGTGATGTTTGTTGTCGTGATTGACTATTGGGTGCTGTTGCATCATCGGATCCATTTTTAAAGTTTAAAAATAACAATTTTGATTTTAGAAGGATTTTTAAAATGATTTTTCAAAGTATACGTTTGATTAAATTTTTGAATTGATTCATTTTAAATAATTAAAACGTTATAAATTTTTATGTTATAAAAATTAAGATTTTTGTGAAATATTACCAAAAGGTGATTTTAAAATAAATAGATTTATAAAATAGTTTAAATTTGGATTTTTGAATTATTATAAAGGATGTATATAAAAGATTTTTAACATTGATATTAAATATATATATATATATATATAATATTGGAATTATAAAACGAGTTTATTAAGTGTTAAAATGAAGTATAAAATGGATTTCATTAAAAATCATAGATTTATAAATTGTGAAGATTATAAAATGAATAGATGTTGTAAAATAAAAGATTTATAAGTAATTAACTTATAAACTGGATTTTGGGCAATTAAATGGGATATTAATAGAAATTGTTAATAAAGGAGATTTTATAAGTTGAAGTTGTTATAAAATATAAATGAATCTTATAAGTAATAGAAGTTTTAAAAAAGAATGATTTTGTAAATAAATGAATTATAAGTATTTAACTTATAATATGGACTTTTGGTATATATTTGAGATATATAAATTGAATTGGATTAATAAAGGAGATTTATAAATCGAAGTTTATAAATAGAAATGGAATTTATGGACATTGTTTATAAATTCGAAATCAATGGAATTTGATAAATTGAATATAGAAATTTATTAAAAGAAGTATATTCGCGATTTTGGATAGCGAACTATTCTTTATATAAAATGTGTAGAAATATTGAAATTTAGTTAATGAAGTATATTCACGATTTTGGACAGTGAATATATTATTAAATGAAATGGTTATGTTTTGGGAAAGCGATATTATAAAATGAAGTTAATTATTTTAAAAAGATGTTTTAAAACGTATTATGAATCGAATACATAGATTTCAACATTCATTGTTGAAATAGATGTTTTCGAGAAATGGTGGACTATAACACTTTGTTACAGTAAATGATTTCCGAAAGGAAATGTTTTTGTATAGTATTGGGATTTATATATATATATCTAAATTTCGAATCCCTATACTAGTGATTTTGGGTTGTCGTAACGATGTTTTACGCAACATTGGTTCTTACCCAAATAAATGTGTTAAGAGAATGTTTACTTTAAAGAATGAAATATATACTTAATTTCGACTTAAGTATATTGAATATTTTCCAAGTGTTGAAAATAAATGGATTTGTAAATTACTTATTATTAAATAAGTATGGAAATGTTTTCCAATATGAAGTGAATATTTTGGGATTTTATCTTTTTTAAGATAAATTGAAAATGAATATTAGAAATCGATTTGGGAATCATATATTCATAGGTATTTTGAAAGTGTAAATTCACTATGGAATTTATAAAAGAAAGGGGAATTTGTTTAAAAATAAACGTTGATTTATTTTTAAAGTGTGGGAATAAATTTACGGATTTGGAACGTAAATATAAAGTAAATCGTTAAGGATTTATTTAATTGGTTTAAATGAACCATGTTGAAATGAAAGTATTCCCGCATAAGGAAAATGTTTGAAATTTGTTTTCAAAAGTGGTAAAGATGAAAAGTGATTTGAAAATTGTTTTCAAATGGTTGAAGTGTGGAAATTATATATCCTGTAAAGATATTTTTGGAAAATAAATAATTTGGGAAATAATTTGGAATTTGGTGATGTTGAACACGCCTATTGATAGTTAAATAACCGACTATCAATATTTACCTTTAAATAGGTATTTGTTTTGATTTGTTTGAATTTGAATGTCACACTTACTTTTCAAAAATAAGCGCTCACTATTCGGGTTAGCCGGAAAAGGACCGTGGGGGCGTATAATCCATTCCGAATATGTGATACGTCGTAACAGATAGCATTGATGACCGGTGTTGAAGACCGGATATTTGTGAAAACGGAAGGATTACCGTCAAATGTTTCTGCATCGGCTGATCCCCGATATAGAAATTTATTACCCTTTGTGATGGGAAGTCCGATCGTGATTAGTGAATATCCGGATTGCAAGGACTTCTTTGTAAGTGCCTTCGGTTCCGTTCGATTCCGGAACGGACTTGTATGGATGTGTGTCCGACATTACAGTTTGAGATGTAAAGTTGGTTTATATCAAATATGTTTCCGTTGGTGGCGGAGAATTTATTCTCTTAGCTTAACACCCTTAGAGGTTATGTAGTTGATGGTTACAAGTGATACATTTCCAAATTGGTAATGTGGCATACGAAGTGCTGTTGAGCATTTGATGATCAAAGCACAGCTTTTATATAAAGCGTGACTTTGTGGACGAGACTTCGTCGGACCTCACACCCCGGAAATGGTCAAAACAGGAAGGATGCGGCAAGGTTATTAGGGGGTAGCACCCCTTTAGTGTATGTCATTCCTTCTAGATATAGGTGATATCATGGTATGGATCCCAGATATTTAACCTATGTTGTTGCTGCAAATTTATTGCTTTGTGGGTGTTGAAAATCAAGGATCCTCGGATATAGATCGGTTACGATCGGGGGATGACATATTCGTGTCAGTAGTTACCCAGTTAGGAGTAACCCGGCCTTGTGTTGGCAGAGATCCGGTTAGGTTCTCGGGTCGTCTTTCCAGAGGCGTACCCATGTGGCAATGGGAAGTTCCTTGGCCTGACCATTTGTTGGAAATCCAAAGAAACAATACGATCTTGTACGGTTTTAGTTGTAGAACCTGTCATTCACTTATGGTGGTCACCACTGTTTGGATGGTAGCTATAGTAGGCATAAGTGCGAAATGCCTATGCTGGCTAAGATTTGTATCTTTATTTTCGAAATGATTTTTCCTACACTATGCACTAGTAATAATATCAAATGTTTCTTTTTAATGCATATCAAGCATCGTTGACTATCATAAGGAGAAATCTCCTCTGATTCTGCGTTTGCATTGTTTGTGTGTGCGGGAGGCCTTATGGTAGTCTCATTTTCTAAAAAGCATTGCGAATCTATTTTAAAATTATCCTATACTTTGTTTTAAAAATAAACTGTTTTAGTTCTCACACCAGTCACATGACTGAGTCGGAGTTTATTTTTCCTTCCTAAACTCTGGGTGCCCACCAATTTCCACACGGGCAATCTAGAGTCAGGTTTATCAGGATATTCTGGAATTCAGGAGTTGCTGGAGGCAAGCTGGATGGCATGGCATATTCACTAGTATATAGTATTTCTTTTCCGCTGTTTGTTGTTGTACACTCTGATGATGTAATGTAATAACTGATATAGTTCTTTTGTTTAAAGATTATTCATTTATCTATTATATGTTGTTCCGCTGCGATTGTGAGATTCTGATATTGTTCTGTTGTTTCTTTCTGTTCTGTTCTATCTTTTTCTTTCTTCTTCTATCTTCTACCTCTTCTTTAACCCTAACGGTACGGTTTCCGGCATTCGATTGCTCGACAGTTGATACAGTGGACGTATTGATTTCGGTTTTCGAGCGTCGAAAAATCGCAACCGTCACAAGCAGACTCAAGCTGGGGCTGTTATGTGTGGTATTAATATATTAAATAGTTAAGGTAAGATAACTATATATTTATTTATGAGCAGACTCAAGGTATATATACTATACATAGGTCGTCGCGATATTGTAGGTACGAGTGAATAATTTCATTTTGATTTATAAAGAGACTCAAGGTTAAAATGAGATTAGGACAAGGAGCTATGGGTTAGGAGTTGTATGTGATACAATCGATAAGGAGTTATCCACTGTTTATGGGGCTATGATTTGTTGAGTTGGCTCAAAGTCAAAATCCCAAGACAAACAAGTCCCAACACTCACTAGTGAAGTAAAAAAAAATTGATGTGTTAGCATAGATTTTGGCGAAACATAAAAAACTAGCGGGGGCTTTATTAGAGAAATAAAATGTTAACATTTAACTTTTCTAATATTGTAAGAACATATGCCAAATAATGTTATAATAATCCGCAATGTTATATTTGTGCATTTAATATGATTGATAAAATATTTATCGAAATGAACTGAATTAAAAATTGACTAATAGAAATATAGTATATACTCACTATTAAATGAATATTGCATGTAAATATTTTCTATACCCAAGAAAGTGCCTAATTTTACAACTACATAATGCGTCTGTAATATGATCACTTATGTGCTTATTTGGTGAACACCCTCTATTGCATTCTATGAGTTTCAAACTCTAAAACCAATACAAGATTATGGATATTTGATTCGTATACTATCGCATATAAGTGTTATATGGGAACAATAAAAGTTCATAATGCACGATACTTCGATGAAATTACCTCATTCTAAATAAGCTAATAAATCGTATTATGAGATGTGCGTTTAATTTGATTGGTTACACAAAAGATCATATTGCAATAAAAGTAATAAAGACAAAACTACTGTATAAATCTAAGAACACAATCATTGAAATGACGATTTTATCTGTTTAAGTAAAGTGCAACACATTTTATTTCCTTAAATGTTAAGGATAATCCAATGCGATTTTGTAAAGAGTTCATTATGATATTGTAGTAAGAGTTTAATTTTGAATGGCTTGCTATTTAGGAAGGAAAATGAATATATAAGCGTAAATAAGGTACAGTTGAGATGAATAAAGTGAATGGTCAGTTCTGCTTCATAAAGAAACATCAGAAATGACAATTATTATAATAATGATATGATACTTAACATTGGAATCAGAAATATAATTTCTATTTTTAAATTTAATTTTGTATATAAATTGTTTTCTACGAGATTTATTTCTATGTGTTCAAGATATTTGATCAAAGAACTCTCCACTGTAAACTTGTTGCAGTATATGAAATAAATAGTCTATAATAAGTGGATGTTGGACCTCCATGTTCGGTACTCTATTATAGTGTCGGTGGAAATAGTTGGAGCATGTCATATAACATGTATTGATTGCAACAAGTTATGAAGATTGATTTTGTGAAACATAGCGAACTTTATTTATTAAATAGTGATACCTTTCGGTGTCTACTGGAAAATAGATATGGTTATATTTCAATATGAATATTATGAATATTCATTATGAAATTAAACTATAATGTGGCATTTGTTTTCATAACAAAATGGTGCACGGGAAAATAATGAAGTATCTAAAATTATTTACAATTGTTTTGAAATTACAAACTTGAAATTATACACTAAGTCATAGTTTTGAGAAATAATTTTTATTATATGATTATGAATCATTAATGCTGGCAAATTATATCTCAAACAATTAAGGGCTATGCATCCATTTGTTGGGTGGTATCGAAAGAGTTGCTGAACTCTTCGGATTAATACATATTGATGTATGCAATCGCAAGTCCATTAATATCAGATCGGTTTCACGTACTTGGTTATAATTATTGATAATTTATCATCGACACGGACTTGTGTATTTGATACATATGCGGTATGTCGATGATAAGATCATAAAGCACAAAACCAAAGTAAATAAAATAACATGCAATAAAATAAAATGATTCAATTTGATCGAATAGGTAAGTATATTGAAATAAGTCTGAATGTTTCTAAAAATGAATAAAGATTCAATCTTAAAAGTGACTCCTCCATGTCATACATAATGATGTATCGATAATAAATAATCGAACTTTGTTGGACAAAGCATGATTAATGATGAGTGAAGTTAAGTAAATTTTCATCTATAAGGTCATGTACTTAAGAGTTGTAACACAATGTTAACATTATTTCATCGAAATAATAGTTTATAAGATCATACAAGATAAGAATTTATGAAAATCCCCAACATATCATAAGCCAAGGAGTTGGTAGGTTGTGCGAATCAAAAGTCTGCCCAAAATAATTGTTCTTGAAGGATCTTGTATGAATCTCTCCAAAAGGATTTTGGAAAAAACTATCATTAGAAGATATATTTATTTTCTAAATGTATGTTTTGTAATCCAGAAAAAATTCATTTTTATAAACAACGAAATTCATAAAAGTTTATGAACACGTATTTTATTGCACTAAGAAATAATTGTTGTTTCAGGGAAGAACAACTTCATAGTGAAGGAATTCTTTGAGAAAATCTTGATAGAAAAATACGATCCAAAGATAAAACTGATTATGTCAGATGAAATGAAATTAACTAACCCAAACGAACATGTCGCGTTGAAGTGTCTAACAAGTATTCACGCAGATTGAAGAGAAACAATGAATTTTTTATCAATGTCAAAAATATATAATCCTCGGTTGTTTAATTAAATCATTAAGAGTATTGACTCTATGACATGGAATGATGCGCAAATCCAAAAGAATTCGAATTACGTTATCAAAATACAATTTCGGAAGTCATATTCGAAGGGATGTGATCCATCGGCAGTGATTATGCCTTTAAGACACTAACTGGAATTTAATGAGCAACAATGATAAGAATAACCTTGCAAATTTCAGTTGTTGAAACTAGTGTAATAGATTTGTTATTTAACGTACTCAAGTTAATATTGATTTACTCACCAAATTATCACCTAGTATGACTTTGGATTTTGGTCTATATATATTGAAACAAAAATTTCTAAATATAGATTTAGACTAATATGTTTGCACATAACTGCTAAAGTGTCTCGAAATCGGTGGGAGTAATATTCAGATTATGGATTTTTGGATGTGACCAAGAAAAGATAGAAAGTATCATTTTATAAGCATCAAAATTAAAAAAATGTTTTGCTAGAACTATCAAATAGTTTGATTGTCAAAGCGTAGAGGAAGCGTATGCTCGTAAGAAAGAAAGTCAAAAGGTACATTGATGTTTCTAAATCATAAGTAAACAACACACTACTGATTGTTAATGATGTACTTATGTCAAAATTAGTTTCAGTTGTTCTAATACTTGACGTTGGATTTGTAAATGATGTCTTTTATAGAAAGTACAAAAGATATTGGGAATTACCCAAACAATATACGGGGACGCTTTATTAGAATGTTAAATAAGGAACGTGTTAGAAGGACTCCTTATGTAGTGGCAAAATGAATTATCATACATGTTATGTCATCTACGATAACATGATTTATTTATGTATTATATACATAAAGCAAATATCAAATCTAAATTAATATCACTAAATGGTTGCTTGAGGTTTTCTCATGTATTTATGAAATACTAGACAATCATTTGCAGAAACAACAAACTCCTTATGAAGAAGTGTTCAGACTCAAACTTCATAAGTGATATTGAGTATAATATGTCAATAATATGTTCAATCTAAGAATCTTTGAGTTGGAAATGTTTCAAATGAAAGACTGTGGCAAATTCGATAAAAAAAAGGCTAAGTATATCCCCTTGAATAGCGCCACAATAAAAGCAATGTATATAAATGTATAAATGCACAAATTTAAAACTGAGTATAGGGTGATTCCAAATGTTGAAAATCCCATAACATTGTCATATGTTAACTATGTCATGATATAGTTTGTGACAGAACTTAGAGCTCACTTGAAGTTGAGAGATATATTCTGAATTGTTCCACATGATAAAACAGTTTATCACCGTCGAAAAGAGTTGATTGACATAATAGATAATTCAAACATAATAGCATACCCATTCACTAAGGGACCGACCCAATTGGTTTGAGGAAACTAATTGGTGAAGTTGGAATAAGACTCTATAATTGACCTCAAGTCCAAGTGGAAGATTGATAGAGTTAAGGATATGGCCTTTGGGCGATTATGTAATCTGTTACATGTATGTAACTTGATAACCAGTCTTGTTCAAACTAAAAAGTGTTTCCTTTCTATTATATACTTGATATAATGTTTTATATAAGTTAATTAATCTAATTAAAAGTATATTTAATAACTTAATCAATAAATGGTATGTTTTATGATAAAAGTTATAAATTGTTGTAACATGAGTAATTTATCATAATGAAAATAAGTATATCATTTAAATATTTCTAGTCAAGATGTATCAAGACTGGATATCGATACATTCGTTGAGACTATAGTACGTAATGCTCTTTAAATATTGGGCAGTGTATTACTCATGACTGTTGGGGCACCAAGGGGTTAGGAACCAATACTTATTGGATAACTATGGAATGACACACTCAATAGTTTTCTATTGGTTAATATAACTAAGGTCAAGCACGGAATATCGATGCGACTAATTTAAATAGTTCTCTCGACTTCAGAATACCATGGATTTCAATGTAAAAGCTCTGCTTTGATTATAATTAAATCATGCACGGTGTCTGTCGAATGACTATAGTTAGGTTCGAGTGGAAGCATTTGAAATGAAACACTATTCAAGAGAGGATTCATCTCCTTGGCTGTATGAAGTTAGTATCACAGTCAACTGGAATCAAATCAAAGAAAGTCTATGGTCATAGCATTTCAATTAATAATAATTGTAATTATTGAACCAAAGACTTTGCGTTGGTCTATAAAGTTAAAGGTGGATGATATTAGAATTTTTATCATTATCAAATTTCAATATTCCTAAAGTGATATAGTTTTTCCAAAGTGAATTGTTGTACATTGTTATCACCTCTAGTTATCGCTTATAATAAGTAAAATTGGATTTTACCAAAAGATGTATAAGTGATAAATTCACTCAAAATGTCACCACTGGCTAAGGTGACGTGTAAACGTTAATATTTGAATTGTTTGATGTTAATCGCTGACTGAATTTATATACTTGAGTCGCGCAACCGTAATGATGAATTATCTAAAAAAACACATGGTTTAATTAATTCATAAAATATTGTAAATTGATTAATATTTGAGAAATATTAATTATTATTTACTTTCGTCTGATGTTTGGTAGTTATTTGTAATTATTTGAATGCATTTATAAAAGTTATATTTACGCATATTGATATACGATATCGATGTAATTTAAATAAGAGCTAATTACATGAAATGATTTACGGAAATTTTGTATCATTTGATGGCATGATTTGTGAAAATTTTATGTTATTCTGTGGCACGTAGCCATATCATGTGTAAAGAAAGGAGTGAAGGGAGAGGGAGACAATCGAGAGAATCAATTATGGTACTTTTAATTAAAGAATGTGTGATATCCCGGAATTCTAGACATCTATAATTGACAAATTAACTGGATTTAATTTGTAGAAATACCGATTTATAAGTTAAATAAACAATTCCGGTAATAAAATATATATCTGAATAAGTATTGGTTTGTTAATCCTCCTAGTATATTTATTTAAATTGGCAAAATTGATATTTTCACACAATAATAATAATGTGTTAGTTTGAATTAATATATATATATATATATATGTGTTTAAGTTAATTTTAAATTGGATTTTAAAATTTGAATTTGAATCTAATATTTGAATTTAAATTTTGAATCTTTAAAGTTAATTATTTTAAATTAGTTGGATATAAAAAAAATATGAATGAGTTTTTATTTAAAATAGAATTTGTTTTCCTTAAAAAGAATTTATATTTTATAAATTAAGATAGTGTTTATTGAATTGTTAGATAAATACAAAAGGGTTTATATTAACATTTTAAAATGGATTAAATATATTTTATATGATTTTATTTAAATTATAATTGGTTTATACTTTATTTTCTTTTAAAGATTTTATTTATATATAAATTTAGAAAGCATTCATTAATTTAAAAATGTATTTATAAAATAGGAAAATTAATTTAAAAAGTTTTTAAATTCTTTTAAAAATAATACAAAATGAATCATGACAAGTGTTGATTAATGAAGCTTTTAAGTATACATGTAAGTTAAGTAGTTATGAATAATGACAAGTGTTAGTAATCGAAACAAGTGGCAAGATTTATTTTTCTTTAATTCCAAATAAGTTCTAAATCACATTTTATAAACCTATCTCTTCTTTTTCCCATCTCTTTCTGATTTCATTTCTAAAGATACTCAACATTTTAAACTATCTTCAAACCGGAAATTCTTTAGAATCAAATCTGAAACCATTTTCAAATAATCACCTCCTCGAACCCAAAATTAAACCCTATAGTCATTTTTCAAATCTGGCCAAGCCTGTAACTTCAGATTTTCAAAATGCAAGCATGTATACACATCTTTCAAATCTGTTAGCAAGTCTGCAACGAGCATTCAACCTGAAGTACAAGGACGGGAAATCTTCTCAACAGCATTGCTTCAACTAGTAGTTTTAAAGAAATCAAAAGCCCCAGGCAATTCAGTCTTCAAAATTTCTAGCATTCAAGCCTCTGCATTTTCAAAATCTGGTGAGTAAACACTTTTTTATATATAAAAAACTAAGTAAAATTTAGACTGTTGCTTATGAAAATGACTGAGATGAATGATGCTTTGTTCATACATGAATGGTATCTCTGAATTTTTGAGTGATGTATAGGTGCATGTCTGTTGTATTTTCATATCTCTATTCTTGGTTCAGGAAATGAAAGTTGATCAAAAATCAAAATCAAATCATGAAATATTTTATAGGTTTAGAAATACAAACCATATATGTTTGTTAAATCATAAATTTAAGCTTAAAATTTATTTAAAGCAATATCGGTTTGAATTTTTGTTCTGGAACCAAGAAATGCAACAAAAGTTTAAAAATGCATGATTCAATCAAGTGTTAAATTAAGTTGATTCAAGTTTATATCTTGAATTGTCTGAGTAAAACATGATTTTTAAAATGAAATTCAAAATTTTTAACACTATATTGGGTGAGAAATTCTAAGTTGACTGGATTTTGGGTTTTGGGGCCTTTCTGGGAATAGGGGAACTCAAGATGGTCAGGATTGCCACCGAGGTAGCTAGGAGCGTGGTGAGTGTGGGAAAAATGGAGGTCGATTTTATTATTAACCATGGTGGCCAGATAGGAGCGAACTAGGGTTCAGTGACTCGAGTTGTTAGCGTTGATGTTTGAGCTTGGTGCGACGATCGTAAAGCATCGGAACCGTTCGCTTGAGGGCGAAATCAAAGATTGGAGGTCGATGTAACTTGGGTGATGATGGCAAGAGTTCGCGTGGACGAGTTCGTCGGCAAATCATATGTTTTGGGTCATTGGTTCTTTCTGTTGAAATTTGAAAATTGCTCAATTTCGTTCCATGGGATTGGAACAAGTTCTGGGTGGTCAGAACTAATGAGCATGTCGATGATGATATGCTGGGAATAGTGGTGGTGATCGAAGCGGCGTCGTGGGAAGGTGCACGTGCACGTGGTTTTCTGGTGTGTCAGCGTTGCATATGAAGAGGGGGAAGTGTTGCTTCGGGTTGGCCTCGGGATCGATAAGAAGAAGAAGGAGGAAGGTTTGAGCTCGGGATTGAGGTTGAGTAACCCTATGTTTGTCTTGGGTCTACAAGGGAGGGGACATCGGGATAGACTCGAGTAGGATTTTGGTAATTAGCAGGTTTTAATAATATGGGAAGAGAAGAAGAAGAAAGGAGTTTGGGCTTTGGTCCGGTTAATTATAAATAAGAAAATTTCAAGGTTGACTTAGCTTTTAACTTAAGTCACTATTAATGCTAATTTAATTAGGTGAGATAACTATATTATTTAGTTAATTATAAAGATGTTAAGTAAAAGATAGTAATATAATTAATGTAGTAAAAAAAAGGGGTAAGTTAATAAAAGTAAATAAAGGTAGATAATTACTTAATGTAATTAATTAAAAGGTAATTACTTAATGTAATTAATTAAAAGGTAATTACTTAATGTAAGTTTAAGTAATAAAAGGATAAAATTTGTTTAGCTTAATTAATTTAATTATTAATTAAAGGTTAAATTAATTAATGATCAAGGTTAATTAATTGAGAGTAATCACTTGATGAAATTAATTTATGGGTAATTACTTAAATAGAATTACTTAGTGTAAGTAATAAAAAGATAAATTGTTAGGGATTAATTACATAGTGTAATTAATTAAGGATGGATTAATTTAAGGATTTATTAATTTCGGCATTAATTAAAAGTTAATCAATGAATGTGATTTATAATTAATTAATAGCTATAGAATAATTAATCAGGGAAATTAATTAAGGAATTAATTACCGATGTAATTTATTAAGTTGATGTGGATAATTTTAGTTAATTAATTAAGTTTGATTAATTAAAGGTAATCACTTGATGATTAGATAAGTATAATTACTTAAGGTAATTAATGAGGTGTAATTATTTAGTGAAGTAATTAGTGGATAATTACCGGATGTAATTAATTTAAGGAAATTACTTGATGGGTAGTAATTGAAGGATAATTACTTGATGGAAGAAATTAAGTAATGATTACTTTGGTGATTGAAGGATTAATTTATATAATTAATCAAGGAGTTGGTATAATTGATGAAGTAATTAAAGAAAAATAATTTCTAATTGTGATTAATGAAGGTTGATTAATGAATGTAATTAAGTTAAAGGTTAATTATTAAATGAAATTTAAGAATAATTAACTAATGAAAGTAATTAGAGGATCATTAATTAATGTAATTAATGGAAGTGATCAATCTTGCTTATTAATGATTGAATGATGATGAGTGCTTTGAATTGGTAGATATCTCTGATATGAATTGTTTTGTGATATGATATGTTGGATGCAAGATGATAATGTGATTATCAATCAATTATGAATTGCTGTGTAAAAGTGTTATCCGACAATTAAAGTTGAATTGTATTTAAATGGGATAACTTGGGTTTAGATGACATTGGATTCGAAGAGACCGGAGTCGGGTATTAGTAAATACCCGGAACCACTTCGATTCTTTATTGATATGTGAAATCAACAGGCTGGTATGGAATGATTTAAATGAATTTGACCGTTAATCTAAGTTCTGGTACTTAGATATTGATGTATGATATCAGTGATGTCTATAACAAATTGTGAATTTATAAATTGATACGAGTACCCTGGGTTTATATAAGTTGTATGTTTTTGTCATTCATGTTAGATGAGTTTACTCACGCTGGTTTCCAGCCTGACCCGGGTGTTACTTTGATGTAATGCTCGGGTCAGACCGACTATTACAGATCTTCAGGTAGGGACGTTCTAGAGCTCAGGAGGCGAGCTGGATGTCTGGAACGTATGGAGCATACCCGCTGTGATATATAGTTGTATATCTAGGACATGTTGTTTTAAAACTGTCTAGTGTTGTGTATGTTGTAACTCTAATATATAAAAATGTAAATGTACTGATACAGTTCTTTTTTGTAAACTGTTATTATGTGATGTTATATTTTGATCCGTTGCGAATGTGACGTTTTTGTGACTTGTTCTTGTTTCTTCTTCTTTCTTTTTTTTCTTTTTTGTTTTCTAACTATCTGGAATTTTCGAGTTTGAAATTTCCGGGTCGTTACATTTGGTAGCAGAGCTGAAGGTTAAGCGAGAACCTTGGCTCTGGTGGGATTACTCATTAAGGATAGGATAAATGGTACCCTAGGATGAGTTGAGTGTGTGTGTGTGTGTGTGTGTGTATGAGAGCGTACTTGTTATTTTCTTATATAAAGATTTTAATGATTTTATATAGGAATATATTTTGATATAAAAAGCAATATATCTTTCTAATAAATATTAAGGTAATTGGATGTTGAATATTGGAATTAAATTAAGTGGCAGCAGAAATACAACCAAATTAAAATTAAATAAAGATAAGTTTGAAATGGATTTAAACTGAAAATTAAATCTTGAAGTTGGGGAAGAATTTCAAAATAAGATGAGTTAGAATTGGTTTCAAACCAGAGAAATAAAATGGTTATTGTGTTTAATAATGGGATGATTGTTTTCCAATAAATAATAAAATGTTTTAAGGAAGTAAACCATTTAGGTAAGTATTGGTTATAAATTGAAATTGAATTAGTCCAAATTGAATCTGACTTGAATTAATTGGACTTGAGATTGAAGGTGTATAAGTTTAAAAATTCAAATGGAGAATTTGGGTTGAACAGTGATAATGTGGTTATCTATGATGAATATCTATGACACCTGGAATTTAAAATTTGAATTGTATTTCACGTGAATAACCTGGGATTGTAATTAAAGTTGAATATGATTAAAATGAAATGGGATTTGATTTAAATTGGGAAAGAAATTGAGAATTAATTCAACTTGATTTGCGAATAAATCAAGTCCCATGGAAATTGGAGTTATTTAAAATTGGAATTGGTCAATTTAAATAGGGGAAATTTAAATTGAATTGATTGGAAATGGAGGTTGGGAATTGAACAGTTTTGACTCCCGGCTATTTTTAATATAAATTATTTTGATATAAACCTATTTTTCCAAGCTATTCATCATATATACAACTTTTTTTTAAAAAGCCAAACTATCTTATACTTGTTTTACAATTATTTTTGAAACTATATAATAATTTTTCAACTGTTTTATAAACTAATTACTCTATTTCAACTATTTTACAAAACTAATTACCATCTTACTATTATTTTGCGATTATCTAAAATTTCTATAATTATTTTAACTATTTTCTAACTATTTTACGCCTATTTTACAAACTAGTGATTATTTTTCAACTACTATCTATGTTCAAAATTTTCAAGTTATTTTTAAATTTAAAATGGACAGAGTTAACTGTTTATGATTGAATACCCAATTGAGATAAGAATAGAGGTGATAATCCAAATGGGATTGAAGCAAATGTGAATAAGTGAATGAAAATCAAAGTGAATGTGAATAGAAAGGGGATTCGTTTGATTAGTAATCAATGAAGATAAATACGTAGGGTGTATGTATGTTATTCTATTCGCATAGTGATTTGATCCAGATTCGAGCACAGAATTTCGAGATAGTAATATCGATCCGATTTGGGATTTTCCACTCGATTTTTGACGGCGAACTTGGATATGGATTGTTGATTGGTTCTGGGTATTCTCTATCATAGTTATGATTATGCAAGTAGAAAATGAAGTTGTGTGATCGAGTGAGCGATCAGATTGGTATAGCGTACGGATGATATGTGTACATCGTACAGATTTGAATAAAATTGATACTGGGAATTTGTGGATTGGAAATGTGAAATGGTTTTTGAAATGGAAGTTATATTTTGTGAAGTATATGATGAAGTAAAGTGGAAATTGGATATTTCTATGATAGAAATTTACTTTTTGGAAATAAGTTATATGGTTAGTGACTTTATAGAGTAATCAAATTTAAATAATTGATTTGGAATAAATAAAGTTATATATCTTTATTATATAAGATAGATCTCCCCTTGTTGAATCTATTGCCAGAAGAAAAGGATTTTGAAGGTGTTTTGAAGTATAAAAGGAGTTTTATACAAGTTTGAAATGATCCAAAGTTTTAAAAATTATATATATCTGTATATATATATAAAGGATCTTATGAGGATTTCGGAAAAGGTTTTCGGAACCTTTGGATTTGGAAAGGCTTTTGATTTTTGGGTAAAATCAATATTGAATTTGGAAAGCCTAGTTTAAGAATTATCGATTTTAGGATAGTCGATTTTGGTATAAAGGGGCTTTGTATGAGATCATACTGGGTGTATGATTTGAAAGATACTATATGTGCATAGTATAAAGTGTTTTGATGATGGCTTTGGGGAAAAAGGCGCTCCTTTAAAATGAACTTCTCAGGAGTGCCACTGGGTGGTGCTGCCTTGAGCCTCAAGGGGGGTTCTAAAGTTGATCCTGTGAGGAGTCCGGACAAAACTAGTTCCAGAGGATTATGAGTAGAGTATACCATAGCGAAAGTCGTGTGTGCCGCTGAGAGCCAACAGTCTGCGTTTGATTTTATATCGGTAGGCTACGACCTATGGTAACATAAAGAAAGTCATGTGTGCCGCTGAGAGCCAACAGTTTGCGTTTGATTTTATATCGGTAGACTGCGACCTATGTAGGAGTGGAGAAGTTTCATTTTGACAGCGAAAATCAGGGGTCGCGGAGAGCCTGCAGTTACATGGACTTTTGCTGCGATGGCAACGTAACTCTGGAATGTAACTTCGATCTGTCCTGGGTTCCATGGCGTAATCGAGAGGCCGCGGAGAGCCTGCAGTTACATGGACTTTTGCTGCGATAGCAACGTAACACTGGAATGTAACTACGACCATGGATGGGAGTGATGATTTCCAGAGAATACTCACCAAAGATATATCCTCTATTTTCAAAAATTGTTTTCTATATTTACAATAAAATTATTTTCAAAGTATTTTCACTGGATGTTGAAACGGGTTTGCCAAGCACTTGTAGATTTTCAATCTTAGTCTTACGCCTGATCAACGTATGACCGAATTTCTGTGAGAACGAGGACGGACTTATTGAAACATCGAGTTATAAAAAGTATTTTTATAAAAATATTTTATAATATTATGTGGATTTTAAAAGTATTTTAAAATGATCAAAGAATATTTTAACTTATTTTAAAATATTTAATAAATTCTGGCTTCGTTCCTTTTCGAGGACGAAAAGATTCAAAGAGGGAACGAATGTGATATCCCGGAATTGTAGACATCTATAATTGATAAATTAACTGGATTTAATTAGTAGAAATATTAATTTATAAGTAAAATAAACAATTCCGGTAATAAAATATATATCTGAATAAGTATTGGTTTGTTAATCCTCCTAGTATATTTATTTAAATTGGCGAAATTGATATTTTCACACAATAATAATAATGTGTTAGTTTGAATTAATATATATATGTATTTAAGTTAATTTTAAATTGGATTTTAAAATTTGAATTTGAATCTAATATTTGAATTTAAAATTTGAATCATTAAAGTTAATTATTTTAATTTAGTTGGATATAAAAAAATATGAATGAGTTTTTATTTAAAATAGAATTTGTTTTCCTTAAAAAGAATTTATTTTTTATAAATTACGATAGTGTTTATTGAATTGTTAAATAAATACAAAAGGGTTTATATTAACATTTTAAAATGGATTAAATATATTTTATATGATTTTATTTAAATTATAATTGGTTTATACTTTATTTTCTTTTAACGATTTTATTTATATATAAATTTAGAAAGCATTCATTAATTTGTAAATGTATTTATAAAATAGAAAAATTAATTTAAAAAGCTTTTAGTGTCTTTTAAAAATAATACAAAATGAATAATTACAAGTGTTGATTAATGAAGATTTTAAGTATACATGTAAGTTAAGTAGTTATGAATAATGACAAGTGTTAGCAAATGAAACAAGTGGCAAGATTTATTTTTATTTTCCTTTAATTCCAAATAAGTTCTAAATCACATTTTATAAACATATCTCTTGTTTTTCCCATCTCTTTCTGATTTCATTTCTAAAGATACTCAACATTTTAAACTATCTTCGAACCAGAAATTCTTTAGAATCAAATCTAAAACCATTCTCAAATAATCACCTCCTCGAACCCAAAATTAAACCCCACGGTCATTTTTCAAATCTGGCCAAGCCTGTAACTTTAGATTTTCAAAATGCAAGCATGTATACACATCTTTCAAATCTGTTAGCAAGTCTGCATCGAGCATTCAACCTGAAGTACAAGGACAGGAAATCTTCTCAACAGCATTGCTTCAACTTGCAGTTTTAAAGAAATCAAAAGCCCCAGGCAATTCAGTCTTCTAATTTCTAGCATTCAAGCCTCTGCATTTTCAAAATCTGGTGAGTAAACACTTTTAAAAAAAAAAACTAAGTAAACTTTAGACTGTTGCTTATGAAAATGACTGAGATGAATGATGCTTTGTTCATACATGAATGGTATTTCTGAATTTTTGAGTGATGTATAGGTGCATGTCTGTTGTATTTTCATATCTCTATTCTTGGTTCAGGAAATCAAAGTTGATCAAAAATCAAAATCAAATCATGCAATATTTGTTAGGTTTAGAAATACAAACCATATATGTTTGTTAAATCATAAATTTAAGCTTAAAATTTATTTAAAATAATATAGGTTTGAATTTTTGTTCTGGAACCAAGAAATGCAGCAAAAGTTTAAAATGCATGATTCAATCAAGTGTTAAATTAAGTTGATTCAAGTTTATATCTTGAATTGTCTGAGTAAAACATGATTTTTAAAATGAAATTCAAAATTGTTAACGCTATATTGGGTGAGAAATTCTAAGTTGACTGGATTTTGGGTTTTGGGGTCTTTCTGGGAATAGAGGAACTCGAGATGGTCAGGATTGCCACCGGAGGTAGCTAGGAGGGTGGTGAGGGTGGGAAAATGGAGGTCGATTTTATTATTAACCGTGGTGGCAATACAGGAGCGAACTAGGGTACAGTGACTCAAGTTGTTAGCGTTGATGTTTGAGCTTGGTGCGACGATGGTGAAGCATCGGAACAGTTCGCTTGAGGGGGAAATCAAAGATTGGAGGTCAATGTAACTCGGGTGATGATGGCAAGAGTTCGTGTGGACGAGTTCGTCGGCAAATTGCATGTTTTGGGTGATCGGTTCTTTCTGTTGAAATTTGAAAATTGCTCAATTTCGTTACGGGGGGTTGGAACAAGTTCTGGGTGGTCATAACTAATGATCATATCGATGAAGATATTCTGGGAATAGTGGTGGTGATCGAAGCGGCGGCATGGGAAGGTGCACGTGCACGTGGTTTTCTGGTGTGTCAGCGTTGCATATGAAGAGGGGGAAGTGTTGCTTCGGGTTGGCGTTGGGATCGATCTCGTGTATGTGAGGTTTTGTCTCGAGTTTGTCTTATGTTGTGCGCGAGTAGTTCTGATTTAAATACAGTTTAAAATTTAATCAAGTTAAAAAAAAGGAGGAAGGTTTGAGCTCGGGATTGAGGTTGAGTAACCCTATGTTTGTCTCGGGTCTACATGGGAGGGGACATCGGGATAGACTCGAGTAGGATTTTGGTAATTAGCAGGTTTTAATAATATGGGAAGAGAAGAAGAAGGAAGGAATTTGGGCTTTGGGCCGGTTAATTATAAATAAGAAATTTTCAAGGTTGACTTAGCTTTTAACTTAAGTCACTATTAATGCTAATTTAATTAGGTGAGATAACTATATTATTTGGTTAATTATAAAGATGTCAAGTAAAAGATAGCAATATAATTAATGTAGTAAAAAAAAGGGTAAGTTAATAAAAGTAATTAAAGGTAGATAATCACTTAATGTAATTAATTAAAAGGTAATTACTTAATGTAAGTTTAAGTAATAAAAGGATAAAATTTGTTTGGCTTAAATAATTTAATTATTAATTAAAGGTTAAATTAATTAACGATCAAGGTTGATTAATTGAGAGTAATCACTTGATGAAATTAATTCATTGGTAATTACTTAAATAGAATTACTTGGCGTAAGTAATAAAAAGATAAATTGTTAGGGATTAATTACATAGTGCAATTAATTAAGGATGGATTAATTTAAGGATTTATTAATTTAGGAATTAATTAAAAGTTAATCAATGAATGTGATTTATAATTAATTAATAGCTATAGAATAATTAATCACGGAAATTAATTAGGGAATTAATTACCGATGTAATTAATTAAGTTGATGTGGATAATTTTAGTCAATTAATTAGGTTTAATTAATTAAAGGTAATCACTTGATGGTTGGATAAGTATAATTACTTAAGGTAATTAATGAGGTGTAATTATTTAGTGAAGTAATTAGTGAACAATTACTGGATGTAATTAATTTAAGGAAATTACTTGATGGGCAGTAATTAAAGGATAATTACTTGATGTAAGAAATTGAGTAATGATTACTCTGGTAATTGAAGGATTAATTTATATAATTAATCAAGGAGTTGGTTTAATTGATGAGGTAATTAAAGAAGATAATTTCTGATTGTGATTAATCAAGGTTGATTAATGAACGTAATTAAGTTAAAGGTTAATTATTAAATGAAATTTAAGAATAAATAACTAATGAAAGTAATTAGAGGATCATTAATTAATGTAATTAATGGAAGTGATCAATCCTGCTTATTAATGATTGAATGATGATGAGTGCTTTGAAATGGTTGATATCTTTGATATGAATTGTTTTGTGATATGATATGTTGGATGGAAGATGATAATGTGATTATCAATCAATTATGAATTACTATGCAAAAGTGTTATCCGACAATTAAAGTTGACTTATATTTAAATGGGATAACTTGGGTTTAGATGACATTGGATTCGAAGAAACCGGGGTCGGGTATTAGTAAATACCCGGAACCATTTCGATTCTTTATTGATATGTGAAATCAACAGGCTGGTATGGAATGATTTAATGAATTTGACCGTTAATCTAAGTTCTGGTACTTAGATATTGATGTGTGATATCAGTGATGTTAATAACAAATTGTGAATTTATAAATTGATACGAGTACCCCGGGTTTATATAAGTTGTATGTTTTTGTCATTCATGTTAGATGGGTTTACTCACGCTGGTTTCCAGCCTGACCCGGGTGTTACTTTGATGTAATGCTCGGGTCAGACCGACTATTACAGATCTTCAGGTAGGGACGTTCTGGAGCTCAGGAGGCGAGCTGGATGTCTGCAACGTATGGAGCGTACCCGCTGTGATATATATTTGTATATCTAGGACATGTTGTTTTAAATCTGTCCAGTGTTGTGTATGTTGTAACTCTGATATATAAAAATGTAAAT
The DNA here is from genome assembly GCA_030765085.1 of Allium cepa. Classification (NCBI taxonomy): domain Eukaryota; kingdom Viridiplantae; phylum Streptophyta; class Magnoliopsida; order Asparagales; family Amaryllidaceae; genus Allium; species Allium cepa. The sequence continues at coordinate 650,216,470 of CM060931.1, read as the reverse complement.
GTACCGATATAGTTCTTTTTTGTAAACTGTTATTATGTGATGTTATATTTTGATCCGTTGCGAATGTGAGGTTTCTGTGACTGGTTCCTGTTTCTTCTTCTTCATTCTTTCAAATAAAACATATTCTCTAATCCATTCTGTACGTACAACTCATTCTTTCTCATCCATTCCTTTTCTTCCTCTCCACCTAACTTTTCATGGCAGAAAACAAATACAAAATTAATCTGTCAACTCTGTAGAAAAACATCAAATAAAACAAAACAAAGGTGTTTCATCCATCTCTTGCAAGGATGGGATGAGAATCTTGAATATATGAAGAGATATCATCATTTAAGGTGTAATTTCCAAGCAATATCCTAAGATGAATTTATTTTCAAGTTGTGCTTCAAGGCTTTGGTAATAAGGTATGTTTTTCTTTTATAGATAATGACATTTGGTGTAACGTTTAATGAAAGATAAATTTGATTATCGTAATTTATACGGACATATCATTGCCTCGTTTAATTTGAAACTTTATTTGTGTCGTTTAAATTGTTTGTTTAATGAATTGATTTAGGTTTTAATTAAATAAACCAAAACTAAAATTTGTATGTGTTTAAATACGATGTTTTTAAAACTTTGTTCTAAACACTCAATTCAAAGTTTAATTTTTAGATTTGAAACTTTATATGTTCAATTTATCAATTGGTTTCTTATTTGTTATTTTGTTAAATTAAAATTAAAACTTGTATATTTTTGAAGGAAATGTTTTGTTAAGATCTATATTGTAAACATTCAATTCAAAGTATAATCCTTTAGATCTAAAACTTTGAATGTTCATATTGTTTTTATTGGATTTTACTTTGACAAATTATGCTAAAATTTATGTATGAAATAGTATAACGTTTAATTAAAGATTCATTATTTGAATCATATAAAACAAAGTGTAATTTTAGATTTGAAAGTTTACATTTATGTATTTTGTGTTTGCATTATATTAGAAATTGAAAAAAAAGAAAGTTATTTTGGAAATAAATATAAATCTCTAATTTGTATCAATTATAGAGATTTGATTGAATCTCACACACACAATTAATGTTTTGACAATAAATCTATTTTTAAATTAATTGCTATAAATCTCTAATTTATTTGAATTAGAAATACGATTTAGTCTTCTATGCACACAATCAATTTTATGTGTATGTTTGTATATAAAATTTGTTATATGTATTATATATTATCAAAGTATGAATTAGATTTTTTTCCAAAGAAAAGAAAGACATTTTAAAATGAGGAAATTATACATATAATATATATATATATATATATATAAAGTCATTATTGACTGTTTATATTCTCTGACACCTGTTAATTGTTACTTATATGCTGCATTAATTGAGTTTACTAAATGGAAAGTTGAATCGATCATGCTTGTAACCTTTTATTTATTTCCCTTTTTCCAATTTGATTTTTCATCCATTTATTTTTGTTTATATATATCTACACCTTCTCATCAATTGATAGCACCTATCATTTGTTGCACTTACACAATTTGCACTATAATATATATATATATATATATATATATATATATACTTACGTTTACGCGATGTACATGTTGCTAATTAATGACATTCAAGTAATCAATGAAAAATTAGAGAGTGAGAAATAGAAGTTTTCTTTCTCCATGTAAATAAAGTATCATCGCATTAATTAAATAGGTTAAGAGAAGAAATGAAAAGTTTTCTTCTCTAAATTACATAAATTTTGGAGAAAGAAACAGAGGGTTTCTTTCTCTAAATCTACTCTTATGAGATTGTTGGGTGTATTCGACACTACATATTTTAGTTTAAATTAATTAAAAACTTGCTTTGATCAATTTTTAAATCAAATAAGATTTTATTTAAAACTTTATTAGATTTATCTAATATATCTTTAGACTTTATAGGCCCAGAATATTCAAAATGGTAAAGAATTTGAAATTCAGCAATTTCTTCCATTGCGAGCTAGTCCAGTTCTAGCAACAATCCATCCGAATTTGAGTTGTTCAATGCAACCATAAACATTTCCAAACTCTCTGGGTAATGAACTCATTAACTATAATGCTTGTGTCTCATCATCCATCTTGTAATTTATAGCCGCTAATTGGTTCATAATTGCCCGAAAATCATTGAGATGCACTCCAATTGGCCCATCTTCCTTAAGCTTTAGATTTACCAATCTTCTTATTAGAAGTGTCTTGTTTGTTACGAAGTTTTTTTGCATATATGCCCTCTAATTTTTTCCAAATTTCAAAAGCATATGATTCATTAGCAACAATATGAAACACCATATTCTTTAAAAAACACCGAATAGCCGCTGCGGTCTTCCTATCCGAAGTCTTCCACTTTACTTCAAATACATTGGTGTGTTTCTCCCCTTTTTCACCAACGGTTGGTGAAGATCACTGAGATATAGAAAATCCTTCATCTTCGTCTTCCATAACCCTCAATTTCTCCCATTATGTTTTTCGACACTTATGTTCACCGTAACCAAAACTCTCTTCAAAAAATTTGTGCAGTAGGCTCCGGTACTAACTATTAGGATTTTTTTCTAGGATTCCTACATAATTAGATTTTAGAAGAGATAAAAAGTGAAAAAAAAAACAATGACAAACAAATTCCTCAAAACAAAACATTTGTTAATTCACCAAATTATTATGTGAGAGTCTAAAAATTAAGAAGATATCTCAATCCCCAAAACCCTAAAAGAATAACCTTTTTCCCACACACATCTACCGAACCCTATACGTACGTATTTATAATATTCTTAAAAAAATACCTTCGTTAATAAGCTTTTGATTACTTCCTTCTTTTAAAATAAATCATTCTTATGTAGATAATTTGTTTTCTTCTTTAGTGCAATAAAGGAGGCTATTAATCACCTTTTAAAGTCTATAAAAGAGACAATATATTTGAGACATAATTCCGCATTGACTCAAATATCTTAAAAATCTACTTATATATGAAGTAATGTATCATCAAAATCTAACAACCCATACCCAACATTCATCTTCTTCTTCCTCTTCTTCTATCCTTCGAACGCATGCACACAGCTCCTATTCACCACAACCTATTTAATTTCTTTTACTCCATAGATGTATAACGATTCCAAGAACAACATATTTGAATTTGATAATTTGTAGTAATTTATATGATTTGTTCTTGATTTTGGAGGAAGAAGATTATTGAGATGGAAGTATCAGGAAGTGATTAACTAATGAAGGGATGGACACATAAAGTAAAATTGGTGAATGGAGAAAATTCTCGAGACAAAGAATCCTAGAAATAGTTTGGGCTTGGGCCTAAAAATATATAATATGAAAATATATACATTTTTTACTTTCTTTTATTCATACAACTAAATTCTAATTAATTTAAATAAATACAAATTTTCACATCAAATCACTTCTTTCTAAACCAATATTATGTTTCAATTATATCATTTTGATAAAATATTATCTTCACATTTTTACTTATTTAAAATTAAATATCTCATTTTCATGATTTAAATCAATTTATTAAATAATTTATAAACCAATTTATCAAATAAATCATCAAATTCTATTTTAATCGCTAAATTACTATTATTAATTTTAATTAATTTTAATTTAAAATTCGGATTGTTGCACCGGTGTAACTGTAAAACATGATGTTTAATCAAAGGGTCAAGATATGGAATAAGACGGTCGAACCAAAGAGACTATACCTATAGTGTTAAGTGTTTGTCGTTTTGGTGCATAAATTAGTCGGAGAAATAGGAAGGAAGTGAAACATGGACCTTAGTTCTTAGTGTTTGAGTCGTTATATGTGACTCTTCTTAAAAGATCGATTTATGTGAAATCGATTGATATTTGATACTTACACTATGTCTTGATTTATTATGCAAGGCATTTGTATTTTTCCGAGATTTTATTATATGATATTATGCAATGCAAACTTGTTGGATGTAGATGAATAAGTTTAGGTGTGAGCTATATGTTTACAAATTAGATCATATGTTATACTTCAAGTGATGTTTGAGAGTTTCTCATACTTTATCTATGTGGCTTCTCGAGATACCTTTGTGCGAGAGTAGACCGTGCAGAACATGTTAAACTTAGATGCTTACTTAATTTAGATGCAACTAAATGGAATTTGCTTGGAGAGTTTTGTACTTAGTGTATGCAATTGAAATTTATTAAATAATTTCTAAACCAATTTATCAAGTAAATCTTCAAATTATATTTTAATCACTAAATTACAACTATTAACTTTAGTTAAATACAATTTAAAATTTGGGTTGTTGCATTGGTGTAACTGTAAAACATGATGTTTAACCAAAGGGTCAAGATATGGAATAGGACGGCCAAACCTAAGAGACTATACCTATTGTGTTAAGTGTTTGTCGATTTGGTGCATAAATTAGTTGGAGAAATGGGAAGGAAGTGGAACATGGACCTTAGTTCTTAGTGTTTGAGTAGTTATATGTGACTCTGCTTAAATGATCGACTTATGTGAAACCGATTGAAATTTATACTTATACTATGTCTTTATTTATTGTGCTAGACGTTTGTATTTTCTCCGAGATTTTATTATATGATATTATGTAATGCTAACTTATTGGATGTAGATGAATAAATGCAGGTGTGAGCTATATGTTTACAAAGTAGATCATATGTTATACTTCAAGTGATGTTTGAAAGTTTCTCGTACTTTATCTTTGTGACTTCTCGAGATACCTTTATGGGAGAGTAGACCGTGTAGAACACGTCAAACTTAGATGCTTACTAAATTTAGATGAAACCAATGAATTTGCGGGGAGACTTTTAAACTTGGTATATGTTATAGGTCTGCGGATGCCATATTGTCGTAATAAATTGTGAAACTATGTTGTTATGGTGTTTCAGAAAGTTTATTTTATTTGAAGATATCTGCTAATATTGTAGTTTATATACTATGGTATTCTGCATTTGCAAGGCTAAAATGCAATTGAAATTTTAGGGTGCTCAACAAGCGACGTTATAGTCTAGGGTAGGGCAGTAACTTTGGATCGTAAATTTGGCATGACTACCTGACAATCGGCTCGGTTTGAGAATGTAAGACGTCCAGTCAATGTCCGCGTCCGTGTGATTTTTATTTATGACATGAATTAGGACAAAAAAAAAATACATAAAAATATGTTCGTCCAAAATGTCCAATGTTTTTCTATTGTCCAAACATTATACGTCCGTTGTTTGACTCGTACGAACAATATCCGAGCTTAATACTTGTCTGATCCGTGTCTGTTCGAATCTCTTATAGGAAATGACTAGAACATACGTTCATCTTGTCCGATCCGTTTACATTCCTAGTCTAGAGTAAGGGTTTTAGCTTTTTTTATTGACTTGTTTGTTAAAAAATTGTTTAAATAATTAATTTATTAGTAATTAATAGTTGAAAATTACGCAACAAAATGAAAATCTTATTGCCCCATTTCCAGAACAATTAGTCAATAAGTATTACGGGTACACCCTTCGCGAATGAACTAATTTTTTACAAATTGCATATGCTTAACATATTTTTAAAAAAATGAATTTCATAAACATTTAGCTATTGTTTTATGTTGGAATCATGTGCAGTCAGATTGAATTTTTAGTTCTAAGTTACACTATTTAATTATTATTTTATTAGTTCGAATTTTGATTTCCAAATTGCATCTTTTAATTTTTTTTGTAAGTTCGAATTTTTTCCATTATCAATTAATAAAAAACAAAAATGTATAGAAAGTATATTTGTTAGATCATATTTGTAAACGATATTAAGTTTGGTAATATACGTAAAAGAGTGTTATAAATTTGCAAAAAAGTATATTTGCTAGATCTTATTTTTAAGTGATATTAACATTTGTTAATATCTATAGAGAGACGGTTTTGTAAGTTGACGTTGAGATATTAGACAAATATCATGCTTTCACTTACATTTAGAAACAAAAAATTATAATAATAAACTCCATATTTCAATTTATTTTGAATGTAACGTATAATAAAAGGTTGAACTTCTTAACGCTACTCACCATTGTATGTAGTTGACAATAATATTACACGTAATAAAAGTGTGGTGTTATATGCATGAGTTTAGGATCATGTATGTAGATGTTATTTTTTAGGATTAATTACTAGATGCACTGAGTTAAGAAAAAGACATGCAGATGCCCTTTTTTTAGGATATCACGATTTTGGTTTTCTGGCATTTTGATTTCGTGAATTTTCTGATGACCTAGGCCTTGACTTGGAACTTCATTGACTGGTACATTTCTTGTTGCTTGATCTCGTGATGTTGAGCTTTACTCGAACTGGCCACTACCATTTTGATTCTCTGGTTATTTCATATTCATTTGAATTATACATTTACCTTGTAGCTCGGGATCTATGAGTCGACTTATTTGTACTTCGGTTTCACGACCTGATGTACATGAGTGCTAATATTCACTGCATATTATTTACATCTATAAAAGTGTGCATCCTTCCTTTCATGTTACATTGTTTTAATTGTACATTCAGTACATGTGTATAATTCCTTGTCGTGAGTCCAGATAGGAAATTCCATGCGTCATTTTCAAGGCATATTTGAACGCATTAGATTACATGTATAAAATAATAATAATTCAAGTTACGTTTTCCATGTTATCCAAACTAAGTTTTGCCTAAGTATGTGTTATGTGCGTGAAGTTCAATATATTGCCAGTTTAGTCTTAAAGCATCTTATGTGTACCTTGCATGAGCATTATTTTATGTTTTATGCCCAGGTCCATTTTCATTTATTAACACTTGCATGGAAAAAATATTGTAAATTATAATTTTGTGCGTGAGTCTTGTACATGCCTATTGAACTGCACATATTGGTTTGTCATCTCGTGGCACTTGGAACGTTGAGCTGTTGTCTGCACTTGATATTTTGTAGTTTCATCCATTCTTGCAGTCTTGCCCTTGAATTCAAAATGGGGCTGCAGTTCATTTTTATAAAAAAAATTGCTTCTTTGAAGTGTGCAGTCTTATGATTGTGTACTCAGTTGAGCTTTCATTATAGCCTGGTCTGGAGTATATTTGCATTGCTGCATACTTGTAGTATACTGATCGTCAGCACTTTTGTTGTTTGCATTTCAAGCATTTCGTATGGTTGCAATTTTGGGTCTCCAGTTGCACGTGTTTGCCTTGTTTTTCCTCTGGCTTGCATGCACTTCTTTGATCACTTTAATACCTTTAGCTGCTCTAGATTTATGATGTTTTGACTTCCTATTTGATGATTTGATTTGATTTGAGAAGTTTCCTTTCTGATTATATGAATGCTTAGCTATATATGTATGGTTTGAATAAATGTAGTTTAAAAAAAGAGAGTTTATATTAATATATATATATATATATATATATATATATATATATATATATATCTGTTTCAAATTAAATTTCCATATCAATGCAGTTTCTTTATAAAGGATTTCAATAAATACTATATGTATGTATGGGTACTTAATAAATTACGTTGAAAATCTAGTGAATAATCTTATTAACGAGCAGCAGCCTTTATATAATACATTTTGTTAGAACTTGGTTTTTGAATCCTCAGCACTTTTGTTCATCCCTGCTTGATTTCAGTTGTATTTGATTGCTGAACTAGTCTTGATGCCAGCCTCTACTTTGTTTCATTTATTTGATTTGAATTGTTCGGCGTTGGCACTATCCCGATATTGATACTGCCATTCACTGAATTGCGTGTATCAGTTCTTGGCCATCCTTTGCTATGCTTTGAACTTGACTGTTTGGTTTGGGTCTGCACATCCATGGGCCTCCTCTGTTGCGTTGTGCTTCCCCTGTGTTGCCATATCTTGGCTGCGTCTGGACTTACCTTTGGTTGATTGCATGTCCACTTCGTTGAAATACTTATTCCAGTGGGCCATGCCTTGTGCACTTGGTCATTATTGTTGCCCATACCTTTTCTTGGTTTTGCTGTTAACCTTGGTTTAGCTTCGCAGTTGTGTTGAGTCACTGACTTGACCTCTGCAGCTTCGATTTCTATTAGTATTCACTGTTGTGATGATTTCTATTTCTTCACTGTTGTGGCGAGGCCGTACACGCGTGCGTGTACAGCAGCCACACAATATTGATTTTAATTAATATTTCCTTTTGCTTTGGATCCATTGATCTTTTGCATATTTCATATGTCGTACTGGCGAGGCAGTGCACGCGTGCGTGTACTGCAGCCAATTAGTTTTGATGTTTTTAAGCAACTTTTCAATTATTTGAATTGATTTGGTTTAAATTGATGATTTTGTTGATTAATTGCCGTTTAGGCAATTCTGATGTTTTTTTCTAAATTATCTTCAACAATAATCCCTTCATCTATCTTCGTTGATAATTTGAATCTACTGGTTTATTGTTTAACACTGTTAAGTGTTATGTTTACCGTTATCCATTTTCTTTGTTGAAAGGATCGGATAGGTTAATTTATCTTTGACTGTCGTCTAATTGTTGTTGATTATTATTGCCTCTATGCACTAATAACTGAGTTTGAATTAGACTGACCCGTGTATTATTTTCTTTTGAATGTAATATTCGGGTCAGACCGAGTATTTTACAGCTTGAAGATTTTCAGGCCGCGAAGGTAGAGAGAGTTGGGAAAATGCTTCACTTTAGCTTTCCAGGGAATTTTGTACTTAAAGAAATATTCCGCTGTATAAATTTAATGTATTGTACAAACTCTGATATATGTACAAAAATTCGGATTTGTGAAATAATATTATTATTCTGTGTTTCTGTAGCTGATTCTGTTTAAACTCTATAAACTGAATAACAATCCGTCATTTTGAACGTTTCAAGTTGGTTTAATTACAGACTAGGGGCGGTCAGAACGGCTGGTCGTTACAAAAGTGGTATCAGAGCTTTGGTTTATACAAAGCTCAGTTTATGATGTTTAATATGAATAGTACTAGAATCACTGTAAAGAAAACGTTTTTCAAATCTAATGAAGTATAAAATTGTTTTCTTTGAAAATAAAAGTTATTTTCAAAAATTCAAATTCTTTTCGGAAATTCCCCTCTCTAAATTTAGGTTTACGATAGTTTCTCTTCGATAAGGTCTCCTTAGATTTGAGTCCCGATCATTCGAAAACCCATTATCGAATTGCTGAGATTTATGAAAAATAAAATGTAAGTTAAGTGAATTAATGAATTGGTTTGAATCAAATATTTTGAATATCTCGAGAGTAATAATTGTGAAATAAAATGACATGTCAATTTAGTATAGCCAAGGGGATCATTGAACTATAACTTGGGAATTTGATTCTGAATTCTTTTGAAAATTGATTTCAAATGTTTTGAAGAATGATTTAGTAAATAAATGGATTATAAGTACTTAACTTATAAGTGGACTTTTGATATATAATGGAGTTATATAAATTGAATTGAATTAATAAAGGAGATTTATAAATCGAAGTTTTATAAATAGAAATGGAATTTGTAAAGATTGTTTATAAATTCGAAACCAATTGAATTTGATAAATGAAACATAGAAGTTATTAAAGGAGATATATTCGTGATTTTGGACAGCGAATTATCCTTTAAGTTAAATATTGTGATAATAAAAGTTGGTTGGGAATTCTATCCACGATTTTGGACAGTGGATAATCTTTTAAATAAATGTGTAGAAACATTGAATTGAATAAATAAGTATATTCACGATTTTGGACAGTGCTAGATTATCATATATTGTTTTATCAACATTCCTAAACCATTAACCATTGTTGTAAGTTATAAGAAGTTGGAATTTTATAAGCAAGGTTTATAAATTTTATTTGCAAATAAATTGAATTTAAATTAAAGAATTTGAGAACTAAATTCTCGGTGCTTCTCAAAATTTGGTTTTCAAAGTTTTGAAAAATATATTATTTAAAAGTATTTTCGAATAATTTTTTTTTCCAAAGAATTTTAAAAGAAGTAAGTCAGTACTCTCCTTTTATGTTGCTGGAAAATAATTTAGGTGATGACTGCAGCATCGTCGACATTTATTTTCGAGTCTCAGAGTAGGGAGATCACTCAATAGTTTTGCTACACTTTTGTTTTGGAAAATGGATTTGATTTGAATTTCTCGATTATGATTTGATGTACAATATATATATATATATATATATATATATATATATATATATATATATATGTATATATTTATTTTAAAATGGTTTGAAGTGAAACTGAAAATTTAACCCTTAAGTTTATGTTAGTGATGGTTTTCAATTATTGGAATGAACCAATTTTTTTGAATAATTGGAGTGTCTATAATGAGAAATAAAGTATAAGCAACTTGAAACAGTTGAACTAGGAAATTTTTTTATAACACTTAATTGCATTCTAAAACATATATAACTTACCTAAAATATTCAAAAGTCAAAATGTAATGAGAATATGTAATTGAATTATATACAATATAAATGTTGGTAATAAGATGTCCGAAAATAAAGTATTGTTAAGATAATTTCTAAATAAAATTGAATGGTTATAATAAACGTTTATACACTTAATATATGTTGTAAGATATGTTAAGTGAAATAAATTGAATAATAAAAGAGAAGGCTATTTAAGTAAATAAATATGGAATGTTAATATTAAACTTAAATAAATTTGTTGAAGGGATAATTTAGTAATATTGTAATTTAATGGAATAAAATAAATATAATTTATATGGTTTTGAATTAATTGTTGTATCCGGTATTATGTATTTTGAATCTATCTTTTCTTTCTGTTGTTTCTATTCTCTTATCTCGTTCTTTTTTTAGGATAAAAAGTTTTGAGTGGGGGAGAGTGTAACGATTTTAATAACGTAGTTAACTAATTTTTTCATGAAATTAAATAATTAGAATTTTGCAATGAAAATATGATATTTGGTGTGCGTCTATTTTAACATAGCAAATGGTAGATTTTCATTGGTAAACATAAAATTTTGTTCTGCTGTGTAATTTAATTTTTAAAATTAAAATTAGTGGAAAATAGACGGAAATAAAATATTCTTGAAATGAATATTTTTATACAATAAAAATATAAATCATTTTCAAAGTGAGACGTTATATTTCGTTTCGCCAAAATTGGACCGCTCTAGCTCGTTAATATTATTTTCGAGGTTTTAGTAGTAGTTTTAGCAGCCAAATTCGAGTTTTGATAGGAGGGTCGTGTTACTCATATCTATGTACCATTCTGTTTGTCTCGTCGTGCTGATCTCTACAATATATTCATTTGTGCATTTTGACGTCCAGTGCATGGCAAAATCTGCAAAACGGTTCGCCATATCGGTACCCGTTTTGAGCCTTTTTGGTTTCCATATGGCCATTTATTTACCCACCGTGTAAACCAAATGGTCATTAGCTATTAAATATTTTCTAAAATTCAACCCGTGACCTTCACTATTCCCTTAGCTTTAATTAATAATATACTGGTTCGTTTTTATTTTTCTTCCCATTCTCTTCATTTGGTTCTATTCATTCTTCTAAAAAATATACAATAAATTAGTTTATATTTTGTGGCCTGCTCATCCTCCCCATGTTCGAAACTCACATGTTCCTTCATTTCTGCACTCCTCTTTCACCCTGCTTGCATGTTCACAACTCCTTTACGCCCCATGTCAGCTCCGCCCATCATCCGACCTCCGACCTCACACCCTTGCCACCACCGAAACCCAACATGCCACGCCACCCCTCCTCCTTCCCACTTCTGCTTGCTCGCAGCCTAATCCCATGGCCACTTCTCCTGTTCCGTCACCCACACCCTTCTCTCCACACGGCAGCTTGCCGAACTCCTCCTGCTCCATAACCGACCCAATTCGCAACTCTCCAGACTTCGCCACTTGACAGCGCCGCTCCCCACCTCATCTCTTTTTCTCCGACTCGCCCACGGTAGCTGCCAGCCCTCTCCGACACAGCCTTGCATCTGACCCTCCACCAGACCGAGCTCCCTTCGCTCCTCATTTCTTTTTCCCTGAAATTTATACGTTTTGGAAATTTTAAAATTGTAAGTTAAGTTGTGAAAATGTAAATTTTAAGATTTTACGTATATTTTTGTTATTTTTATATATAGGATTAGATTGAAAATAGATTTAATAATAAGATTTGATTTAATTTAATTTTATAAACATTCAATTTAATTAATATATGTATATAATATATTTAAGTATTTATTTAAATTTTTATGAAAAAAACTTTAACAGATCAAGGTTGGAAAGATATATTTAAAGTGATTTGAAATTTAATCTATTTAAGAATGGTATTTAATTAGAACTGATTTGAAACTTACAAATTTTGAGATTTTAAAGATATGATTTTATTATTAGTTCCTGAGATGATAGTTTTGATGATAACAACCTTAGGACGTATCATAAAATATAAATATTGATATTCTTGTCTAGATATATATGCATATGCAGGATATGTATGCAGGTATTGAAGAGTGAAGATGGTACAGGATATATATATATAAGAACAACAAATTATGTGGGACAAGATGTAGGCTAACTCCAAACCAGTATAAAATTCTGGTATGTTCTTTCCTTTGCTGCTTTTTATTTACTATATGCATCTATGTCTGGCTATGTGATTGCCTCTATGTTTGTGAATTGCATCTGTCTGTGTTTAATTTCAAAAGATTTCAAAAATCACATAAAATCCATTAAACACTAATCATCCCTTTCTAGTGTCAATCTAGCCTTAAGATCCGTAATCCGCATTTCAAACATTTGGTCCCAGAGTATTGGTTTTTCAAAGTTTTCATAATATGATGTTTGAAAGTTTTCGAATGGCTTCCACCACTGGTAACATCAACATTATCACTAGTTCATTCGTAGAAGGTTAGTCTACTGCCAGACCACCACATTTTAATGGCGCAAACTATGCATAATGGGCATGCATGATGAAAATCTATTTACAATCAATAGGATTAAACACTTGGAATATCACACAAACTGAGTACAATGAACCCACAACAAATTTTACATTGTGGTCCGCTGAGCAAAAGACTGTCACACAAAACAATTCTAAAGCCTTGAATTTTCTATTCTGTTCACTTGATAGGAATGAGTTTAATAGAATGTCTTTTTGTAAATCTTTAATGACCAGAAATTTAACCCATGATAATTAATTCGTTAATCAATGAAATAATAATATAACTTTATGAAGTTGGAGCCACGGGAGTTGAATTATTGTGTCCGTGGTAATTTTCTAGTCAATTTCCATATATAGAACATCAGAATCCGAGTCAATATGAGAGAGCTATAAATTAAATGAGAAAAAAAATTAATTGGGCTAGGTCGACCAAGAGGCCGACCAAACCGAGCCCTAGATCGACCGTCCGGTCGACTTAGAGGAAGGACGGCCGACTGTCTGGTCGACCCGCCTCCCATTGTGAACGAATGAACTTTCGCTCATTAGAACGTTATACACGTCATTTGCATTCTTTTAATCCATTCAGTCCTTCCATTCTTGCATCCAATGGCTCCTATTTAGCCTATAACGTGGTTGTATCCTGTTCAATTCTCAAATTCAACGGTCCGAGATCTACTTCTACACCTATAAATAGAACCCTAGACCTAATTTTATTTATCATTCTAAGTTTTTCTCCAATTGGATTAACCTTTTTTCGGAAGGACCCTAAATGGAATAATTTTCCAAGGAGGAAATCATTTTAAACAAAAATATTTAACAACCCCATCTGGATCTGGGAAGACCTAAAGGGAAGAGCTAAGGAACAAAGGTGAGTGATTGTAATTATTTTAAATTTCTTTAAGTATTTTAAAACAATAGATTTTTCAATAGTTGTTGTTTTTCTACGATTTTGGAAATACCTTTTTATCAGTTATTTTTGGTTTTAGATTTATTTGCAGTCTTTTTCTTTTTAGCTATTCTTTTCAGTTATTCATATCTAATTTATGTTAATTATAGCTTTTCCATTTAATTACAGTTATTTATAGTATTTTTTACTATTTATGCTTTACTTACATCTTCTCATATGCTTTGGATTTTCTTCTATTTTCAGTTTTCTTATATTTCTCCTTTTTCTTCATGAATAGATTAGAATAGATTGAACGTGAACTTGGATTAAGTTAAAAGAATACTGAAATAATGGAATATAAGTTGTAAACCGCAAAAACAGTAATAAAAATGGAGTTGAACTAAATTAAAGAAATTGGCCTAGTTATAACTTAGAATTATAATTAAAAGGGTAAAAGATGAAAGAAGCTTATTTTCACACTTAAATCTTTGGTTGAGTAATAAGCATGATTATAACATAGGTTATAAAAAGAAAATAGAATAAAGAATGTGGCTTATTTTAAGACTTAGAATAAATTAATAAGCACAGATAACCAGAATAGTAATAAAGGTTTATTTAAATAATTTATCTAAGTTAATAAGCAAAGAATTAAAGTTGGACCTGTACCAAATAGCATTCCCTATTGGAAAAAAAAGTTAGTCTCACATTAGTTTGAAGTGAGATGAGGGCACGCTTCTGCTAATAATGGTGGTAGTTGGTCAATAAATAGAAGTTTAAATCATGGGGATTTGGACAAGGGCCGCAACTAGATATTGTTTGGACGATGGGCCAGTACCAACAACATTTCCGCTATTTTTCTATGGACACGGACGTTTCACATAATTCTGAAGTGAAACGAGAGGCATGCTTATGCTGGAGAAATAGGTAGCATGTGCATAGTGGCAATTACGCGGGCGACTTCCACTACGGTGCTCAGTAGTCGCTATGAGTTCCAAGCGCTTAAGTATGTGTGTCTTTCGTAGACACCATTGCCTTCTATATAGGGAGCTATATAACATCTAGCCCACAGTAGATACTTTGTGTGCCTTTCGTGGTTACCAGTGTACTTTGTGCATCTTTCGTAGATGCAATTACCTTATGTGTAAGGACTTATAGAGCGTCTAATCCGTAGTAGGTACTATGGAGTAGCAGACCAATCAAAAGGGCAGAATTAGGATATCATCCTAATTATAGGATCAGGGATTCCGCCAAATCAAAACGCAATCAAGGATAAGTGCAAATAATCAAAGTTAACCAATCATATTTAATAGTTAATTTGTATTTATTTCCTACTTATGATTCTTCTACTTCCTTTTTTTATTTTTATATACTAGAACTGTTGTAAAGCCTATTACCTTTACTTTACTTAAAGATCCTAGTAATTACTATCGTTTATCGAACTTTTAGTCTGACTATTTTCCCATTTCCCTCCATAGGCAATCAAGGAAGAGGATAGTATGTTGTAGTTGCTTGGAGGTTTCTTTGAAGGAGATTCCACTATGTACTTCCACTTCTTTTATTTCAGCATTTTGTTCTTTATTTGTACTGGCACATGTTGGGGAATAGTGTACTCTGATTTTTGAGACTATGGTTTTCTTTGATTTCATAAGACATATATGTATGGTATTTTGACAAGTGATGTATTTGGTATTTTGTGACTTATTTGGTTTTGAAACCAATTATGAAATTATGTTCTAGATAAGTTATTATTTAAATTAATTCCACAGTTTTTTTACCTATTTCTGTCTTGTGAATCTTAGTCTCTTCTAGTTTTAGTTTATACCTACAACGCACCACGTCTTCTAATGTGTCCTTTTGGGTATACTAAAGGGTGTAGGGTGTTTCAAAGTCTGCATAACAAATTTGTAAAAAATTGCAAGTTACTCATGAAGGAACAAGTGAGGTTAAACATGCCAAAATATCCACCTTGACCAATCAGTTTCAATTATTCAAGATGAATCTAAATGTGTTTATTTCAGACACGTACAGTCGGTTTCAAGACATTGTGCACTCACTAATTGCATTAGGAAAGATCTTCTCTGAAGTAAATCAAGTTAGAAAAATTTTGAATTCACCCACTCCAGAATGGGATCAGAAGACACTAGCAATTGAAGAGGCTAATGATAATAGTACGCTGAAAATTGAAAAATTAATTGGGAGTATGATGCCGTTTGAAGTATAAATGCAAGGGAGAGGAGAAAGCAAGGCCTTAGAAAAGAAGTCAATGGTGTTTAATGCAATAATAGATGATTTAGACTCATCCTCCAGTGATGAAGATCAAAAGACGAAAAATTCAAATACGTGTTTTACAGCTATTCATGAATCTGATGATCTTGGGAATATGAAACTAAAAATAGGCATGCATTCAAATTATATCGGTTGAAATTGTTTGCTCGAATGTTTGATTACTTTTTCTTGCTGTTTGAATTTAAAATTTTGATTTTCAAAAAATATATTATTTTAATAATATTTTTAATATTAACATACTAATATTAAAGTGTTATTATATTTATATTATTTCAGATAAAATATAAATTAGATTATAGGATATATATAGATATAAACAAAATAGAAAGAAATAGTCACATGTATTATGGGACCCTTGTCGACATGGTCCTAACCCCTATGTCGGCATCTCTACCTGAATTTTGAAATTCGGATTTGAATTCAAAACTTTGAATTTTCCTCCACCTTTTCACCAACACCAAAGCTCTAAAAATGCGTCTCTTAACCAGAGCACATGAGTATTGAATATCTATTTATATCCTTAACTTTATCCTATCTTTTCACTTTCATGTCAAAATTCAAACTCTCTTTCAAACTCTCAAGCTCTCTACTCTCTTCAAAAATGGCTTCCTCAAGCACTCCCTCCGCCATTAGGCTGTCCAAAGCCATCAAAGAATTCCTCTACAATGATCCGTAAGATATCAAAGCTTACATAAGCTATGCAAACTTTTGATAAGTCCATACGGGAAACTTTGCTATTTTTAGTGATTTTCCTTCGTATGAACTCAATATTCTTTTCGAAGAGAATCAAATTCCCAGTTTAATTGATGATACCCAAAATGATTTTATTTGTTATCCTAAACCTGTTAAAACCTTTTATGCAATTTGAATCGTGGTTTTTATGATGGCAATGAAGGGGAAGTTTGAAGTAGTGTTAAAGGAACACAAATTGTTTTAAATGTTGAGATTTTGGGAAATATTTTGGGTTGTAAGTATGCAGGAATGAATCTTTCGGATTTTCAAATTGATGAATATGATCATGAGACATGTCATTACATTTTTAAAGGAGATGATAACTTTGAATTTATAAATCGAAATTTCGATCCTGAAGCAAAAACATTTACCTTCTTTTGCAACATACAATAACTCCAAGATTAGGAAATTTCAATAACCCGACCTTAAAAGTTTGTAAGGCACTTTTTGCTATTTATGGACACTATGACATTAATTGGGCGCAAGTAATTTTGGATGAACTTCGTCCAAAAAATTTGACTTTACGAGAAAAACACTTTGTATCATGGAATTTATCTTTCTCGAATTTTTAGCTATTTTAGAGTTGATTATAAGAGAGATGAGTTTGTTTCTCGAAAAGTGTTTAACTATGCAAATATCTCTCTTATGAAAATCCCACTTATGTTTCAAACATAGAAACACTTACTGAAAAAATGAGAGGTTGGCTCATGAAGAAATGAAAGAAGAGGAGGTGGTGGAAGAAGGAGAGGAGATGGATTTTGAAGAAGAAGGAGAGGAGGAGGAAGAGACATCACTGGAAAGTATTGAATACCCTATCACTCCTAACAATCCATCCAACAACGCACTTCTCAGAAAGCAAAAGATAATAATGGAAAACCAACTGATCCTTAAAAGATCCTTTGGTAAAAAGTTGGACAAAATTTCCACCAAGATGAACAAGTTCTTTGGGAAAGTGAGTCGCAAACATGGATTATCATCATCTTCATCATCCTCTATCGTATTCTAGTTTTCATTTCATGTTGTATTAGTTTATATCTTCCAATTAGTTAATATTATGTATTGTTTATGTAATGTTAACTAAAATTTATCAATGAAAATCGTTTATTCCTATTCACTGCTTTAAAATATCTTTGGAATGATGGCTTTTATACTACATAAGTTTATATATATATATACTTGTACATAATATAAAGAAAAAAGCATATTGCTAAAATAAACAGGGGCATGTCGACAGCCCCTACCCCCCACGTCGACATGTAACGGCCAGAAAGTAATTTTTGTTCTGAATTTGAAATTGACATAACTACCTTTTGTATTTTCATTTCAAACAATTTTCTAACCCTATAAATACCTATTTCTTTCAGAAAAATGCTTACTTTCAAACTCACCTTATTTTCTATTGAATTTCTTCGTATTTTATCAAATAAGGGCCTCTCCTATTCATAATCTAAGTAAGAATCTTGAAGAAACTCTCTCAATTCCTTCAAGAACATACTTTTATCCTTCTCAATCAACGTCACTTAGAATTAAGCCAAATATAAATGATAAAGGAACAAGAAAGGTACTTCGATGCCATTCGAATGGATGATTTCAGCCCTCAACAAAGAAGAACTCAAAGCGAATCCAGAAGGAACTTTGAACAAGGATAATGAAGAATGAGATGCTATAAAGTCAGATCCTATCTTCGATGAAGAAGTATGGGCTGAAGTTCCAAGAAATGTTTGATTTGACGTGTATGGTTTGATTTACTTTGATTTGATTTGGATTGAATTGTTTGGTTTGATTTGAGTTGATTTCACTTATTTGAATTGACTTTAACATGGTATGTAAGATATGACTGAAATTGTGTGGTTTGATAAATATATTGATTGATTATGTTTGAAATTTTTATGTCTCTCACATTTACCTTACTATATTTTACTAATATTATTATTTATCTCATTTATATCCTACTATAATGTATTATTATCCTTTATAGGGCTATAGTATTGGTTTAAGAGGAAGTTATGTAGTTTAGGATTAGTTTTTGTTGACGACAAAGGTGAAGTATTATGAAATAAGTTAAATAGGCTTAGATTAAGTGGGAGTTAGTAGATTAAAGGGTATTTGTTGGAATAAGGGGGAGTTAGAGTAGGATTTGAGTTTTGTGGAGTAGATTTTATAAAAAAGGTTTGTCATCATCAAAAAGTGGGAGATTGTTAGTTCCTGAGATGATGGTTTTGATGATAACAACCTTAGAACTTATTATAAAATATAAATACTAATATTCTTGTCTAGATATATATGTATGCAGTATATATAAAGTACTAAAGAATGAAGACGGTACAGTATAGAGATTCAAGGCCGATGAATTCAAGATTTAAGAAAGCAAGACTAAAGACTCTTGAGGATCGAGAGTTCAAGATTTCAGGAGTTCAAAAGTTTAAGATATCAAGATAAGTAATAGTGTCTAGATTTATGTTAAAACTTCGTATTAGCACTAAAATCTTTATTCGGATTTTAATTGTGGAATGGAGTTAACATTCTCGCTTAAATAGTAAGATGGAACCCACGACCTCTTTAGTGGGATAGAACCCATGACCTTCTCTAGTTGAATGGAATCCACGAAATTTTCAAAATGATTTATTTTAAATATTTTTCCAATAACTTTTTAAAGTCATCTCTCTCAGTTTAAATATTTTGGACTTAAACTATTTTTATTATCTTTTATGTTTTGATTTCAATATCAGCTTTTGTTTTTTAACTCCTGGTTTTAATATTATAGTCTTTAAATCTCAAAAATATATCATATAATTAGTTTTTATTATTAGTTTTACATTATATATTGTATAATTTTAAGATTACTTTTTAAATCTCTTTTATAAGTTTAAACTGTATTCAACATGGTTTATAAACTTTAAAAATAGTTTTGACAAATTTTAGAAAGAAAATCTCATTTAAAAACAAAAATCGATTTTCAAGATTCACAAGGGCATGCCGACGTACCCCATCACCCATGTCGACATGGTAGTCGTAGAAATTCAAATTTCAAATTTTCAATCGAAGTTTCTATTCGTCTTAACCTTTCACGAATGGACATGACTATTGTTCTTCTATAAATACCAGTTGTTTTCAATGAATTTTAAGTTAGTTTTTATTAATTTCTTCACTCCTTCTTCTCCACTCAAATATTCTCTTATATTTTAACAAAACTCTATCGAAATACTAAGTGAATCGAACTTGATCATCTTTAGTTTGATTCTCTGCCACTCTCTCTCAAAGATCTTTATGCTATTCAGAGTTGTTGGATTATTTGTAATCAAAGAATTGTATAGAGTCTTTCTATTTATCAAAGTGATATTGGAAATGGTGTAATTGTGGCCCGTAAATCAATTGGTGTGATTGTAGCCTATAATCAATCATGTGATCTTGTAGCCTGGTTAAATCCAGAGAGTTTGCCCTGGACTCGAAGACAGGAAGATGTATCTCGTGGCTTTGAAATCGAGGTTGTAAAATCGATAATATATTTGAAAAGAAATCTGCATAATAAATTGTGTGGGTCAGGATGTATGGTAACTCCGAACTAGTATAAAATTCCAGCGTGTTTTTTCTTTTACTGCTTTTTATTTACTATTTGCATTTGCATTTGTGTCTGATTCTGTGATTGTCTCTGCGTTTGTGAATTGCATCTGTCAGGGTTTAATTTAAAAAGATTTCAAAAATTCAATAAAATCCATTAAACACTGTTTGTTCACCCTCCTCTAGTGTTAATCCAGCCTTAAAATCCGTAATCCGCATTTCCAACATTTATAACTTGATTTTGATTAAAGGTGATTAAATGAATTTTGTCAAATTTAAATAAGATTGAAATGGATTATTTAATACTGATTTAAATTATTAATTTGAGATTTTATTTCAATGTTATTAAAAATGATTAAGTGAATAATTTCAAAGTTCAAATTAAAGTAGAATTTTGAAATATAAATAAAATTTATTCAAACTGAGTTATGGTAAATTGTTTGAATATCAAAACTTTGAAACTCATTGAATTGGAAGTGGTCTATATTTTAGTTCAAACCCAGATTTAAAGTTGATATAAATTAAGAATAACTTTAATAAGAATTTGGATTTAACCTCTAACCTTTTTAATTGAAATTGTTAAGCTGAAATTGATTTAAATTGAGTCGTGGAATCGAAGTTGATATGAATTGATTTGTAAAATTGGAAGAAATAATTCTAATTTGATACTATTTTCGATGTAAACTCTTTAAAAAAATAAAAAATTGTATATATGTACATATATTATTTTAATTTTATAAACAATTATATATATATATATATATTTTAATGTATAAACTTATTAATATATAAACTATTTTTAATGTATAAACTATTTTTAAATGTTAACTATTTTTAATGTATAACTATTCCAATATATAAACTACTTTCAATATTTTAACTGTTTAAGTTGGAAATGTTATGATTTAGATTTAATGGATTTAAATGCGAATATTTTTATACGATGGTTTAAACGATTTTTTAGTTATGATTTTTGAAGTGAATATGATTTCGAAAGTGATATGATTTCGAAAGCGAATAAGGTTTCAAAAGTGATATAATTTTGAAATGAATATGATATTTTGATATGAAGTATGAACAGTTTTGAAATGAAAATGACCACGATGTGAAACAAGCGTTCGGTTGATTAAGAGACCGGGATCGAATATTTTCATGCTCTCTACCAATACCCAAAACCACTTTAACAACTGTGCACATGACGTAGATTCCAGAATGAAGTAGGAGGGTTTGGCAAACGTCTGTATGAGGTGTGAAACGCAGCTCTGACTCCCTCGAGTCAGCTTAATGTGACTAAAACAGGAGCCACATCGGGCTAAGTGAGGTCGCACCTCTAATCAAACGTGCTTCTTTGATACCATTCCATTACTTTGTGATTTGGTCGGATGTCCCATTGATTATGAAGTGTGTGTCGAGGTGGACGGTTGTAGTTGCTATGCGTTAACACCAGTTCAGATCCGCAAAATGGTAGTACCTACCCTGCGCATTGCATCGTGTGCCTTGTCACATGCCTTATCGCACGTTCTACGAGTTTGTTTTATACTATACCTATGGAGTGCTCTCTTAGTAAACAACCGGTTTGGTGGAGATTATAGTATCTCTATAGACTATGGGAATATATAAAAATATGTTAAAGGGGGCATGGGTAACGCCTTAATGCTATTTTAATACTTTACCATAGGCATTATCTATGTAGCGTGTTGTACTACGTATGTTGATAGTTTAATAGAACCTTAAAGGATGGGAATCCCAACATCCTTTAAGTTATTTGCGTTTCACTTGGACATTTCACTTGAGTTAAATTTTCTTGCATAAGAATGTTAATCCTGACTCGAGCGTTTCGTGTTTTGCTTTTTGCTCGGGTCAGACTGAGTGTCACAACATTTGAGACCCACCATTGGAGCTTGGAGATTTGCTCGAAAATCTATCTTTTATCTGTTCAGCTTAAGTTATTTCTATTATCTCTAGTTGTTTATATTCATATTTTTCAGTTGCTTGTGTATTTGAGACTACTTTGTATTAGAGATTTATGTTGTATTTTGTTTCAGACTCTGATGTTCTGTAGTAGCTTCATGAACTACTATTAATCTATTCCGCTGCTTATTTTTATATAACTCCATGTACGTGATTCTATGATTGATTGATTTACTGGATATGCTATGTTTTGCCAAATATAAATTAACAATCTGTTGTTTTGAGTAATTCTAGTCTGGCATGTGTGGATTATTGTTGATTTGAATGGTTTGAAATACCAGGTCGTTACACTATATATCTTTAAGAAAAAACAGATGACTTGCTTAATAAATCAACACATAGTCCAAGTAGCACATACCGATCGTTTTCATATAAGTCAATCGTTGGAGCAAGATTCGCAGATAACTACTCACACACTCTGAACTACGGTCAAGGGTTCACTTCCTTCCTATTTCTCCAAGTAATTTATGCACCAAATCAACAAACACTTAACACCAAATGCATATAGTCTTCTAGGATCGACCGTCCTATTCCACGCCTTGGCCTACTGTGTAAACATCATGGTTTACAATTACACCACCGTATTTAACTCGTTCATGGTTAGATTTACCTTACACCGGTCATCTAGCTTCCAATCATATCTGGGTGCACCTGAAGATAAATTGTTGTCACAAATGTACACCCATTTGTTTTAGCATCATCTTTGAGGAGCCTACTCTTAAACGTCATCGTCCATCTAATTTTATAGTTAAATCGAGCATACTCTACACCGATTGCTTTCAAAGCTATGCCACTCTGCACCGAATACCTACATTTAGATCATCTTTGAGAAACCAGTTTTTTTTTATACAAATATTTTTTTCAATGCTTGCAATTTATTATGTAGAATCAAAGATCTTGATAGTTAGAAAGATCTTGTGATTTTTTATGATGATTTTTTGCCCTTATTGCTGCTATTATTTCTTGTTCTTTCATTATATTCACCCACACTTTAGGTTTGCTTTTGATTGTTTAAACCAATTATTCACAGCTAAAATGATGATTATTGTTCCCATGTAATTTGGAATATGGTATGGCATTGATGAAATGTGGTGATGACTTTTTGAATCGTCTGTCTCCTTTTCTAGAAGCATCGTAAATAGTTTGAGGGTTAACATGCATCTTTTGTAGTTCCTAATGCATTTTTTATATAGATATATTGAATAATTTTTTTAGAAATGGGTAGCAATAAGATTTTCATTATGTTGCATAATTTTCAACTATTAATTACCAATCAATTAATTATTTAAACTATTTTTTAACAAACAAGTCAATAAAAAAAGTTAAAACCCTTACTTTAGATTAGGAGTGTAAATGGATTGGACTGGACGAAATTAAAAATGACAACAACACTAAAAATTAACTTACAACCAACATTTACATCCCCTCTTGACGTCTATGGTACTCCTCAAGTTGCTTCCCCGTTTACATCCTCGAAACTGGATTGAGTTTGTTTAAGTTGCAAGTTAAAAGAGCCATATCACCAACTCTTTGTTTTCGAGCTAGTTCTTGTTTTCTTAACTCTAGCTCATCCTTTCTTAACTTCTGTTTTTCATCGTGCCGCCGTTGTTTTCTCTATTGGCCTTTCAATTCTCTTTATTTCTTTTATTTCCAGATATAATTTGTTTGCATCTTCCACTGCCGCCATGCGCTTTCTAATATTTTCATAATGTGCGCTGCAATCGGGGGTGGTTTTTTCCCCTTAAACTTTCTTAAAGGCCGACGGCCCGAACTATTTGTGAAGGGATGTCCTCATGTGGATCAGAATTACCGGGATTGGATTCATCGCTCATCTTTCGTGGAAGAAAGTGCAACACTGAATGTTCTTTTCGCACCCGGCTCCATTTTTCCTCTTTTTCAATTATCTCGTAGCAATGTTGAAAGTTGAAAGGCTGATTATTATGTTTTGACATATATAATGAATTTTCTTGATTGAGCTGTAGAGGATAAAATCCTATTAGATGAATTAAACATAAAACTTGTTATTTCAAAGTCCAATTTGAAAAAATTACCACATCCAAGTCGTTTGCCACACTTTGCTGTCTAGAATGCTGAATGACCCGCAAATCCGTACCCCTTGAGTCAACACTATTCTACATAAATCAACTCAAGTTGTACAGAAATATGAACCATTTGGGTTAAAGAAGAAGAGGTAGAAGAAGAAAATAGAGAACAACAACAGAATCTAACCATCGCAGCGGAATAAAATATAATAGTTAATAAATAATCTTTACTCAAAAAGAAAATATATCTGTTTACATATTACATCATAAGAGTATGTCAATCACAACTCAACATCAATAACATACAACTGGATACACAACTACTCAGCACAGCGGAATATATCTATAAACAAGTACGGGAGTACGCATCGTCGTCCAGCTCGTCTCCAGAGGTCCATGGCATCATATCCTGTATCCTATAATACTTGGTCTCACCCGAGCATTATAGTTAAATAACACCCGAGTCACTCTGGAATACCAGCGTGAGAAAATCACACTCAATTGATTATTAAAGTTTCAAAACTCCTTTGAAAACAAAAGCATCTCGTAAGACCACGCTACAAATAAACATGTCGGGTTTTTTCCTTACGATAGCTAAAACAATTTTTATAGAAATCCTCTGATATTATAATAGGGTCTATATACAAATACTTATAAAATAGCCGAAATTGTTACATCTATTAAATTCCGGCTACTAGCCACAGAGCGGGTAATACAAACAAAACTCGTACAAGGTTCGTAGGGAGAATGGATTTCCAACTAATGACTAGGCACTGGGGTACCACCTGTCACAGTACGTGGCCTAGATCACAGTACCGAGGAGTACGCCCGCTCCTCTACAACACAAGACCAGGACTACCCCTTACTGGATAAACCCGAGTGAGTTCACCCCGCGGTTGGGATCAGCAACCGCCCACTAAGCCGAAATAAAAAGGGACATCTAGACAGGGATGACCTCACCCTGCTTGGGTGCTGCCCACCTAGCCTTGCTGCATAACCCCTGATTTTCAATCAATCCCGGTTGATGAGGCTTGAGGCTAAGTGTTACCTTTTTTATAACATATCCCTTAGAATGCCCATCGTCCACCGAACGATGTTTCGAAAGCATTCATCCATACAAGTCCGTCCCGGTTTCGAATGGAACCGAAGGCACTATTCCTACTACATCCATTTTGGAAATATCCTCAGGATTAGTAGCGACTAGCCCGTGCACTTCACTGCTCCATCTTCGACTCCGAACACATTTTTCCATGAATCGTACAAACCGGATAGAAGTGGTTTTCGAGAAATAAATCTCGATCCCGGTCTCTTCGAAACGATCAACGCATTTGGCCAATATTGATAGTCGGTGATTTAACTATCAAATAAATATTCACAAACAATCACCAAACAATAAATAATTTCCCAAATTATTATTAATCCCAAAAATATCTTCACAAGATATATTTCCACTTTCAAACCCTTTTGAAAACAATTTTCAAAGTATCCGCATTTCTCAGAATAAATTCCAAGTATTTTCTATTCCCACTGGAATCACCAAGCACAAAACTTTAGATTTTTAAAATAATTTAAAAACGCTTTACTGGAAATATACTTTAAAACATTTAAGTTAAAATTACTTCAATAATTTGTAAAAAAATGCACACTATATAAATATTTGAAAATATTGTTAATTTATAAAATATAAAACTAGGTTTTCACTTTTAAAACAAATACTAAGTCACATTTAAATAATTACTGCAATATAGATTAAAAGAAAATACTTACTTTAGAATTTAAATGTTAGAAATAATAATTTTTTTTTCAAACTTGCTTTCTAAAACAACCTTTAAAAACTTTTAACTTATATTTAAAAATTTACTTTGAAAACGTACTTGGTTATTCAGGGAGAATTTCAAATCTCAATCACTTAAATCAATTTTCCAAATTGATTCCCAATTTATTCCATTTGAAATAAGTTTCTTTACTTGCTCAGTTCATTTCAAAATTCATTAATTATGGACTTTATTTTTATTTTTTTATTATTTTCCATTTGATTTTAAATCTTTTAAGTGAAATATACAAGTTTTAGTTTTTCCCAATTTCTTCTTTATTCTTTTCAATAATTTAAATCTTGGAATTTAAATAAATGTTTTGTTCTTTTAATTAATATCACTGAAGATTTAAAATTCATTAACTTTCTGTTTATTCAAAATTTCCTTTCCACATACGGAATTTATTTATTAGAATTTAAAACTACTATTATTCTTATCCAATTTATTATTAATTTATTTAAATTTTCTATAATTATTTCACTTACAAATTCTCTTCATTTTATTTCCAAAATTTAATTCGTATATCTTGATAACTTAGTGCACCGGAATATATTCAGGTAAACCATAAAATCCAATATTCCAATTATCAGTAATATTCATCACAGAATATAAAATAATCACATCGGAGGGTATTAAATAATTTAAATAAATGTTGAGGGATCCAGTTGGATCCCTCTAACTTGTTTTCCCTACATCCACAGACGTTAGCACAACATAAATACCAATCCCAAAATATACCATACTATAGCACATCAATCAATTCAACCATTCGAATAATCATTTAAATTTAAATTTAACCGAGTGAGATTAACTCACCTTTGACTTTGCATTTGCCATTCACTTCAATATTCCCTTGGTTTTTTCGATTTTTGACCTTGAATAAACAATTCACAATTTATCATCATTTGAACCAATCAAACAATTATTCACCATTTGTTTATTTAATTTAACTAATGATTAACTTTTAACCTTTGATTTGATTTAACCAAAGTAGTAAATTTAAATTAATTTTCCTTTCATAGATTACTTAAAATAATTAAATAAGTTAAGTGTGCACATACATTTATAACTTCCTTTCAAAATCTTATCTGTAAAAGTAATTTCTAATTAATGGGTCACAAAAACAAAAATCAACAAATAAAACTTGAGTTCAGACTTGAGTAATATCAATTTAAAAATACTCAAACTAAATTTACCACTTCATCACAATTTATTTATTTGTAAATATTCGTTTTAATATGATATTATAATTGATAGATCACTTTAATACTTCTTTTTAACATTAATCAGCAAAGAATAAAAGGTATACGTGTATTTTATGTATATATATACAGGAAGACATTTAAAACCATATTCATCTTCCAAATAAAATGTTATTACATCTGTAAAAATGGAAACGAACCTCATCGACTATTGCTCAAGCCGCCTCACTCTTTCTTCGCACGCGACCCCGAAGTCAAACCCCTTTTTGCCATCAACACGCGTGTTCCCTCCTTCACTCGCATACAGGCACGCGCATGAACCCATAATCGCAAGCAATACCCTACGCCGTCGAAGTCGCCATCCCCTTCTAGCGACGCGATCGAAACCCTAACCCTAGCTGCAAATGGAAACCCCAAATCGCGAGTCAACTCCTCTGTCGATCGAACAGAATCCCCCCTCCACCGCAACCTATTGCCCAGAATCTCGCGCGAGCTTCGAGAACGTCATTGCTCGAGCCCTATTCGATCGCGAATCGATTCTCTGGGAAAGAATTTTTTTTATTTTTAGAGTGGATCCGTTCTATTTTACAAAGGAATGTTTCGATTTGAAAACAAAATGAAACTGAGGGACGAAGATATCATTCGTTAATATATCTTGATTTTTTTTTCTTTTTTTCTACTTGCGATTTAAAAAGAGAACGGGGAACACGATTTGATGTATGTGTGCTAGGACAGGCCAGCTACAGCGACCGTGATATGAAAGCAAAAAGGTGAGATGTGCATATAGTTTCGGCTGATGGTGATTGGTATGTGAATTTATACACACACACACACACACACATATATATATATATATTAGTTTGAATTTCAAGTTGTCATGATTTACGCAGTTTGAAACTTCGGACCTCTATCGAGGAGTGCCACTAGGTGTTCACAAGGTTAATCCTCTATTTCGAACGCGATGGAAAGGGTTTCGAATCCTACTTCGATCATATGTGAAATATAGCCTTTTTAAATCGAATTACGCTTACACAACAACTCCGATCAATACGAAATTTAAAATCCGATAATAATACACTATTGCGGATCCAATGAAACTGGTTTCGTTGAATTCCGAGACTGTGCCTCGGAATGTTATTTTAAAATATCGATTTAAACGATACATTTTTAAAACTGAACAAATCAGTGTTAAATTCAATTCCAAAACCTTTATTATCCTCAGCACTATCAATATAAATTTTACAAGCCTTCAATTTATGTTTAAGAGGATTAAAACTCCAGATTCAACATTTTACTCAACTTCAAATTATTTAATTCAGTAATTTAATTATCAAATAAACCGTGATATTCTTGATTCAAGTTAAATTGCTCTATTGAATATTTAAAATCAATTAAATATTCCGATTTTAAATGCTTGAAAATTTCAGGTCGTCACATTTCTCACCCCTTAAAAGAATTTCGTCCCCGAAATGACTAGTTAGGAAGAATGGTCCAATACCCGTTTACTTTTCTCAAAATCAACAATTTACATTCTTCCAACTATCTTTTTATAAAAGACCCATTATCATTCTTACTAACTTCCCAAACTCTCCTATAATTTTGAAATCAATACTATTTGTTTAATCATTCAAGTTTCTATTTAAATCCAAATTTTGAATTACCAAAATTTTCTCAAAATTTTCCAACTCTCTAAATTTCCGAAAAATTTCGCCAGCGTCTCCTTTGCGCGGCTAGTTCGGTACAACTACAAAAGGCCTCTACGGGCTCCCAAATTCCAAAAGAAAACAAAAGGCCAAGTGGCTAGATCAAAATCCCAATCATATTTCATATAGAAATTTAAACACACACCTTTTTGTCGAGCTATTCAAATTTATCTTTTGAAGTCAAAACCAATTCTCTTTTTCCTTTATATTACATGCATATCCTGTTTAGCACCAATATTGTAACAACCCGCATATTTATCGAGTTTACATTTAAATATTTTTATTTAAATATTAAATCGTTAATCGGATTTTGGTCCGAAAAACTACTTTTTGCAAACGGTCAAATTAGGACTCGAGACCACTTCCATTGAGTTCGAAATGTCGTTTACAACTTTTTAAGTATAAACATCGATAGGTTTGGAGTTAGTGAAATTTCACTAACTTTTCCCGCTTTGGACTTTGGGT
This sequence comes from Allium cepa, assembly GCA_030765085.1. Taxonomy (NCBI): domain Eukaryota; kingdom Viridiplantae; phylum Streptophyta; class Magnoliopsida; order Asparagales; family Amaryllidaceae; genus Allium; species Allium cepa. The sequence goes on along the minus strand of CM060931.1, from coordinate 650,186,918 downwards.
TAGTTTAGCCTATTAAGCCCAAGTTCCAACCCTCTTCTCCTCACTCTTCATAAATTTCCTAACTAACCCAAGCTTTAGCATTAATGGTGAAGAGAATGGGAAATTAAAACTCCAAGCTCAAATTCAATTGCAACTCCATCATTCAACTCCAAATTCAAGTAGAAGGTATTGGATTCAAGCTTTGGATTGCTTCTCCTTGCTTTCAAGCTTCATCTTCATAAATTTTAGTGCAAAGGTGAGATTTTTATCTCACAATTCTAGCCTATAACTATATTGGACTGTTGGGAATGATTCCCCATCACTTTAGCATGTGCATTTGCATTTGGTTTGGATTGGATTGGCGAAAAACTCCAATTTTTAGCGTTTTTGACAAAAAACTGCAGTTAGGTCGCACTGCCTCGGAGTTAAGTCGTTTCTGGCCATCGCTAAGTCGTCCACGAGTTAAGCCTAAGTCGTAAGTCGCGCGCGTTGAAAAGTCACCGCCTTTGTATTTCTGTTCGCCTGTGTTGAGTCGTTCACGAGTTAGAGTGCTAAGTCGGCTGCGAGTTAAGAGTTAAGTCAGCTGTCCTTAAGTCGTTCGACCCCACTAAGTCGTGGGTCGCCTCCGACCTTACCCTTAGGTCGTATGACCTGTCATCCACTAGGTCGTAGGTTGTATCCGACCTAAGCCTCTCTAAGTCGCGAATTGTTAAGTCGGCTGTCCTTAAGTCGTTCGACCCCACTAAGTCGTAGGTCGCCTCCGACCTTACCCTTAGGTCGTATGACCTGTTTGTTAAGTCGGCTGTCCTTAAGTCGTTCGACCCCACTAAGTCGTAGGTCGCCTCCGACCTTACCCTTAGGTCGTATGACCTGTCATCCACTAGGTCGCGCCACTTAGGTCGTATCCCTTAGGCCGCGAACTCTTTAGGTCGTTAGACCTCATTTTGCTTTAGGTCGTAAGCCGCTTGTCTTCACTTAGGTCGAACCCCGTATAACTCTGCGTAGGGGATCTTATATGAAAAACATTGAGCTGATTTCCTTGGATTTTATTCGCATCTCCGTATGCGATCTTTGTGACTGATTGTTTCTACACTTGCTTATGTGTTTTGTCACTTTATAATATAAAGGTTTCAATACTAGTAGTAAATATCAAAACTCTTTTAACAAACAATTTCAACTCTATTTTTAATAACAAAGCTCTTTTCTTAAACCATTTTCCAATCTATTAGTATATACAAGCCTTTACCTCACTCGGATGAGAAATCTAATTAAACGACTTAGTAAAACAAGTGGTATGAAACGCTTGCGTTCACTTCGTCGGTTAATTCTTGGACTTGTTCGATTGAACCCCTTGTGACAATTTTATTAGTGAAGATTTACAGTTTGTTCGTAAATATTTAAGTTAAGCAAGTGGTTATGGGACATGAGGCTAAACTTCTATATTTACTAGCTTAGTGTAATTGACACTTCTCGTTGATCTTGATGATCGCTTTATGAATTAGACTAGCAATTGCGCGATGTCTCTTTCATTGCAAGGTTAGACTAGACACCACTTGTGTGATTCCATTCACACATACCTTTCTGCTTTTTGGTTAGTCTTGACCTCATTCTGTGTGATTCCACTCACACATGTGGGGTAGCTCCCCATGGTCTTCGGACCGTCATGTGATAGGCCTCTTTCCCTTTTTATGATTTCTGGATTTCTCGTGTTGATTTCTGGAATTTGTGTCATTGACTTGTTATGAGTACAAGTTTAGGGTATGATGCCCCCTTCGAATCTTTGAGAAGATTCTTGTGATATTGATTATCTCTTATTGATTGATCTTCTGTTGATCATTATTTACATACTTATAGCGGTATGTCGTTATGGATGTTTATGTTTATGCCATATCTTTTATGTTATATCATGTCATCTGATATTTATAGCTAGACTGATCCGTTTATTATTTTCTTAAATAATACTCGGATCAGACCGAGATGTTACAGGTGCTTCTGCTTGACTTCTTCCCAGGGATTCATCACTCTGACTTTTGGCTAACTGTTTAGATTAGCAGTTTTTGTTGTATACACTTGAGATATAGACTCATAGTTGTATTCTTTTGTATAGCACGTGTTGCTATTCTTTTGTATTATCGTGGATCTTATTGACCACTACTCTGATGTACACTTTCATGTGTTAGTTATATATTCATATCTTCTTCCGCCTTTGTGATATGGATATCTGTGACTGATTTGTGATATGATTATTTCTATGTTTGTTTCCGAAGATTATTTATAGCCACCGTGTGATAAGCTATTACATGGATGGTCGCTCCTCAACAGCCTTATTCTCCGTGCTAGTTGACAGCACTTCTCCGGAGTGTTCTTGGCTAGCGTGGGTATAGAGGTGGGGCGTCACAAATATCCAATCACAACATTCAAAAACATTTTATCGACTTCCTTACAAATGTCGATATTTATTCCTTCAAATATTAACTTAGAATATATTTGTAATATCAATTTTCAATTGAGAATGCACCATTCTTTTCTTAAGTTTAGTATAAGCATTTTATATGTTTCTTTATTCATTTTCACTTCACTACTTTAATCAATATCTACTTCTATTTAAATTGATTCTTTCATTCCATATAAATTTAATTTATTTCAACTCTGTATATTAAATCTTATCTTCCATTTATCTGATTCATATTATAATTTTATAGTAGTTTCATTCACTAATTTATTTCAATTTCCAGTTTGAAATTGTTTTGTCGTTAACAAATAATTTTCCAAAAATTTCGAAAAAAATTCTAACTCCCAAAATTTCCGAAATTTTTTGGCAGAGTCTCCTTTGTACGGAGGAGCTTTTGTAATTTGACAAAAGATATAAATATATACATCAACCCACACGGTCGGAAAAACAAAAAACAGTTCATATTTCCTATTTTTATTGTGTAGGCGTACCTTATTTAGCATTTATAAGCAAGCAGCTTATTTATTTTAGCATTTAGCGCCATCCAATCCAGCCAAACAGCTACCCGGTACCTGTACTTACTCAATTTAAATATGTAAGTACTAAATATATGCAATTTAATAACATTTCACTTATATTCAAATAGCTAACACATAGATTTCATAAGCAATGCATGTGATATACATTCATAAGTACACATGCAAGATTTTGACACTTGTTTTAAAGTGTTTGCATTAAAATCACATACCATTCCATTTAATTCATTTTTAAACAAAATGAACGCATATTCATTTCAATAGACGCCACAGTCAATTTATTAAACTACTATTGATTCATAAAATTTTATTTACTTCCGTTTACGTCGAACGACCATTTTTTTTAATGCAATTCGACAATATTAATGTGAATAAATAATAACATAAGCTTTATAACCATTTAAATTTATTCCAACTCAATTTACACTTAATCCCATCCCATTTTAATTTATTCACAAACTTTCATTGCATTTCTTTCATATCCAAAAAGTTTGATTCCAAACCATTTTATTATACTCGACAACCAATATATCAAATAACCTTCTTACAATTTACTTAAGTTATTTATTTTCTTCAAACTATTCCACCCAATAACTTAAGTTTATTTTATTCAAAGCTGTTTTGTTATACTCGACAATATCCCATGCTTCTATTAATTCAAACTTAAGTTAATTTACTTCAATTCACTACCATTTCATAACTTAAGTTCATTCACATTTTAATTTATTCATACTCGAATTGGATTTACTTTCATCTCAAATCATTTTTATTTTAATCCAATTCCATACAACTCAATTCATATTTAATTCACTTAAAATTTTAAGTTGAATTTCTATTTATAACTCAAGCTTCATTTCCAAACTCAATTATCTATTCACAATCTTTGATTTGATTTTTTCCTTTGATCAAATCCAACCATTTCACTATTTTATTCGATTAGTTTATTCTTTTATCCATTTTAAATTTTAATTTACATTAACAATTCATTGTTGAATTTATTAATAATAAGGCCATTCAATTTATGCTTGAATTGGATTTATTTTTATTTCACACCATATCCATTTTAATCCAATCCAATTTTCATTCCACAACACTTCAAATTATAATCCCATACTTGATTTTCTTTTTCATTTATCTTGAAAATCATCTTATTTAATTTCCTTGAGTGCAAATCTTATTTTATATCCCAAGTTTGGATTTTTATCTCAGAATACAATATTTTCATTCCGGCTTATTTATTCCTTTTTTAAATTTTTATAAACTACTCACTTATTAATATTCACTCTTCCCCGTCTTTTTACAACCAATTTTATTCACATTTTACCTTTAACTAGGGGTTATATATATATATTTTTTCCAATGCTTTTTAATTTTTCTATAAGTTTCCGAAGCTCATTTATTCTAATTCAGTACTTGCTTAATTTACATTTATTTGTTTGAGTAGAATTTTATTCCATTCAATATTATCTATACTCAGCTGAATTTATTTCAATCCAACTTAATTTAGCTTAATTCCAGTTAAATCTAGTTACATATAATTCTTTTAAGTTTTATTAAGCAAGGACTTAATTCCATTTAATATCCTTCATGACACAACTGAATTTTTTTGATTCAATTCAAACTTAACTAAATTTTATTTCTCAATATATGAGTTCAAAACTTATTTATTTACTTAAAAGCTTATATTGCTCATTTGAGTCATTTCGTCTTATAACCAAATTCCAGATTATATATATAACACTTACTAGCTTAAGGTATAAATTTTCATTTCACAATTATAATCACTTTACCCTTCAACTTTATATCCAATTTAATTTAATTTCAATTCCAATTTTATTTAACTTATCTCAGGTTAAATTCAAATATATTTTGTTCACTTTCTTACACTTAAGTTAAATTTGAATTTTCGGATTAAAATTTCCAATTTCTTCTTATTAATATCAACTATACCTTATAAGTTCAATGGTTGATCCATTTATTCATTCACAAATTCATTTTCAACCAATAAATTTTATTTCCAAACATTAATTATTTTAGTTCATTTTAACTAATTCTACACTTATTTTTACACATTTAAGTCAAGCATCATCCAGTATTGAATGTCATTTCATTTGCATACCATATAAATCCTTCAGTTATTTTCAAATTATAAATCTTGTTTATTTAACCCAACTTAACTATTTAATTTTTAAATTTTTTTTCTTCAAACTTAAGTTCAACATTCAATATTGAAAACATATATATCTAACGAAACTATTCCTTTGCATTTTCAAAACCAACCAAATTCCTCCAACAAACTTTAATCCAAAACATCCTGGTAGCAATCTCTCTTTTGGAAACTCGAAAATGAACATCGATGATGCTGCAGTCATCACCGAAGTTATTTTCCAGCGACCGTAAGAGTTCAATGCTTTTATCTCTTTTAAATCCCTTCAGATATTATAATTCCAAATCTCTCTAGATTTCACATCCAATTCAAAAATATTTCTCAATATATATTATTTTCCCAACTTTTTGAGAATTATTTTCCAATTTCCAATGGAATTTAAACTCCCAAATTCCAAATCTCAAATCCTTTAAATTTATATCCAACATTGCTTTGAAATTTTATCTTATTTTAATAATTAATCACACTATAATTCACATTCAGTTTATATCTGCAAATCTCATTTGTTTATGAATTGGTTTCTTAGTTTTTAATTATAGTTTCAATTCCTTAATCAATTATAATCACATTTACAAATTTCATTAATTTATTACTTTATCCCTTAATCTTGGTTATTATTTCAAATCTTATTCAATTATCATACAATGATAATAATTTAATATTATCACTTTCCACCATCCAAGCATCCATATATAATGATAACAATTTACGAAAAATTATTTCCCTTATATACAAAATAATTTTGGGTAAAATTATTTCATTTACCCTATTTAAAACCATACTGTGTCGGTTTACCTTGTTCAAAAGTTTAGAAATTCCTATCGATAATATGGCGTCCCATATATCGACCAGAATCCATAAACACTCAATCGATTAATCAACGCAATATAAAACAATTTTATATTTACTAACAAATGCACACTCATATCTATTAATACTCTCAAACCCATTCTAGAGTACTAGGGACTCTATTTAAATGAGTATTCCCACCAGAGACGAGGTTATCACCAACCTGGTTCTAATACCAACTGTAATGACCTGCAAATCCGTACCCCTTGAGTCGACACTATTCTACATAAATCAACGCAAGTTGTATAGAAATACAAACCATTTGGGTTAAAGATGAAGAGTTAGAAGAAGAAAATAGAAAACAACAACAGAATCTAACTATCGCAGCGGAATAAAATATAATAGTTAATAAATAATCTTTACTCAAAAAGCAAATATATCTGTTTACATATTACATCATCAGAGTATATCAATCACAACTCAACCTCAATAACATACAACTAGATACACAACTACTCAGCACAGCGGAATATATCTATAAACAAGTACGGGAATACGCATCGTCGTCCAGCTCATCTCCAAAGCTCCACGGCATCATATCCTGTATCCTATAATACTCGGCCTGACCCGAGCATTACAGTTAAATAACACCTGAGTCAGTCTGGAATACCAGCGTGAGAAAATCACACTCAATTGATTATTAAAGTTTCAAAAATCCTTTATAAACAAAAGCATCTCGTAAGACCACGCCACAAATAAACATGTCGAGTTTTTACCTTACGATGGCTAAAACAATTTTTATAGAAATCCTCTAATATTATAATAGGGTCTATATACAAATACTTATAAAATAGCCGAAATTGTTACATCTATTAAATTCCAGCTACTAGCCACAGAGTGGGTAATACAAACAAAACTCGTACAAGGTTTGCAGGGAGAATGGATTTCCAACTAATGACTAGGCACTGGGGTACCACCTGTCACAGTACGTGGCCTTGATCACAGTACCGAGGAGTACGCCCGCTCCCCTACAACACAAGATCGGGACTACCCCTTACTGGATAATCCCGAGTGAGATCACCCCACGGTTCGGATCAGCAACCGCCCACTAAGCCGAAATAAAAAGGGACATCTAGACAGGGATGACCTCACCCTGCTTGGGTGCTACCCACCTAGCCTTGCTGCATTACCCCTGATTTTCAGTCATTCCCGGTTGATGAGGCTTGAGGCTAAGCGTTACCTTTTTTAGAACATATCCCTTAGAATGCCCATCGTCCACCTGACGTTGTTCCGAAAGAATTCATCCATACAAGTCCGTCCTGGGTTCGAACGGAACCGAAGGCACTATTCCTACTACATCCATTTTGGAAATATCCTCAGGATTAGTAGCGACTAGCCCTTGCACTTCACTGCTTCATCGTCGACTCCGAACACGTTTTTCCACGAATCGTGCAAACAGGATCGAAGTGGTTTCCGAGAAATAAATCTCGATCCCGGTCTCTTCGATACGATCAACGCAGTTGACCAATATTGATAGTCGGTGATTTAACTGTCAAATAAATATTCACAAACAATCACCAAACAATAAATAATTTCTCAAATTATTTATTAATCCCAAAAATATCTTCACAAGATATATTTCCACTTTCGAACCCTTTTGAAAACAGTTTTCAAAGTATCCGCCTTTCTCAGAATAAATTCCATGTATTTTCTATTCCCATTGGAATCACCAAGCACAAAACTTTAGATTTTTAAAATAATTTAAAAACGCTTTACTTGCAATATACTTTAAAACATTTAAATTAAAATTACTTCAATTATTTGTAAAAAATGCATACTATATAAATATTTGAAGATATGGTTACTTTATAAAATATAAAACTAGGTTTTCACTTTTAAAACAAATACTAAGTCACTTTTTAAATAATTACTGCTATATAGATTAAAAGAAATACTTACTTTAGAATTTAAATGTTAGAAATAATTTTTTTAAACTTGCTTTCTAAAACAACCTTTAAAATTTTTTAACTTATATTTAAAAATTTACTTTGAAAACGTACTTGGTTATTCAGGGTGAATTTCAAATCTCAATCACTTAAATCAATTTTCCAAATTGATTCCCAATTTATTCCATTTGAAATAAATTTCTTTACTTACTCAGTTCATTTAAAAATTCATTAATTATGGAATTTATTTTTATTTTTTATTTTTTTCCGTTTGATTTTAAATCTTTTAACTGAAATATACAAGTTTCAGCTTTTCCGAGTTTCTTCTTTATTCACTTCAATAATTTAAATCTTGAAATTTAAATAATTTTTTTATTCTTTTAATTAATATCACTGAAGATTTAAAATTCATTAACTTTCTGTTTATTCAAAATTTCCTTTCCATATACGGAATTTATTTATTACAATTTAAAACTACTATTATTCTTATTCAATTTATTCTTAATTTATTTAAATTTTCTATAATTATTTCACTTACAAATTCTCTTTATTTTATTTCCAAAATCCAATTCTGTATATCTTGATAACTTAGTGCGCCGGAATATATTCAAGTAAACCATAACATCCAATATTCCAATTATCAATAATATTCATCACAGAATATAAAATAATCACATCGGAGGGTATTAAATAATTTAAATAAATGTTGAGGGATCCAGTTGGATCCCTCTAACTTGTTTTCCCTACATCCACAGACATTAGCACAACATAAATACCAATCCCAAAATATACCATACTATAGCACATCAATCAATTCAACCATTCAAACAATTATTTAAATTTTATCATTTGAATTTAAATTGAACGGAGTGAGATTAACTCACCTTTGACTTTGCATTTGCCATTCACTTCAATATTCCCTTGGTTTTCTCGATTTTTGACCTTGAATAAACAATTCACAATTTATTATCATTTGAACCAATCAAACAATTATTCACCATTTGTTTATTTAATTTAACTAATGATTAACTTTTAACCTTTGATTTGATTTAACCAAAGTAGTAAATTTTAAATTAATTTTCCTTTCATAAATTACTTTAAATAATTAAATAAGTTAAGTGTGCACATACGCATATAACTTCCTTTCAAAATCTTATCTATAAAAGTAATTTCTAATTAATGGGTTACAAAAACAAAAATCAACAAATAAAACTTGAGTTCAGACTTGAGTAATATCAATTTAAAAATACTCAAACTAAATTTACCACTTCATCACAATTTATTTATTTGTAAATATTCGTTTTAATATGATATTATAATAGATAGATCACTTTAATACTTCTTTTTAACATTAATCAGCAAAGAATAAAAGGTATACGTGTATTTTATGTATATATATATATATACAGGAAGACATTTAAAACCATATTCATCTTCCAAATAAAATGTTATTACATTTGTAAAAAAGGAAACGAACCTCATCGACTATCGCTCGAGCCGCCTCACCCTTTCTTCGCACGCGACCCCGAAGTCAACCCTCTTTTTGCCATCAACACGCGTGTTCCCTCCTTCACTCGCATACAGGCACGCGCACGAACCCATAATCGCAAGCAATACCCTACGCCATCGAAGTCGCCATCGCCTTCTAGCAACGCGATCGAAACCCTAACCCTAGCTGCAAATGGAAACCCCAAATCGCGAGTCAACTCCTTTGTCGATTGAACAGAATCCCCCCTCCATCGCAACCTATTTCCCAGAATCTCGCGCGAGCTTCGAGAACGTCATTGCTCGAGCCCTATTCGATCGCGAATCCGTTCGCGAATCGATTCTCTAGGAAAGAAGTTTTTGTTTTTTTAGAGTGGATCCATTTTTTTTTACAGAGAAAGGAATGTTTCGATTTAAAAACAAAATGAAGCCGAGGGACGAAGATTTCATTCGTTAATATATCTTGATTTTTTTTCTTTTTTCCTACTTGCGATTTAAAAAGAGAATGGGGAACACGATTTGATGCATGCGTGCTAGGACATGCCAGCTACAGTGACCGTGAGATGAAAGCAAAAAGGTGAGATGTGAATATAGTTTCGGCTGATTGTGATTGGTATGTGAATATATATATATATATATATATATATATATATATATATATATTAGTTTGAATTTCAAATTGTCACGATTTACGCAGTTTGAAACTTCGGACCTCTATCGAGGAGTGCCACTAGGCGTTCACAAGGTTAATCCCCTATTTCGAACGCAATGGAAAGGGTTTCGAATCCTACTTCGATCGTATGTGAAATATAGCATTTTTAAATCGAATTACGCTTACACAACAACTCCAATCAATATGAAATTTGAAATCCGATAATAATACGCTATTACGGATCCAATGGAACTGGTTTCGTTGAATTCCGAGACTGTACCTCGGAAGGTTATTTTAAAATATCGATTTAAACGATATATTTTTTAAGACTGAACAAGTCAGTGTTAAATTAAATTCTAAAACCTTTATTATCCTCAGCACAATCAATATAAATTTTACAAGCCTTTAATTTATTTTTAAGAGGCTTAAAACTCCAGATTCCTCAACTTCAAATTATTTAATTCAGTGATTTAATTATCAAATAAACTGTGATATTCTTGATTCAAGTTAAAATTGCTTTATTGAATGTTTAAAATCAATTAAATATTCCGATTTTATATGCTTGAAAATTTCGAGTCGTCGCATTCCTCCCCCCTTAATTGTTCTAGAATATTAAATGTTGATTCTCGATGGTTGATTTACCCAAGTTTGACCAGACAAAGTAGGATTCCTACAACGTCTTCTTCATCGGCTATTTCATTGATATCAAATTTCGTTTTCTGATTTTCATATATGTTGCTTCCAAATTGATTAGCAAGAATTCTCGATATATCTTATGGATGATATGGCATTAATGACCATCATTGGCTATTTAGAGACACGTAGTTCTGATCGTACTGATAATTTTGTTGAAACAAACTATTCTGCGAATAATTCGCATTTTGATAATTTTGGTATTGAATCGAATTTTGTTGAGAATGGTAGATATTCTGATTTTGTTGAAGCTGATATGAAATTGATGGCTATTAAGAATGAAATTGATTCCGACCGTGTTGAGAATTATACGTATGCTAATTGAATTGCGTCGGATTCTGCTTATCTAGCTTTTGTAGAGGTAGAAATATGGGAGATGAAGATTTCTATGATTTTCCTTTAAAAAATTTTGACATTGCTAATATTGTTTGAAGAAACTATGCTGAGAAGAGGGAAAATAGAAGTGGAGATGGTGTAAACAGAAAGTTAGAATGAATATGTTATATAGAAGGAAAAGACAATGGTCAAATTTATAAATTTAACGGCCAATTATTAGCCGACAATGGCCTAACGGCTATAAAGTAGTCGTTGGCACTTAGCCGGTTAATATATAGCCGGCTAAGAGCCAATGGTCACTTTATAGCCGTTGACTTAACCGGCCAAAATAAGGTCGACTATACTCAGCCGGCCTTATTTTGGCAGGCTAAGAAGCAGCCTACAGGGTTGCTTTGGCAACCATTAGTGTTTCTAAAGCAACCCTGAAATGGCCAAACTTCAGGGTCAGTTGCTTCCCAACCGTGACATGGTTAGGGATGGTCTAAATGGGTTACTTGGAAGATAAAAGTTTACGAATAACAAGCATATACTTAAGTTCTAATTTATTCACTATCAAACGCATAAACTTTTATCATCAATGTCAAAGTGGATCAAAATAAACTAATATTTTCTTGAACCGGCGCATACCATTCGATTTTAACAATGCATCATTTTATCCAATATGTATAATGTTAGATAAACATGTGGTCAGGCTTTTAGGTCACATGATGAACAGTTAAATTTGACCATAAATTTATCCGATATTACCAATAGATAAATCAGTGATGGTTAGAGTTCAAAATAGAACTTACACTCCCCTCTACTAAGAATGCTCTAATGGAGAAACACTCCCGAACGCTATTAAAATTATGGACTCAACTTGTATATTCCCTTTGAAAATAGCTTATTGAGAAAACATTTTTTTTTATACAGAACTTTTTGTTAATGCTTGCCTTTTATTATGTTGAATCAGAGATCTGGATAGTTAGAAAGATCTGATGATTTTTTATGATGATTTTTTTGCTTTTACTACTGCTATTATTTTCTTATCTTTCATTATACCCACCCACACTTCAGGTTTTCTTTTTACCATTTACATCAATTTTGCATAGTGAAAATGACGAATATTGGTCCTGGGTAATTTGGATATGGTATGGCATTGATGAAATGTGGCGATGATTTTTTGAATTGTCTACGTCCTTTTTTTGAAAGCATCGTAACTAGTTTGAGGGTTAATATGCATCTTTTGTAGTACCCGCATTTTTCTATATAGATATCTTTATAAGTAGTTTGTTTGGAAGCGCGATCTTTTGGTCTGACTACGAAGTTCCAAAATTTCCCTTATATACAATTCATTCAAAAAAATCTCCACTAATTAAGCCAAAAATCAACAATAGAATAATCATTTTGAAAACCGTGGTGGCTAATGAACTCCAGCAATATATATACGAATGCAATTAAAGGAGGTCATACAGACCCAAAAATCATCAAGCCATGGTTAAACAAAATCGAACCATGCCCAAAACAACAACTCGAAACACATTCGAATGGCCGAGCAAATCAAGTGACGAAAGTATACGAATTTAAAAAAAACCAGATAACTCATTTTCGAAAAATAATCAAAAGGCCGAAGACAATTTCAACATATTCATAAATACGAACGAACATCAAAGGGATTCGAACCTTCAATTAAAACCCTAATTCATAAAATCTCTAAAATTCAAATTAGATGTGAGTGAGGGAAGGATCACTCACCTTTGTTGATGCGAATTGAAGTAGCCGAGCAGTGCTCTTCGTGACGAACGATCGCCGAAGCAAGCCCTAATTTTTTTGGGACAAAGAGGAAACTCGTGGCCGCCATTTTTAATTTTCTTTCGTTTGATTTATTTTGTTTAGGATTTGTGAATCAAAAATCAAAGAGGAATGAATAAAATAAAAGGAGGAGACAACGTACGTGATGGCGAGCATACATGGTAGGGTGGCTGATAGGTATGCGTCTTCGGCTGAGATGATATAAAATATTGTGTACTAGAGATCTTGAAATATATTTTTTTTCTTATTTTATCAACCAAATCTCGGCTGAGAGGATTTGGTTAGGGTGGCTGATTTGATTTTGCTTATGTCCTTTGTTTTGGTAGATTTTTTCTTCTTTTTGTAAATTCAATTTGTTTTGTATAAATTCTCTTTGACACGTTTATATGTCGTATACTCACATATCAACTCAGAACGCACGAAAATTGAAATCTGATAATGATACAATATTCCGGACCCAATGGAACTGGTTTCGTCGAATTCCGAGACCTTGCCTTGGAAGGCTATTTTTAAATTCAATTTAAACGATAAAATTCCAAAACTGTACGAATCACTTTCAAATTCAATTCTGAAGCTTCTTTTATCTTCAGTATTATAAATATGAATTTTACAAGCCTTTGAAATATTTTTAATTATCTTAAAATTTGAAGTTTCAAATTTTTATTCAACCTTCAATAGATTAAATTCTAAAATTTAATCGCCAAATTCATAGTCATATTAGGAATTCAATTTAAACCATCATTCAAATATTCAAAATTAATTAAATATTCACAATTTAAATTGTTCAAAATTTAGGGTCGTTACAATGAATTGCTCAAAACAATAGATTGCTAATTTATATTTGGCTAAACCTATCATATACAGTAAATAAATGAATCACAGAATTACAGACATAGAGTTATACAACAATAAGCAGCGGAATAGATCAATAGTAGTTCATGAAGCTACTACAAAACATCAGAGTCTAAAACAAAGTACAACAGAAATCTTAAATACAAAGTAGTCTCAAATACACCGGAAACTGGCACGTTTGAATGTAAACAACTGAAAGTAATAGAAATAGCTAAAGCTAAATAGATAGAAGATAAATCTCCGAGTAAAGGTCTAAGCTCCGAAGGAGAGTTTCAAATGTTGTGGCACTCAGTCTGACCCATGCATAAAGCAAAACACAAAGCACTTAAGTCAGGATTAACATTCTTATGCAAGTAAATTTAACCTAAGTGAAATGTCCAAGTGAAATGCAATACAACCTAAAGAATGTTGGGAATCCCATTCTTCAAGGATCCATTAAACTATGTATCTATATACATAGTACAATACGCTACATAGATAATGTCTATAGTAAAGTATAAAAATAGTGTTAAGGCTTACCTATATCCCCTTTAACACATTTTTATATATTTCCATAGTCTATACAAATACTGTAAGCTCCACCAAACCAGTGGTTTACTCAGGGAGCACTCCATAGATACGGTACAAAACAAACTCATAAAAGACGCGATAAGGCATGTGACAAGGCATGCGAGGCAATGCTCAGGGTAGGATACTACCATTTTGCGGATCCGGACTGGTGGTAATGCATAGCATCTACTACCGCCTATCTGTAGACACACTTCCATAATCAAAGAAGCACCCAATCAAATCAATGGAACGGTATAGAAGAAGCATGCCCGATCGGAGGTGTGACCTCACTTGGCCAGCATGGCTCCTATTTTAGTCACATCAAGCTGACTCGAGAGAAGCTGGGCTGGGTTCATAACTCATACAGACGTTCTCCAAACTATTCTGCTTCGTTCTGGAATCTTTATCACGTGCACAGTTGTTAAAGTAGTTTTCGGTATTGGCAAGGAGTACGACAATATCTAATCCGGCCTTTTTAACAACCAAACGATTATTTCACACCGTGGTCATTTTTACTTTAAAACGGTTCATACTTTATATATTCATTTCAAAATTCCAAAACCTTATTAGCTTTCGAAATCATATCAGTTTCGAAATCATATTCACTTCCAAATCATAACACAAAATAGTTCAAACCATCACATAAAAATATTCGCATTTAAATCCATTAAATCTAAAACATAATATTTCCAACTTAAACAGTTTAAATATTGAAAGTAGTTTTTATATTGGAATATTTATACATTAAAAGTAGTTTTTATTTAAAAATAGTTTATATACTAAAAACAGTTTATACATTAAAGAATTTATATATTAAAAATTTTATATTTAAAATTGTTTATAAAATTAAAATAATATATACATTAAATTAGTTTATATTTTCCTAAAAGAGTTTACATCGAAAATAGTTTCAAATTGGAATTTTTTTCTTCTAATTTTACAAATCAATTTAAATCAACTTCAGTTCCACAACTCAATTTAAATCAATTTTGACTCAACAATTTCAATTAAAAAGGTTAGAGGTTCGATTTAAATTCTTATTAAAATCATTCTTAATTTATATCGATTTTAAATCCTAGTTTAACAACAAATTTAAACTACTTCCAATTCAATAGTTTTTAAAGTTTAGATATTCAAACAATTTACCATAACTCAATTTTAATAAATTTCATTTATATTACCAAATTCGACTTTAATTTAAATTTTGAAATCATTCTCTGAATCGTTTTTAATAACATTTAAATAAAATCTCAAATTACAAATTTAAATCTATATTCCATTTCAATCTTATTTAAATATGAAAATATTCATTTAATAACCATTCATAAAAATCAAGTTATCAAGTTATAAAATCATATCTTTAAAATTTCCAAATTTATAAGTTTCAAAACAATTCTATTAAAATACCATTCCTAAACAGATTAAATTTCAAATCACTTTTAATTTATCTTACCAACCTTGATTTATTAAAGTTATTGCAAAAAACTATTTTTTTATAAAAAATTATTTTAAATGCTAATTTATTTAAAAATTATTATAAAATCATTTAGAAAAATTCTTGCTCGAAATCAAAGAAATCACTCAAAACCGTCATTCAAATTCAATTCAAATTTGAATTTCAAATTCATAAAACTTGGCTAGCCTATTAATAGGTACCATAGCCTTTAAAAAATTTCAGAAATATAGCCAAACATGAAGTAAAGTCAAAAGTCGGACGAAAAAAGAACATAAAAATGCATAAGCAAAATAATAAACATGTCTGAAATCTTCTCAGGATTCAACTTTCGGACAAAAAACAGGTAGCCAAACGATCTCTGATTGAACTAGAAATTGGTGTACACGTAGTAGATAACTTCAGGTTTCAAACAAAAAAACAACCGTTGAATTCTGACTTAAAATTGAAAAGGTTGCGCTGTCTCAAACATGGACTCGGGCCATGTTTGCAATAGTTCAAAAACAAAAATGTGCAAATACTTAAACATATCATATATGTGTGTGTATACATATATATTAATTAAATTAAATTTTTATAAAATTAAATTATATTAAATATTATTATTAAATCTAACCTTGTACATTAAAAAAATAACAAAAATATAAGTAAAATCTTAAATTTTTCATTTTACAACTTAACTTATAATGTTAAAATTTTCAAACATATATATTTAAAAATATAAATTTTACACATATACTAAAATAAAATCTTTATATTATATTTAAAAATCAATATTTATTAAATCGATATATTTCGTTTCAAATTTTGGAAATTATTTTTCAAAAATAGACCAATGGCGTCCGTATATAATTTTCGATTCTATGTTCAAGTGATGTAGATATTTATCATTTCAATCCACAGTATTTTGATATTTACAGGTATATATTATTTCAACCCGCAATTCCAAAATTTCAAAACAATAAAATCGCTTGGGTTTATCATTTCAACCCATAACGTTTTTCCTTAATTTATAATTTCATTCATGTATGTATCATTTCAACTGATAGGAAATTTCTAAACTAACGGGGAAATTGCAGATTGAGAATATTAAAATAATAGCATATGGTGATATAGCATGTCAATGGCAAATACGATCATAATTAATAGTTCAAAATATTTATAATATGTCATAGTGTCATATGTCAATTAACATAGGTTAACGAATGCAGATTATAAAATATCATATTCAATGATCAATAACTAACCAATTCAAATTCATAAACATATTTCAATAAACATTTTAGGTGAATATAAATTTAATAAACATAAGAATGTTAATCGTAAGTGATTTCTCACCTTTTGAGGCTAGAGGACAATACAACAATCTACGATTTTGAGTCACGAACTCGACAATCGACCAATTCAAACGACAAGCCTAAAGCAAAGCAGGGGGAACGTGAATTCGACGAACAAAGCAAAGTTGATAACTTGTAATCAATGAAACAAATCAAAACTAGCTTGATATAAACGGGAACAATATATATATATATACACACACCTTTCCCTTCTTTTTTATAAGAAGAGAGGACTAGGATGGGTTTCGGACGATGGAAGGGAGCGGCACAAGCGGAGACTAGCGACTGTCATGTTTCGAAAAGGTGCACGCTACTCAAACAAATATATATATATATGCAAAAAAAAATATGCAGACTACTTAAACAAACATATATGCAGACTATATATATATATATACGCAAACAAATATATGCAGGCTTTCATAATTATATATATGGAGACCCATATAAATATATATATATATATATATTTTAAATTTAAAATATACGCTGAAAGGAGATGGGTTACTGGAATGCAGATATACTTTAAATTATATACTCTAAAATTTTCGCTACATAAAAAAAATATGTTGTGTTTAATCTGGATTGCAAACAGGAGACCAAGGCCGGCAGTGGGCCATATGGAGATGCATCGGCTGGACGTTGGATGGCAGAATCATGGAAGAGGAGGGAGCTCGGTCTGGTGGAGGGTCAGACGCAAGGCTGTGTCGGAGAGGGATGGCAGCTGCCGTGGGTGAGTCAGGGAAAAAGAGATGAGGTGGGGAGTAGTGATGTCCGGTGGCGAAGTCTAGAGAGTCGTGCAGTGGGTCGGTAATGAAGCAGGCGAAGTTCGACGTGCCGCCATGTGGGGAGAAGAGTAGAGGTGATGGAACAGGCAGAATGGCCAAAGGACTAGTCTGCGAATAGGAAGAAGAGGGAAGGAGGAGTGGTGGGTGGTCTATTGGGTTACGGTGGTAGCAAGGGTAAGAGGTCGAAGGCAGGATAATGGGCGGAGCTGATGTAACGACCCGCTATTTTGGACCATTCAAATCGACAATAAAACCATACATATCCGACTTGAATAATTCAAAATACCGAATTGTTAATTAAAATTTGACAAAACTTAAAATATACAGTAAATAAATCAATCACAGATCATAGAGTAACATAATGCAGCGGAATAGATAAAGAATAGTAGTTCATGAAGCTACTATATACATCAGAGTTAGAAAAATACAACCGAATAGTTCAAATGCGGTGAAGTCTCCAATGCAATAAATGACTTCTCTGAACCAATCAACTGGAAAGGCTGGAATCTGAATCGATAGTTGGATTTCCAAATGAAGCTCCGAACTCCAAAGGTGAGTCTCAAATGCTGTATCACCCAGTCTGACCCGAGCGTAAAGCAAAACATAAAACACTCGAGTCAGGATTAACATTCTTATATCAATAAATCCAACTCAAGTGAAATATCAACTGAAATAAAAATAACTTAAAGGATGTTTGGGATAACCATCCTCCAAGGGTCCATGGAACTTTCTACGAGGTAGAAATATACACTATAACACCGTGGTCATTTCAGCTTAATTTATACTTCAAAACCAAATCTCATTTTCACTTTAAATATCTCTGTATTTCCCAAAATAGTATTTATATATATTAAATAATTTATGCAGTAAAGTATTTTCAATTTCCTCAGCTTAACAAATCGTTCCAACATCAACCCGACCTTCCCATTCGAATTAAATTCAATCTCAATTTACCAATTTAAATTCAACTCAATTTCTAAAATAACCACTTAAATTTTATCGATCTCAAATTCGGATTTATAATCACAAATACCCCTTTATATTTCCATATATTTCAAAACTTTAAGTATTCAACGTTTCATCTAAATTTTCATTCAATTTAGTTTTCTAAATAATAAATTTAAACTTTAGTTCAACCTAAATTTTCATTTTAATTCAATTTAGTTTCTAAATAACAAATTCAACTACGTTGATTTCAAATACAGATCTGAATCTCAGCATATACCATTTAAATTCCAATATAGTTCAAGGCTTTAATATTTAAATGTTCTATGTAACAGTTTCATATAGATCTCGATTTAACCTCATTACTATTTAGTCTTGAAATACTCCCTTATTAGATTCAATATCATTTACGTAACCTTAAATTACATTTTACTCAATATTTTCTTTAATTTACTTAAACGTGAAATATTCATTAAATCACTTAAATCAAAAATCTAGTTATAAAATCATACCCTTTAAATTTCCCATTCAAAAATTTCAAATCGACTTAATCAAATAAATCCTTATTTAAATACCATTTTAATAAATCCAAATTTATCTCCCAATTTTAATTATTCAATTTATTACAAGAGAACCTATTTGAAATATAGATTTACATAAATACTTAACCATATTATATGTATTACATCAATCTAATTTAAATCAAATATTACTACTAAATCTATATATACAATTTTCATTTATATAATATCTTAAGAATCAAATTTATAAAACCATATATTTCTTTCCAAAATTATAGAAATTATTTTCAAAATATTTGTATGGACCAACGGTGTCTGTATATATTTCCTATCATATAGTCAAGTGCTACGGATATTTATCATTTCAATCCGTATACTAAATATATATAGGTGGATATCATTTCAACCCGTAATCCCAAATTCAATTAAATGAAAATCGCTTTGGTTTATCATTTCAACCCATAACGATTTTCTCCTATTCTAAAGTCTGTTCGGGTATGTATCATTTCAGCCCATAGTGATTTCTAAACTACAGGGAACTTGCAGAGTGATAACCGAAAATACAATAAAATAACAGGCATATATCATCAATAACAGTATAATATAAACAACGGGATATGGTGTCATATCCCGCAGGTGAACAGTACGGATAATAGCATATATAACAAATTTAAATAACTACAGCGGCATATTTCAATTGTCGTTTCAATTGAAATCAAATTTAATGAATAAAAAAAATGTTAATCGTTAGTGATTGCTCACCTTTCGAGGCTAGAGAATATAGAAGGAGACACGGATGTGCACACTGATACAGACACTAAAATTAAATTTCAAATCCAAGCAAAGCAAAATCGGCACGAATTCAACGATCAAAGCTGATTGGCTCGAATTCATGAAACGGATCGGATCAGAACTGGAAAGATGAAGATAAATGGTATAAACGAACTTTTATAACCACCTATAACTATATATACACATATGAAATTTATATTCTAAGTTCAAATTTAATTTACATGTTTTTCAAACATATAAATAAATAAATAAATCAAGCTTACATTTTTTTTTAAGTCAACATACACTTAAAAAAAGAATACTAACACCTTTATACTAAACTTATATAACTAGTATATATATATATATATATTGTCAAACAGATAAAATAAATGTTTAAATATGAATACCTAAAAGAAAACTTTATATATATATATATATATATATATATATATATATATATATATATATAACTATTTCTATATATATTAAATGTTATATATATAATTTAAATCCATCCATATTTTTATATTCAGTAACATATTATATTCAACCTATATAAATTTCCAAATTATATATGTGTATTAAAATAATATATAAAGTAGAGTATTTATAGAATCATCTTAAATCCAAAATAGTATAAATATAATACTGTAACAAAATATATACAATCATCAACTAAATAAGTTAGTACCACATAGAAACCCATATGGTAACAAACCGCATAATATACATATATTAAAGTATTTTATATAGTCTGTAACAAAACAAATATATGACTTACATAAGCGAATAACCATATTATAGGAAACCTGATATCAACAAATATAAGCTGACCCATATTAAAATATAAAACACAAAATATATATATTTTTATTAAAAATGAAAGATACTTATTCTATAGTATGTTCCCTTCAAAATGTCGCATACATAATTCAAAATATTAACATGACTTATAAGCTGTGAGGAAGATCAAATAGAAACTATATATAAATATACATTGTCATGTTATGAAAATAAACTTTTGAAAAAATAGTATCCAATACTTATATAAATAGTATGTATATCACAACTAACAAAACAAAAAAAAACATGTAATTACGAATATAAATCAAAACATATATGTGCTTACACGCCTATACCTCACTGATCAAACAAAAGCAACCGGAAGACGAGGTGATGGTTTTAATTCGATGAGGAGGTTTGGAAGAAAGGTGAAGTGGCGGATGCAAATAATGGTGACAGCCGCATGCTTCAGTTTGCTTTTTTTTCAAAGAAAAAGTAGGGAGGGGAACGAACAGATCTAGAGAAAAAGTGAAGTGAAAGCGAAAATAAATAGGGATGAACCGCATGTTTTCAGGCAAATATAACGGAAGAAAATGAATAGGCAACCAAATTTTAAGTGAATAAATAAATAAAAGTGATTGTAATGGTCAACCCTTGATTTGGTGAAAATAATTGTAGCAATTAATAAAATAAATAAATAGCAACGGTCACGTTGCTTGATTCAGCTGACCCATAAAAGCAAATTATTTAAAATTTAAACGGTAGGAAACGTAAAAAAAACGTACCACCATAAAATGAAATTGATAACGTCTGTGCATTGATTCTGCAATATTTATTAAAGCAATTGATTGATGCGCTATAAATTTGAACGGAAGGAAAGAGAAAAGTCACAATTAAGGATAAGCTTTAAATTTTTAATAAATACAAAATGTTTCTAAGTTTATACGTTTATAACTTTCCAGCTGTAGTGTATATATATAATGAATGGTCATAAAGAAAGAAGTGGAAACAGGGAGCGTAGGAAAGGAAAGGTTAGAAAAATAAAATTTTCTTGAGAAATGAATATTTGCGTGAGTTATATAGGTTTGATCAGAGAGGTAGCGTGATTTAAGGAGAAGAAAGAACGGCAATAAATCAACTTGCTTTGAAATGGAAAGGAAATTAAACTATCATTGATTTTTAATGAGCAGTTATAGGCAAGAAATAAGATATTGATTTTAAAATATAAAAAAGGCCACGATTTTGATTGAGCACAGATTTTTCTTGTTATACACGGTTACTAGATTTTTAACAAATTTTAAGCAAATGGGTTTTGAAATTAAAGTAGAAGAAACGGTCAGCTAAGATTAGATTTTGGAATAAGATTTTTAAACAATATTGAATGCGTTTAAAATTTAAAGCTCGCGTTGATGGGAACAATGGCAAGAAATTAAAAAGGCGAACGGTTATAAAATTTGTAAATAATGTTCCTATTAAATCAGGAGAGTAAAAGGAAAGTGAATAAAATTAGAATGCGTACAACAGACGCGGTGATTTTTGTCCAAAAAAAATGAAAATAACGGATTTAAATTTTATACGTTTTCTTGTATGTGTATATACATTATTTATTCCATCAAATAACGCGCCTTTTAAACGCGAAATTAAACAGTTTATTTATACACAAAGTTTTGGAAATTTATTACTTATATAAAAATATGATTTGTTTACACATTTACTAAGAAATTTATATTCAAAAATGTATATAAGTAAAATATAAAATATTAAATTTTTAAAAGTATAAAATCAATTTTTTTTAAAGAACAAAAGGTGAAATAAACGTTGTTACGAATATATTAAATTAAACCAAAAGATTAAAAATTAAAATTTTAAAGATTTATAACTTCAAAAAAAAATGTTAAGTTTTAACCAAAATAAGAATTTTAGAATTTTCACACTAATAAAAATCTTGGGTGATTATTTATAATTAAATTTAGACAATCAAATTGTCGAAAAATAAAATCCCAGAGTTATAAACAAAGAATAAAATATTGCTAAAATTTAGGTTGTTACAGCTGATGTGGGACATAGAGGAGCAGTGAACGTGCAAGCATGGTGAAATAGGAGTGTGGAAATGAAGGAACGGGTGGGTTTCAAACTTGGAGAGGATGAACAGGTAGAAAAATATAAACTAACTTTTATTATATATTTTTTCAGATGAATGAATAGAACCAAAGGAAGAGAAAGGGCAGAAAAATAAAAACGAACCAGTATATTATAAATTTAAACTAGGGGAATAGTGAAGATCACTGGTTGAATTTCAAAAAATATTTAATAGCTAATGACCATTGGTTTACATATTGGGTAAATATAGGGCCATATGGAAACCAAAAAGGCCCAAAACGAGTACTGATACGGCTAACCGTTTCGTGGATTTTGTCACGCACTAGACGCTAAAATGCATAAATGAATATACTACGCAGATCAGCACGATGAGACGAATAGAATGCTTTACAGATATGAGTGACACGACCCACCTATCAAAACTTGAATTTTGCTGCCAAAACCGCTGCATGCTTTTTGAATTGTGTGGGGGTTGACTGCTAGGGAATAAGGCTTGGATCTTGCATTTTCAATAATATGAGAAGGTAAGGACACTAAACTCTTGTTACATGCTTTTGGAAATAATAAATATTGCGAAATCATTAATTCTTTCTAATATCTTTTATTAAATAGATGTAATTTATAATAGCTTTACGGTGATTTTCAAATGATACTTACGTTTATATAATTATATAGATCTTAATTGGTTAATTTTTTAAAAAAATGTAAGGTAATGCTTATCGTAAACTAGATATGTACTCAGACATGAGCACAGGCATCGACATTTTCCTTTTCTTCTTCTCCTACTCTGTCTAAAGAAATGACACACCCACTCTTGCATTAAAAAACCATTATCTCCAAAACCATTACGAATAAACCAATGCGAACAACTACAAAGTTGTTCGCCTTAGCCTCTAATTAATTTTAAAAATATTCATATGTTGTTTCGTCGAGTAGGTGGCTGTAATTTGTCGATCACTGTGAATTGTCGAATGTTGACATTTTTTTGACCATCATGAGTCAATGAATGGAGTTCATGGCTATGTTCATCCAGGCAAATCATGATTTTTGGGGCAATTCGTAGGATTTTGGGTGGTGTGGTTGTGTCGTGGTGATTAGATGAACTATTTTCGACCATTTAGCAATTTCAAGTGAGGAAGTGATCTAGGGGAGGGATGGTTATGACTGGGAGTAGCCTTAGTTCGAGGTGGAGGCATGGCAATAGTCGTAGACGATGCGATGGTCCGGCGGTTCGAGCTTAGTTTAGGGTCCTAGGGTTTTTGATTTTTGGGTCGCATCTTTTGGGTTGGCAAAGGCGTTGGGGGTGGTCGTGTTAGCCATTGAGTTGGTTGGAATTGCGTACTTGGGTGATGGTTCTAATAGAGGTGGCGACATGGTCTGGAGATGGCAGGGGTGGCGGCGTAGGGGAGATGAACGAGGTGCGTTCATTTTAAACCTAGACGAGCATTTCGATTTTTTAGGAGACGAGGGCTTCGGATTTTGCTAAGCGACGCCGGAGGGGGTGGCTATCGTGCCATTGTGATGAGCTCGAGATGAGAAGCGTGCTGATGGTCATAGATCTGTGGTCGGTGGTGAGGTTGGCGATGCAACGTGCACTCATACTTGATGGTGCATTGGGGTTTGAAATTTGGGGTTCTTTGAATTAAAGAAGGGGGGAGATGAGGTAATGCCTATTTCGGGTTTTGGTATTAGGACTTGGGCTTGTGGATGTGGGGTGTGGGTAGTTTAAATACTTAGTATATTGATTTGGTTAATTAATTTGTGTTAACTTTAAAAAGGTTTAACTTCCTCATACAAGGTTCGTTTAACAGACGATTTCGACGTATGATTCATATTAGTTAGCAAATACATTAGTATAATTATTTGACACTGTTGAAGTGTAAATGTAACGGATCGGGATTTTCGACCCTCGAAAATTGACATCAATACGTCCACTGTATAAAATGCTGAGCAGTCGAGTGCAAAAAATACCAGCTCGTTAGGGGTGAAGAAGAAAAAGGTAGAAGAAAAGAAACAGAACAACATAGAATCTCACAATCGCAAAGGAATAAAATATAATATATAATAACAGATTTTGAATATAAGAACTGTACCGTTAATATACATACCTCTATCAGAGTACAACAATTTAGTACATCAAATCTGAATAGTTTAATAAATTTTCCTTACACAGTGGAATAATAATCAAGTGCGAAAGTACGCCATGCCATCCAGAGCTCCATAGCATCCTACCCTGAATTTGTAATGCTCGGTCTGGCCCGAGCATTATAATAAAATAACACCAATGTCAGTCTAGAAAACCAGCGTGAGAGAACACGCTTAGTTTGAATTATTAACTTGTCAAAGTCCATTGAAAAACAACGATATCTTGTAAGACCACGTCACAAACAAACACGATGGTTTTTTCCCTTACGGTAACCAAAACACTTTATAGAAAATCCAGTGATACTACAATAGTGTCTAAATACAAATACTTTTTCAAGTAGCTGAAATTATTACATTAATTAAATTCCAGCATACTAGGCTCTACAAACAAAACTGTAAGCTCGTATTGGAGAATGGATTCCAATGAATGACAGGGCCAATGGGATACCGTCCGTCACAGTACACCCTTAGAACCATGTACCGAGGATCACGCCAGATGCCCTGCTACACAAGACTGGCCTACCCCTAACCTGGATAGACCGAATACGTTATCACTTCGGGTGTTCCCATCCTTACCATCGAGCGCTTCTTCTTCGTATATACACATATCTAAGACAAATAGGGTTTCCGAGGATATCTAGAAAGGTGATAACATACCCTACTTGGGTGCGACTCACTTAGCCTTGCTGCATTTCCCCTATTTTAGTCATTTCCGGTTGATGAGGCTCGAGGCTAAGCGTTACATTTCAAGGAACAATTTCACTTAGAATGCTCATCATTCTTTAATGACTATGTTCTGATAGCATTCGTCCATACAAGTTGCCAAGGGTCTCAACAAACCGAAACACTATCTTCATCATCTTCAAGGTATTCAATTGTAACGTTCAAACCGGATTGAAGTGATTTTCGGATAATTAAATCCGATCCCGCCACTACGAAACGATTAACGAAAATTAGCCAAAATTTATCATCAGTTATTTAACTATCAATACACATCCATAAGCAATCATTAGGCTTTATCAAAAAAAATCCCATAATTTATTTCAAAGATACCATTATAAGATATTACTTTCCATACCTAAACATTTTGAAAACAATTTTCAAATTCCTTTATTATTTGATGGAATATTCTACCCTTTTCCAACACTTAGAATTTTTTTCCCACTTCATCTTATATTCATCAATAATAAAGTATTCTACTTATCCCCTATTCCTTTTTCTAAAAAGATTTACAATTTATTTGTAAATTCTCTAACTCGTTCACACGAATTTTATAAATTCCGAAATTCTTTAACTGATTCCCTTCAATATTTGCAAAGTCAATCATAATTACTTATAATTCCAATTTCCCTTTCTACTTTTTTAATGAATTCCATTTCATTCTTCAAAGTTCACTTTTATTTAACCTCTTCGAAAATTCTCTTACTTTTCTTCCCAATTCTATTTAAATATTCTCTTGTAAATCATATTTACTGAATAATTCCATTTCCGGGCTTCCGAGAAGGTTTACAAATAAATTTAAAACATTTTCAAAACTTTATACACACACACACACACACACACACATACATATGTAAATAAAAATAAAATTTAAAGAAAATAATAATAATTCGTTTTAAAGACAATTTCAAATAATAATTTAAAATATTTGAACCACTTTCTTATAACATCACTTTTTCAAAGCAGTTTTAAACATTTAGGATTTTATTAAAATAGATATTAAGTACTTAAAAATTCACTTCTGAAATATTTCCCTACCAACTAACCTTGAAATTCATATAGTTTAATAAATAAGAATTTTCCTTTTAAAACAAAAGTTTAACATATCGATAAATAAATTTTTAAATCTCAATAACCAAATTTCAATTTATAAATCTTTCCGATTACCATCACATTACTTTCATTCCGGTCTCCTTAACTATTTCACTTTCAAATATTATCTACTATTTTTCTCACCCTATTTCCTTATTCCAATATAAATTCTTCCCATAAATTTATATTCCCTAATTATCATCCGATATCACTTTCCTTCATTTATAAACTACGTTTATAAATTTTCTGTAACTCCTTGAGTCTCACTAAAATAATCTCCCTTATAAAATTCCATTTCTAAAGTTCAATTTCTTATAAATCTCTTACCCATCTATTTTTAATATCAATTTCAACCTCTTTCTATATTTTTCGAATATCATTTAAAAACCCAATCTATGAAAATTCTTTTATATAATTCATTTAAATTTGTTCATTTAAAATATTTTTCAGCATTATTTAATATGATCAAAATTTTACCAATTCTTATTCAACTCGACCTCTTTTAAATAATCTGATTTTCGATTTACATATTTTTATATTAGAAATCTCCTTTAATTCCTTAAAAATTTTGAAATAATATTTATGGTATTTAATATATCCAAAATTAATTTCCATGTTATTTTAATACTTAAAATTTTACAACACACAAAAATCCAGCAATTTATATATATGAAAAATTCTAATATATTTGAGGAATCTAGTTGCATCCCTCCAACCTGTTTCCCTACATCCACAGATGTTAGACAAAAATACCAATTCCACTTCGAGGGTGATATCATGGTATATAGGATCATCTGCTTTTATGCGAGGCGCATAGGGTCTCATCCGCTATAAAATGTGGGAATATTACTCTAATACTAATATATATACTCCTATATATATAAATATATAGTCATCCACAGATAATTATAAATTTATCGATCAATTAAATCAAGCGTCAATTAATTTAAAATTTAAACATTTCAATTTAAAAGTGGTAATCCAAATGAATGAGTGAGGGATTCTCCCCTTGGTTTTTAATTGTAATCCATTCTGATTTTTAACTCAATCTCGTAAATTCTCCCGCTACAATCGAGCTCGCCCTTTTTTCTATACCTCGAATAGATAAATTACAAATTTTATTAACATCGGGATAACTAAATTAATTAAATAAAGATTAATTAAAAATTTCAAAACTATTTAACTGATTTAAATTTACCTCTTCACTAATCACCTACGGCCACCTATTGCCGCCCACAATCCATTACCAGCCACCGCAACTTTCGGCCAAGACAGCCTAGCCATCCAACATCATCTTTAATCCATGTCACCGCCGCCTGGACCTCCCCTGGCCAAGACGCATGCGAACGAGCCAAAGCTCCCAAACCCACGAACGCATCAGCAGCCCTCACCATCACGACCTCGATCACTCAACGTAACTCTCACCCAAACAGCACCTCCCATCGCCCCCTCGCTCCTGTTTCCCTTTCGCGATCGCTGCGACTTCATCACGTCCCCACTCCACCATAGGTGAACCCACGAATGGCCAACGCGTCGTTACTCCCTTCCAATGCTTCCACCGCCTACGCGCACACCCAAGCCCACGTGCGCGTGTACAAGCGCCTTCGCCAATCCCCAACATCATCAACTCCTCCTCCACCTCTCGACTCCACCACACCTGCGCGCGCATTAACGCGATGCAGTGCTCGAGCTTCACCCTCTTCCACCTTCACGCGCATGTAGCCTCGATTTCATCTAACCTCACCGATTCTGCATTTTTTTCTTTCTTTAGATAATTTTTTTCTTTTCGTTCGAATAAATTCAAAAATTTGGGTTGGACCGATAGGATAAGGGATGCATGATTTATGAAAAGAGATAGCATGTTTGAACAGCTGCGTGTTATAGGGGCAAGGTGATTGATTATTGACAGGTTATAATTTTTTTTTATAAATACTCCATTTAATGCAACTTAAAATCCCGATATCCTATCGATACATGCCACTAGGCGTTTATAATGTTATTCCCCTATTCCAAACGCAATGGAAACGATTTCGAGTCCTAATTCGATCGTATGGAGAAGACAGCTTCTTAGACCCAATTTATATCGAATTTGCGGTATAAATTTCAACGCGTTTATATACCGTACGTCCAACCGAGAACTCCAAACGCAACGAAATTAGAAATCCGATAATAATACACTATTTCAGATTCAATGGAGCTGGTTTCGTCGAATTCCGAGACTGTGCCTCGAAAGACTATTTTTAAACATCAATTTGAACCAACTATTTTTAAAATTAAACAAATCGCTTTTAAATTTAATTTTAAAATTTTTATTATCTTCATTATTATTAATATTAGGTTTACAAGCCAAATTATTTTTATCGGGCTTAAAACTCCAAATTCATTGTTTTAACCAATATTCAATTATAAACTTCAATAAATAAACTATCCAATAAATTGCTATATTTAAACTCTGAATGTATTTTATAAATAACAACAATTTTCATATTCAAAATAAATCTGTAATTCAAATTCAATATTAAAAACCATTTAAATATTCACAATTTACCGTCGAAAAATCCAGATCGTTACAGTAATATAGTGATAAAATAAAGCCGACAGGGTACAATTACGACGTCCTAAATGATAAAGTAATACTATACCGCATTGATGACATCTGGTAGTGGAATAAAACATTGTTCTACTATATTTAAACTGAATGGATTATTTTGGACATCTATTTAGCAGAATAAACTCATATTCTACTATTATATTAATTTGGACATCTAGTCAAGTACTAGTTAATTAATATTGGATAAGTGAGGTATTAGCCATTGACTGCTAATTGTCGATTTTATTACATACATGCTTACTAATGTAAATACTAGAAATTGGACTTGAAAATGTAATTTAAAAAATGGTATCTTGTCTAAGTGCCATTGTGGTCGCTAAGCCTCGTTCCGAATTTAAAATGCTATGGATTTACATAACTTCCATTTTGTAACAATTTAAGGCTAAGTAATTATATAATTATAAAAGATTTTAATTATATTTTTAATGTTGTTTAAAGATATTTAATTATTTTATTAATGACGTTTAAATTGATTAATTATTTTGATTAGTGATGTTTTAAGTTAATTAATAAATTTATTAGTGATGTTTAAAGTTAATTAATTGTTTTATAAAAGGGAATTTTATAAAGGAATGAGATTCGATTTTGATAAATAATCCTTCTTAAGGCAAAGGGTTTGGGTTTAGAGTAAATAATGTTTTTAATGATATTTGTTTGTGGCCCATTTAAATATGAATATGGAAAAAAATGAAATCTTTCTTAAGTTTTTGTTTGTATATTGTTTCGTTGAGATAAATATATGGATATATTTTCTAAGTATTAAAAGTATAATGGTTTTTGAATATACTTTTGCCAGTGAGATAAAATATGAATTTACTTTTCAAGTATTGAAAGGAGTATAAGAGATTTGTGAATATTAACTTTTGTGAATGTATTTTGAATCAAATAATTTTAAAAAGATTTAACCAATGAAAGATTAATTAAAAGAGGCTTAGTGGATCCCACATCGAATTTAACCCTAGAATTGATTTGATTGTTTATTTGACAGTTAAATAACCAACTATCAAATTTTGACCAAATATAACTTTGGAAATAACTAGGAAAGCACGGATGTTATATGGCACAGCCATCTTCGATAATGTTGTATTGTGCGTATAAATATCGTTTTGATCTCCTAGGACAAATGGTAAGAAAATCCGTCCGCTTAAACGGTTAGGATATAATCTCTGCTCTTATGAATTGTTTGGTTATTTCTAAAAGAACCATAGTTGAGTATGCCGAAAACTATCAATTTAGTTTTGGAGCGACCGGTAAATGGAGGAGTGTAATTATATGAGAAGACTCGAAACTGTAATCACTCCAAAATCATAAACGTGTTCGACACTTTGTACGAGTTTCAAGGACTACTTGCTACTAATCCCATGGGTAATTCCAAAATGGATGTAGTAGAAGTAGTGCCTTCCGTTTATTCATATCCTAACAATCTGTACGAATGGATGCTAACATTGCATTATTGCTTAGAGGGCAGCCTTAGTATACCAAGTGAGATTTTCTAGGAGAGAAAAAAGGTAATCATAACCTCACAAGTCTCATAACTCGATAATGGCTAAAACATGGGCTATGCGATAGAACTATGTGGTTTGCTACCATTAGAAGCATCATTCCTCGATCTAGATTTGATATGTATATACTTTGGTATGCGTGCGCATGGAAAGAGTGAGACTATGCAACAGTTCCACAGCCTTGGTGCCCGGAGGATAATGTAATCCAGTATGTTATGTTAAAGGGGTAGCCAGCTTTGTATTGGCAGGGGTGCATCCTCGAATTACGCTATGTGGACCGTAGATACATAATGATTTTTCCCGGTTTCCCTAGGAAACAACTGTACCATAGGGCAATCGCTATACCCGGGCGGATTACACCAAAAACGACCATAGATCGCAGTTACGAAATGGTTTCACCGAGTTCCTCCAAATAACATCTGTAACCGTAAAACTTCACAGCCCTGCGAATTTCGCTATGCAGCCGAATCAAAGGAAACTCGTGAGTATTATGTTTAAACAACCTATATCGATTAGGACCCATTTTTGGATCCACCCAAGTCCATCTGGGATCAAATCAAAGAATCAATAGAATGTATCTATAATGTGGCCACAAAGTAGATAGTCAACAGAAGGTACTTCCCATATCTTCAATTTCAAAATCTATATCGTACTGCACTTGCTACCTTTTCAAATCATCAATTTCGAATATATCATTCTTATATAAGTTCCATTATATACAAGATTTCATCTTGCAATCGAATACTTTCCAAAATCAGTACTCTCAAATAAATCAAAATCTTTCTTATGTAATTTCTGTGGTATATAAGATTTATCTCTTCAGATCGAATATCTTCCAAAATCACCTTATACTTATACAGCATCCATCTTATATAAGAATCAAAAAAATTTCTCAAAATCAATTACGTTGCATGAAGAGCCATATGGGATTTAACATATTTGCTTTATAAAAGGTTTCGAATTTAGGATAGTTTTGTATATAATATAGTTTCTAAAATAGTTTTGTATATAAAATAATTTGTAAAATAGTTTTGTATGTAAAACAGATTTGTGTATAAAATAGTTTGTAAAATAGATTTGTATATAAAATAAAATAAAAATAGTTTTGTATATAAAATAAAATAAAAATGGTTTTAAATCAATAGTAGTTTGCATAAACAATTCCAACTTATATTACAAAGGATATCCAACCCAATAACTTTCAATTTCGGCGATAAAGCATATCAATTATATCAGAACATAAGATGTACATATGTCATCATCATGCAATATCATATTTGTTTGCTCGCTCGGTCACACAAGTTCGCTTTCGAACTTGCATTGTTCATTCGGCTTCCTTAATGCGGACTTCGATAAGGTTCTCCTAATTAGAAACAATCATTCTTCTTGCATAGCCATATACTATGATAGAGAATTTTAGAATCAAACCAAAATCCATATCAAATATTCGCCATCAAGAATCGAATCGAAAATTCTAACACGAAATGGTGTAATTCACCTCGAACTTGTGTACTCAAATCCGAATCAAATTGAATATGCGATTAAAAAATATATGTACAACTTACGCATTTATTCCAATTTGTTACATCAAATTACATTTTAATTTAAATTCATTATTTATCTCATTGCTTAACACAAATATAACTTCATACTTTAATATTTGTTTCATAGAATTTCCCCATTTAATATAAAACATTAATATATTCATTCTCATAACATTGCTTATATTTCTCTTCATTTTCAGTTACACTCATTTTCACATGTGATATTTCCCATTTAATACTATATTTACTTGCGAATTATTTCATAAAAAATTTCCTTAAGTTTATAACCCATTTATAAAGTATTAACTCCTTTTATAAGACCTTACTTGAGTTTAAAAGTTATCACAACTTTAATTATAACCATTTATTGCAACATCCATTTATTTCATAAACAGTTTACAAGTCATGACTCTATTTATAATCATTTCACTTTTATTTCATATTTTTTTGTCCAGTTAGTTTTCACCTATGATTTCAGCAACCATTTTTTAAGTTGAATATTATTCGATATTCATATGTTATAGAATTCCAATCATCAATTTTTAAATTTACTTCAGTTTCGTATTTACATAAAGTCATGTCTATATAAAATCGGCTTCCTTTCAAAAATTGCTTCGTAAGTAACTAAGTTTTAAAACCACAATTTCTTTTCAAAATCAAATATTTTACAAAAAAACCTTTATACATAAATAACCTTAAAAAAATTCACTTCATAAACATTTCTCAAACATTTTCATTATAAAAACTTTTCAAAACTAGATTTCACATTTATACATAATTAAATTTGCATTCAAAATCATTTTGCAAATAAACAAGGTTTTATAAGTATTTACGAAGTCCAAAGCATTTCTTAATAACTCAATTTCATTTAAAGCAGTTCAAAACCAATTTCCTCCTTATATAATACAAAATAATCATATTTACTCTATTGATCAAAATGTTTAACATTTTAAAACTTATCTAACTTCCATTTACCATTACTTTTAAATTTTCAAAATAAACTTTCATATAACTTTTCAAAATACTTTTGTACTTTCCGAAAATGCTTGGCTTTAAAAAATAATTCTCAATTTGGAAGCGTTCGACTATTCAAAATAGTCGGGAAAGTCATATTCCAATTCGAAACTGGAAATCAGCAATCAATCATCTCAACGAGATGCATGATTAATCATCAATCAATCCTAATGTATAGGTTACATGTGTTCATAATGTAATTCAATTCAAAATTCGAGAAGTGAACACGGGGTTTATTCCAAATCGTTTGAAACAAATATGTACATTTTTTTTTCGAATATCAAATCATACTTCAGCGATCTGAATCAAATCTGTTTCATTAAACTAACGAGTAGCAAAGCTGCTAAAGTGGCCTCCTCCACTTTGAAACTCAAAAATGAATGGCGATGATGCGGCCTTCCTCATCGCATTTTCTCTAGCAACAGAAATGAGTTCTACACTTTTTATTTTCTTCGGAAACAGTTTTGAAAATAGTTTTGAAAACATTTCTTATTTGGAAAAAATACTTTTCAAATAGTATAACATATTTTTCAAAATCTGAAATCAATTTCAAGAATCCGAAATTCAAATTCTCAAATTTTCAGTTTGAATTTCTTTTCAGTCTTAAATCAAATTTATATATGTCATTTCTCATATAGAATCATTTCACAATTGAATATGTTTGCTTAAATTAAATATACGACTTTTAATGAACTAATTTTTCCAAATTATTACCAATGTTTACTAGAAATTGGTATTTATTCAACAAATTTGTCATGGATATATTATTTACAATATTTTCCCAAGGGATTTCAAAACATGCTAAACTTCATCCCTTTTCAATTCTTAAAACTCAAAGGTTCCTAATTTAACAGGTCAAACTTATAATATACTCAATTCTTCATCTCTTTTTTTCTTTAATCCTAGAGTTTTGAGTTATAATAAGTTTAAAATACTATATGTATATATATACACGAAATATAAATAAGTTCTCTCAACTCTTAACTCATTCTGGAGTACTGCAGACCCTATCTCTAATGTGTTAATCCTAACGAAGCTAAGGTTCTCGCTTAATCTTCAGCTCTAATATCAAGTGTGATGACCCGCCTTTTTAGTCAATTCAAATCAACAAAAAACCACACATGTCCGACTAGAATCGTTCAAAAAGACGAATTATCAAGTGGTTTTATTTGCAAGAAAAGAAAAGAAGAAGAGAAAAGAACAATACATAGAATCTCACAGCTGAAGGATAAAATATAATAATAACATAATTACAAAGTTGTTTATCAGTATACATTTGATTCCTATTCAATATTACTAGAGTTATACATTTAACCGAACATGTCAATATGGTGCAACGGAATAAATAATAACAGATATGATATACCAAATCTTCGACTTCGTCCTTCAAAATAACTGTCTTCGATAACTGAAAAACTCGGTCTGACCCGAGCATAATGAAAAACAAAACACTCAAGTCAGGACTATATATCCTTATGTATGTAAATTCAATTGAGAGTAAATGCGAGCACATCATTATAATTAATAAATTCATATAACATTAGAATGGGAATTTATTCTGTTAAATAATGTCACTAATGAAGTATGATAATTTAACTATGTAAACTGTAATTAAGTTCAATAACTAATTTATCATTTTATCCAATAATTTTACTAATATGTTCTATTTGTTAACACGAATCTAACTTCGAAATCCACGGGTTAAACAGATTCTGTTTGGAGAAGTTATATCATTTCATAGTTTACCATTTTAAACTAATACACAAACTAAATTATGAATTCTGACAAAACAGCCGAACAAAGCCCAGGCACCAAGGCCCAAAGCCCCATGCACCCTTCTTCTCATTTACATTTCCAATGCCTGTACAGGCCTTTCTACATCACATTTTTGCTACTCTCATTTCCTCTCCTATTTTCTTATTGCCTAAAGTACATGCCTTCACATCTCCTATGTACCTAGACACCACGTACACATTTGTCCACCTTCATCACTTCCAAAAATCAAATTAGCAGAGGCATTTATAAACGCCTCTTAAATTTCAATTAGAGGCTAAAAACAAAATATATTTGCCCCTACAACAATGACAGGCAGAAGAATATCTGCCCCCAAAAGTGTAGCCTCTATTGTTAAATAGAGGCAAATTTATTTTTTAATTTGCCTCTATTGTATGTGGACCCAAACACCAACAGAACTACACTAAAGACTATTACATGAGCCTCTAAAAAATTTGAAACAATTGAGGCTTATATCAATGCCTCTTATATAAAATTAGGTACGGTAGTTTAACAAATATGGAGGCATTTGTAAATGCCTCCATTGAATACAACATTAAATTCAGATATTTAATCTGCTGCGTGTAGAAATATAATCGGTATTTCATTGAAGTTAAAGCAAAAGAGAATATAAGTCACATTTCAACATATACACACAAAAAGAACACAAGCAGCAAGTTAGATAACAAATAATACTCCACTGCAGCATGTTCAACAGTCAAAAGCCTCTGTACTATAGGAAACGTAAAAAACTGCATTCAATTCCCATTTCAAACCGCATAAAAAACATGAAACACAAACAGCAAGTTAAATAACAAACAATACTTCATTAAGCATGTTCAACAGTCAAAAGCCTATGTACTACAGACACGTAAAAAAATACATTCACTTCCCATTTCAAACAGCAAAAAAAACATGAAATTTTGGATCCATATATACATAATTCATAAGTACCTTGACTAAACCACTTACATAACAAGGAAACTAATAGCAACATAACAAGTTTTTTAAAACTACCTGCTTACTTGATGCGGCGACATGAGTTGTTGTAGAAAATCCGTATCACTTAGGGTTGATGTGAAATTCCCCAAAGGACGAGAAATTGGTGCATATAAAGGTGTATGATATGGATGAGGATAGTAAAAAGGACCATTTTAGGGATATGCCGACTGTAGATGTACGAGAGACTGATGTCGTGGTGGCGAATTATTTTGCGTAGGCATTTGATGTTGGACGGGCGATTGATGTTGGACGGGCGATTGATGTTGGACAGGCGATTAATGTTGCATGGATAGGTGAACTGGATTTAAGTGTTGTCCGCAAGAAGTATCTGGATTAGAAGACTGATCCTGTGAAGATAAAATCATACGTCGCAACTCATTAATCTCCTTCTTTTTCTGTTCATACATTTCCCATAGGTCAAGATATTCCGACTGCAATGATGCATAATCTCTTCCTTTTCGGGATCTACGAACAGATGAAACATGTTGAGTTTGTTGCACCCATGGAACCATGCTTGGTGCTACAACTTCTCCATAGCATCGAACTCTACCACCGGTCTCATAACGTCTTACAGACACATATGCTTGCAATCTCAATTCCGGCATCTCCTCACCATGAGTACCAACTAATTCCCTTAGCTTTTGGGATAAAAGTGCTTGTAAAAGTAAATTATTAATGAGAAATTTTTAAATAAAATGATCATCTGACAAGTTAAAAATCAAAAGAAGCCATCAATCAAAGTCAGTCAAGGTGGTAAGATAAAATACTAGTGCTAAACAACCAAGTCTTGTCTTTATCTCTATTTTTCATGATGATGCGTTATTCTTTTTCTCAATCTGGGTCTATTAATCCATATACAATGGAAGCCCTCCAACACATCTTTCTTTATTATTTTCAAAGTTGGTAAATATTTCAACAAGACATTTCAGATAGTCAACTACAATTTAAATGCCTTAATGTTCAATTTTAAAGTAATCTTAAATGTATTTTTGGTCCACTTTGGTGGTTTAAAGACGGGGTAAAAAAAGAAAAATAGCTTGTTTTGAGTCAGATAACACTAATCTGCTTAATATTATGTGATGCCCTTTCAGAGGATAGAGTAATATGTAGTATAAGGCGCATTTTCGTTTTTGTTGAAAAATGATGTACTTCATGTCCCTCCTGTTATTCGAATTAATTGCTTCAGCATACTCTGAAATAATTACTTATGACCTGTTTTAGAACGAACATCATTTCTGCTGTTTTAATTACATTTTATTTTTTGCAGAGTCTTGTTGTTGTAGATGATAACAATACATGCACGAACAGTGTATTATTTCTTCATTTTGTTAGTTCGGTAGAGCTAACAGTAGAGCGTACACAACAAAGAGGAAAAAAAAATCAGACTCGCATATCCCTTCTTTAATTTAAATATGCAATACATGCATGTTATATGAGCATATATCTTATGATTTGTTAGAAAAATACGTTTCATGTTCCTAACTATTATAAAACATTTAGTCAAACACACTTATCATGTTTGTTTATGAGCAATGAAGTGATAAAGAGAAAAACTCATTTGCCAAAAAAGCAAGTAGACAAACATGGTAGCATCTTGCCTTAATTTAATTAATTACAATATTAATAAAATCTCAGATCGGTAAACTATTTTCAAATGTATAGCCAAACCTAAATCAGCCACAGAGGCTACCGGGAAGAGTGACCAAAAAGTAATATTATTAAATTCTATGGAAATGGTGTACTTATAGTGCAGTATACATATTATTTAGTTATCGCACTTTGTAAAAAGAAGATAAAAATAACTAGATTAATATCTCTTACCCCTGTATGCTCAGATGTGTCGTCAATCCAGCTTCTATCTTTATCCTTTCTTGTATGAACCAAATCAAATGCTTCAATAAGATCAGGTTCATGACCATAAATTTGTTTCTGTTCCAAGGTAGTAGCATTATGAGAATATAAAAATTATATTATAATCCTATAAATCATGTGGTGGCATAATAAGAATATATGATATATACTATATTCGAATGTATTGCCTCTTAATTATAACAATGTACTTGGTAAAGAAAATAAAGTTCGTGTAAAGAAGTGGTTACTTACAAATCTAGCATGGTGTCTTATGAAGGACCTTGAGCCACCTGTGTGACTCATTTTCAACTTCTTGCGGTTCTCAATATTTTTGTCAACCTTTATCTATTATTCACAAAACAGTAAAAAAGAAATAGCGAATAACAACATAGGTATAACATGTACCAAACCGAAACATATATAGAAGAATAAGAGTAAGAGATAGTTACTTTATTTTTATGGTCGTTATCCCAATAGTTTACCATTTTCCTCCATTGTTTGCTATCCACACGATCATCTCCACACATTAAGCGCGATGGTGTGCCAATATATGGAGTGCAATTTTTTTTTTAATTCGTCTCTATTTTTTCTCACTCTTTTGGCTAGACGTTTTAGTAGTACATGATGAATTATGGGGATATGGGTTATGTCTTCAGGACGCCAGTCTATTGTATCCTTTAAGATATAAATATTTTATGTTAAACATGGAAAAATTGACGAAATCAAAGACAAAAAAAATAAGAATATAATTTGAAATGACCAATTCTAATTCAGCTTGATAATCAGACAACAATATCATTGTAGAAGTAATAATGTAATATAATAAAAAGCTACAATACTTGCAAAATCCTATTGAAGTTTGTTAAAACAATAAAAAGTATACTGTTGTCCGATAATACAAAACTATTATATAAAAGGCTATTAAAAAATTCTTTGATTTAATCAGCGAAAGAAATTCTCAACTGATGAAATTGCAGGACTTTCAATATTATAGGTATGAAATTGACTTGTAAGATTACTATAATGTGTACATCACTATTATTGAGGTTAGTTTTTGTAATGGATTATTTAGTGATTAATTTAAACATTTTATGCATCTGCACTAGTGCACTACAACATAGACACAATAAAATCCACATTATCTTAGTAATTGTCTAAACTCCTATTTTATCAAATGTGACAACTCTACTATAATTAAAAATAATAAATCGTGGCAGAAACAATATATAATTGTAGGATCGAAATAATTGTGATTGTTATTTTTGATCTCCATATTCTTTGACTGAAATACTATTACTTGTAAGTTTTGCAACATTGAGTATGTTTTGTTCAGCCAGAGTTCATGCACATTTAGTCTTTTATGTCCAGGAATAAGTTTCAGCTTAAGAATATATCACTTACTAATCCATATTTTAAAAGCTACCATAAAATATGAAGATGAATAACCGATATTCATAACACAAAAAGCCATTTCCCAATATTAAGTAAAATTTAAATAGATTCATCATACTGATATTATTTTCCACATGTTTTCCAAAAAAGCATCATCTTGGGATCGCCAGTCTTTTGGAGAAAGAGGAATAAGTTGTAGTTTCTCGCCAAACTACCTAAGTACCTTGCTAATTTGGCATCTTCTAGAACAATGCACAAACCATCCATTGTAAACTCAATTTTTTCTTTTCTGGATTTACCCAATGTTGGTTTATTATAGCCACGCCCTTTTCAACTCTTTGACCCTGCCAAATTAACAATATAATATTTTCAATAATAATAGGCTGCTAAACCAACAACATGTCATAAGCTGCTTCTACAATGGTATTATTTCAGGCACATAAATTAATCCGTTAATAGTGTTGCTTTACGGCCAAAAATAGCACTTTCAACTTTTATAAACTAATTCCATTAAAATGATCAGTATTACACAAAAGATAATGATATGTCATGAACAAAATATGAAAATACCATTGTTTTGAGAGTCGTCATCTTCATGCATGCCATCATCCAAAGGATTCATTTCGTCCGAATGAGAAGTTTCAGAGCTGCTCGTCTTAGTAATTGTAAAATAAAAGGTAATATACCAATATTGTACTTTTAAATAAAAGGAAAGGATAATTAGTGTAAGCTAATTTATAATAAGTGATTATACATAATAAATCTAACAATCAATTTGTACTATGGTTCTGCAAAAATATGAAACTGTACATGAGAAATAGAAATAAATGACACCGCAATACAGTTAAAATACAATCCAACTTCAAATGAAATATTAAATGAAAATAGTTTAACAAAAACATAAATATGGTTCAAGTACTATGTTTAGTTGATGCTCTCATTTTCATTCTCAATCCCAGTATTTTCTTCATTGCTGTCATCGTCTTCCCGTAAGGGAACATCCACATTAGGCAATGGTAACACATTGTTAACGTAAACACCGGGAACATCAGTTCTTATTTGTAGCTCTTCGTTGTCAAGATTAGGATCATCCAGATTTGGTGTGGCATAGTAATTGTCGACATCAGCTTTGTTATCATCCAAAATTAAATCATAGAAATCTCTCGGTTTTATTTTAACTACAACATCCCAGTCCGATTGTTTTGGATCAGCAGCATAAAACACTTGAATAGCTTATGATGCTAGTATAAACCTATCATTATTTTGTGCCACATGGTTAAAGTTCACTAAATTGAAGCCATATCTGTCAGTTTTCTTCCCGGACTTATTTACCCAATCACACTCAAATAGGACAACTTTGCAAGCTTGATTGTCACTTTCACCAGGAAATCTATAATCAAGCTCATATATATTTTTTAAGACACCGTAATAGTCAATATTACCGGTGATTGGATTACAATCTCTAACATTCGAATAACTTGATTTTCAGCATTCACAAAGATACCACAATTTTGATTTTTGTATTTGTCGTCGATCATTTTAATTCGAAACCTATAACCATTTATCCCATACTTCTTATATTGTCTCACAATCCTGCTTGGACCGTTAGCTAATCGAAGCAAGTCATCTGATACTGCAGAATCATCGGTAGTATGAAGGTTATTTACCTAAGCCAATATGATCAATATATTATTATACATCATTTTATAGTAAAAGTTATCAATATTGCATGTTAACATACAAGGACACATACATGGTTCCTAAACCATGTAGGGAATTCCTTGTTTCTCAAACTCTCGACTTCTCGAATAATTTTTCGATGATGGATTCTACGTAGCTCTCCCAATATTTTACTACCAAAAAACAAGTCAAAGAAGAAATGTTTGTTTATAATTCAATTGTGAAACTAAAAGTAATTACTTTAGATTAACATAATGGTCTTACTTTAAAAAATAAGTCACTTCGCCACAGTTGAATAGGATATAAGTAAGACGTTGCTCCCAGATTTTCTTTTCAAGAGTAATCTCTGAGCATTTTCCTAAATGACGACAAGAATTTGCAAATATTGACAGATCCCCATCAACATCATGAGGCAATGATGCATCGGCATTACGACCATGGCATGTATAACGAGTCTCTACACCTTTCAAGTACATTGAACAAAACGAAACACATTCTTCTGCAAGATATTCTACTGCAATGCTTCCTTCTGGGTTACTTTTATTGCGAACATATCTTTTTAATGTTTGCAAGTACCTGAAGAAACAAATAAATACTCATTTTTCCTATAACATATCGCTACCATAAGAGGATCTAATCGGGATAAGTGGTTACGCTTACAAAAGGATCAACAAATGTAGTTGTGTGATGTTGCTGTTAAATAAACTTTATTATTTTTGCAATCGTTTATCATTGTCCAAAAGTTTCTACATTGGTTTTACATGTAATGATAAAATCTCTGGTTTTTTCCCAAATCCTAGTGCACATACTTATCATAATTATAATATTCGATGTCGATGTTGTGAAAAATGCTTCATTACATATGCAATTATAGTTATATTTACTTAATTCCTACTATATACTTATCATATTTCTAGCACCAACTCTACATCTTAACAGTTTACCTTCAAATTTTAAATGTGGTTCACTAACTAAGATGTAATAAGAAGATGGAAAATAAAATATCAAATTGAAATGAAGGAAAATTGATTACCTCTCAATAGGATACCTTCAACGATATTGAACCGGTTTGGCAATTATGGTTTCATCGACTAAATGAGCTATTAGGTGAACTGATATAGTGAAAAGGAAGGAGGGAACATTTTCTCCATCATACATAAGGCTAATGCTACCCTATATTTTAGTTGGTTCATCGACGCAACATGTTGCTTTTTACTACAAAATTGTCTAAAAATTGCACATAACTCAAGCAAAATAAGGACAAGAGGTTTAGGCAAAACCCTTCGGATTGCAAGTGGAAGCAAATGTTGCATAATCACATGATGATCATGACTTTTTAATCCTTGTAACCTTTTTTCCTTCACATCTGCACATCGAGAAATATTGGTTGAATATTTATCCGGAACACGTACAACTGAGGATGTTTTACAAAACAACGTTCTTTCCTCATTGGTCATGAAGAATATCCCTGGAGGTATATATGTCCTATTGCCTTCCCGAATAGGATGAAGTGATTTTCTTATTTGTAAAATTTCTAAATCAGCCCAAGCT
Organism: Allium cepa; assembly: GCA_030765085.1. Lineage (NCBI taxonomy): Eukaryota > Viridiplantae > Streptophyta > Magnoliopsida > Asparagales > Amaryllidaceae > Allium > Allium cepa. Next base: position 650,144,113 of record CM060931.1, on the reverse strand, counting down.
TTAACTCCGTCCTTTCCTTTTTTTGAGTTTCCAAGTAAAGTACCTAAATTGTTTTCACTGACATTCTTCTCAAGATGCATCAAATCAATGTTATGTCGTATCAACAGATGTTGCCAATAAGGAAAAGTAAAAAATATGTTTTTTTTCTTCCATGGTCCAACAACTCGAGTTTCATTATTGGCATTCATATTCCTCCGTCGTTTTTGACCACTAACAGATTCAAGGGCCGATGATTGACCAAATGTAAATCTTAAATTTGATAGTTTCTTTAAACACTCGATTCCTGTTAGTAGTTTAGGGGCAAGATCTTTCTCACACTTACCATTAAACAAATGCTCATCAAGTTGAAACCTATGTGAAATAGGTAAAAATCTACGACTTCCTAAATAACCTTTCTTTTTCTATTTGGTAAATGCACGGAATAAGTTTGTTGGTTACAATGCGGACATGCAAGCTTTCCTGATATACTCCATCCTGATAAATTAGCATATGCAGGTAAATCGTTTATAGTCCATAAAACAGCTACTCTCAAATTGAATGTTTGTTTCAAACAAACATCGTATGTATTCATGCCAACCACCCATAGCTCTTTTAACTCATGTACTAGTGGTTGCATATAAATATCAATGTCTTTTCCTGGCTCATGAGGTCCTGGAATTAACAAAGACATAAATAGATAAGGTTGCTTCATACACAACCACGGTGGTAAATTATAAACAGAGATAATCACTGACCAAGTGCTATGTTTACTATTTAAGTGCGCAAATGGATTGACACCATCGCTTGCAAGGCCCAAACGAACATTACGAATTTCGGATGCAAAATCAGGGTATAGAGAATCCAAATGTTTCCAAGCTAGGGAATCTGCTGGATGTTTCATGAAACCATCATTCGAACCACCATTTGAATGCCATCTCATATGTTCTGCTGTATATTTTGACATATACAACCTCTTTAGCCTTGGAATTAAAGGAAAATAACGAAGCACTTTAACATATACTTTCTTTTTAACATTTTCATCTTATGTATTTACTTTGTATCTTAAAGCGCCACAATGAGAGCAAGTTCGCAAGCGTGATGTTTGCTTCCAAAGTAACATACAATCATACGGACATGCATCTATCTTCTCGTAAGTGAGACCCAAATCATCAATTTTTTTTTGCCTATGCATTTGACTTTGGCATACAATTTCCATCAGGCAACGTGTCTTTAAATGCTTCCAAGAACATAGAGAAAGCTGAATTACTCACATTTCCCAAACACTTGATCTGGTACAATTTTACAATTGCATCCATTTTTTTATACTTACTACCAACATACAATTCCCTATTAGCTTCATATACCAACTTGAAATAATGTTCTGCCTCGAGAGTTTGACCTTCAAAATTAAGAGAATGATCAGACGAACTTGCACTTTGTCCAATAAAGGGCATAAATGTCTCATCGGGAAAATCATGCATTTCACCTCTCCTCATTTGATCATTGTCCATTTGCATATCATTTTCCAAGTTGATGTAAGTTCCATTCTCTACATAAGACTCCTCGTTATATGATTCACCATGATGTGTCCAACGAGCCATCATATAAAGTGGGTCCATTCTATATGAAAGGAGATGACCAGCAAAATGAATTCTATCGTTGAAATAACGATTGCAGCACTTTTTACAACGACATATAAACTTATCTTTTCGAAGGGATTTGGAAAACGCTTTGTTCAAAAATAATTCCATTCCATCTCTATATTCTTTTGAATTACGTTCCAAATTCACCCAATTTTTGTCCATAAGTTAATGACTGTTAAAAAGTAAAAAGCTTATCAAACACATTAGAAAAAAAGATTCTTATCAAACATCATAATCAAATACACGTTTAATTATCACCAATGGCCTAACATATTTATCCAATGACAAATATATACTTGCCTGAGATTGCACTTGTAAGTTTGTGTACATGGATATAACAGAAATGTCTGGTTACAAACATGATGGACATACGAGTATATATAGTGGAAGAATGGAGAATGGAAATGGAAGAAATAAGATAGAGGATTGCACTCATTAGTACATGCCTGGACCTGTTGATACCTGGAATGAAATTTTGTTTCAGGTCCTCAAGAGGGAACTGTAATATTTCAGAGAATTTATTCTTTTAAATTGGTTAAAACTCTATAGCTGACATAATCGCCTATTTAGTGTATAACACGGATGATATTCAAATTTCCATGCCATGCACTTAAGAAAAATAAAAAAACAGTAGGTAACTGTCAAAAGATTGTATAAAATTGAGAGAATGTGCAATTGTTTCCTGAAATCTCAAGCACTATAAGGAGTCTCCATCATGTTCATAAAACTCTTCCATCGGAGATGTGAGACACAAAGGATGATATGTTAACGTTGAATTTTATGGTTACTGGTAAGTACAGGTTATCTAAATGCAATATATGCGATCTAATGTATAATCTAAACCAAGCACTCTACAGAACTGGAAAAACAACAACAATACCGTTGTTGATGATTCTGTTTTGAAAACATATTGGTCTATTCAAAATGGGTCAAAGAATATAATCAAAACTAATTGCATCTAATGTATAAAACTATAAATAAAAATCAATCTTCCCTTTCAACAAGAAAGATAAGAAAGTGATGGTCACCAAATAAGTGTAACGTTGTAAACAAGAAAATAAGAAGAAGAACAAAACGATTACATAGTTCATTCTTGATCAACATCCAAGAATGTACTGAGTTCATTCTGGATAATATTGCAGTAGAGGCTGGGATCCCAGACCGATCGGCCTGTCGGTTTGTACTTATGGCTATCGGGACCTGGCTGCATTATGGGACCAGTCACAAAAGGAAAAGTGCTGTTGACCGGTTTCAAGGAAGCCTGCATTACATGTAGCGTATCGCTATAGTAGAAATATGCTAACGTTTTCCTTCTACTTCCTTTCAACTAATATTGTATTTTTATCACTTTGGTGCTCTCACTCTTGTACTCTCCTCATCTTCATTTTCTAGTTATCCCTCTTGCTGCAGTCACTCCATTTTTAATTCCAAGCGACAATACAATATCCATTTTTTCCCATACATACAATAAAATGATAAATAGACATTGTTCTTATATAAATTAATTCCATCATTTGAACTATATTAAGTGCCCAGCGTTTCCATCCTAGGAAGAAGTATAATATATAATGTAATATTACATGATCATCTTACATAGTTTTACATAACAAAATGAATAGGATGATAAATCTATCTCCTACAGTCGTCTCCTTTGTTTATTCAATAAAAATTCGATAATACTTCAACCCTCATCATACTAAAACGAGTATGCGAGATTCTAAGTGGAGAATAGAAACTTCAAGTTAGACATAAACCACAGAAGCCTTATGCTACCCAAATATAATCAATATACAGAAAACTAAAGACCTAAAATTATTTAAAAAATATGTAACAGATGTGATTTATGTCATATTTGGATCTCTGATTTCTGTTTAAAAACTAAATATGTGACAAATGTGATTTTTCATTTTTATTAATCCAATGGATATATATAGTGATCTGTGTCATAATGTCCAAGATCTATAACTATATTTTTAACTGATAATTCTATTCACATCCTTTTTTTCCTTTTCCACCCCATCAAGTTATTAAAAAATTAAATGTCACTTTTACTCTCGTTGTAATTAGGTTAAAATAAGTTGTCAAAATATTTATATCCTTTCACTTTTCATCTTTTTCTTCCACCATCAACAAATTTCTTCCACCGTAAAAAAAATGCACGAGAATGACAGTAAAGTTTTTGAAGAAGTTGATTTATTGAAAATAATGATGCTGAAGAAGAAAATGCTATTGATTCTCAAATATAGGCCTTTTTTGTGCTTGCATGATATTTTTTAAATACTGTGAGTATGTTCTTAATTTTTATTAATTGTAGCTAGAATGTGGTAGTAACCAAGTTCACATGTAGCTTGGAGTTGTAGTAATTCCAGTGTGTATTGCACTAGCAACTATATTTAACCTAGTGAGGTGGAATACATTGAATATATTTTTTCCTATTTGTTTGCTATGTAAGAATTAAAAAGAATGAAAAAAAATTAAGTAGTAAATAATGAATTGTTTTACTGAAGTGAAGAGAAGAAAGAGACGAAAGAAGTAAAAATGCAATAAAAAGCAAAAAAAAAAGTGAGAGAAAAGACAAGTATGGTAGTTTTAATATATAAAAGGGTGGAAAAAGTAAAAAGTGGGTCCTACCATTTTTTTGAAATGGTAGGATGAGAAAAGAAAAAAAATAGACTAGAATAGAATTAGACATATTTCTAATACAAGAAAATTCACCATTTTCTCCATTGTCATAAAAATCTCCTCATGTACCTATTCCTTCCTCATGCCCAAATAAGCATCTCCTCTCTTCTACATATTTAATCTCTCCTTCCAACACAATTTTTGTGCACAAATTGGTCATATGATACTGGATGTTCATATTGCTTATATTTTCCCCTACACATACTCTTTTCAAGATCTGATTCGACATAAAATTTAAGACATATTTCATGATTTCATCCATAGCTACTATAACGTTTGAACTTAAATCAGAAGAATAGATACAAACATGACAAAGGTCACCTAATTTAGTTTATTACGAAGTGGACTAGTACTGTTTTTAAGCACAATGAAACCGTAGTTTCTTCATTATGGCAACGTTGACTTGAAGAGTCTAAAACTAGCATGATTCAACTAATCAACTCACTCTTTTAAATACCCGTCGCAATAGCATGTTTAGAAGATCCAACACGTAATTGTACGTTGCAAAAGTGGGGTTACACTACGCACTTTAATCCAAAGAAATTTACGTATTAGTCCTGGTCTAAAACGACATTCGTGGCTTAGTTCGAAAAGAAGGGAGAGGACACGACAAGGCAAGCAACATGGCCAAATGAGAGTGGACATGCGAACGGACAACATAAATTAATTATTGAAATAATATGCAGATCAGCCTATGGTCATTCTTATGTTTTTGTTCACTGTTATCTTCAACACAATGCGGCTCCCCTGGTGAAGCATCTTTTACTTCTTCTTCTTCAACACATTTCATTTAATATTTTAGTATATGTACTTTGTTTATTACATTTCAAAAGTAAACTGATTATTTTTGTTCTATTTTGAACAGCCATGTGTGCCTTCACCAACAGTAACTACCAATTACCAACAGCTTATGACAATTACTAAAATGATGAAATTGCAATGTGCATATATATGTATATATAATTTTTTTTTCTTCCTATTATCTTTATTATAGGCACCGTTATTCGATTTGTGCCAAGATTTGCTTATAGAAAATCTAAACACAAGAGATAGCCCACAGATACATTTAGCAGTAGACAATTCGGTAGGAGTTAAGATCTCATTAACTGCATGCATGCATTCAACAGAAGAAAAAGGGGTAAAAAATGTTATTGATACGAATAAAACATAAGCAACGCTAATCTTTCCTAAGAATCACAGGATCCTCAACCTCAACTAGCAACCAAGCTTCTACAATCACAATTTCTACCGCCCTTCCAATGCTCCACGATATTATGATGCTGTTTTAACAGATATCATAAATATTTTTGTATAGGTAAGACTAGTAGCACAAAAGTTGGTAGCATGGCATACAATTACAAGAACTGATTTATTTACTAGGAATACATACGTATATCAGACACATATTATATAACCTAAATGATGCAAATACTACTAAGTCCATTTATCCTTCAAGTAATTGGCCACTACTCAATGGTCTAAACTGTCTGAATATAAAATTTTCTCACTGAAAGGATTTGATTTGAACATTGATCTAGGGGTGAAAACACTGCTAACACATTTGTTGATGGAAAAATTAAAGTATTCTTTAACAACAAAATGCATGAGAAATATGAGTGCAAATAAAATGTTCAAAAAAAACTGAATATACTTTAGATAATTTAGATCAATGTGAGTATAAGGATTATCCAAGAAATTGCAAGAAGTGTGTAACCATTCAGTTGTATAAATTGAGAATGTGGGCAACCATCGACTCATGTCACCTTAATTATGTTTAATTTGGACCATATACACCACCAGTTTTATCGACTAAACTTGTGTGTGCATATCCAAAGGTTAATACATGGCACAATGCTGTCAAGCTTTTTTGAATAACTGAATCCTAGGACCATTACTAACAAAGAAATCATTAGTAGGAGAGCAACAAAAATATATCTTTTACACCTTTAACCGTCGCTGCCACTCTAACTGTAAATGCTCCCGATAGAAGTACAAAAACCTACGCACAAAATAGATTTATATGAATCCCAAAGAATGAGATCCACTTAAATAAAAGCCCAATATTATTTGTTTAATAGTATCATGTCAAAAAATAAATGACAAAACATAGAACCTCAAGACCATTTAAATCTGTTTAACATTATACATGCTGCCTTTATTTAGTAGACTAATGTTACCATGAAAATTATTATTTATCAATTTATGAATTAAATCAAACCATTCATGCCTCAACGGCCAAAAGACAGGCCCTAAACCGCTGTGTGTAATACATATCCAACCAACTACGGTAAATGTGTTTTTAAATACAAATTATTCAACATAGAAATAGAAGTAGAGAAGATATTATGGCTAATACAGATTTACAGAACACAAAAAAAAAACCTGTTTTGTATGCAAACATTGCTACAGACTATAAAAAATAAAATTTATACTTCACTTTCATCTATATAAATTAGAATAACAAAAATCATTTTAATCGTTAGAAAATTCAGTCAGTTTAACAATGGCAAGGAGATAGTTTAATCCTATGAAAAATTACATAAAGTTATGGAATTCAAGCAGTAAATAACTTGGCCTATACCAGATAATGTAAAAATATATTCAATGATGAGAAATCAATTTAGAATAATTTCCAAATGCGAATAGAAGTACAGAATAAACAAAAATACCTGCGGATATGCTGATTAGGGTTTTGAGAAGGGTTTCGCCAATACAAATCTTGCAGGTTGAAGACGATGTATGAAAATCTGGCGAGCAAGAGCAAATACTACTGCGCACGAACTTGATTTTCCCTCCACAGTAATTTTCTACGCACATCTTCTTGATTCTGGGATTTGTTTTTGGATAGAAATTCGATTTTGTGAAGTTTTTGGGGCACATGCATTTATGTTTTAATTGGAAAAAGTAACGAGCCTTTTTTACGTGTCTTTAAAACTGTTATTAAAGGCGTTAATTTATTTTGCCTCTAATTACTGTTTAAGAGAGGCGGAAATTTCTTTTTGCCCTTTTTGCAATGCCTCTAGTAGATTAAAATTTGGTAGTGCATGCCACTCGGCTGTGCAAGCTACGCGGATTAGCAAAACGAGAACGGACACAGCGATACGACGATACGGAAATGGGCACACGTATTAGAGCGAGAAGGCGAAGGCTGCTTCTCTCTATCTTTCTTTTTTCTTTTCATTGCGTACATTTTTTTTCTTTCTTTCGTTGGTCACTGCAACTATGCTTATCTCATGCACGCAGCAGTTTACACCCCAATCGACACTACAACAATGCTTTTTTTTCTTTCTTTTTTTTACTTTCTCTCTCGGCTAGGCTGGGGTTGAGATGCGGGGAGGCTCGGGTAGGGGAAGGTCATGGTAGTGGGTTGTGGCTTCGGCGAGGGGAAGTGGTGCGGGTTCGTGGGATGGGCTAGATGCAGGAGCAGGCAGCCTTGGTGGGAAGCGGGTACCGGCTGGTGGAGGACTTTGGGTTTCGGTGCTAGGAGGTTAGCAGGCCGGGCTGAGGGAGGTGAACTGTGGTAGGGTGGTCAAGTGGATGGGACGTGGCTCGTGGGTTCGGGCTGCTGGTGCGGGCGATGCCCGGTGAAGCCAGTTGGCGAGGGTGAGGCAGTGGTGGGGAGCAGGGGATACGGTCGAGGAAGAAAATAGGGAGAAGAACGTGTAAAGTGTAGATATATGTGTGTGTATATGTATGTGTATATATATGTGTGTGTATATATGTGTGTGTGTGTATATATATGTATGTACGTACGTACGTACGTACATGTACTTATACTTTGTTTTATTTTGTTTTATTTCTCTCCTCTCCCAGCAAAGTAGAACGAAGAGAGTGAGGGGAGCAGTAAAGGGATGTGAATGCACGGAGGAGGCTAATTAATGAAGCAACTATAACTCCAGGGGACGGTCATGGACCATTATCTCAACTATTTAATGTTTTACGACAGAAGCCAAAATACGAAAACAAATATAATATGAAGATCTGCCCAACGAGACGAATTCAATGATGTATTCAAATAAGTGCTACGATATTCATAGCAAAATGTCATCTGTTACCGCTTCGAATTTGAACAACAACGGCATTTCTTGATAAATGGATCTACAAGGGTCGGAATTGGAAGGAACTAACTTTGACGTTTTTATCAGAAAATTTTCTAGATGATTTTTGTGTAAAAGTATTCATACTTCAAAATTTGATAATTCGCACTGAAAAATTGTATTGACCGAGTTTCGAATGAATTTTGATGTAAAATAAATTTTATTTGTCTTATTTCAATGGAGGCATTTCAAATATATAGTTTTTGTTGTCGAATTTTTAAGGTTAAAGATAAATTTTATTCCAAAATCGTCGTAAAATCCTTGTTTTAAATCGTTGAAAAATTCAGGTCATTACAAGAGGGCTAGTGGATCCCGCCTAGAATTTAACCCTCGAATTGATCTGATTGTTTATTTGATAGTTAAATAACCGGCTATTAAATTTTGACCAAATATAACTTTGAAAATATTCAGGAGAGCACGGAAGTTATATGGCACGGCCATCTTCGGTGATGTTGTACTATGCATATAAATCTCATTTTGATCTTCTATGACAAATGATAAGAAAATATGTCTACTTAAACGGTTAGGACATGAAATCTACCTTCATGAATTGTACGAATATTTTCAAAAGAACCGAAATTAAGTTTACCGAAAACTATCGAATTTGGTTTTGGAGCGAACGCTAAACGGAGGAGTGAACTTACATGAGATGACTCTAAACCGTAACCATTCCAAAACCACACACGTGTTCGATGCTTTGTACGAGGTGCAAGGGCTACTTTCTAACAATGTTGAGGGTGATTCCAAAATGAATATAGTAGAAGTAGTGTCTTCGGTTTATTGACATCCCAACAACTTGCATGGATGGATGCTAACATTGCATTATTGCCAAGAGGACGGTGTTAGCATTCCATGTGAGATATGTTATGAGAGCAAAAAGGAAACTGTGGCCTCACAAGCCTCATAACCCGATAATGATCAAAACATGTGATATGCAATAGTGCTATGTGGTATGCTGCCATTAAAAGCATCTTTTCTCGATCTAGGTTCAATATTTATAAATTTTGGTATGCGTGCACACGGAAAGAGTGAGACTATGTACAAATGTTTCGTAGCCTTAGTGCCCGAAGGATGAGGTAATCCGATATGTCATGTTAAAGGGCTAGGGCTCTGTATTTGCACGGGTGCAAGAAATTTTTGTGGATGTTGGTGCATTTTGTCTAGAGGTGTACTGTGACGGACGGTACCCCTAAAGCTCAATCATTGATGAAAATCTAATCTCTAATATGTGCTCCTACGAACTTAGTTATATACTTATAATGTTGAAATGTAATTAATGTAACCATTTTGGCTACGGTTAATATATGTTTTAAACCCTCGATAATATCATAATATCATACGATTTACTTTAAAATGTTTTGGTTATCGTAAGATAAAAATTCATCCACGTTAACATGCGCTGTGGTCTTACGAGGCATCTTTATTTATGAAAGATTTTGATAACATTAAGCAATCCATTTGATTGTGTTTCTCATGCAAGGTTATCAGACTGATCCGACGTTATTTTCTTATAACGTTCGGACCAGCACGATCATATTTTTCAAATTTAGCTGAATATTTTGGAGCTTAAAGTGACAAGTTGGATCATACAAGATGTATTCATATATTTTATCTTCCGCTATTTTGTTTTTGTTGTATTTATCAACATTTGTAAGACATGTTATATCTGTACAGGTCGATGATAGTTTAGTATTTTAATTGATGTATGTATATAAAAGTTTTCTATTTGTAAAGATCATTGGTATATTATAAATTACTCGTCACGTTATGAGATTCCGTTCTGTCATTCCTTTTTCTTTTATCCAAATAATCTATCTTCCTGCTACTTGAATGTTCGGTACGTGAATACTTTCTGCTACTTGAATGTTCGATACGTGAATACGTTTACAAAGTAGATCATATGTTATATTTCACGACGTTTGAAAGTCACTCATGCTATATTTATAGAATGATCCAAGTGCTTTATCCATATTATTTCTTGAGATACCCTTGTGGGAGAGTAGACCGTGTAGAACATGTTCAACTTGGATGCAATTTAGATGCGACTAGATGGAACTTTGCGTGGAGACTTTTATACTTGGCGCATGTTACAGTTCTACATATGCCATGTTTTGTAATAAATTGTTGAAACTTTATTGCTATGGCGTTTCACTAAAAGTTTATTTTACTTGAAGGTATTAGCAAATATTGCAGTTTATACACGGTGTTATTGCGCATTTTTTATAATAAATTGTCGAAACTATACTGCTATGGCGTTTCACTAAAAGTTTATTTTACTTGAAGGTATCAGAGAAAATTGCAGTTTATACACGGTGTTACTGCGCATATGTATGCGTAAATGCAATTGAAACTTTAAAAATCCAAATTTGATTTCTACCCATTCTCTATCCTATGTAAATTTATCCGAAGGTATGCAGGCTTGGATAAACGGACGGCTTTACTTTCATCATGAGTTTACCGACCTATCGGGTTTTTTTGGATTTTTTGAAAAAGAAAAAAAAACGGGGCAGTTGAAACTTTAGGGTGGTCGATGCGGGGTTACAGTCTAGCGTAAGAGTGTAAGGTGCTTATTTTATTGACTGATTAGTTAAAAAATCGTTTAGATAATTAATTGATTAGTAATTAATCAAACCGACCGTAGAGAGATTTCTCTACTTCTATTAGCCAAAATCAATTTTTCTGAAACCAAAAAAACGTGGATCTTGTCTCGTCGCGGTTTCTCTAAAATCGTGGATCTTGTCTCATCGCGGTTTCCCTAAACTTTCTTCTTTTATTTTGCGCATCAAAGATTTCAAATTCAAATCTATTATGATTTTAAAATTTTCAATTTTAAATCGACAATTTTGAATGTTTTGATTAATATTTAAATTTAAAATTCATATTTTCAGATTAAAATCTCAATTTATTCTTTTCCAACATATTATCACTTAATGTTTAAGTAATATTAACAAATTTTTTAAATGTATATTTCTTATCAAAGTTATACAATTGAACGGTCGGTTTCTCCACCATTGTGCGGTTATACTAGTAGTTGAAAATTAAGCAACATAACGAAAATCTTATTGCTACGGTGCTACCCATTTTCAGAACAATAATTCAATATCTACAAAAAAAATATGCATAAAGTTACTACAAAAGAAACATGTTAACCCTGAAACTAGCTACGATGCTTCCAAAAAAGGACGCAGATGATTCAAAAAATCAATAATCATATTTCATCAATGCCATAGCATAGTCCAAACTTCCCGGGACCAATATTCGTCATTTTCGCTGTGCAAAATTGGTGTGAACGGCAAATGCAAACCTACAGCGTGGTTGAGTACAATAAAAGAAACAGAAATAACAGCAGCAGTGAGGGCAAAAGATCATCAGAAAAAATCACAAGATCTTTCTAACTATCAAAAATCTCTAATTCTACCTAATAAAAGGCAAGCATTAACAATACTAAAGAGTTATGTGGTTGATAAAGAACGAATTAGACCTGAAGCATATACTTGTTATTTGCCTGACTATTTTCTTTCCATTTACCCATTTAGAACTGAAGTATAATGAATTAAAATATTTATTCTTTTCATGCTTATTATTGAATTATATGTTACTTATTTGTCAACAAAGTACCTACTTTGTAAAAAGGAAAAAAAAAGAACTGAAAAGCATAAATCATCATCATCACTTCAGCCTTTTGACAATACTTCAGTGGAGCATTTACAGAATATAAGCTTTGTACAGCTGTGTGCATGCCAGAAATCATAGATGTGCATACGCTATCCATACTTAATTTCAATCAGCTACTATTTTACACTGTAGACCTCAAACTATTCGCAGATCAATGACATTTACAGGCCTCTATCATTTTAACATAAAATTAATCAAATAATATAATAAACATTTTGTGCAATTAAGGAAAACAAGCGATCCGATAATACGAATTCAGTGTACCAAAAAAAATTAATCCAATTACACTAACGATCGCTACAACAACAAAATAAACGAAATTCTAAAAAAGATCAAACCAAATCAACAAAAGTGAACCTGCAACGAGGCCTTCTTCCCAACACCACAAACCGGGCATGTATCACAAACGGATTCGCAAGCCGTACACAGACAGAGATGTCGACATGGCAAAACAAGCACGCTAACGGCCGATCCCATACACATCCTACACAGCCATCGTTCCGTCACATTCCTAACGGTGCCGTTACCAGTCCCGTCCACTTCGTAACTGCAAGACGTGGCGTCATCCGCAACCAAGGCCGTCCCATCACTGTCGCCGTACCCTTCTCTTGCCGCTGCACCTGGTTGGTTAAACTGAACGGAGCTTTGCTGTAGCACTTTATCCAGAGTCGCTTTCAAGCTCGTCGCCATCGCTTCGTTGTCCTTCATTACGTTGTACCAAATCTGATTCTCTTCGCTGATTTGTCGAATTTTTTCTTCTAATTCTCGGTTCTTCCTCTCTAGAGATTCGTACTCCATCGCTTTCATTTGCAAAATTTGAATTAATCTATGCTCCGTCGCGGACAGTAAATCTTGATACTGCCTTAATTGAATTCGCTCGAGCTCTGATTTAAGTTTCTGATTCTGTAAGAAACAATAATAGTAAAAGTCAATTTCTACACATATTTAAATTAACCTGATTTCAACCGATTAACAGCGAAATACAGTACCTGAGCGCGAATCACAGCATCGATTTCGAGGCTGTGCTTGTAGAAATGAGATAGAAAAAGATCTGAATAAATGCTACAGCTTGAAGAATTAGCCGAATCGTCTTCCCGGGCTCTTTTACCGGAAACCGGGGCGTAGTAATTTGTTAGATCGCTTTGATGATTGCTTGTACAGTCGACGAATTGCGATTGAAAATCTTCCAGCAGGATAGTGTTTTGGAAATACGGACTTGGATTTTGAAATTGCGCCTGAATTGCCATTAGTGTGGGATGCTAGGCCTTCCTCTGAGAGATGGAGATGAAATGAAGAGGGAAGATAACTAGGTGTGGTATTTATACAGAAAGGCCACGTCGTCTGAAATAGATAAAACGATTATAATGAGCGGTTACTAAAAATAATAAATGTGGGGGGTGCAAATTGAAAATTGTTGCAAAAGAAAGGATGCGCGGTCAAAAGAACGGACGAAGGAATACGAAAGCATTATACTTTTTCAGTGTAAAGTCACTGTATATAATGAAGTTACACAAAAGTTGAAAAGGGACATTAATTTTACTTTAAATGTTACAAACACATTGAATTCTGATGCATGGATTGTAAGTTCATTTATGAGTGAAATTTCTCTATGAAATAATTATGGTATAATAGGTTTTATTTTGGAAATATCCAAGTTTATTGCTAAAAAAACATAATTTATAAATTGCATAAACGGTTAAACTATGAATACGTAAGATTTAGTATGACGTAATAGTTTTATGTCAATAAATAGAGATTATGAATCGACTAATCTCTCCAACATTCTTAAACACGCATTATTATTTTGTTATAAATAAATGCTAAAACGATACATGCATGGACTTCAGAACTTCTTTTATATATACCAACACACACAACAATAGTTTTCCACTTGAGAAAATATAAATATTTCCTCTAAGTATTATTAGGTATATCTTAGTTAATATTGAGCTTGTCTAGGAATCTTTTCAAACATCTTTTGATGTTAAACTCGCTTTCCATTCATACTACAGTTATGAAATCTTTTTAAATTGATTTCAAAACGATAACGAGCAGTTTCAACTTAATTTACTTCTATGTAACTAGTCTGTAGATATTAACTGATTTTGACGGATTAAACCGGTAAGTTCTTATTTTAAATCGTAACAAAAAAAAATACACATTGTACAAATTCAAAGATTGACTGCATAATAATTGATGATATGTTTTAAAGTTGTAGTTATATATTTTACTTTAATAATTACACACACATTATCAAGTACGTAAAACTTGGGTTTTTCAAGATTTTGAGGTCCTGTGCAATGACGTTCTTGAGTGCACATGAATACACACTTGTATGTATATATATGTACATGAAAAAGCAGTCTTTGTTATCAGTTTAAGCTGTTTTTTCTTATAATCTTAGGATTAAAACCCCTATTTCGCAAGGATTTATGTGTCTGTTTTCACATTTATCTTTCTAAAATTTATCATTCAACAAGCTTCAATACATACAGTTATAAAAATATCCTTTTGATTTCGTTGATATTAATTTAACTCATGTGGTTCTATTTTAGTTAACCATAAAGTTCAAACACTAAACATAAGTTTCTTTTTACTCATAATAATAAAATCATTATTCTCTTTATATCCTTTTTTGTTTTAGTTTCTTTTTGACATGGAGCACTGTAACAGCTCAAAATGATGTTAAAATTTCAGTTGCGCAATTCAATCATTATAAAGGGTCACGTAAAATGATGGTAACATCAAAACTCTGAAGTAAATTAACTCTCTTTTCCACCCAAATCATTTTCTTTTTTCTTACTTTAACTGTAATTCATTTTTTTGTATTCCACATCTATTGTCTTTGAATCACCATAGGTCTTTACTTTTCATTTGTATTTCATTATAATGTCGGAAGATAAACTTGTATAGTATTTTAGTTTCGAATGTACAACATATAGAATTTATTTATTTTTCTCCATTTTCCCTATGAATAGGTGAGAATTAGTTTGTATAACCAATTTTGATTTTTCTTTTAATAAGTTAAGTTTAGTTCAAGACGTTTTATGCACGGTTAAAATATGGACAATGATTTCAATTATTTATTATTTATCTCCCCAAAAATTTCCTAAACTCAATTCTATTAAATCAAATTACTTTTCTGTGTAATTTGTAAGTTTATTTTTAGATACCTCGTTCTCCAAATGTGGGCAATCTAAGTGCTCGTATTTAGCAACTAAAATAACGAAGGCTGAAGGTTAAATTCTTAATACGTAAACTCTTGCAAAACAATGGATGATGTCTAAGCAGTGTTTGGATGTTAAAAGTGTCAAGAGAAACCAAATTGAAATTTTGATAGTTTAGCAAGTTTTAGTTCTAAAATTTTATTGAAACTAATTTTTAGTATATCTAAGTTTGACAATGGTTTTTTGTCTTCCCCTTTTAATTAGTGTTATTCACTTCGTTCCAAAAAATTAGACATACCTACGTTGTTCAGTCTCACCTAAGATAAATTCTCTAACTTATTTCTTCTCTTCTTACATACACACACAAATGTGTGTGTGTGTATACATATATGTATATATACGTATATATGGGAATCTCCTAATCTTTATTGTTTATAATAATTTATGAATTAGATTCCTTATTTCTTCATGATTCATGCATATATTTTCACAATTACCTCTCGGGAATATCACGTTTAAAAAGCTTTATTGTATTCAATTGTCATAACATGTCCCTTTGACTTACTTTTATTAATATTACTTACTATGTACGATTCTTTCTTATTTCTGTATGAAAATCAACCTAAAGCATGAGTTTCATTTTTCTCATCAACAAAAATCTTTATTCTCCTTGTTTCCTTCTTTCAAAGTAATTTCTCTGTAATATTGAGATACACGAAAGCTCAAAGATATGTAAATTTCAATTGTACAATTCAATCATCAGATTATGTCACAT
Organism: Allium cepa; assembly: GCA_030765085.1. Classification (NCBI taxonomy): domain Eukaryota; kingdom Viridiplantae; phylum Streptophyta; class Magnoliopsida; order Asparagales; family Amaryllidaceae; genus Allium; species Allium cepa. The sequence continues at coordinate 650,128,095 of CM060931.1, read as the reverse complement.
AATATGATTATAAGGTTCAAATACCGACGATATTCAACACTCTTTCTCACATAATTAACTTAATTTTCTCTTTCTCTATGTATGATTCGTTTTATTATATTTCAGATCTGTAATCTATTTTCTTTGAATCATCGCAAGCCTTCATTTTTCATGGGAATTGCACTTATTGGATGTCGTTTTATCATTTTTCTAAAATGGATAATTAATAAAATAGATAAAGTAAGAAAATATTTTTTATTTAGTGGTGATAATCTTAATAGTAGTTCAAAATGTCTATTTAAATGGGAAATGATATGTAAATCTGAAGAGGAGGGAGGGTTAGGTATTTTAAATTTATATAATTTAAACACAACTTTATTAGGAAAATGAATATGGAAATTTAATGATAACAATGAAATTTTAATTTGAAAAGAAATGATTTCAAATCAATAGTATGATGGTGCAATTAATTTACAACATGTTTCTTCTAATAATATAAATAATATTTCACATTTTTGGAAATCAATAATAAAAATTTATGATATTTATAAACTAGGAATTAATAATGTGGTACATCTAGGGATAATACATCATTTACACGGCAGTTGGGTATTAGTTATTCCTCTTAAAGTGGAATTTAAAGAACTTCATGAAATATGGAATTTAAAAAATCTACCAATTTCTGAAACATATAGACCAAATTTGAGTTTTCCATGGGAATTTAGATTTAATAGTACTCTAGCTGGAAATACATTATTTAAATTTGTTTTACTCTATGCAGGATTAAAATTAGATAACATTGACAATGAAAAAGACATTAAAATATGGTGTTGGGATAACAATAATGTTTATACAGCGCACTCTTTTTATAAATTTCTCAATTTTTGAGGTTCTAGGTCGAATATATTTAGATATATTTAAAAAGATAATGCTCCACCCTATGCTAAAGTACATATGCGGTTAAGTATACATGGGAAACTACAATGGATCTTTTAAAAAAGAAAAATATAATTATTGATAAGGAATATTTTTTCTGTGATCTAGGAATGGAAAATATATCGCATTTATATTTTGAATGTTACATTACTAAGTATGTTCTTTATTGATTGTTTTAATATTTTTTACTTTTATATAACTAATAACCACATTAGTTGTGAATTTTTCTAGAATGGGTTGAGGTTTTGTTATATGGGTTTCCATAGATCAGTAATTGATGCTATTTTTACTATTATAAGTTGGTATATATGGTTTAAAAAAAAAATCAAAGAGTTGTTAGTAATATAAATACTCCAATAGATATTTTAATTTATACAATTGCTTTATTTTGTGTTAATTGTATTATTAACCCTAGTTACAATAAAGATAACAATACTAATTTCAAGGATGACGTTAAAAAGGTTAAATCCCGTGATAATATGCTGAGGTAATTGTAATCACTAAAAGTAGAAATAATAATAGTTCCCCGAGTCCCTTTTTAATTAATATGTATGCCAAGGAGACCGATGTCATATTATATATAGGAAATTATTTGGTTTGTTAAAATATTGCTATTTAGAAGTGTAATATTCATTTCATAACTCTGTATGTTACATATTATTTATAATAAGTTGGATTTACACTTAGTATGTTTATTTTATTATTATGATATATGTATGTTTATATATATATGTATGTATATATGTATGTATGTATGTATGTATGTATGTATGTATGTACACAACACCAAACAAGCCATTTTGTAACACTTTTTTCCGTTCAATTAGTAATGGTTATTACCATTATAAATTGCTCATGGATATTTCCGTTGCAAATGTTTCTCAATGTTATTGCCGTTACCAAATCCGGTATCTTCGTAAAAAGTTGAAAGGTATGGATAGGATTGTAATTTTATCGTTTATTCTTACTTACCGCATTTCTCTCATGCTTTACATTTCATCGTTTCAGTATTATTCCCTCTTCCATTCTAGGGTTATCATCTCTCCACCTTGCCCTGCCACCGTATTATTTTCTCTTCGGTAATATTTCCTCTTCCATTGTAGGCTTATCGCCCCTTAGCCATGCACTGCTTCTATATTATTTCATCTTCAGTAGTATTTCCTCTTCCATTTCAGAGTTGTTGCCCCTCTGGCTTGCTCTACCTCCGCCATTTTGTATAATTCGTTCGCAACTAATTAGATAAGATCAGTGAAGTAGTATAATTTCCCGTTTAATCTGATGAAGACAAAGGAAGACAAGGGCTTGTATTCTATCTCGCCAATCAATCAGATCCAAAGGTATGAAATTAAAACTTTAATTTTAAGCGATTATAATCACTTTTAATCTATAATTATATTTTTTTAAAATGGTAATCGTACATTCAACGTTTAATTTGGATGCTTGTAGAGGGAAATTGTTAAACACGGGATACCTGTAGAGGGAAAATGCTAAGTATCCAGGTATTTCTTTTTCTCCTTCTCGAACTGAAATTAATATTAGATATTCAATTCAAGTTAATTTCAGTTTGAAGTTTGATTTTGATTTAATTTTTAGTTAATTATATTTTTCGATTGAAATCGATAACCTTTTTGGATTCCAGCCTATGTGTTGGTTGTAGTATAATTCGAATTTATGGTTTTCGGTTAATTTGATACAAATTCATTGGTTCCAGCGGTGCGTTAAATTTTGGTGTACAAATGGTATCAGTAGTTTTGTTTGTGCTTAAAATGTTATTACTTAAAGTTGAATGTGTCCATGCAATTAATAGTGAATGTTATTTTTCTGGTTATATTTACTTCAAGTAATTAAAAGACCGTTTAATCACCTTTCAATCTTGCCAAATTTGAATAAAATTAAATGGTCGCGATTATTTTGTTGTCATTTTCATGGATTATTCATTATTTAAATATATTAAGAAAAAGGTCTTCGTTAAGTTGATATACTCATAAATGTAGCCATAGTTCCTATTTCATTTTTTTTCTTTTGGCAAGGTAATATATTTTAATATCTTATATTTTCTATCACATGCAATTATCACTTTTATATGCACAAAAATTGGTAACTATCTACTTGGTTAAACCTTGAAAAGTCAGGAGTCCCTCACATAACTTACAGTTTATTCATTGTTTTACTATTAAGGAAAACTCTTTAATATCACTTAGCTACTATAATATGTTTTTAACTCAAGTAATATTTCATTTTCCTTGGTGAAAGTTTTGAAAGAATTGTTAGGAGAAATCTATTGTAATTTATCATGTTAGGAGCTTATTATTTAATCTGCCATATTTCATGCCGAGGAATCTGCTTGAACATAGTATAATACCATGCACCTAATAGAATATTAGAGTTGTTCACTAATATATTTCACAAATGAGAGAATTAAAGTTTTAGGTAAATGAAGACAATAATGAGAATTAAGAAGATCATTATAAGAGATTATATATTATAAATTTATGATATATCTTAATATCAATGAATGATTGTGGTCCCAAGCATTCTGTAACAAACCGGGGTTTCGTATCGATTGATCATCGTCATTGAACGATTAATGTTGATAGCTAATGGCTATTTGGAGTTTTTAAACCGGGTTGAAATTCTTATATAAATTGGTTAAGGGTTTGTGGGCTTTAAAATCATCTTGGCCCATGTTTTCTTTGTTGGTGACGTGATAAAAATCCAAGACTCGTTCCTCCTTTATCATTTTTCATCGCAAACCCTAAAACTAAAATAAACGAGAAAATGGCGGCTCTCGGTCGTTGTTCGTTCCTCCTCTTTTGCTCGAAAATTAGGGCTTCTGGAAATCGAAGATGCCGACCTTTGGTTGCTCGATCGAAATGATTTAGGCCCTTGCTTGTCGATCGACTAGAGTTGCTCACGGCCGCTTCTATTTGGTCGAGTTCGTCTTCGCTTCGATCAAGGTGAGTGATTTCTCACTCACATCTAATTCAAAGTCGTATAATCCTTTATTACTTGATTTCCATGGTTTTGATTTTTGGTTTGAATCTGTTGTTTTGAATTCTCTGACATTCAATCGATTCCATTTGGCCTTCGGCCATTTTTGAAGTTCGTTGCTTGATTGATGGATACTGAAGACTCTGATTTTTGCTGGTGACTTTTGTTTGTATGTTCACGCCAGTAGCATACTTGACTTGTTGATTTTTACTTGATGTTCCTTTTTGACTTCGGCTCTGAACTGTTCGATCTTTTCTCGTCGCCACGTCTCTGACTGTGGTTGATTCATGATTGTGACTTCATTTGAATTTGTTACACTATTTTAGTAACTGCTATTAACAACAGTTTCTTTGTTCAACTTGCAACCACACTCGGATGTGCTTTGACATTTTGTAGCTGAAGTTTGCATTGGCTCATGTATACGTGTAGTTTCACTTTGTCGATGATACTCTGACTTGAGTTGTTGCAGTGTTCATATATGGTTATTTATAGCCATTTCATTGTTGAGGCTGTGTCACTGATGTTGGTTTGCATTATTCATTTCTTAGTTGCATTTGAATTTGACTGTCTTGTTGAGTTCATTTGAGATTGCAATCGGTTTCGTTATTTAGTTCTTGTACAGTCTACTGTCCATTGTTCTTCGAGTTAACGCATTGAGTCCTCATTCACTTTAGTTCATACTGTATATCTATATGTGCCAGTGGCTGTGCACATCATATATTGATTCGAAGTTTCGTTCATGTATCTTGTACTAGTGTCACAGTGAGATATTTATATACACAGCTGTTTCTTGCATTTTGTTCATTAAGTATGCACTCCCATATTGCTATGTTGTTTTGTGTGGTATCTGGTATTCGACTTTGCATTTCCTATGTGTATTGGCTTCGGCCATTATGCACTTGATTTATTTGCATCCTTGACTTTTTCATACTCTGCATATGCCCCTGATACCTGTATTCTTGTTCGAACTAGCTGGGTCACCCGGTTATTTGTGCACTGCATATGTGTGAATGACGTGTTATTCACGTTGTTTCTTCATAGTTGCCATACACATGAACATCCACTTAAGTACCTATCTGCTTGTATTTGCAGTCATCGGTATCACCGTCATATATACCGGTGCGCTTGATATCATGTTCAAATCTGCCTACATTGTCCACTGCTCTTGTGCATTGAGCATTGCTTTGGATTTAAAGTGCCTGACCACTTTGATTGCCTTTGTGGTTTGGATTCCTTCATGTTGTTGTACATGACTCATTACTGTTTTATGTAGTGTTGCATTCATTGGTGACTGCAGTTTCATTTGTATGCATTCTTGCCCTTGTTGTTTTGCATTGCATTGATGCAATTGGAATTGTTTTTCTAATTACACTTGAGTTGAATCCAGCTCGCAGCTTGGATTTGACCTTGTTCTGAAAGTTATGACATTATTTTATTACAATTGAGTTGAATCCGATATTTTGGGTTTGACCTTGTGTTTGATTGTGAATTTTCATTGTGTCTTCGCGTGCACTTTGTTCATTTGTTGGTTACTGGGTGGATGTTGTGCTTGCCGTTGCAGTTCCATCTGGTTCATTTTGATTTGAGTTGGTGCCATTTGCTATTGATTCATTGAGCTTTTGTGTATTTTATCACCGTAGTGGCGAGGCAGTGCACGCGAGCGTGTACTGCAGCCCTATCAGATTTGACATTTTAAATTGATATTTCAATTGCTAGATTTGTTTCGTGTTGCCAATTCAATATATTTTGAAGTGTATTTTGATTAGGTTTGATTTGATTATTTTGCTGTTGTCTAATTATCTATTTGATAAGTAGATTATGAGTTTCTAATTATTTATTTAATAATTAGATTTTGTTGTTAATTGTCGTTTAGGCAATCCTGTTGTTTTCTAAATTATCTTCATTGATAATCTTTTCATTTATCTTCGTTGATAATTTGAATTTGCTGATTTGTTGTTTAACACTGTTACGTGTTATATTTACCGTTATCCGATTTTCTTATTAAAGGATTGGATAGGTGAATTTACTTTGAACGTTATCTAATTGTTATTTATTATTATTGCTTCCATGCATTAATAACTGAGTTTGAATTAGACTGACCCGTGTATTCTTTTCTTTTGAATTTGATACTCGGGTCAGACCGTGTTGTTACAGGTTGTAGATATCTTACTTTGGGTTGCTGCTTGAGCTATGAAGTCTCTTTATATCATTGGAGTAGTCGTTGTCGTAGTATAGGAAGATATGTATTCATGTATATTATTCACGATAATATACTTGTATATGTAACTTCCAGAGTCGACAGTTGTACTTGTATCACATGTATTGTAACTGACATCAGTTATATATATATATGAAACTTTTTATTATCTGTGTTCCGCATTTGGCTTATTTGTGTTATTATTATATATATTGTCCTAAACTATTATGAACCATCGTAGTTCGTTTTATACTGGAATTGGGTATGTCGATGAGAGTAAATAAATAAGAGATGAAAAATAAAAATATATACCACTCCTATCGAGGTAACCAATACTAGTGTAAGACCCAACAACGGATGGTCGCTCCTATCCAACCTTATTCTTCATAATAACGGACAGTATTTCTTTTAATACTCTTTGTTATTGTGAGCATAGAGGTGGGGCATCACAGTTGGTAACAGAGCAAGGGGTTTATGAACATAATATAAAACATAACTTAGATGGAACATGTGTTACAACTATTTGTTGATGTTTTAGTTGTGCTTTAAGTCAAAACTAAAGTTTTGAAATTATGATTAAATTTTTAAATATCTTTATTATTTTTTTAAAAAGCGAAACTGTGTTTTGATGATTGAGTAATTTGTGTTCTGATTATCAGAGTGCGCGGAGGAAACAGTGAGACTGTCTTCGCTGAGTACAGCTGATAACTCTTTTGATTTAAAAATCAAAATATGAAATTGAAATAAATTTCATTTGTGGTTCACGTAGATGTGTTTATTTTGATTTATTTCAAAATTTCGAATCCGATTGAGGATACGAAGCGATTGCAGTCATATGATTTTTTTGAGATTTTTGTTGTTTTGAATTATCTTCCTTGAAGATATATTCGAGTGATTTCTTTGTTCATCTTATAGTGTACGTGCAAACTTAAGTTGCACATTACTGCATTAATCTTACGTTGAACCGGTGTTTGGTTTTAAACGTATTTTGTTGCCGTTATTTTTATAACGGGATTTTTACATCGTTGCTAAATTTTTGGAGCACGTTATTTTGTTGACATTTTAATGAATGAAAATTCACCGGTATTATATTTTGATGCGAATTATTTTGATGATATTTTGATGCATAAAAAATTACTGTCGCTTCGACTTCAGTAACCGTCAAATCTAAAGTGGATTTTCAAGCGGTTATCCCGCAATGCTGATTTTGAGATCCGTTTTTATGGTGTTTTGAGAAGTGCAATTTCCTTATCGAATTTGCTACAGTTGTTGCTGTTTTAATCACGTGTTTTAAAAATCATTTTAAAATAAAATTGTATCCAAAATTTTACAGTTAGCTCTTTCGAAAGAATGAGGAAGCGATTTAAATGATTCGGCAAAATTGAGGACTATGAACCCTTATTTTTACTGATTCGGTTAATTCTGGACTTGTCCATTTGAGAATGTAAAATGTTATTTATTCAAAATATACAATTTTGCACTTTCAAAGAAACGATGAAGAAAATTAAACGATTTAGTAAAACTCGTGGTATGGGACATGTGTGTTTGCTATTTCGATTAATTCCTGACTCGTTAATTGAAAGATCTGCTGTTTTGTTGATTTGATGATTTGTTGGGCTTTCGGGCCACTCTACTGGACCTTCGGGTCATTTGTTGGGCTTTCGGGCCACTCTGTTGGACCTTCGAGTCATTTGTTGGGCTTTCGGGCCACTCTGTGGACCTTTGGGTCAAATACCAGTACTAGACCTTCGGGTCACTCTGCGGACCTTCGGGTCATCTAATGGGCGCCAAAAATTTATTGTGCTTGGTAGGCTTCGGCCATTTATTGATGCACATGCGGCGTAGCTAAATACTCGCCATCTGATGGGATCGATCCAACCTTTTATGTTGATTTTCTAGAGTATCTTAATTGATTTCTAGATATTTGTTGTTTTCTAATTATTTGCAGGTAATTAGATATTTGCTGATTTGAGTTCTAATTATCTTTGTTGATTATTAGATATTTGCTGATTTGAGTTCTAATTATCTTTGTTGATAATTAGATATTTTCTTATTTGAGTTCTAATTATCTTTGTTGATAATTAGATATTTACTTATTTGAGTTCTAATTATCTTTGTTGATAATTAGATATTTGCTGATTTGAGTTCTAATTATCTTTGTTGATAATTAGATATTTGTTGATTTGAGATTTCTGATTATCGTTTTTGATATTTAGATATTTGTTGATTTGAGATTTCTGATTATCATTTTTGATAATTAGATATTTGATCTTTTCTGATTATCGTTTTTGATAATTAGATATTTGGTGTTTTTTTATTATCGTTTTTGACAATTAGATATTTGGTGTTTTCTGATTATCGTTTTTGATAATTAGATATTTGTTGATTCTGATATCGTTTTTGATAATTAGATATTTGTTGATTTTAGATTTCTAATTATCTTTGTTGATAATTAGATATTTGCTGATTTGAGATTTCTGATTAACATTTTTGATAATTAGATATATGTTGATTTGACATTTGTGATTATCGTTTTTGATAATTAAATATTTGATGTTTTCTGATTATCGTTTTTGATAATTGGATATTTGTTGATTTGAGATTTTTGATTATCGTTTTTGATAATTAGATAATTGTGTTTTCTGGTTATCCACTTGATAATTAGATTTTTGTTGAGAATTTGTAAATTTCTTTTCTGTAATTAAAAATTTCTTTGGCATCTATGTTCTTGACCTTTATTTTTCTAGCTTAACCAGTTTATGTTATAAAAATAATTGTTATGGACGACTTTAATTATGAAAATTGCGGGGACACAATTTTTATAAGGAGGGGAGTCTGTAACAACCCGGGGTTTCGTATCGATTGATCATCGTCATTTAACGATGAATGTTGATAGCTAATGGCTATTTGGAGTTTTTAAACCGGGTTGAAATTCTTTTATAAATTGGTTAACGGTTTGTGGGCTTTAAAATCATCTTGGCCCATGTTTTCTTTGTTGGTGACGTGATAAAAATCTAAGACCCGTTCCTCCTTTATCATTTTTCATTTCAAACCCTAAAACTAAAATAAACGAGAAAATGGTGGCTCTCGTTCGTTGTTCGTTCCTCCTCTTTTGCTCGAAAATTAGGGCTTCTGGAAATCGAAGATGCCGACCTTTGGTTGCTCGATCGAAATGATTTAGGCCCTTGCTTGTCGATCGACTAGGGTTGCTCACGGCCGCTTCTATTTGGTCGAGTTCATCTTCGCTTCGAGCAAGGTGAGTGATTTCTCACTCACATCTAATTCAAAGTCGTATAATCCTTTGTTACTTGATTTCCATGGTTTTGATTTTTGGTTTGAATCTGTTGTTTTGAATTCTATGACATTCAATTGATTCCATTTGGCCTTCGGCCATTTTTGAAGTTCGTTGCTTGATTAATGGATACCGACGGCTTTGATTTTTGCTGGTGACTTTGGTTTGTATGTTCACCCCAGTAGCATACTTGAGTTGTTGATTTTTACTTGATGTTCCTTTTTGACTTCGGCTCTGAACTGTTCGATCTTTTCTGGTCGCCATGTCTCTGACTGTGGTTGATTCATAATTGTGACTTCATTTGAATTTGTTACACTATTTTAGTAACTACTGTTAACAATAGTTTCTTTGTTCGAACTTGCAACCACGCTCGGATATGCTTTGACATTTTGTAGCTGAAGTTTGCATTGACTCATGTATACGTGTAGTTTCACTTTGTCGATGATACTCTGACTTGAGTTGTTGCAGTGTTCATATATGGTTATTTATAGCCATTTCATTATTGAGGCTGTGTCACTGATGTTGGATTGCATTATTCATTTCTCAGTTGCATTTGAATTTGACTGTCTTGTTGAGTTCACTTGAGATTGCAATCGGTTTCGTTATTTAGTTCTTGTATAGTCTACTGTCCATTGTTCTTCGAGTTAGCGCATTAAGTCCTCATTCATTTTAGTTCATACTGTATATCTATATGTGCTAGTGCTTGTGCACATCATGTATTGATTCGAAGTTTCGTTCATGTATCTTGTACTAGTGTCACAGTGAGATATTTATATCCACGGCTGTTTCTTGCATTTTGTTCATCAAGTATGCATTCCCACATTGCTATGTTGTTTTGTGTGGTATCTGGTCTTCGACTTTGCATTTCCTATGTGCATTGGCTTCGGCCATTATGCACTTGATTTATTTGCATCCTTGACTTTGTCATACTCTGCATATGCCCCTGATACCTGTATTCTTGTACGGACTAGCTGGGTCACCCGGTTATTTGTGCACTGCATATGTGTGAATGACGTGTTATTCACGTTGTTGCTTCATTATTGCCATACATGTGAACATCCACTTAAGTACCTATCTGCTTGTATTTGCAGTCACCGGTATCACCATTATATATACTGGTGCACTTGATATCGTGTTCAAATCTGCCTATATTGTCCACTGCTCTTGTGCGCTGAGCATTGCTTTGGATTTAAAGTTCCTGACCACTTTGATTGCCTTTGTGGTCTGGATTCCTTCATGTTGTTGTACCTGACTCATTACTATTTTATGCAGTGTTGCATTCATTGGTGACTGCAGTTTCAGTCTTGCCCTTGTTGGTTTGCATTGCATTAATGCAATTGGAATTGTTTTTCTAATAACACTCGAGTTGAATCCAGCTCGTAGCTCGGATTTGACCTTGTTCTGAAAGTTGTGACATTATTTTATTACGCTTGAGTTGAATCCGGTATTATGGGTTTGACCTTGCGTTTGATTGTGAATTTTCATTGTGCCTTCATGTGCACTTTGTTCATTTGTTGGTTACTGGGTGGATGTTGTGCTTGCCGTTGCAGTTCCATCTGGTTCATTTTGATTTGAGTTGGTGCCATTTGCTATTGGTTCATTGAGCTTTTGTGTATTTTATCACTGTAGTGGCGAGGTAGTGCACGCAAGCTGTACTGCAGCCCTATCATATTTGACATTTTAAATTGATATTTCAATTGTTGGATTTGTTTCGTGTTGCCAATTCAATATATTTTGAAGTGTATTTTGATTTGGTTTGATTTGATTATTTTGTTGTTGTCTAATTACCAATTTGATAATTAGATTATGAGTTTCTAATTATTTATTTAATAATTAGATTTTGTTGTTAATTGCCGTTTAGGTAATCCTGTTGTTTTCTAAATTATCTTCATTGATAATCTTTTCATTTATCTTCGTTGATAAATTGAATTTGCTGATTTGTTGTTTAACATTGTTACGTGTTATATTTACCGTTATCCGATTTTCTTATTAAAGGACTAGATAGGTGAACTTATTTTGCCTGTTATCCAATTGTTATTTATTATTATTGCTTTTGTGCATTAATAACTGAGTTTGAATTAGACCGACCCGTGTATTATTTTCTTTTGAATTTAGTACTCGGGTCAGACGGAGTTGTTACAAGTTGTAGATATCTTAGTTTGGGTTGTTGCTTGAGCTATGAAGTCGCTTTATATCATTGGAGTAGTCGTTGTCATAGTATAGGAAGATATGTATTCATGTATATTATTTACGATAATGTACTTGTATATGTAACTTCCAGAGTCGACGGTTGTAGTTGTATCGTATTTATTGTATCACATGTATTGTAACTGACATCAGTTATATATATAAGACTTTTTATTATCTGTGTTCCGCATTTGGCTTATTTGTGTTATTATTATATATATAGTCCTAAACTAGTATGAACCATCGTAGTTCGTTTTATGCTGGAATTGAGTATGTCGATGGGAGTAAATAAATAAAAGATGAAGAATAAAAAATATATACCACTCCTATCGAGGTAATCAATACTAGTGTAAGGCCCAACTACGGATGGTCGCTCCTCTCCAGCCTTATTCTTCGTAATAACGGACAGTATTTCTTTTAATACTCTTTGTTATTGTGAGCATAGAGGTGGGGCGTCACACATTCAACCATGAAAATTAAGAAGGTCATTGTTTTTGCCTTCATGTTGCATGACTTTTACATTTATTATTACTTTACTTACCTGTAAAGTATGAATTGACTTTATTGAACTTTAATGAATTAAGAAGGCCATTATTTATCTTTCACAAAAGAATGAATTGACTTTATTGAACTGGCTTGGTTCGTGAAAATGTTTATGTACGAAAAAATCGAGAAGTTACTTTCATTAAATAAATTTATGTAAAAGATATCATAGCATGTTTACACTTTTTTAATATATATTTTTGTATTTTTACTATATATGTTATAAGTTAACTAATAGAAGAAAAAATTACTGTATTATTTTTGAATTATTATCATTTTGTATTGTAAAAGTCAACAAAATTGTTTCTCGCCTCTAGCAACCTAAAGCTCCGAACCGGCCCTGACTAAAGTTAAAATATTAGTTTTCTATTATAATTTGCATTTGAAACTATTATTCAAGAAGACAACTTTGTTTAAGGATTAATTTTATAGAAGTTAAGTGATTTTTCATATTTGTTAATCCTGAGATAAAAGTTTGTGTTGGTTTGAATTAGCCTAAAGTTGTACAACATGTTATATGCTAATTGCTTATGATCTAATTATTCTCCCAATTTGTTGTACTAATTTTTTTTAAGTTTGGATTAGCTGCCAAGGAAATTGGAAAACAAATTTTAGTGGAAGATTTCTTTGTTCGTTTTCGTGTCTTGTCATAATTTTTCTGACCAAAATTATGACAGAATTAGCTGAGGTCTTTGTTTTTGGATTACTGTCCAAAAAATTAGTTGAGGTATTACGATTTGTTAGAACACGATTTTATGATATATGATGCTGTTAGAATAGAAGCTGATTATTAATTTAAAAGCAGTAACTCTTTATCTGTGAACTTAACATTTAAATCACGTAGAATGAAAACATCGATAGGGAATGCTATTAGAAGTCAAATAGTTGTGACAACTGAACATTTGTATCATTTTCTTTGATAATAGTGTAAACTACTATGTAGTACTTGCTAGTTCTTTTGGCAGCTTGGCTATGTTTTTGTAAGTTGAAATAATCTAAAAGTATACATCACATAAATAATCATATAAATCAGCAATTATCTTAAATTTAAAGTGTGTTTTTGGAGACTCGATTGTGGCAACTTAAATGGATAGTTTGCTTTAAAAATTCAAGAAGCGTTTTTTTTTCTTTGATCTAGTTATAAAAATTGTAATATTGGTTTTGTAAGAGAAGTCATTATGCGTTATGTGATTTCTTTGAGTTAGATTGTAGCCTATTTGATTTTGTGTGCAACTTTTGTTTATTTACCATCCTTTTCATCTCAAACAAAATATGCCACATTGTGTTTTATATCAAAGTGCAAAATAAAAATTATGTGTAGCTCTGGCAACTCATTATTTTTGTCATCACTGTATGTATGTACGGATCTAATGGTTAGTTGGTATTTCACTTTCCATTTGGTTACACGGCATAATTTGTAAGCACATATTGGCCGTACTTCTTTTTACAGCTCAACTGCTCTCTTCGTAGATTTTGTTCTCACTTATTATTACTCGTTCAAATATGTTTTTACTGACAGAAACGAAATTAAGTCAACAATTGGACTTTCTTGGGCTCCAAAATTACCTTCCATGCTAACTGATGCGGAAAAGAGCTTAGAGAATGGGAAAGATAAGGATGATTCTATTTCAAAACCTAAAGATGAACTTATTGATGGATTATACGTCCCACTTAGGGATCCAAAAAAGTTCAATAAGATGATGAGGAAAAATATTAAAAACACGATTGGTAAAAGTTGGTTAGTGGGTGCTGGCTGTCAATATTGTCCTAGCATTTGCGTCTTTTTGTTATCTGATGCTCTACACAAGTTTGACATGCCTGCTCGAACTATGACCCCTGAGTTGAAGAAGGATCTTGAAGTTCTTAAAGTATATCATCTAAATGTTTATATTTTCGTTCAATGAATGATGCTTATATACATGAAATCCTTTATACAAAGGGTTTGCATAAGGTAAATTCTGTACGGGGATAGATATTTTTTTGTCCAAAGCAAATAAAATGACCTACCAAAACAAGTTTAATTGGTTTGATTCATGTAATAAAACGTACCACATGAAACACAATTAGGTATCATGTTGTTGAATCCTTGTATAGTTGATGAAAAGAATTATTAACCAAAATCATGTTTCTACTATATATTTTTGAGAATAAAAGTCAAGCCAACCCAATCAAAATCATTAATCTCTTTATGAATTGCAAGATGTATTTGTTTTTGTGAGTTCACATGCATTACGCATGTATAGTAGGTCAACGAGTTCAGTGATATATGATATGAATTCTCCTCCATGTTACTTGGTAATGCATTTACTCATTTCGTCATATCTGAACTATTAGAATTTGAATATTATGGTAATTATAACATATGAATAATAGGTAAGTAAATACCACGAAAACATTATCTTATGAGCTAGATTTTGACTTGTTATCTTTGTCTTTGTAGGTATAAAAAAATGTTTTTGCAGTTGAAGAGAGATGAAACAATTCTGTACTCAACCTTTGGGCAGACACAAATTATACTAGAATATATTATGGTATGCTCTTCTAGAGTAGTTCTTTTATCATACACTACTTGTTACATACTGATACAAAATTTCACAGCGGTATTTATGAATGGCTGTATGCTCTTTCAGATGCAGCATGTCAGTCAAAATATACAAACGCTAAAGTCTCTCGCGTAGGTTCTAGCATTAATCTTCTTGTACAAGGAAATCAAGAATTCAACATGTATACATTCTGAAACGTATGTGTTTGCTATTATTTGTCTTGAAATTCATTATAAATTTACTGTTTTAAATTTTATTCAACATCTGAATTTTGAATTTTGATTATATTTGCATGTAATTCATTGCAATAGAACTTTGCTTCAGGAATACAATACAATTTTCCTAATGGTAATGGTTACAAATTTCATTGCAATAGAACTTTGCTTCAGGAATATATTTGCATTTGTCACAGTTATAAGTGTTAGAGTTTCCTTTTTGGTAATAGTTATAAATGTTAGAAACTATTGTTCTGTCATGGTTATAAGTGTGATACTATCTAAATTTCCCACGGCTATAAGCGTTAGTAATAACCATTTTATCACGATTATAACCGTGAGTAAATATTGTTCTGTCACGGTTATAAGTGTGATAATATCTAAATTTATAACGGTTATAAGCGTGAGAAATTACTATCTTTATCACGGTTATAACCGTGAGCAGAAGTGTGACTGAATTTGCCACGGTACCTGTTTTCACGGTTATAACTGTAACAAATTAGTTTTGCCATGCTTATAACCGTGAGGAAATTGCCTTTCTGGTGTTGTGGTATGTATGTATTGATCTAAACTTTTGGTTGTGCTTTTGTTTTCAGGATTAGATGTATCACTACAAGGATGGTTTTAGTTGTATATGCTATCATGATCACTACAGGGATGGTTTTAGTTGTATATGTTATCATGGATGGATGGACGACATTAGAGCATATCGAGGATTTAATCTAGAATTTTAGTTTATTTTATTTCTTTGTCAAATAATTCGCATTATGGACTTTAGTCTAGGTCGAAATGATTTTTGTTTATTACATTGTATGGGGGGTTTCTCCTACCTGCCAAGCTTTCTTGCAGCACCATTTTTAAGTGTAGAATAAAATGTATGAGTGCTCTCCTTTTCGAATAGAAGACCACTCATTTTCTTTAAAAAAACACTCTTGCCTTATCCACCATTTATAATGACCGTGAGTAGGCAAATATATTATTTACCATTGCCTACCCACTTAGTTGACATTTAAAATTTTAGCTACCTAAGGCAGAATTTTAAATATCAGTTAAGTTTATATTATCGAGGTCACCTAAAAGACCTTTAATATTGCTTTGATTGTTAAAAAATGATCAAATAAATCACAGTAAGGGTAGATCACTGAATGATCCACCCATGTTTTATAAGTTATCATTCAACACGATATAAAATATGGAAATTCCTTCTTGTTGAGTCTAATGCTGTCTATTTTGTTGTTATGTTGGTCCCGCTTATTTGGATTATTAGGCTTCTTTTGATTGATACCAGTGTTACGATCTTATCATGATTCTAGTTTATATAAGGTGCATTCGGCAGACATCAAATTATATAATATGACCAATCAAATTGTCAGATATTTTGAGCTGGCCAACGACCATTTTGGCGGGAAAAATGGATAGTCCACGTTCGATCGTTCGCACTCCGGCGCCAAGTGTTACTTTCAAAAATATTGGACAGTTCGAGGCCGCTTTCAACTCCAAGTGTTATTTGCTGAAAAATGGATAGTTTGGTCCATTCTCGTTGCTCTTTCGCTGCCTCTTTCGCTAATACATTTTCCTTTCATTGAACTTTCCTTTTCCATGCCTTTTTCATAATGTCATTTTCGAGACCTGTTCACTTCTCAAAGAATGCACCCATAGGAGTTGTGTTGTTCGTTTTTGTTTATTTATACAAACTCCGGCTACTTGGTCCTGTTGGATTTTTTGTTATATAACGGTGATACTTTGTTCAGACAGACTCTTTTTTCATATCTCAGAGGATCGAAATTATAACTTCTAGAACCTATGTATAGAGTGTCATATCACTAACACGTTTAGCTAGCGGTTTTGATCCGTTACTCGCTGATTATTTGTCACCGCAATGTTACTTAGCACCCTCCCAGGCCCCGACCGCTAAATCGAAAATACCATTATACTCAATATTTTGTTGAGTACACTTGTATTATTGATAGCTCTTTTCCTATACGTCCTTCACCCTTTTAAAAAATCGTTGTAGTAAAGAGTCAACCACGTAAGCTAAATATGTGGATTTGTAATCTACCACGTAGTTATAGTGTGTTGTAGTCAGGCTAACCACACACTGTAACTACAAGATTTTTCCATCAATCATTTAGTCGAACTTTCGCAAACTTTGCTCTTCTAAATTTAAAAAAATCAAAACAAAATAAATATCAAACTTTGGCTCTTCTAATTCCATTAGATTTGCATCATCATCATCCACATCTACCAATACATGCAAAATATTTGAGATTTTACTTAAATATAAATTGTTACAGTTTATTAGCTATTAGCAACTGAAAAAAAGGAAAAGAGAATGAATTTTTAAGAGGTAAATCATATAAGTGCTATACATACATATATACATACACACACATGTACATAAGCATGTACATATACATACATACATACATGCATGCATGCATGCATACATGCATATATATATATATATATATATATATATATATATATATATATATATATATGGAAGAAGAGACTATCAGTCAATATTAAGTGTTTAAATAGGTTTAATTTCTTTATTTTGTTGGATGGGCTTATGAAGAAAAGTTATTGGTGTTTTATTTTGTGTATTGAGGTGCCTTTTGCAGTCAAATTTTAGTCTGTTGCCATTGGGGATGCATCCGACGCGTCAGACGTCACAACGGGGTTGGCTCCGTTATGGGAATGACGGAGGAAGGTAAATTGGCATCCGACACTTCGGATGCGTCCTCGCTGGTTGACATCGTCAGCCGTTGATTTTTTTCTCTCCTCTAATCATTCCTTTAAATATTCTTTTTAGATTTTCCGCTCGTAGCACACAAACATTTTTCCCGTTCACTCAACTGTCCCGCTCAAATGCCCCGTTCAAATACCATGTTTTCGTTGTTTGCAAACATGCCCTGAATAAACAGTACAACTATTTTACCAAAATCAGCACCTGAAATTTCATGCGGCAGAGTTCATGGCCGTTGAATCATATTAGACCCTTTGATGTCCGTGTTCAATCTTACTTTTTAATGTTTTGGATGTTTTTATCTTTGGATAGAGTAGCAATATATAGTGTGCGTTTGCGACGAACGGAAATGGGTTAATTAAGCGGGGAATCTTAGAGGGGTATTTGAGCGTGTGAGGGAGTGTGTGTGTATGGAAGGAGGGATCATCAGTCAATATTGAGGTGTCGTGCACAGGCAAATTTTGGTTTGTTTCCGTTTGCGATGTGTCCAACGTGTCGGATGCTACAACGGGGTTAGCTCCAGCGTGGGAATTGTGGAGAGAGGTACGTTGGCGTCTGATGCTTCGGACGCGTCTCCAACAGTTGACATTATCAGTCGTTAATTTCTATTATGTTCTCATCCCCCCTTCGAATACTCGTTTTAGAATTTTCGTTCGCAGCACACAAACGTTTCCCATATTCACTCAACTTTTTTGCTCAAATATCCTATTTCCGTTTATTGCAAAATGCACCCTTAATAAACGGTAATACTAATTTACCAAGATTAGCACTCGAAATTTTATGTTGCAGGGAACATGGTCGTTGAATCATATTGGACTCCTTGATATCCAAGTTTTATTTCACTTTCCGGTGTTCGGATGTTTTAATCTTTCGGCAGAGTAGCAATACATGGGGTGCTTTGCGACAAACGAAAACACGGTATTTGAACGGGGTATCTAAGCAGGGTTCTTGAACGAGAAGATTGGTGAACGAGAAACGTGTTTGTGGCTACTAATTTGAATGGGACATTTAAGTTGTAATTTTTAATTTAATTAATTTGTAGTTAATTAATTATTACTTTTTAGTTGATTATTATGTATCTAATAATTGCAAATAATACAAAACAAAGTGTGCAATTTCATTAAAATAAAAAAAATACATTTTTAAATTCAAACAAATAAATTATAAAAAATTTAATTGCTCGGATCTAGTTCAAAAAAACTTCATAATGTAAAGCACTTTGATACAACCGCAACGTAAAATTCCGCATCTTGAACGGCCCTTATTTGCACAAGATATCAATTTTAAAAAATTATAAAAATATAAATTTAAGTAGTTTTTTCCGGATTATTTTATTACTGCGGACCCTCCCGTGGTGGGTGGATCTCACAGGAGGACCGTTCATTAAATATAATACTTGCGGATGCGCACTTATAAGTTGGCACTTATAAGTTGGCACATCTTTCTAAAGATATCTCGCTGAACCAGCATTGGGAAGAAAAGCCGTCGCAAATCAATCGCCTTAAATGGAATCGTATCCTAGGTGATTTATTGTTTTATTTGCAACGTCTAAAGTTGGTGGGGGGGGCCATGAAGGAAAATGGCAGTTGCTGATTACTGACGTTGCAGATGCAGAGAGATGGGGACATTTGTACAGGTTTTTGTTTTACGCAGTGCAGTGCAGTGCTGTATCCGTCGGATTCTGATATCATTTTCTTTCTTTTTTTTCTGCTTTTTGCAGGTCTACGAAAGACACCAACTTTATGATAATGGATTTTATTATTATGTTTTGACTTTGTACCTTTTCCGGTGTTATTTTAATAAGTTAATGTAACGCAGTAAGCTAATGGGGTCGCATATTCGGCTTTGTAGACTGGTACATTCTATACTGTTCGGTCCTTTTCTTAAAAGAGAAAATTCATATGGGTTGGTGGCAGACGAATGCTGGGCGAATAATTATTACTTTAGTTTAGGAACGTTAAGCATACCACATTCTCGAAAGATGTATTGGAAGACGTGTATGGTGTTGCAAAATGAAAATGAAAATAAGTTAACATACAAGCATTGGAAACTTTGATTAATGCAAGTATTGAAAGGGCTTTGCTTACAGTTAAGACATAGCACAACGTCCTTCAAACAAACAACTATGGTTGGATCCAACGAAAACATTAAAAGTAAGACGACATTCAAAAAACTAGTATTAAGCTCAACCAAAGACAACTAAAATACTATTTACACTAATTATAAAAGTTACGTTATGTTTTATATAGAGGTTTTTAGGTTCAAGGAAAAAAATTAGAGAAAAATTTAGGTTCAGAAATAAGAAGTTTGTTTTTTAGGCTGAAAGACAAGTGTAACAACCCTAGTTTTAGCTATTTATTCTATTTAGTTATTTGAATTTTTGAAGTCTATATTATATAATTTATGTTTAAAAATATAGTCTAATTATTTAAATTGGAGATATATTTTATAAAATTGTCCATGTCAATAAAATTAAATAAAAACCGTGAAAATTTAATCTAAGATTGAACAGTAAAAATTTCACGTTTGAAAGACACGTAAATTAGAGAGTATAAACAACGTAATAAAACGTGTGTTTTTAAAATGTTTATTTTATGAAAATTTCTGAAGTTTTAAACTGCATCTGTCTAGCGTAGTGTAAAAATCATGTTTTAAATATTTTTGGACATAAAATATCAGTCAGTGTTTTGACGAACGGTACGTATTTTATTTGTCAGCTGGTTTTATTTTGGCATGCGCTTCTATTTAAACTGACTACATAAAAACTTTACCATTTACATTTAACAATATCAAACTAAATCAAAGGAAACTTTAACCAAAATGAATCACACAACATTTATATATGAAACGTTCGAAACGTATCTGGGCAGAGAGAATTTGTGCATGCTTGAATTTGAAACGTGCACATCTGTTATTCTCTCATTCCCCTGTTCAAGCTTACTACAAATCAAGTCTCCTCAAATCACGCATTGATAACTCTCCTTGTTTTATTTTTTTAATCACGTGTAAGCATTTATCAAAGAGAAACTGAAACATATCTCTCGGCCTCCTTTAATTCATTCAAAATATTTGCCTTCAACACGAGATTATACAGTAAGTAACGTACACAATTTTACTTGTACATTCGAAACTTCATCAATGCAATCAAATTTTCACCTGGCCTTTCTCCTGAAATTTCGCAAACCCTGGCTATAAATATACTTTTCTCCTCTGCATCTCACAAATTCAACCCTTCTTCTTTTGCGTGAAGCTTCCATCAGGTAATAATCTTCCTTTTCTTTCCCTATACTATGTGTCTTTATTCTTTGGTACTCTGCTCGGCCACCCTACCATGTATCTACTTCGTTTGAGAATTGTATCATATGCCTTGAACAACGTTTGGAATCTGGGTAGATAGATTCCCTTTTTCAAATTTCTCTTAGGCATATTTATATCAGTGATATTTGACTTTAGGACCGAGGATTGCCTTAAATAAATATATATACCTTAGAACTACATGAACTCAGAGAACAATAGATGATGGGACCAGAGCCGTGCTTTGCCTAGAGTTGCCTGTATATTCATTTCCAATATTAATTTATAAATTAGTTGTGCATATCAGGGATGCCAGTAAATGAAGCAGTGAGGTTTGTTGCATTTTGAGTCCAAACTTGTATGAGTAGACATTGTAAAGTATGCAACGAATAGGTGAGTTTTAGATCTGCATTCACATCTTAAGTATAGTCTGCATATACAACTTACACAATGGGCTGTGCACTCTTGGGTATCACTGTGTGACGTGAACATCAGAGGCATGTGTGTTTTAGAGCAGAGAGTTGCGTGTGCTGTAGTTGGGAAAGCAAAGCATGCATCCAAGTAAATAAGCAGGGTTTTAGTGAGAAGCTTGACCTGGTTGTATTAATAGTTTGCACCTATAGGATTTGCAGAGTAGGCGTGAGCATGTTTAGATGTAAGACTGGCCTTGTGCATTTAGCAGTAAGGGGATCAGAGAGGTTTCAGTTCAGTTGCATATCTAGTATTAGATCTGAAATGTTTCGTAGCCTATCCATCAGTAGTTGCTTGTAGGCTATAAGCTGAGATGTGAAACTTCAGAACCAAGTGTGCATCTATGCACGTTGTGCACGACAACACCATGAATGTTACATGACTGTAGTTGAAGCATACAATAAGTATTGACGGAGCCTAGTCTGTAAATTTCATCACTGACATGAATTATTTAGTGAAGTTTCGAATGTGCTTAATGCTAGAGATAGGATTGGACCGGTAGTTGTGAAGCTGGAGTTGTTTGATGCTGGTAATGGTTGTAGGTAGGTAGATGTTTTGTTCAAAGTTTCAGTGATTTGTTTGGGGTCATTGTTCTCAAAATAAATGCAGAGAGAAGTACGTGAATGTGACTCGAAGCATTTGCATGTGGGTCTCGAAGAAACTGTATGATTTTCTCGAAGTCTGGGCAGTTTCGACTCGAAGATCTTGAAAATTTTACTCGAAGCAAGTACAGGTGTTGAGGGGTTGCGTGAAGTCTTGCCTGGTGCATATTGAAAACTGGGAAAGTTGAATAGAAGTTGTGATCTGAGTTCAATAAATTAGGTTGCATTTATATGTTTGGCGTGTGTGTACGTGTGCATGAGCAAACTGAAAATTTAAAGTGTACACGTGTACATGCGTATCACGACATAGAGTAGGAAAACGTCCCCATATCGCTTAGTCTTACTTTAGGAAATTTTGTCGAAATTTTTGGGTTAGCCCGGTTCACGTTTTAGGGTATATTTGGTCATATTGCACGGTGGAGTAGTCGAGCAAGTCAAGCAAATTTTAGTCCCATGTTAAATTTTCCTTTGACCATAAATTCTAAAGTCGCGTTTTCGATATTTGAATTTTGTTCTAGATCTGAATCTAAGCGACGTCCGAGAATTTTGATCGCTACCCTCTGTCGGTCTGTACCAGTAAATTTTCAATTTTGAACTCGAAATTGCTGCAACACCCAGGTGAGTATTTCTCACCAGACATACGTATTTATACTTCGTAAATTATTGCAAGTGTATGTGTAAATTTGTATTTCACTATTATCTGTCTGTAGCGTAATATAGAATGATGGACCCCATTTAAATTGACACTTCTTCAGTATTATCTGTTATATTATTTCTGCAGTTATGTTATTGTTTATTTACTGCTCAAATCACACTGCAAGTTCCCTGTTAATATAGACTGTATGGGCTGAAATGATAGGCCTAAGTGATGATTACTATTCATTTTTCTGTTAACTGTTAACTGATAACTTGGGATTGCGGGTTCGAAATGATAGAACCCGGGATTTGTAAGTATCGGATTGAAATGATATAAATCCGTTTCACTTGACCTAGGCTAGAAAATCTTATACAGGCCCGTGGTTTATATATTCTATTTTCTGAAATAAATTTTAAATTGATTAAATTTATAAATTGAGGATATAAGAGACATAATACCTTTAAGTGTCAAATAAATAAAAATTAAGAAATTTGGAATATAACTTGTTTAGAAATTCGGGATTTTGAAAAGTAAAATTTCAATTAATAAATAATAAGTTATATTTGGAAATAGATTTTAAACCTAAAAATCTACAACAGCATTTAAATGCTATCTTTGAAATTTGACTAGGTTAAATTCATAACTTTAGACAGCATTTTGATGCTGTAAAAGATGAATATGATTTATTTGAAATTCTATAGAAATTTTTGAGAATAAGTTAAATTTTGGAATTTAAATATGGAATAAATAAAAGAATTTAGAAAGTGAGTTTGGATAGATTTAAAAGAAAATTTGATCTCTATTGTTAATAAAAGAAATAAATTCCAAATTTAATTGGATAAATTGAAATGGTATATTTTCAAAGGAAATGTTTTAAGTCAAGGATTTGAAATAAAAGGTATTTGAAATATATATATTGATTTGAAAAAATATAGATACCATTTTTCAAACTATAACCACGGGTTATAATAACGGTTGGTTGGCAAAGAGACCGGGATCGGATATGGACATACTCTCTGTCGATACCGAAAACCACTTTGACAACCGTGTACGCGGTGGAGATTCCAGAATGAAGTAGGATGGTGGTGGCGGTTTCTTGAAAGGTATATACGTGGACCCGACTCCCGTGAGTTGGCTTAAGGTGGCTAAAACAGGAGCGATTCTCGGATTAATGAGGTAGCTCCTCTGATCGAACGCACTTCTTCGTTTGCCCTTCTATTACTTTTGTGATTGTTTGGTGCGCACCTTTGATTTGGAGTGTTGTTCGAGGTGGGCGGTTGCTGCGGCTTCGCGTTACCACCGGTCCGGATAGCAATTGGTATATCTACCCTGGCATTGCCTAGTTGTGCCGTGTCACCTACCATATCGAGCCTTGTACGAGTTTGGTTTTCTCCCGTAGCCCGTGTGGTATCCTCTAGTTGCTTCCCGAGTAGGAGGAGCTATGATATTGGATGGACTACTGGGACTATTACGTGTTAAGGGCTATATGGGTAACCCCTTAACGCTATTAAAAAGTAAGTTTATTTTAATATAGACACTATTATAATAGCGCAATATACTATATAGTAAATAGTTTACCGGATCCTTAGAGGATGGGCGATCCCAAGCATCCTTTAAGTTACTTGCTCTTTACATTACAGTACACTTGATTTAGCCTACATTATATAAGTATGTATGTCCTGACTCGAGTGTTTTGTTTTATTGTACGCTCGGGTCAGCCTGAGTTGCAGCTTCAGCTTTTCTTTCTGGAGCTAGGACTAGATCACTCTTGCTAGTTGGAAGCTTCTTCGTCTTTATATATTTTGTAATTCAAGACATTTGGGAACTATTTTTGGCTTATGGCTTAAAAATTGTACTAAAGATTTGTAAACAATGTATTTCTGTTAGTAATGGTTTTCAGTGGCTTCATGAACCACTATATTTTTTTTATATTCCGCTGTGAGATTCTGATATCTGTGTCTGTGATTCTGTGTATTTGGTTTCATTTGTTCCGTAGCTATATTTACAATCTATTATTTTGAACTATTCCAGCTTGACATGTTCTATTATTGTCGAATTCGAATAGTACAAAATAGTGGGTCGTTACAGTTGGTATCAGAGCCAGGTTTATCCATAGCTAAGGAACAAAAAAACTCATTAGAGATAGAGTAGCAATACTCTAGAATGAGTGAAGTCAAATTCCGGAATCTTTTCTTGTGAGAGAACGTATTTTAAAAATATAAAATGATTTCAAAAAGATTTTAAAGGAAGTATTTTAGTATAAAATTACCTATTTTAAAATAAGTTTCCAACACTTCTTCCTTCTCTCCATCGTTATATTCGAGCTCTTGTTAGTTTCTTAATTTTATCTTATTGATATTTTTCTCTATCCTTAGTATCCATCCTTAATCTTTCAGGATGAATAGAAGAGATAATCGAGGTCGAGGGCAAGTCGCTCCTCCTCCTGCTGCCCCTGTCCGTTTCACTAAATTGTGCAAGGACTATGTTGAGCTAGGTGGCACAAAATTTATGGGGACAGAAACCATCATAGAAACTCAACAATGGCTTCGGGACTTAGAAAGGATTTTCTCCTGCCTCGAGATTACTAATGCCCAGCAAAGGCAACTCGCAGCCTGGCAGATGAAGGGCGCTGCCTTGAATTGGTGGCTATCTATTACCGCTCAGACAAATGAGGCTGACCTCACTTGGGAGCAATTTAGGTATCTTTTGGTTGTCAAAATTCGGATTTGAATTCCATCTTTGAATCTATCTTTTAAACTCTTATCGTGCTTTAGGGAGGCCTTTCTGGCCAAGTGGATGCCCGAAGCGGGCAAGTCTCAACTCTATAGGGAATTCATGGATCTTAAGCAAGGCAATATGACCTTCACGGAGTATGAGAGGAAGTTTAACGAACTCTCACAATATGGCCTGAACCTGATTGATACCCCGCTCAAGCTGAACGAGAAGTTTATCGCTGGAGCTCGACCTGAGTTCTACGATCGACTCATTACTCATGTGCATGGGACATTTACGGCATTGATGGATATGGCTCTCCGGTATGAGAACCCTACCTCTAAGGCCACTCCTGCTGTTTCTTCTGCATCAGCCCAGTCTTCTGGAAATTCAAGAAAGAGGAAATCAAATTTCTACCGTCATAAGAGGAACAAGGCTCAAGGGTTGGGATCATCATCATCTTCTGTTTCTGCGAGGCCACCTGTAGATCTGTCTACCATCACCTGCCATAGGTGCCACCAAAAAGGACATTTTGCTAATCGCTGTCCTACTTTGGGTGCTGCCATTCCACCACCAGCTCAGTTTGCTAGAAGGGATCTATGTCACATCTGCCTCCAGCCAGGACACTACAAGAAGGATTGTCCCACTCAAAAGAGAGGCACAACATCCGGAGTCTTTGCAGTAACTGCTGCATCTTCTACAGCTCCGCAGCCTGCACCTGCACCAGTATCAGATCCAGCCCCAGATGATTCTCAAGGTACTCTTCAAGGATCTTTTACTTTGTTCAAATTACCTGTTCGAGTTTTATTCGATACCGGAGCTTCCCACAGCTTCATTTCATCCGATCTCTGTAATAGATTTGAACATCGCCTTTCTTCTGAACTTTCTCCCATACCTTTATGTGTCTCAAACCCTATCGGTGGTCCTGCGAACCTTAGTAAAGTTTGTAGGGATGTGAAGCTCCTCCATTTCCAACAATGCTTCACTGGAGACTTTTATGTTTTGGGTTTCGACGCTTTCGATCTTCTACTCGGAGGCGATTGGTTAGATAGGCATGGTGCTGATATCTCTTGTAGTTCTCGTACTGTTGCTCTTAAAGATGATATTGGGAATCCTTTAAAGATCCAGTGTAAGTGGCCTCAAGAGTTTGCTGGTAGTTTCATCTATTCTCTTGACACTTTCCCAGATGATATCCATTCTACCCCTGTAGTCAAACTGTTTCCCGACGTGTTTGGGGAAGTCACTTCTTTACCTCCAAAACGGGAAATTGATTTCCGTATCGATCTTATCCCTGGAGCACGACCAGTAGTCCTTCCACCTAGAAGAATGGCACCACGAGAAAAGAGCGAATTAAGGAATCAGATTCAAGACTTATCTTCTAAAGGTCTGATCAGACCTAGCTTCTCTGAATGGGGAGCAGCTGTTGTCTTTGTCACAAAATCTGACGGTTCCCTCCGGATGTGTGTCGACTATCGGGAACTCAACAAGCTTACCATGAAGAACAGATATCCTATGCCGCGCATAAATGATATGTTCGATCAACTCTATGGAGCAACTGTTTTCTCCCAGCTTGATTTAGCCACAGGTTTCCATCAGCTTAGAATTGCTGAGGAGAGCATCCCCAAAACTGCTTTCCGTACCGAAAATGGTTTCTTTGAATGGCTAGTTATGCCTTTTGGCTTGACTAATGCACCTGCTTTCTTTGTAGACTTGATGAATCGCGTTTTCCGCGATGTACTCAATAAATTTGTCCTTGTCTTTATTGATGACATCCTTGTTTTCTCCAAGTCCGAGGAA
Source organism: Allium cepa (assembly GCA_030765085.1). NCBI lineage: Eukaryota > Viridiplantae > Streptophyta > Magnoliopsida > Asparagales > Amaryllidaceae > Allium > Allium cepa. Next base: position 650,100,950 of record CM060931.1, on the reverse strand, counting down.
GAACATAAAGTCCATTTGAAGTATGTTTTAGAGACTCTTCGGAACCACCAATTGAAGGCTAAGTTCTCTAAATGCCATTTCTGGGAAGAAGAAGTCCGATTCCTTGGACATATTGTCTCTAGAGAAGGAGTTTCTGTTGATCCAGTCAAGATTGCTACAATCCAAGATTGGGAAGAACCTAAGACTCCTACCGATATCCGTAGTTTCCTAGGCCTTGCCGGCTACTACCGAAGATTCATTGAGAACTTTGCTCGGATTTCGGCACCTCTGACTGCTCTAACTCGGAAGAATGTCAAGTTTGTATGGAGCGATAAGTGTAAGGCTGCTTTCAAAGAGTTAAAGGATAAGCTCACCTCCGCCCCAGTACTTATTGTACCGAATGGAAGTGAAAGATTAACGGTATTCACCGATGCTTGTCGAGAAGGATTGGGAGCAGTGTTGATGCAAGATGGGAGAGTAATTGCTTATGCTAGTCGTCAGCTGAAGACACATGAAGCTAATTACGCTGCTCACGATTTAGAATTGCTGGCTGTTGTATTTGCTTTGAAGCTTTGGAGACACCATCTCTTAGGAGCTAAGTTTGATCTGTTCACCGATCACAAATCTCTGAAATATATCTTTACTCAGAAAGATTTAAATCAGAGACAGGTGCGATGGCTCGAGTTCCTTGCTGCATATGATCTCGACATCAACTATACTCCTGGGAAAGCCAATGTAGTGGCAGATGCGCTAAGCAGGAAGAAATCTTTGTTATGTCAGATTTTTGTATCTTCCCCTCTTTTAGATCGTATCGTGGCTAAACAAGATGAAGACGAGATGCTTAGGCGTATAAAGGGAAGTGTTCGTAGCAGAATTGGTGGTAATAGCTCTGATGGAAAGGGAGCTCAGATCGATGATAAAGGAGTTTTAAGGATAAATGGAAGGATTTGTGTCCCTAATGTTGACGGTTTAAGGCAGGAATTACTCCGGGAACATCATCAGTCCCGACTCTCCATTCATCCTGGCGTAGCTAAGATGTATCAGGATTTGAAGAAACTATATTGGTGGAGAGGTATGAAGCGAGATGTCTCTATTTATGTGAGTAGATGTGCGACTTGTCAGCAAGTCAAAGCAGACCATCAGAAAACACCCGGTTTGTTGCAGCCTTTGGAGATCCCAAACTGGAAGTGGGAACAAGTTTCTATGGACTTTATTGATGGATTGCCAAGATCCCGGAGAGGAAATGAAAGCATATGGGTTATTGTAGATAGACTGACTAAGTCCGCTCATTTTATTCCAGTCAGATCTACACGCACAGCTTCGAGTTTATCCGAAATCTATATGAGGGAGATTGTTCGTCTCCATGGCGTTCCTCTTAGCATTGTCTGCGATCGTGACCCCATTTTCACTAGTCAGTTTTGGAAAGCGTTCCAAGAGTCCTTGGGTACTCGTTTGAACCTGAGCACTGCTTACCACCCACAAACTGACGGTCAGACGGAGAGGGTAAATCAAATTCTTGAAGATCTTCTTCGTGCTTGCATCTTAGACTATGGAGGATCTTGGGAAGATCATCTCCATCTTGTGGAATTCACCTATAACAACAGTTATCAGGTATAGATTCCAATCCTTTGTTCTTATTTTATCTTAGTTCTCTATCCGTATCTCATTCTATCTTTTCAGGCTAGTCTTAAGATGTCCCCTTTTGCTGCTCTATACGGGAAACCGTGTAGATCTCCTTCTTGTTGGATTGAGTCTGGTGACCGCTTAGTTCTTGGCCCTGAGATGATTCTAGAAGCTTCAGAGAAAGTAGAGGAGATTAAGAGGAGATTAAAGGTTGCTCAAGATAGACAAAAGAAGTATGCTGATCGTCGTAGAAGGAAGTTGGAGTTTGATGTTGGTGATATGGTATTTCTGAAGATCTCTCCTTTAAGAAATGTAGTTCGGTTTGGTCGAAGAGGAAAGCTAGCACCTAGATTCATCGGTCCATTCCGTATTTCAGAGAGGATTGGATCTCTTGCTTATAGACTAGATCTACCCGAGAAATTTGCCGGAATTCACAATGTATTCCATGTATCTCACCTTCGTCGCTGTCTTCACGACCCATCTCTAGTCATCCAGCCTACTGCTCTTGATGGTCTGGACATCGAACCTGATCTGACTATTGGAAGGAAGCCGCTTCGCATCGTCGGTCAAGGTACGAAACAACTCAGAAGGAAATCCGTCCCGTTGGTCAAAGTGCTATGGAGCACCGATGAGCGAGATTGCACATGGGAAACGGAGGAGAGCATTCGTGCTTCAAATCCGGAACTATTCGTTTAAGGTACTTGTTTATCTAGCTTATCTTCTTTTGTTTCTCTTCTTTCGTTCCTTTTCGAGGACGAAAAGTTCTTAAGTGGGGGAGAGTGTAACAACCCTAGTTTTAGCTATTTATTCTATTTAGTTATTTGAATTTTTGAAGTCTATATTATATAATTTATGTTTAAAAATATAGTCTAATTATTTAAATTGGAGATATATTTTATAAAATTGTCCATGTCAATAAAATTAAATAAAAACCGTGAAAATTTAATCTAAGATTGAACAGTAAAAATTTCACGTTTGAAAGACACGTAAATTAGAGAGTATAAACAACGTAATAAAACGTGTGTTTTTAAAATGTTTATTTTATGAAAATTTCTGAAGTTTTAAACTGCATCTGTCTAGCGTAGTGTAAAAATCATGTTTTAAATATTTTTGGACATAAAATATCAGTCAGTGTTTTGACGAACGGTACGTATTTTATTTGTCAGCTGGTTTTATTTTGGCATGCGCTTCTATTTAAACTGACTACATAAAAACTTTACCATTTACATTTAACAATATCAAACTAAATCAAAGGAAACTTTAACCAAAATGAATCACACAACATTTATATATGAAACGTTCGAAACGTATCTGGGCAGAGAGAATTTGTGCATGCTTGAATTTGAAACGTGCACATCTGTTATTCTCTCATTCCCCTGTTCAAGCTTACTACAAATCAAGTCTCCTCAAATCACGCATTGATAACTCTCCTTGTTTTATTTTTTTAATCACGTGTAAGCATTTATCAAAGAGAAACTGAAACATATCTCTCGGCCTCCTTTAATTCATTCAAAATATTTGCCTTCAACACGAGATTATACAGTAAGTAACGTACACAATTTTACTTGTACATTCGAAACTTCATCAATGCAATCAAATTTTCACCTGGCCTTTCTCCTGAAATTTCGCAAACCCTGGCTATAAATATACTTTTCTCCTCTGCATCTCACAAATTCAACCCTTCTTCTTTTGCGTGAAGCTTCCATCAGGTAATAATCTTCCTTTTCTTTCCCTATACTATGTGTCTTTATTCTTTGGTACTCTGCTCGGCCACCCTACCATGTATCTACTTCGTTTGAGAATTGTATCATATGCCTTGAACAACGTTTGGAATCTGGGTAGATAGATTCCCTTTTTCAAATTTCTCTTAGGCATATTTATATCAGTGATATTTGACTTTAGGACCGAGGATTGCCTTAAATAAATATATATACCTTAGAACTACATGAACTCAGAGAACAATAGATGATGGGACCAGAGCCGTGCTTTGCCTAGAGTTGCCTGTATATTCATTTCCAATATTAATTTATAAATTAGTTGTGCATATCAGGGATGCCAGTAAATGAAGCAGTGAGGTTTGTTGCATTTTGAGTCCAAACTTGTATGAGTAGACATTGTAAAGTATGCAACGAATAGGTGAGTTTTAGATCTGCATTCACATCTTAAGTATAGTCTGCATATACAACTTACACAATGGGCTGTGCACTCTTGGGTATCACTGTGTGACGTGAACATCAGAGGCATGTGTGTTTTAGAGCAGAGAGTTGCGTGTGCTGTAGTTGGGAAAGCAAAGCATGCATCCAAGTAAATAAGCAGGGTTTTAGTGAGAAGCTTGACCTGGTTGTATTAATAGTTTGCACCTATAGGATTTGCAGAGTAGGCGTGAGCATGTTTAGATGTAAGACTGGCCTTGTGCATTTAGCAGTAAGGGGATCAGAGAGGTTTCAGTTCAGTTGCATATCTAGTATTAGATCTGAAATGTTTCGTAGCCTATCCATCAGTAGTTGCTTGTAGGCTATAAGCTGAGATGGTGAAACTTCAGAACCAAGTGTGCATCTATGCACGTTGTGCACGACAACACCATGAATGTTACATGACTGTAGTTGAAGCATACAATAAGTATTGACGGAGCCTAGTCTGTAAATTTCATCACTGACATGAATTATTTAGTGAAGTTTCGAATGTGCTTAATGCTAGAGATAGGATTGGACCGGTAGTTGTGAAGCTGGAGTTGTTTGATGCTGGTAATGGTTGTAGGTAGGTAGATGTTTTGTTCAAAGTTTCAGTGATTTGTTTGGGGTCATTGTTCTCAAAATAAATGCAGAGAGAAGTACGTGAATGTGACTCGAAGCATTTGCATGTGGGTCTCGAAGAAACTGTATGATTTTCTCGAAGTCTGGGCAGTTTCGACTCGAAGATCTTGAAAATTTTACTCGAAGCAAGTACAGGTGTTGAGGGGTTGCGTGAAGTCTTGCCTGGTGCATATTGAAAACTGGGAAAGTTGAATAGAAGTTGTGATCTGAGTTCAATAAATTAGGTTGCATTTATATGTTTGGCGTGTGTGTACGTGTGCATGAGCAAACTGAAAATTTAAAGTGTACACGTGTACATGCGTATCACGACATAGAGTAGGAAAACGTCCCCATATCGCTTAGTCTTACTTTAGGAAATTTTGTCGAAATTTTTGGGTTAGCCCGGTTCACGTTTTAGGGTATATTTGGTCATATTGCACGGTGGAGTAGTCGAGCAAGTCAAGCAAATTTTAGTCCCATGTTAAATTTTCCTTTGACCATAAATTCTAAAGTCGCGTTTTCGATATTTGAATTTTGTTCTAGATCTGAATCTAAGCGACGTCCGAGAATTTTGATCGCTACCCTCTGTCGGTCTGTACCAGTAAATTTTCAATTTTGAACTCGAAATTGCTGCAACACCCAGGTGAGTATTTCTCACCAGACATACGTATTTATACTTCGTAAATTATTGCAAGTGTATGTGTAAATTTGTATTTCACTATTATCTGTCTGTAGCGTAATATAGAATGATGGACCCCATTTAAATTGACACTTCTTCAGTATTATCTGTTATATTATTTCTGCAGTTATGTTATTGTTTATTTACTGCTCAAATCACACTGCAAGTTCCCTGTTAATATAGACTGTATGGGCTGAAATGATAGGCCTAAGTGATGATTACTATTCATTTTTCTGTTAACTGTTAACTGATAACTTGGGATTGCGGGTTCGAAATGATAGAACCCGGGATTTGTAAGTATCGGATTGAAATGATATAAATCCGTTTCACTTGACCTAGGCTAGAAAATCTTATACAGGCCCGTGGTTTATATATTCTATTTTCTGAAATAAATTTTAAATTGATTAAATTTATAAATTGAGGATATAAGAGACATAATACCTTTAAGTGTCAAATAAATAAAAATTAAGAAATTTGGAATATAACTTGTTTAGAAATTCGGGATTTTGAAAAGTAAAATTTCAATTAATAAATAATAAGTTATATTTGGAAATAGATTTTAAACCTAAAAATCTACAACAGCATTTAAATGCTATCTTTGAAATTTGACTAGGTTAAATTCATAACTTTAGACAGCATTTTGATGCTGTAAAAGATGAATATGATTTATTTGAAATTCTATAGAAATTTTTGAGAATAAGTTAAATTTTGGAATTTAAATATGGAATAAATAAAAGAATTTAGAAAGTGAGTTTGGATAGATTTAAAAGAAAATTTGATCTCTATTGTTAATAAAAGAAATAAATTCCAAATTTAATTGGATAAATTGAAATGGTATATTTTCAAAGGAAATGTTTTAAGTCAAGGATTTGAAATAAAAGGTATTTGAAATATATATATTGATTTGAAAAAATATAGATACCATTTTTCAAACTATAACCACGGGTTATAATAACGGTTGGTTGGCAAAGAGACCGGGATCGGATATGGACATACTCTCTGTCGATACCGAAAACCACTTTGACAACCGTGTACGCGGTGGAGATTCCAGAATGAAGTAGGATGGTGGTGGCGGTTTCTTGAAAGGTATATACGTGGACCCGACTCCCGTGAGTTGGCTTAAGGTGGCTAAAACAGGAGCGATTCTCGGATTAATGAGGTAGCTCCTCTGATCGAACGCACTTCTTCGTTTGCCCTTCTATTACTTTTGTGATTGTTTGGTGCGCACCTTTGATTTGGAGTGTTGTTCGAGGTGGGCGGTTGCTGCGGCTTCGCGTTACCACCGGTCCGGATAGCAATTGGTATATCTACCCTGGCATTGCCTAGTTGTGCCGTGTCACCTACCATATCGAGCCTTGTACGAGTTTGGTTTTCTCCCGTAGCCCGTGTGGTATCCTCTAGTTGCTTCCCGAGTAGGAGGAGCTATGATATTGGATGGACTACTGGGACTATTACGTGTTAAGGGCTATATGGGTAACCCCTTAACGCTATTAAAAAGTAAGTTTATTTTAATATAGACACTATTATAATAGCGCAATATACTATATAGTAAATAGTTTACCGGATCCTTAGAGGATGGGCGATCCCAAGCATCCTTTAAGTTACTTGCTCTTTACATTACAGTACACTTGATTTAGCCTACATTATATAAGTATGTATGTCCTGACTCGAGTGTTTTGTTTTATTGTACGCTCGGGTCAGCCTGAGTTGCAGCTTCAGCTTTTCTTTCTGGAGCTAGGACTAGATCACTCTTGCTAGTTGGAAGCTTCTTCGTCTTTATATATTTTGTAATTCAAGACATTTGGGAACTATTTTTGGCTTATGGCTTAAAAATTGTACTAAAGATTTGTAAACAATGTATTTCTGTTAGTAATGGTTTTCAGTGGCTTCATGAACCACTATATTTTTTTTATATTCCGCTGTGAGATTCTGATATCTGTGTCTGTGATTCTGTGTATTTGGTTTCATTTGTTCCGTAGCTATATTTACAATCTATTATTTTGAACTATTCCAGCTTGACATGTTCTATTATTGTCGAATTCGAATAGTACAAAATAGTGGGTCGTTACAACAAGTTTTAGTGTAAATCATAAAATGATAGTTGTAACTATCATTTTCAGTTTATATTAACAAATGTCATTCAAACTAAAAAACAAACTTGTTGTTCCTGAGACTAAATTTTTTTGCAACTTCTTTCTTGTGCTTATTTACCTGTTTTTTTAATTATATATATAATAATAATGGTAATAATAATTATAATGATCGTTGTAATACATTTGCTGTCATATTTTTTTGGTTTCAACGTGAACTATCAAAAACGTGCATATATTAATATTTTCAAACCATGATATCATTTAAAACCTCTATTGATATTTTCAAAACATAATATCATTTAAAAATAGAATCTAACAATTAAGTTTTCTAATTAACAAATCTTAATATAACTTAAAAATAGAATCTAACAAATAATTTTTTTACAAATTCATTCTTTATTAATTAGCAAACGAAATAAAAATTCAAACGAAAAAAATAGATATTGCGGCTTAGAAATAAAAATTTAAACTAGCTTAAAAACAAAAATTCAAACTAATAATTCGTGCATTAATTTTGTAGAAAAACAATCCACGCGCGAAGCACTTCCAGTAACGTTCGTATATATAATTATACACACATATTAAACAACACACATGTACATGAAAGGCTAACATATCCATTGTGATGTAAATCACAGCACTTATACATGAGCATGTCAGACGATGCACATCGTTTATGTTGCATGTATATGTACACAAATATGTGTATATGGTATACATATTATATTATATATATTATACACATGACAATAATATAATAAAACATTATTACAAACTAACAAATATTAGTTTTATTTAAAATAAATTTAGATAAGATCTAAATAAATATAGACTTCATATGCTCAGTAAAATCCAAAATTGAATAAATATTTTGGAATTTGCCCATGTACCCCGCTGTGTGTTGGAACAGTTCCAACAATGGTTTTATAGTACACGTATTTAATATGAAATATTTTCTTGAAGAACATAAAATTAGTTCAAATGTTTATTAAAATATAATGTTATGCATAGGACTATTATTATTTAAGTAAATCAAAATGATAAGAGTTGTATAGTGATTTAAACTTATATAATAAGAATGTGTAATAAATGGTGCAATAGTAGAGACCCAATTAGATTTAATGAATAAATATACATGTATAGGTACATATATCGTGATTTCAAATGCGTCTGATACTTGAAACACGAAGATGTTTCATAAGAAATACATTATTTCGTAAATCGATATCACTCGATTAAATTTACTGAAGATTATGAATCTTGTTGTCCTCTATCGTCAACATATTGATGGATTACATGTAAACTCCTTAGTTGTTGAGCTTTCTTCAGATTAGAAATGTTATGTGCAGTACTCTTGATATGTAGAATAGACGAGGTAAGATAGCTGTGCATATTTGTTAAGCTTTATGCACTATACTTAGGCTATCGCAAAATAGCAAGTACGAGTGAATAATCTCTCATTATTTGTTGAGCTTTCCTCGATGTAAAGATGAGATTATGACAATGACCGCAAAGTTAGAAGTTGTATGTGATACAACCGATAATGAGTTATCCATCGTATGAGGACCTACGTTTGTGAGCTTTTCTCAATGTCAGAATTTCAAGGCATATGAGTCCTAACATCCACTATAAAAGTCGATAACACTTATATGTTTCATCTTAGGGTTTTGAGACACATAAACTCTACTATTGTAAAATAATATTCTATGTATAAGTTATACTAATCTATATCGATAAATTTGTGCAATCGATATAATTGATAAAAAAATTATCGATCAAAATATACAAATGAAATATATTAGTACTGACAAATAGAAATTTAAAACATGCTTACCAATAAAGTTTGCATGTTGACCGATAAAATTGTCCATTGTACAACTACTAAATACATTCATAACATATAACATGATAAACATACGTGTCTACTTGCTCGAGAATATGTATTATCTTCAATGAGTTTCGAACTCTAAAAGCAATACAATGATATGAATATACGATGCATTATCAATCACATACAAATGTTACATGATGAATGGTCACTAGTCGTAATGTAACCTCGGTGATATTAGTTTATTCAAAATAAGCAAGTAAGCCATAATTTGTAAACGTGTATTTATAAGATGATTACAATTATAATCTTGTTGCGTTAAATGTAACACTAGATTGGAAGGTATAAAATATGTTTAAGAACTCGATCATTGAAATTTTAGTCTAATCAACTTATATAAAGTGCAACTTATTTGATATGCTTAAAAGTTAAGCATGACCAAATTCGTTTTTATAAAGAGTTCGTTATGATATTATGGCAAGAGTTTCTTTTGAATGGTTCGACCGTTTTGAAAGAAAAGCATATAGACGAGATTAGATGTAACCTAAGGCATAATTAGAAGGAAGAAAGCAAGTGGTCACTTCTACGTCACAAAAAATCTCGAAACGAAAATTATAAAATAATAATTGATACTTCACATAAGAAATATAATTTCTATTTCAAAACGTATTTTTGTAGAGAAATTGTTTTCTACAAGATTTATTTCTTTTAGCTCAAGATATTAATTTTAAAACTCTCTAGTGTAAACGGGTTAAAGTATATGGAATAAACAACCTATATTAAGTGACTGAATGAAGCTTCATATTTTGTATATTATTATAATAATGATGAAAATATTGGAAGCATGCCATTTAGCACTTAGTGCTTACATCAAGTCACAAATTTTTTTTTTGTAAAACACACAAACATTAATTATGAAATAATGACTGTGTATTATTGGCTTATCTGTCCATAACCTTCAAAGATGACATTGATGGTATGAAGAAGTTTGAAGAAATTCAACATTTTGAAGCAGCCTCACCCCTCAAGATTTAAGAAAACAGGGAAGCATTTTGTTATTTGGATGATAACGATGCTCGGAATTAGCAGTATATGATGGCCCATCGAGCCGCCTTCGACCACTAAATTTCTAGTTGTATTCCATTGTATTTATGGTTTCATTTGTATATTTATATCAATTTTTAGTGAAAAGTTGTTTTTTTAATTATATTATTTAACCACTTAATTAAAAAATAATTAAAATAAAAATATAATAAAAAATAATCATTTAACAAAACAATTAAAACACCCATTTTAAATGCTGCTTTTGTAACACACATATGCACTCTTCTTTCACATGGCAAAAGAACGCACCTTAATCATTTAAAACTCATTGTTTTATCATCCGTTCTTTTAGTGCCGGCTATTTGTACACAAAATAAAACACAATTTATAATGCAGAAGATCTAGACTTTTTGATTTATTTTTTTTATATGGAAGGTGGGTGCAATCTAGTTGTGGAGATCTATTATGTCACCGATTGTGTCTACGTTTCGTGTTTCAATGTATTTTTCCATTTTTTTTTAAATCTCTTATATCCAAATTTTTAATCATCTCTTCGTTTCTTCGCCTATTTATCAACAAAAAAACAATGATAGCTTTTCATGCATTAACACTTGATAATAATTAACACTTGATAATAGTTTCATGGACAAGCACTATTAATCTAAATTGAGATTATAAGGATTGACTGTTTACACTTTATAATTTGAAAATATTCCTTCATATGCTACTTGCTTCATTTGAAGAACCTGTCTTCCGCCAGCTATTGTTTGAGGAAACAACCTTTATGATATCAAATTTCAGTTTAATACTATAGAGTTTGAGGTTAGTCTAAATCGATATGTAACATGCTAATTGCTATATGGTTTTGGTTAATAGTTTTGATTAACTGGTTGTACAATTGTAAAAAAAGGTATATGCTAATAGTTATGTACATAAAACATTTGCATGAATTAAAAAGTGTTCATCAATATACAACTCTTATAATTTTTATTTTCTTAAATAATATTTCAAAACAATTATATTTCAAATAAACTAATTATCAAAAAACAAGTTTTAGGATAAGGATAAAGTGTTTATCACCTTAATCTACCAACGTAGCTAGACTAGATTTCTCGCCAACTCTATTTTAACGTTGTTGGAGCTTTAGTAGGCTATATAAATAAATGAAATTTCTTGACAAAGACATTAGCTTTCATGTTTCAATCAAATCTTATCTTATCAAAAAATTCAATTTGAATAGATATGTGGACCTATAATTTTAGATTTGGAAAGTTTTGGTATATGCCATGTGTTCTAAAACGTTCATTATGTATATTCAATATTCATATTCGCGAAAGCAAATACATACTGAAAAATATGATGTTATCTTCTTTTGGTGACAATTTGAAAATTTTAGTTTAAAATAAATTATTTTGGTTTTGATGACTACAAAGGTACAAGGATAAAAAACAAGTATGAAATGTGGTTTTGAGCACAAAGCATGCATTCATATGTACACTAAGAACAACTCCAAAAGGGCGTTGGATTTGAGAAAAGGTGAGATGTGCACTAGATATCAGTTCCAACAGATTGCAGATATTTGAATAGTGCGGAGATAACGAATTCGTTCACGAATCTAGACGCTTGTTCAACAGACGCCTTACACTGTTCTTCAAACCCCAACGTTACATAGTTTGTAAAAACGTATATCCACACTCCGAACTGTTGAAGTTGCTATAATATAAACTAATATACTATGAAAACAGTAAACAGATGATGTTCATTATCGTAAAATTCAAATAATATAAACGAATATTTAAAAAAAAACACGGATAATTTTCATGTGTAGATACATTTATGTTTGCATATTTATCCGAAAATTTTGACATCATAACAATAGAACAACATGTGAACTCCATTGATTTTTTATTTTATTTTTCTTCTCAATCAAACGTACTATTTTGATTAAACGGATACATGGTACATGGTCTACAACCTTTAACTCTATTCCAACTAAGAATATAAGGGCCATAACATGATTACGATTGAGGCTATATTGATTATTTCTACAAATGACATTGATGGTCGGAAAGCAACATGACTAAAAATGACAAATTCATGTGTCGACTAAATCATGGACGTTTAGCCAAATAAATATAATACTGAATTTAGTCAAAAAATTGGGACATCCACAGCTTTCAACTTCATATAAGTTGTTGCTTTATGGGAGCACAACGCACAACTGTAGCGGTTAATGTGGACGCTACAATTTGGAATCGTAGGTCCAAAGTCTATATCTGGATATTTTGTCGCCATTGGCAAAGCAAATACTATTTTTGCTTATTATTAATAGCGTTTCATTATTTCACTGGAAAGTGATGGCTGGGCAAAAAGGCGAAAAGGCTTTAGAATATTATATTTGATGGATGCATACTAATCCAAAAGTTAACTTCAAAATTAATTTTCATAAGTTACGTGTCTACATGGTACATTGAATAATTTATGTTTGAAATTTCAACCTTTCTTTTTTTTTTTTTTGCTCGACGTAGAAATGATGTTAAGGATGTCAAACAATATTCAAAAAATCCGAAATTCCATCTGCATCTATGTCTGAAAGGCTGAAAAATATTCGATATTCCCAAAATGAATGCGAAAATGGCACTAGAGAATTATCCATTCGATTTTTGTTAAGATTATACCTTATTTTACGTGTATTTTAGTAAAATGATAGGCCTGTTTTATTAAATTAATAATTTATATTATCAGCATTTAATGCATATTAATCGTTTGGTATAATTTATATTATACTTTTATAATCGGTACGATTGAATAAAAATTATGTAATAAAAATTTTCATTTTACGTTTCTTCATTTATCCATTGTTAATGGATAAAATAATTAACCGATATCACACCATATCCGCGGATGCGAATATCCAACATACATCCGTACTTGCAAATATGCATATCTAATATTCGAAGATAATTTTGAATGCAGATGTGGATATAGCATCATTCGTATTCGAAAATATCTTTAGACATACCTATGAAATTATCCACCCAATCGAACGTTTCGTTAAACGAAAATAATATTATTTTATACTAAGAGAACGTACATAGCAATTGTGACATAGACTATGCAAGAGGTGACTTTCTCAATTATAGAAAAACAACAGAAGTAAATGATAATGTGCCAAAAAAGGGTAGGAAAGAACAAATCAAAGAGGAGAGAAAGGGGAAAGCAGCGTCATATCCCACATGAATGCATATATCACGTTGATATGCGTGGTCTATAATTAAACATGTACATTTTTATTCCTAAAGTGCTCAAAATTTTCATATTGGTTACAATGAGAATCTTATCTTTCCGTCCAACTCATCAATGAAACCTTGACAAAGAATAATATACAATTGGACTGTACACACAATTTAATATACCTTCTGCCTTAAGTAAAGATCACACGTCTCGTTAGTATGAATTAATGGAAGGGTCCGGTCGCAGGTGTTTTTTGTCCCACAGACCCGGCAACGAGACTAGGCCAATTAAGTTGACGCGGAGGAATTGACCCATTACAAACGAAAGCGTCGAACAAACGTTACCATCTCGATTAATTTAGACTCCCCATGCCTTCTCCTTTACATCAAAATCAAAACTTCTCTGCTTTCTTTGTTGTACAAGTGATGCATATGAGGCCGTTGACATTACAAAACATAGTTTGTAGAAAATAACAGCACCAAATGACGTTTTGAACGAACGTCTTGAAGAACCACAGATGAAGGATGATCACGTTCGACATAATTACGAAATGCATAAAAAACAATGGTTGACTTAGCAAAATTTGCGTAAAAATTAGTAAAAAATTTCCGCATTAATTTGTAATTTATTCTTAACTATTGATTCTTCAACCATATTTAAAATAAATAAAAACCAAACATACAAATAAATATAAAACAATTATTTTTCTCTCTGGTACACTTTTGTGTGACACAAACATAACCTCTTTTAGCGAGCTTACCCTTTTCAAAATACCGTTAACAACGCACCTTAAGGTTCTGGTTCTAAGTTTTTGAAACTTTATTTTTTTTCAATGTAGTTACATGCGTAGATTTGCCTATTCAGTTCTAAAACTAGTCTATTCGAATTATTATTAGGATGTGTATGGTTTCAATACTATCCAACTCGGTTCGGCTTCCATCTATTAACTATCTCTGCATTGTACTAAAAATATGAATGTATATACTGGACGTGTACTATTTTTTCGTTTAAATTCGAAACACTTTTAAGAATTTTTATTTACAAACATCTATTTGAAAACTTGCCAACAGTTTGGTTTATTTGGTTGGTAGTTTAGACTACGCGATTAAATGTTTCGACTTCAAAATGATGGTTGTGGTATGAACATTTAAATCCCATGTACAATTTTCACCTAAGGGACTTAAAGTCACATTGGGCAAATGTCAAGGTTGAGTCGGACTCTGATCCAAGCTAATCAAGTCAAACTCAACCAAGCAATTGATAGATATACACATAATAATGCACTAGGTGCAATGCTATTATTAAAATAAAACATATTATTATTACCAATATTTCTTTTATATTTAAATTTCACTCAAACCTTCATGTATGTTTTTTCCCTTATTCAAAAGGATAAAAATGAGAAACGCTACCTTTGAGCAAATATACAAGCAAAAACAAAGAAAAGCACTGAAATGTACTAGAGAGAATATATGGAAAAGATGGCCAACAAAACAGTGGATATGGATAGATAGAGCTTTCACATGGTATGTGACCTTAAACAAGGGTGGCCCTACGACAATTACACTATTATTTGCTAAATAACAATAAAGGATGGAAATGATATTTTTTGCGACCCTACAATCCGCATATATAGTGGAATCATATATATGATGGAATCATATGTTTTGTCTGCTTACAAAGAATACAGTTTCATTATTATAAAAAAAATGCAGAAGTTTGGTAACAAAATAAAGTCATGGGGTCACGTTATCCTAACGTATTGGTCACCACCTTCTCGTGTATGGACTTTTAATACTGAGCAGTGGCTTTGAAGTTATAAAAAATGAGACTTTTTTGGTTCCCGAATTGGAGTATGGGGCACACACTTGTCCTTTAATCCAGGACCATTGGGACCAATTATACGGTTTCTTGGTGACCATGAGGGTATATTTGTTAGCAACGTATGGCCCATGGCCCAATAGATTATTACAAGTTGGTAACAAATGAAAATTCCTGGCAATGATGGTGCGAAAGCAAAAGTCAGTTCATCTTTTGAAAAATAGAAAGAACGAAAAACTTCAAGTCGCGTGTGCTTTAAAATTCAGACCAAAGGACATGAGGGAAATCAGATAAAACATATGTTATATGAAATATAAATAGGAATGTTATATGAACTTAGCACTTATATGTATTGTTATATGAACTTAGTATTATATATATTCCATAACATATTAATGTGTAATTTCTTTAACGGTTTAAACGAATGATTTTTCTAGTTCATCAGGTGTAGTTTATTCGATGCTGATTTAATCTAGCATTCTGTTTATCTGATTCTAGTTCAATGTATCATTCTTTTTTAATCTGATGTCATTTAACATTCACTAAATTTTAAAACTTATTACCTTCGGACTAATAAGACATTTCCTCATATTTATGTATACATTAAATCAAATTTAATTTGTATTTAATTATTTTGGTTTGATGTACAGATATCATCATTACATATGATATAGATCCACTACATCTATCTTTCGCTACACCTCATTCTACGCTTTCACGATTTTTGATGCTACACAATTTCTAAACAAATGAAACTTCAGAAACTTACAATCTACACTAAGACACCACAAGTGAGAATACTCATTTCGACAACTGTTCGCCGTCAGAGGCCGTCACCGACCATCGAAAACTGAGGGAAATAGCTGTTAAATAACATCCGTTGAGCAAACGCCCGTCGACAGATTTTTCGACGGCTCCGTTGTCAAATTTTTGACGGCCTTCGTTTGACTATTCAACGGCTTTCGTCACCTCGTCGAGTACACGGGGCAACAATGGAAGATGTCACGCTTTGGCCAATTTACCATCGCTAGCGGTTGAAAACCTGGTGCTTTTTTTATTCTAGCCGCGATTTATGCTTCAATCAATACATATATAATAGTAGATATTGTATCTCAATTTTACACATATAAATTTTTGTATATTAAAGCCCAAATCACACATATCACGTATATCACAAAATATATCATATCAATAATAAACAAACATCAATATATAAAATTAACAAACCTCAAACATCCGTCAATATACCACAAATCTCAAACGTCCATCGACATCTCAAAATGTATCATACATCACAACAAATCAACCTCACCCATCTCAATTATATATAACCCTCATGCTACCTGACAACATCAAAGTGCGTATATATCCAACATATATATCCAATATCTCCACGTAAATAAAAAAAATCAAATCGACTCCTCATCGCCTTCAGATCTTTGAGACGAAGGAAATCTACCATGCTATTACGCAGCAATACGCTCATCCAAAATTTGATACATCTCCAACATGATCTGATGTCTGGCTCGATCCTCGAGGTCAGCAATTCGAGCTCTCAAGTCTGCAATCTTCCGGTCATCCTAAGCTCTTCTATAGCCGGCTTACCTTCATCTAGCTTGTAACATTTTCACCAAAGTATACGAGTTTCATATAATGTGATTAAGAAAATCGACGTGTTATATGCTATTCATAGACATATTATACATAAACAATACCTCTTGGTTCCCATAACCATAACGCCTTCAGCTTTGGCAGTTCCATGACAATGTTAAAAATCACGTCCTCCTCATTAACGGTCAGCTCGTCTCGACCTGCTCTCTCGAGCAGTTTGTCTAGTTCTTTCATGTATTTATCTTGCGATTAAAATTATAATTTCAGTTAAAATTCATATTACACTATTTTAATTATTTATAACTTATAATTTAAATCGATTATGAATAAGTTATAATTTAAAATATGTTTACAATGGACACTCGTGAATTTTTATCATGCCATGCATATGTTTTTGAGCCATTTTCATTGACATGTTCAATGACGTGAGTACGAGTAAAATTTTCAAATAGAGGACATGACGACTACGCTTTCTTTCCTGAAATAATTATTATGTACTATTATTACAAATATAATATTATACAATATATAATTATTTATAATCGTAATTTATAAATTTACCAGTTCTTGATGGTAATGCTGAAATAACTTTGAACCTCCACAATGTATGATAGGATTTGCATTTCTATTTGCAGAATTCCGTGCAGGTTTCGCCCATAAATTTAACATAAAAATTGTATTTCACATTTGTAAATTAATGCAATTATTATACTAACGTCTACTAAATTTTTAATAAATATACGAGATTGGTAAATTTACAATCGCTACTTTCTATTTTTGAAATGTCTATCTCTACTCAAATACAACCGACTGGTTTATTTCCATTAGTTGACTGAACGATCGTAATAGCTATACTTTTTAATTTTTCTGAAGATATGCTTTTCCCCATGAAGAGTCATTCCTCTTTGTTAATAGTTGCAATCATTCATCTAACAATTGCAACTACTGATCATCTATATAAAGTCATCGATTTCAAAGATTCAATTCACTGATTTACAATTCTTTCTATCTTAATCTTGAATTACTATCAAGCATTTAATTCACAATATGGCTTTATTTGATCACGCATTCTTTCAAGAATATTTTTCTCGTGATCAAATTACTTCCTTTTTTCACAAGCACACATTATACCACAAAGAAGAAGACTGTAGGAATGTTGCACAAGAAATCAAAACATTTTACTACTCTTTGTTGTCGAAGTCATGTTGGAGATCTTCAACCACGAAGTCCTGTTCAGTGGTTCAGGCGGTTTGTAATACCTACTCCTCCTGGTTAAGTGAGGACGTTCGTTTGTTGATTGCAAAAGGAGTTTGAAACTGGACGTACAATGGGAAGTTCGAACCAGTATAAAAATCTCTATTGCACTTTATTTATTACAATTTTTATACTACCAGATTGATATAAGTTGTTATTTGCTAGATACAATCATATTGCCTGATCCGCATATACTTTCAAGACGATCAAATTCACTGCAAATATGATGGGCTAAAGAAACGATGGTTAACATGGTGGAGTTTGTGTTGAAAAACTGGCTCAAGATATGATCCAGTGTGAGGAATGGCTAACGGAAGCAAGCAGTGGTAGGTCGATCGTGTGAAGATAATGTCCCCTTTTCTTTTGTTCTTCTTTTAATTTGTTTACGACTTAGTACTAAATTTTTCTTCTCATTTCTTTTGTTTCTCACAAATTCGGTGCCACGATTCTGATGTATAGGCAACAACCAATAATATGGATTTGCCGTAGATTTTTCAAGGTACTATTGCAATGGTGGAGGGCGTTCACACCCGATGTCACAAAAGAACAAGTCGAGAGGGTGCATTCTCCTCCGTCAAAACAAACCACCAATACATCATGTGAAGTTGATGAATTTTATACTTCACTTGAAACCTCAACATGCAGTCGACACGACAGCTTAACCAACACATAGCGGAAGCTCATCTTCCATAGTTTCTGGTAGAAGAAGGCGAAAGAAGAATGACGAGAAGATTAAGAGACTATTGTTGTGATATATCAAAAGTTTGAAGAAATTTCATTCGAAACAGATAGCCACTCCCTTAATCCTAGTTACCCTTCTCATCCTATTCCTTCCAATATGCTACTCCTTTCCACAATCATAGCCCAAACGTACCATCCGCTTGTTCATCTATGACATTCAAGGATGCCAATTATCCTGCGAAGAAGTTTGAAAAAATTCAACTTTCTGAAGCAGTATCATTACTCAAGATTCAAAAGGGTAGAAAATCATTTTTTTCTTTGAAAGAAGACGACGAACAGATTGGCTGCAGTAGGAGGTCTAACGTTTGAAACACACAACCATATATAAGCGGCATATGATGACACATCCAACTGCATAGCCATCTACCTACCAATCACCTTACCCATCACTCGATTTTTTGTTGCATTCCGTTGTATTTCTAGCTTTATTTGTATTTTTATTTCAATTTTTAGTGGTTAATGCAAGTCATGTTTTCTAGTTATATCATCTAACTACTTAATTAAAAAATTATTAAAACAAAAATATAATAAGAAGAATAATTATTTATAACAAAACAAGTAAAATACCATTTTAAATGTTCTATTCTTAACATAAGAACACATTCTCCTTCCGTACCATTTTCTTTGTCCCCTTCATGTTGCACTCTTACCATTTAACCATTTGGTCAAATCGTTGTATTGTCTTTTTTATTTTTATTTTCCATCTCTTATACCCAAATTTTTAATCACCACTTCCTTTCTTCGCCTATTTATCAACGAAGAAATGATGATAACTTTTCATGCACTAATACTTGAAACAGTTTCATATACAAGCACTGTTATTCTAAATTGTGATTATAAGGATTGATTGTGTACATTTTATAATAAGTCAATTTTCCTTCAAATGCTTCTTGCTTCATTTTGAAGAACCTGTCCTCCATTAGCTATTGTTTGAGAAAACAACATTTATGATATCAAATTTCAGTTTAATACTATAGTGTTTGACGTTAATCTAAATTGAAATGTAACATGCTATTTGCTATATGGTTTTGGTTAATAGTTTTGATTAACTAACTGTACAAAATGGTATAGTTCGTCATCACTTTCATAATTTTTACACAAATGATCACTAAACTAGATAAAAGAATTTGTTGAACATTGCGCAGGCATGTGCCTGAATTAAAAAGTACTCATCGCTAAGATTCATGAAAAAAATAAAAATAAGCGAAACTGCATACTTCTCTGTTGCTGATATAATAGTACCGTATTAATGTAAATACAATGCGGGCTGTAATATTTCTTTGGGCCAACCCGCAGCCCAGTTCTATTCCTGCTTATAAATACAAAAGCATTGTACTGTGTTATGTATGTATCAAATACAGAACTCTATTGAGTGATAAAAATACAATACCATTCTCTTCAATTTCTTCAAGTTGGTATCAGAGCAAAATAAACTGCTTAACAGCAGATTGCTCTCATCAGCAATTAAATCATCATTTGAGAGCATTTGATCATCATTTGAATCTCGTACCTTGCCAAGAAGGAGGATCTCAGAGAAACCTCATCACAGATCACCCCGACGGCTGCACTTGATCCATCAGAAGCATCAAGAACTTGATTACCTTACTGACTATGCCATACCGAAGAATAGGCATCAGAATCTTCTTCATCATTTGCCCAATTCTGGTTGCATCCAACTCCCTGTTTCTATTTCTTGATTCCCAAAATGGCTGATGAGAATAGCAATATTGCAGCAACACCTTCCAGTTCAGTTTCAAGAACTGCTCAGGAACAGCCGAATGACACTCAAGATTTGATCAAATCTATCATCAAGCCACAGAGTCAGATCATCACCATCCAGTTGAATGATTCCAATTATTTGCTATGGAAATTTCAGATTGAAACAGCTATAAGGGGCTATGGTTTGCAGGATTATGTTTATGGCACCATAATTACCCCACCAAGATTTTCTCCAGACAATGATGGAAAACTTATCAGCAATAAAGATTATGTTTCACATGAAAGACAAGACAGCCTAATTAGTTCTTGGCTACTGTCCTCTGTAGGTGCAAATCTCATGCCACAATTGATTGGGTGCAAAACTGCACATGAAATCTGGTACACAATTGAGCAAATTTTTAGTTCTCAATCTGCAGCAAGAATAATGCAATACAAGAGACAGTTGTAGAATTTAAGAAAAGACAGTGCTTGTATGAGAGACTATCTATCAAAAGCCAAAACAATATGTGATCAATTAGCCTGCGCTGGTCACAAAGTGGCAGACACTGAACAAATATTGTGCATATTAAGTGGTTTGGACGAAGAATATGAAGCAGTGGTAGCTATAATTTCTTCTAATGAAAAACTACCATCACTTACTAGTGTTCAGTCAATGCTTCTTGCTCATGAAGGAAGACTAGAGCAAAAGAAATCAATAAACTTGGAGTACAATATTAACCAAGTCTCTGTTAGCAAGAACAAAAATCAAGAAAAAGGCCAAAGTAACAAGAACCAGTCAAACTATTACAGAGGTAGTCAACCCAATAGAGGCAAACAAGGGGTGGAAGATGGAATTACAACAATAACAAGCCAAGATGTCAAATATGTGAAAGATTTGGTCATACTGCAAACAAGTGTTATTTCATATTTGATGCTAACTTCACACCAGCACAACAGAATAACAACAATGCAAGATCACAAAATCCAAGTGCAAACATGGTGAACATGCATCAAGAACCAAAATCAGAGAATACAGACACCAGCACTGCAAGAATAGAGGATATACATGATGACAGTTGGTACCCAGACTCTGGTGCAACTAATCATGTGACTAATAACCTGAGTCAACTGAATCTTGGCAACAGAGAATACAAAAGTAAACAATTACCGTATATGGGTAATGGTAAAACCACTCACATATCTCATATTGGAAATGCAAGTTTTAATGGTAGTAGACAACTATATCTCAGAAACTTACTGAGAGTACCATTAATTAAGAAAAATTTAATGAGCCTATCACAGTTTGCTAAAGATAATAATGTATATTTTGAATTTCACTCAACACATTGTCTGGTGAAAGATAATCTGACTGATGAGGTTCTTTTGCAGGGTAAAGAACATAAGGGGTTATACAAATTTGAGGTTGCAAGCTCAAGAAAACCTAAGTATGATAGTAAATGGTGTAATGTCACTGAAACCAGTAATACTGAAAAGTATACAGAAAAATTCAATATGTGGCACTGTAAACTAGGTCATCCTAGTGTAGATATTGTAAAACATGTTTTGAATAAATGTGTTGACATTCTTGTTGAGAAAATTCCTACTTCTTATGTATGTACCTATTGTCAGTTAGGCAAAAGTCATAAACTTGCATTTCCAAACTCTGAGACTATATACAATAACACTCTTGAATTAATTGCAGCAGATCTATGGGGACCTGCCCCAGTTTGTACCGATTATGGCTACAAGTATTACATTTCATTCATTGATGCTTGCTCTAGATTTGTATGGATTTACTTTTTAAAATCAAAATCAGAAACTAACAATGCAGTGATGCAATTTATAACAAATGCTGAAAGACAGACTGGTAATCAGGTAAAAGTCTTCCAAACAGATGGAGGTAAGGAGTTTGTGCCACTAAGGAAACTTTTTGCAAACAAAGGAATCACACATAGAGTCACATGTCCCTATACCTCAGAGCAAAATGGTCGTGTAGAAAGAAAACATCGACACATTGTTGAAACATGTTTAACTTTATTAGCATAAGCATCTATGCCACTTAAGTTTTGGCCAGATGCTTTCTCTACAGCAGTCTATCTGATTAATAGACTGCCTATAAAGACTCTCAAATATAAGAGTCCTTTGGAAGTACTAACTAAAGTTAAACCAGATTATAAAAATCTAAAAGTATTTGGATGTCAATATTTTCCCTACTTAAGACCATATAACTCACATAAATTAGATTATAGATCAAAACCATGCACATTTATAGGCTATCCCACAAATCAAAAAGGCTATAAATGTCTTGATAACAATGGTAGAGTGTATATATCCAGACATGTTGTATTCAATGAAAATGAATTTCCTTTTAGCAATGCAGGCATCAAAACATCTTAGAAAATTTACAATGCAAAGTATTCTATACCTTCAATACCTTTCTCACCTGAGATAATCATCCCAATCCAAAATGAAGGTGGTGACGATGAAAAGAACTCCTGCTCACAACACACTATGCTCAACAGAGAACCAGGTCATGAGCAAACTGGAGAATCATCAGAAACTGACAATACTGGTCCTGACCACAATAACTCAGATGATTCATGCCCAGTATTGGATGACCAACAGTCAACTAATACTCAACAAGAGATCACCAGTGCAGATAGAAATCCTGCTCCTGTAAACACTGGTCATCATATGATAACTAGGGCAAAGAGTGGTATTTTTAAACCAAAAATATATTGTGCTGAACTTGACACAAGTGAACCAACCACTTACCAGCAAGCTATTACTGATGTCAATTGGAAAAATGCAATGATAGAAGAATATGATGCACTGATCAAAAACAATACTTGGAAACTTGTTCAATTACCAAAGAATAAAAATATAATATGATGCAAATGGACATACAAATTAAAGAAAAATCCCGATGGCTCAATTCTTAGGCACAAAGCAAGATTAGTGGCAAAAGGGTATTCACAACAGAATGGGTTCGATTTCAACGAAACTTTCTCTCCAGTTGTGAAACCCACAACAATCAGGATAATATTAACAATTGCTTTGCATAAGAATTGGGTCATTCAACAATTAGATGTTAATAATGCCTTTCTTAATGGTGATTTGCAGGAAGAAGTATACATGGAGCAACCATTTGGATTTATACAAAAAGGCAATGAGCAGCTAGTATGCAAACTTAATAAAGCACTCTATGGGCTCAAGCAAGCACCAAGAGTCTGGTTTGACAAGCTCAAAAGTATTCTATCCAGCCATGGCTACAATCAAACAAAATCTGATAATTCTTTATTTACTAAATTTTCTGATCATGCTGTAACTTATGTGCTGATCTATGTAGATGATTTTATTATTACAGGTGACAGTAAAGTTGAAATCAGTCACATAACACAATGCCTAAAAAAGGAGTTCTCAATTAAAGAATTAGGATAGCTAAATTATTTTCTTGGCATTGAAGTCAAAAGAATATCAAGTTCAGAGATGCTGCTCGGTCAGAAAAAGTACATCAGTGAAATTCTAGTGAGAGCTAAAATGGATAAAGCCAACCCACTATCCACTCCAATGACTAGCAACTTACAGTTATCAAAGAATAAAGGAGAACCAATTCTAAATGATAAACAATATAGAAGCATAGTGGGAGCACTTCAGTATGTCACAATTACCAGACCTGACATATCTTATAGTGTTAATAAAGTGAGTCAGTTCATGCAAAGGCCACTAGACAATCATTGGAAAGCAGTAAAGCGTATTTTAAGATATCTAAAGGGATCAATTAATCAAGGGTTAATACTACAGTCATGCTCATCACTACATATCAATGGTTATGCTGATTCAGATTGGGCAACAGACATTGATGACAGGAGATCCACTACTGGTTACTGTGTATTTTTGGGCAACAATACTATATCTTGGTGTGCAAAAAAACAACCAACAGTGTCCAGATCAAGTACAGAGGCCGAGTATCGCAGTTTAGCCAGTACTACTGCAGAGATTATGTGGATAAAATCTCTTTTAAGTGAACTACGTATCACACATAATTCTAGAGCCACAATATGGTGTGATAATCAAAGTGCAATTGCTCTCACTGCCAATCCAGTATTACACTCTCGTACGAAACGTATGGAATTAGATTTATACTTCGTACGAGAGCAAGTGATTAAAGGGGAACTTAAAGTTGAATACGTACCTTCTACTTATCAGAAAGCCGATATTTTTACCAAGCCTCTCTCGAGATCCAACTTCACTCGTTTCTGGCACGAGATCAATGTTGATGAAGACAACATCAATCTGAGATCTAAAGCTCAGACGTATATCCCCAAAGCACCTCAGTCAGAAACTGAAGCTTTTGTTGATTCTGGAAAGGCTAAACGTCAGTCACCGCAAGCGTAAGATCAATACCAACGTCGCCTCCACTATTCTTCCGCTATTTCATGTCTTACTCCAGATCTCTCCTCATTTTGAGCCTTGAAGTTGTAATTTCTCACGAATCTTCTCTATTCGAAGAATTGAAGTTGAGATTCCTCTCAGATCCATCTTCACCTGAGCTTACGATGCTGGGATTGACTGAATTCGCCTTGAATTTTCATCTCGTGGTCGTCTTTTTTTTATTTCTGCTGAAGATAAGGTTATCGCTTGCAAACCCTAACCCTAGTTCGGGTTTGAGAGGGCAAATAAGCGAAAATGCATACTTCTCTGTTGCTGATATAATAGTACCGTATTAATGTAAATACAATGCGGGCAGTAATATTTCTTTGGGCCAACCCGCAGCCCAGTTCTATTCCTGCTTATAAATACAAAAGCATTGTACTGTGTTATGTATGTATCAAATACAGAACTCTATTGAGTGATAAAAATGTAATACCATTCTCTTCAATTTCTTCAAGTATAAAATAAATAAATAAAGATGAAGTTTGTTGGATAATGTAAATCACTTCCAAGAAAACAATTATATTCCAGTTAAACTAATTATCATAAAACAAGTTTTAGGATAAGGATCAAGTGTTTAACTCCTTAATGTTCCAACGTAGCTCGACTAGATTGCTCACAAACTCTATTTTTACCGTTGTTGGAGCTTTAGTAGGCTATATAAATAAATAAAACTTCTTGACAAACAAATTAGCTTTATAGTTTCAATCAAACCTTATCCTATCAAGAATTCAATTTGAATTGATGTGTGGACCTATAATTTTAGATTTGGAAAGTTTCGTGCATGCAATGAGTTATAATCTCTCATAATGGATATTCATATTCTCGAAAGCGGGTATATATTGAAAAATATGATTGGCGACAATTAATGAACTTTAACAAATGAATAGAAAATTTTAGTTCAAAATAAACTATTCTGATCATGAGGACTACAAAAGTATAGGAAAAAAAAAACAATTATAAAATGCGGTTTTGAGTACAAAGTGAGCATTCATATATACATGTAATATAAACTAATCTAACGTGAAAATCGTAAATAAATGATGTTCATTATCCTAAAGTTTATATAACATAAACTAATATTTTTATATAAAACATACTAACATGCGGATGCTTTATATTTGCATATACATCCATTTTTCTAAGGAGGAGCCAAACTTTTTTGACGTCATAACAATATGTAAACTCCATTGGTCCTTTTTATTTTAATTTTTTTTTTAAAATCAAACGTACTATTTTGATTAAACGGATACATGATACATGGTCTACAACTCTTAACCCTATTCAACCTAAAGAATATAAGGACTATAGCATGATTAAGATTGAGGCTACATTAATTATTTCTACAGATGACCTTGATCCTCGGAAAGCAACATGACTAAAAATGACAAATGTATGTGTCGACTAAATCATTCACGTTTAGCTAAATAAATATAATACTGAATTTAGTCAAAAAAAAGGGGATATCCACAGCTTTCAACTTCACATGAGTTGTTGCTTCATGGGAGCACAACGCACAACTGTAGCGGTTAATGTGGACGCTGCAAGTTGGAATCATAGGTCCAAAGTTTATTTATGGATGTTTTGTCCCCATTGCCTAAGCAATACTATTTTGGCATATTGTTAATAGCGTTTCATTATTTCACTCGAAAGTGATAGCTAGGCAAAAAGGCAAAAATATTGTAGATTATTACATTTGGTGGATGCATACTAATCCAAAAGTTAACTTAAAAATTAACTTTCATAGGTCACCGTTCTACACCGTACGTTGAATAATTTATATTTGAAATTTCAACCTTCTTCTTAAATTTTCTTTTTTATATGAAAGAGGTAGAAATGATATTAGAAGTGCCACACAGTACCCAAAAATCCAAAACTTCATCTGCATCCGTATGCGAAAAGCGAAAAAGTATTCGATATTACAAAAGTGGGTGCGGATATGCACGCGAAGACATCCGCATTTGAAAATTATCCGTTCGATTTTGTCAAAATTATAGCTTATTTTACGTGTATTATAGTAAAATGAAACATACATTTTATTTAATTAATAGTTTGCATTTAATGCATATTAACCGTTCAAAGCCATCTATTATCGTCATATTCATTAATTTTGCATACTTTTATAATCGATACGGTTGAATATAAATTACGTTTAATAAAAAACTTCAATTTACGTTTCTTCATCCATCGATTGTTAACAGATAAAATAATTATATAATATTCGTTCGTATCCGCGGATACATATATTCGATAAACATCCGTATTCACGGATGTAAGTATCCAATATTCGAAAATGATTTTGCATACAGATGTAAATATAAATATGACACTATCAGCATTCGAAGATATCTATATAGACCGACCTAAGAGATATTCACCAACCCAAATTTAGAAATAAACCAAAATAATATTATTTTATACTAAGAGAACGTACATGGCAATTGTGATGAGAAGGAACATGGAAATGGTGATAAAGACTGTACAAGAGGAGACTTTCTCAATTATACAGAAAACAACGAAGCAAATATAATGTGCAAAGGGTGGAAAAGAACAAATCAAAGAGGAGAGAAAAGGGAAAGCAACGTCATATGACTCATCCCACATGAATGCATATTTCATGTTGATATGCGTGGTCTATAATTAAATATGTACATTTTTATTCCTATAGTGCTCAAAGTTTTCATATTGGTTGCAGTGAGAATCTTATCTTTCCGTCCAACTCATCAATGAAGCTTTGACAAAGACCTATATACAATTGGATTGTACAAACAATTTAATATATCTTGTTCCTTAAGTAAAGATTACACGTCTCATTAGTATGTATAAATTTAAGGGTCCGGTCGCCGGTGTTTCTTGTCCCGTCAGACCCGGCAACGAGACTGGGCCAAGTAAGTTGATGCGGATGAATCGACCCATTATAAACGAAAGAGTCGGACAAACGGTAAAAATTTCTAGTGGCCACTTTTCTTTCTCGCTTTTCCTTCACATCAAAATCAAAACTTCTCCGTCCTTCCTGCCCTGTAATTATATTATTCAAATTAAGATATTACAAAAGTAACGAAAAAATGTATTTTCTTTGTTGTACAATGATGCATATGAGGTCATTGGCATAGCAAAACGTAGTTCATAAAAATAACAATAACAAACTCTGTTTTGAACGAATGTCTTGAAGAACCATAAATAAAGGATGATCACGTACAACATAGATACAAAATGGGTAGAAAACAATGATTGACATGACAAAATCTGTCCAATAATCTACTAATTTTTTCGCATCAATTTGTAATTTCACAATATTTATAATAAATAAAAACCAAGGATACAAATAAATATAAAACAATTATTTTTCTTTCTCATACACTTTTGTAATACAAACATAACCCCTTTCGCGAGCTTTACCCATTTCAGAATGACATTTTCGTTAACAACGCACCCTATGGATTCTGATTTTGAGTCTTGAATATTTCTTATAAATATGGTACATGTTTAGATTTGCTCGTTCAATTCTAAAATCAGTCCAATCGGATTATTATTGGGACGAATGTGGTTTCAATACTACCCAACCTGGTTTGGCTTCTATCTTGTACTGAAAGTACGAATGTATATATTGTCGTGAACTATTTTTTTGTTTAAATTCAGAACACTTTTACGAATTTTTGTTTTTAAAACATTTGTTTGAAAACTTTTGCAAACGGATCAACTTAATTGGCTGGTAGTTTAGGCTACGAAATTAAATATTACGACTGTTATACATCTAGTATACCAAAACAGAGAATAATCAATTATAAACTCGTCGCATAAGTTTTTAACTCTGATTTCCACTACACTGGAATTCTGTATTAATTATTATAACAATATGAATGTTGTAAATAAGCTACAACAACAAAGTTATACTATTTTGAATAAATAGTATAATCAGAATAACGGATAGAATATAGAATAATGTATATAAATATACAAACAGACTAGAATTCTAACCCGGATTATGAGGAAATTCCATCTGAGGCTTATCGTAACAATTTTCTTAAGAATTTTATTTCAAAATTCCCCCAAGATACAACAGACGTATTCTGCTCGAGACTGTAATGAGTATATCACTCTGTGATTTAGAGTATGGTAGCAGAAGAGAAAAAATAGATTCGGATTCTGAAAAATGAGTGAAGAAAGTGATCAGTTTTCCTTCTTATTTATAGTTGGTCCGTATCTCTTCCGAACGGTCGTGTCTGCACCCGTTCGCTCAAACAGTCGCGTCCGGGTCGCACCTGTTCCCCCGCGCCTCTTCAGTCGGGTCGCACCCACTCGCGCCGCATATGTTCGCCTCGTACCTGTTTGCTTATAACGGGTCGCACCCGCTACTGTTCACGCCAGTTTCAGTCGAAGCACAAAACTGTCAAACAATGGCCTAGCAAAAAGAATGGTCATTTTAGATCTGTACCCGAGCCCGGTTCGGTCGGACGGACGACGACGGCGCGCGTCTGTGATGGTGATGCACGATCTCCCTCCTCACAACGAAGGATACATTTGGGAGCCTCAAGCCCCCAACCTCCACTTGAGAAATGTATATATAAACTATTGTACCTCTCAACAAATAGGCGATGTGGGACATTGTATATTTCCATTCATTATTTTCTTTTAGGAATTCCAACATCGACTATGATCCCTGAGATCGACATTGTTGACATTAAAGAAACATGTTTAAAAAAAATGATGATTGCTGTACGAACATTTTAAATCCCCTGTGCAATTTTTACCTAGCGGACTTAAATCCCATTGGACGAGCTTAGATAATGGGTTTGAAATACCCAGCAGACGAATGCCGAGCTTGAATTTTGGTTTTCATAGACGGACTCTGATCCAAGCTAGCCAAATCAAACTCAACTAAGTAATTGATAGATATAGGCATGATAATGCTCTTGGGGCACTGCTATTATTAAAATAAAACATATTATTATTGCCATTATTATTTCTTTTATATTTAAATTTTGCTCAGACTTTCATGTATTTTTTTTCTCTATTCAAAAAAGAAAAAATGAGAAACACTACCCTTGAGCAAACATAAAAGCAAAAACAAAGGAAAGCACTAAAATGTACTAGAGATAATAAATGGAAAATATGGTAACAAAACAATGGATATGGATAGATAGAGCTTTCACATGGTGTGGCCTTAAACAATGGAGGCCCTGCGACAATTGCACTATATTTGCTACAGAGTGCAATAAAGGATGGAAATGATTTCTTCTTCTTCTTTTATTTATTTATTTATTTATTTTATTTTTTTGTGGCCCTACAATCTGCATATATAATTGGTGAATATGATAAATAATGAAATCATATGTTTTGTCTGCTTACCAAGAATACAGCTCCATTATTTAAAAAATGCAGAAGTTTGGTGACAAAATAAAGTCATGGGATCACGTTAACCTAACATATTTGCCACCACACTCTCGTGTATGGACTTTTAAACTTAGCAGTGACTTTGAAATTATACAAAAAGGGGGACTTTTTAAGTTCCCGAATAGGAGTAGGGCTCACATTTGTCCTTTGATCCAGGACTGTTGGGATCAATTATACGATTTGTTGGCAATAATTGGCCCATGGCCCATGGCCCACTAGATTGTTAGAAGTTTTTAACAAATGAAAATTCCTGGAATGACAGTGTGAATTCTAATCATCCTTTTTAAGGAGAAATTTCGCAGCAGCAGAGACCATGTTCATAGCGATCACATATTTAAATTAGGATATAAGTTCCAAAGAACACAGTGATATAGTAGTATCATGAGCTATAAAAACGAATGGTATATGGACTTAACACTTGTATGTACTGCTATATGAATTTAGCATTGTATATGTGTAATGATATATTAATATGTAATTTTTTTAACTGTTTAAATGAATGATATCTTAGTTCATCCAGTGTAATTTATCCGATGTTGATTTAATTTAGCATTCTGTTTATCTGATGTTGATTTAATTTAGCATTCTGTTTATCCGATGTCGTTTAACATTCATTAAATTTTAAAACCTGTTAACTTTAGACTAATATGACATTTCCTCGTATTTATAAATACATTAAATCAAATTTAATCTGTATTTAATCGTTTTGATTTGATGTACAAATATCATCATTACATATGATATAGATCCACTATACCTATCTTTCGTTACATCTCATTGTGCACCTCTACAATCTTTGTGCTATACAGTTTCTAAACAAATGAAACCTTGGGAATGTTTAATCCACACTACGACACCACGTGTGAGAACATTCATTTCGATGGTTATTTGCCGTCGCTGGCCAGCTAAAACTTACGGAATTAGCTGGCAAAATATCATCCGCTGAGCAAGCGCCCCTCGGCAAATTTTTGACGGCTCCGTCGACAAATTTTTGACGGCCTTCATCTGACTGTCCAACAGCATTCGTCACCTCGTCGAGTACGCGTGGCAACATCGGAGGCTGTCACACTTTGGCCAATTTGCCGTCGCTAGCCGTCGAAAATCTAGAGCTTTTTTTATTTCAGCTGCGATTCATGCTTCGAACAACACATATATAAAGTAATATATATTGCAGCCCAATTTCGTACATATAAATAATGTATATTAAAGCCCATATCACACATATCATATATATCACAAAATATATCATATCAATATATACAACTAACAAACCTCAAACATCCTTCAATATACCACAAATCTCAAACATCGGCCGACATCTCAAAATGTATCATATATCACAACAAACCAACCATGCCCGTCTCAAATTATATATAACTCTCGTATTAACTCACAACATCAAAGTGCATATATATTCAAAATCTCCATATAAAAAAAATCATAACTACTCATCGCCTTCAGATCCTTGTGATGAAGAAAATCTACCATGCTATTACGCATCAATGCGTTCATCCAACATTTGATACTTCTCCATGGTCCGATGCTTGTCTCGATACTCGAGGTCAGCAACCCGAGCTCTCAAGTCTGTAATCTCCCGATCGTCCTAAGCTCTTTTATAGCTGGCTTACCATCATCTAGCATGTAACATTTTTTTACCAAAGTGCATGAGTTTCATGTTGTGTGATTAAGAAAACCAACGTATTATATGTTATTCACAAATATATTATAAATAGACATTACCTCTTGGTTTCCATAATCATAACGCCTATTCACTTTGGTGCTTCCATGACATTGTCGCAAATCATGTTATCTGCATTAGCGGTCAGCTTGTCTCGGCCTGTTCCCTCGAGCAGTTTGTCTCGTTCGCTCATGTATTTATCTTGCGTTGAAAAATAGAATTAGAGTTAAATTCATATTACGTTATTTTAATTATTTATAACTTATAATTTAAAATATGCTTACAATGAAATTCTCACGAATTTTTGTCATGTCGTGCGTATGTTTTTGAGCAATTTTCATTGACACGCTCAATGACTTGAGTACGAGTAAAAATTTCAAGTAGAAGATGGGACGACCACGCTTTCTTTTTTGAAATGATTAATATGTATTATTATTACATATATAAGATTATACAATGTATAAGTATTTATAATCGCAATTTATAAATTTATCAGTTCTCGACGGTAATGCTGCATTGACTTTGAACCTCCATGATATGTGACTAGATTTGCATTCCTACTTGCAGAATTCCACACAGATTCTTCCCATGAATTTAACATAAAAATTGTATTTAAAATTTTCAATAAATGCAATTATTATACTAACTTCTACTAAATTTTTAATAAATATACGAGGCTGGTAAATTTGTAATTGCTACTTTATTTATTGGAAACGTCTATCTCTACTTAAATACAGTCGACTGGTTTATTTCCTTCAGTTGACTGAACAATCATAACAGCTATATTTTTCAAATTTTCTAAAGATGTGTTTTTCTCCATGAAGATTTATTCCTCTCCGTTAATAGTTGCAACTATTCCTCTAACAGTTGCAACTACTGGTCATCTATATAAAGTAATCGATTTCAAAGATTCAATTCACCGATTTACAATTCTTTCTATCTTAACCTTGAATTACTCTCAAATATTCAATTCATAATATTGCTTTAAGTTTTTGATTACACATTCTTTCAAGAATATTCTTCTTGTGATCAAATTACTTCCTTTCTTCACGAGCATTATACCACAAAGAAGAAGATTGTAGTTATGTTGTACTATATTGAAGGAGAACCAGTCGAGAGGGTGCATTCTCCTTCGTCAAAACAAACCATCAGCGCATCATGTGGAGCTAGCGAATTTTATACTCCACTTGAAACCCAGCACGCAGCCGTCACGACAACTTACACCAATACGCAATGGAAGCATAACTTCCATAATTTGTAGTAGAAGAAGGCAAAAGAGGAACAGATAGTTACTCCCTTAATCCTCGTTACTCTGCTTATCCTATTCATTCCAATATACTGCTCCTTCCCATAATAATAGTCCAAGCATACCATCCGCTTGTCCGTGTATGACATTCAAGGATGCCAAATATCCAACAAAGAAGTTTAAAAATTTTAACTTTCTAAAGCGGTATCATTACTCAAGATTCAAAAGTGTAGGAAATATTTTTTTTTCTTTGAAAGATGGCGACGCACAAATTGACTGCAGTAGGATGTAAAACGTTTGCAACATACAACCATGTACAAGCGGGATATGATGACACATCCAAGTGCATAACCACCTACCTACCATCACCTTACCCGCCACTCAATTTTTTGTTGTATTCCATTGTATTTCTAGGTTTATATGTATTTTTATTTCGATTTTTAATGGTTAATGCAAATCATATTTGTAATTATATTATTTAACCACTTAGTTAAAAAATCATTAAACCAAAAATATAATAACAAGGATAATTATTTATAACAAAACAAGTAAAATACCAATTTAAATGCTCTATTCTTAGCGTAAGAACACGTTCTCCGTCAATATCGGTTTCCCTTTTGTGTTGCAAAATAATGCATTCTTACCGTTTAGCCATTTGGTCAAATCATTGTATTATCGTTTTTTTTTAAAAATCTCTTATACCCAAATTTTAAATCAACTCTTCCTTTGATTACCAATTTATCAACGAAGAAAGGATGATAACTTTTCATTCACTAATGCTTGAAATGGTTTCATATACTGTTGGAAATGCTTTTGTCTATGAAGTGAATTTATTAAAAATAAAAATAAAAAATAGGTTAATGGTAACTTATTTCTGAACCATCATTATAATTGAGCTGTTGCAAGTTTATAGCGGTAATATATTTCTGAATCATTATTATAATTGAGCCATTGCAAGTTTATAACGACAATATATTTATGAATCATTATTATAACTGAGCCGTTACACTTGCACAATGATAATATATTTACGCGACATTATTTTTGAGCCGTTGCAAAAAGCTATTGGTATTACAATATTGTTTTAAATGAAAATAAATTAATATCCATTAACATTCCATCACTTTAGTAACGTATGCAATTTCCATTCTGTCTATTTAAATGATAGATAGACAGAAGAGAAATAAAAAGAATAACAGACATTTTCTTTTTCTTCTTCCTTCAACAAAACTAAACATCTTGAGCAATATTTCAGAGTGCAAATCAGAATCAACTTTGTCAGTGCAAACAGGTTGATATTTTTTCAAATTAGAGAGGTTGTTTTATCCTAGGGTCGACCGCGTTTGTTTTTTCAGAACTACTTTACACTTTCGAGCAGAACACCGAAACGCCTTCAAGAAAGTGGCAACATACACGACTCAGCCGAAGTTCATTGTTCATAATAATTTGAAGACTATCCAGACAACAATGGCATGGCTTTAGATAATGCATTTGTTGGCTTGCCTGTATGGCTAATAATACCAAAGTCTGTTTACAACTTTACAGCTTTATTTCTTTTTAGGAATACCTTTGGCTTATGTATGCACCAAAATAATAATCAATTACCTCTTTATTATACTTAGCCCTGCCATAAGTTTTAGTTAATCTATCAAAGAGGAAGAATATTTAATTTAACATTTATATGCTTTCAGTCTATTAAGACACTTGGTGTGACCTATGAGGTAAGAGAAAGAAGACGAGAAAAGATCTTATCAATCACGTTAGCCTTATGTTTATGACTTGTATAATGATAATTAGAATGAAAAGAATGCGCTTAAAATAGTGTTTTTGAAAAGAAATCATTTACAGGATAAAAGACTTCAAAGAGTTTGCTGATGCACTTGAGTATGTTAAAAATAAAGGAGTGGCGGTCATAGTTGCATCTTCAGATGGTGCAAAAGCAGCAAATGAACTAAAAACTAGCCTTTTCAACATAAAAAAATATTATGAATTTTTAAAACTGAATAAGCTATGCATAGTTTGAAGAACTGAGCCTGTCTCAGATCTTGGAAACTGAACCAGGCTCAGTTTCGTAAAACTGAGTAATTTTTAGTGAGTGAAGATGGTTTTAAATCTTAAAATTGATTTTCATATTTGGTTTGAATATTTAAAGTTTAAAATATAAATAATGAGATTTTTGTGTGATCCTTTTAGCTTGATCTTTGTTTGGGTAATAAATGTTATTTATCTTTCTTTTTTTGAAAGATATTTTTGTATATCTAACCATTTTACTATTATACTTTATATAAATGAATTTTTAATTGATTTTTTGACACAACTTAATGTCACACCATCAAGTTTGGTGCTTTTTTAATATCAATAGCATTTGCTAAACTATAGGATCACTCTATTGACGAGGTATCTATTTATTTATTGATTCAAATTAAATACTTAATTGTATATTTAAATGCAGTTTAATTGTTTAGCTTATGTTCAAGGTTTTTTCTGCTTGGCTTATGACAATGGCATAATAGTTTATGCTACATATGTATATTTTAGAAGAATTATATGTCCACAAATTTGCAATAGAAGTTGGAAAATGACTAATACCCAAATTTATATGATAATATATTTGAAAATAAATACAAATATTTAATTTTTAAATTCTTTTCTTTCAAATTGAGGGGTTTTGTTTATGCAACTGTTAATTTCTTTTACTGTATGTTAATAGATTTAAAACCTTTGGATCAATCTTTTATTTATGTTAACTTCTTACCTGTACAAATGATTTCCTTTCTACGTACAAGGTTTATCTTATTTTGAATTCATAATAAATGCTTTTACAACCATAATTACGGTTTAATTATCCATGACGTGTAGTAATTCCAAATTATATTTCATTGAATCATCGTAAATAGATTAGTGGAGGAGAATAGTTTTGCTTAAGGGAATTGAAAAACTAAAGTAATTTTTCAATTAGAAAATTTTATCATGAAAACCTTAGAAGATGGGAGCTGTTCAGGGTGATATAAGCATTGATTTTTCATGTGATTCAAATATTGCATCTTAGCTTGTAAGATTGATAATTGCTGTATTGGGTGATTTTTTTCCATAATGAACACTACATTTTATATGTCCTTATTTGTGTGTGTTAGCTTGATTTTTCTTTAGAAGAGATATTATATCTCTAGTCTCATGGACCATCAATTGAAGAGGTAAATATGGGAATTTTCGCAAAAAGGCTCCACCTACATTTTGACACTTTTTCCTCTCTTGTTTGTATTTGATGGAGATAAATAACCACTTAATAACTTGGTAGTTGGAATGTCAATCACAGCGGTGCTCTCGGCATTTTCTGTTCTCGCACCAACTAATCTAAGTTGATAACATGAACATTATTTCAAAGCAACATGAAAAATCTTGACTAAGATAGCATAACCGTTGCATTTTCTAAGAAGTCCAAACAATTTAATTTTTTTTAATCTAATTTATTCGTTGAAATGTACCTTAATTGAAGGTCCTACTGCTAAATCTAACCTTCCAAAATATTTTCTTGTATTTTGGTTAACTTGTTGGTTTTTTTATGTATTAATAAATTGCATATGTGCTAACGTTCAGTGAGTATAAATCATAATCAATGGAAGAACTTGGATATTCAGCATAAATATTTCTGCACTTGTATATTCAGTCTCTACTATCAAACTTCATAATTGAGTATTTATTGCCAATTGATAACTATCATTTGTGTAAAAGTTTTGATTGATAGTCCTCGTTTGATTTAGCTTTGCAAGTTATACATACAGGATGATATGATACAGCTGAACATCTATTTTAGAGATTTGTTTGTTAAATTGTTGAACTGCTTATGTCTTTCCAATTTATAGAGCATGTCTTCTTCAAGTTCAGCTTCCCAAAATAGCAAACCGTGTTCAACACTCTTTTTTGCCAATCTCGATCCTTCCTGTACACAGACAGGGTTTCTTGAACTATTTTCTGAGACCTTTTTAAAAAATGTTTGTATGTAAACTGAATAAATAACACTTTTTTAGGATATATATTATTTTTGGACGAAATATTGGATGTAGTTATTTGGAAATCACTGGGGGATAGATATATGAAAACAATTTTCTGAGACTTCAATCTTCTCTATTAAGTATTAACTGATTGCTTTAATATTATCCATGATAACTAAGTTAAATTAATAGCTTAATGATTACGGTGATTTGTTGTTTATATTCTCCAATAAACATCAATAATATCGCAATAACAAAATGGGTAAATCCTTAAGTTTTATGATCTATAGATGCCCATGGTTCACAAATTTGAAGATGCAAAAGAAAGCTGAGCTACCTGTTGCCTTTGTGAAATTTGAGGTACTATTCTATGCAAAAGAAAAATTATGGACCACATATGTTTTGATTATACTCTTGAGGGAGGGTAGTATTTTTGGTACTCGGATTTTTCTTGATCAAATAATGTTGGTTTTCTGTGGACCTTTTACATTAGTGTGGCGGAAATCCCAGTCTTTCAAATCCACATTCAGCATAGAAGCACAATAACCTATCTCACTGCAATGCTAATAATTTTTTATTGATTCTCTCTATTTTAATATCGTATCTCCTAATATATAAGGAACATAAGCTTCTTTGTTGAATGCTTGGACTGGAATCAAACCAGACGATCCCAAATTATCTACTTTACCACTATTGAAATAAGATCCATTGCTAGTGCATGACTCATGTACGTGGTTAATATCAAATGCAGAATTTTTTTTGGTGAAAATATAATATTGGTACTTGATGTTGGAGCAAAATTTTAAAAACGTAGCTTGTGGTTGAGTAGTAACTTGATCGGGATGACCGTAAGAAAAATGTGTAAATTTGTTTTTAGTAGTTTATTAGTTGTTCTGAATAGAAACTGAAAAAATGAGAATCACATGAAATAAGAAAGCTCCAACAAATTGGCTAAAAAAATTGGTTATTAGGGGATGATATATGGTGATTTCAATCCCTCTGGTTTTCCTCTCCCCTATTTCATCCCCTTGTCTGCTCCGACTTTGCATTATCCAATTCGCTGCTGCTGTGATCCTAGTATTCTGGCCTAGGAGTTCTACTGTTCTGCTTGGATGATTCAACACCCAAAACAAATAGGATAAGGAATGAGTTTAAACAATTACTTACCAATTGCTGTAGTATCAGCTACCACATAATCAGCTGCAGTAGGACAAGAAATGAATTTAAACAATTACTTTGAGTTTATACAGTCAAAATTGCATCATCACAAAGCAAGTAAAGTTGTTGCATATATCACACTATCAGCTACAATATGGATGATATGACAGGAACATAATTTGAGAATTTTTAAACAAACAAATTACAAAACAAAACAAGTGTTATGTAAGCAGATAGTGGATCTAGTCATGATTAGGGCAAGTCAATTTGATATCTACTCTCCCAACAATCATAATGGTGAAGCAATTCAAAATGAGTGGGTGTAATTTATACTTGTATATGTTCGGTTCGAGCTTACAGAAGGATTGCCTCATGGCATGGCACAAACATTGGTCATACTGCCACTAGATCTGTCCTTCCCGGCCATTACAAGCTCAACTATTGAAATGTTTTCGATTTACATTCTTTTTTATATCTAAAATAGTTTATTTAGTAAGGCTGTATTTGAAAAAATAACATTAATATAAGCTATAAGACTAAAATAAGTGCAAAATCCTTTTTAACTATCAATTTTGCTGAACACTTAAATTTTATTAATCACTACTCAAAAGATCTTGTATGTTTGTGTTTCAGTTCTAACAGTGAGCGATATGAAAGACCAATGGGGCAGATTAATGTCAAGTCAAGGGCCACAGAACAACCTTATGCATCCAAAAAGTCAAGAAAGCCATATCCGCTTACAAAGTTCTTTTCGAGTATAAGGAAAAATCAAGCACAATGCAATTGATGGTTTCATGTTTTTTATCCTCTTTTATTTGGTCTAAGTGTGT
The DNA here is from genome assembly GCA_030765085.1 of Allium cepa. NCBI lineage: Eukaryota > Viridiplantae > Streptophyta > Magnoliopsida > Asparagales > Amaryllidaceae > Allium > Allium cepa. The sequence continues at coordinate 650,061,821 of CM060931.1, read as the reverse complement.
TTTCATCATTTTTAATGCTAATGCCACTTCAAACTTCTTCAGGAGGTCAATTCAGTTCTTATTGTTGATAAATGATTCTTTGTTGGTCGCATATCTAAAAGGTAAATTTAATATGTTTGAAATATCGATTCTTTGTTGGTCGCAGACCTAAAATGTTGTGAAGGGAAACCCATATGTCTTGATTTTCAATTTTTTTTCCTGCATAATTATACGAGTACATGTAGTTAATTAATTTTCTTCTTTGATATGGTTACCTTTTTGCAGAAGCTGTTACAATAGTATTCATGATAATTGGTAAGATCTCAGCCTCTCTTATGATAACATTCTTTTCTTTGCTAGTTATTGTTAAAGGAATTTCTGATAAATGAAGTCTGAGAAAGGGAAATCAAAAATGGAATCGCAGAAGGTTCGAGCTGAAACAGAACCATGCTGGAAAAAAAAGTCAATTGATGATGGATTTTTTGGTAATATCAAGAGCCACTGTAAGTAGTTTGTGAATAGTCCTATGGATCGACCCAGGATTTGTCTGAAGAAAACTCTGGATGGTGTTAGCAACAAGTTCAGGAAATCTGGCTCTATAAGTTGTGCTTCTCCTTTTTATTTTTATACTTTTCAGCATCTTACTTAAATTTAATCATGAAATATAACAAGCTTTATGCTTCATTGCTGACTAATAGAAACTGCTGTTATTACTTTTCCAAATGTAATTGTTTTAATAATACATATATTAATGTTAATTTTACAGATGTTTGAATTAAAGACTGAAGGTGAAATGGTTGTTAGAGAAGAGAACCAAAAGCCAGTCCAAAGTTCTGAGTAGGATGATTGATGGCTCCACAACAATGGAAATGGTTACGAGTTGTTTACATTAGTACTTGAACTTAATTCTTGTTTACAATTCAAATTTGAACCCAGACTTTCATTTTAAGCTGCTGTTGGAATTCTGTAGATCAAAATGTAAGTCTGGGTTCAAATTTGAATTATAAACAAGAATTAAGTTTAAGTACTAATATAAACAACTTGTAACCATTTCCATTGTTGTAGAACTATCAATCATCCTACTCAGAACTTTGTACCGGCTTTTGGTTCTCTTCTCTAACAAACATGTCACCTTTAGTCTTTAATTCAAACATCTGCAAAGTTAACATTAATATATGTATTATTAAAACGATTACATTTGGAAAAGTAATAATATGTCAGAACAACAATTTCTACTAGTCAGCAATGAAGCTTAAAGCTTGTTATCTTTAATGATTAAATTTAAGTAAGATGATGACAAGTATAAAAATAAAAAGGAGAAGCACAACTTACAGAGCCAGATTTCCTGAACTTATTGCTAACACCATCTAGAGTTTTCTTAAGACAAATCCTGTGTCGATCCGTAGGACTATTCACAAACTGCTTATAGTGGCTCTTGATATTACTAATAAATCCATCATCAGTTGACTTTTTTTCCTACACGGTTCTGTTTTAGCTCGAACCTTCCGTGATTCCATTTTTTATTTCCCTTTCTCGGACTTCATTTATCAGAAATTCCATTAATAATAACTAGCAAAGAAAAGAATGTTATCATAAGAGAAGCTGAGATCTTACCAATTATCATGAATACAACTGTAACAGCTTCTACAAAAAGGTAACCATATCAAAATATAAAATTAATTAACTACATGTACTCGTATAATTATGCCGGGAAAAAAAATGAAAATCAGACGTATGGGTTTCCCTTCACAACATTTTAGGTATGCGACCAATAAAGAATCAATGTTTCAAACAATAAAGAATGTTATCATAAGAGAAGCTGAGATCTTACCAATTATCATGAATACAATTGTAACAGCTTCTACAAAAAGGTAACCATATAAAAATAGAAAATTAATTAACTACATGTACTCGTATAATTATGCAGGGAAAAAAAATGAAAATCAGACGTATGGGTTTCCCTTCACAACATTTTAGGTATGCGACCAATAAAGAATCAATGTTTAAAACATATTAAATTTACCTTTTAGATATGCGACCAACAAAGAATCATTTTTCATCAATAACAAGAACTGAATTGACTTGCTAAGTTTGAAGTGGCATTAGCATTAAAAATGATGAAAATGCACTTAGACCAAATAAAAAAGGATAAAAAAAATATGAAACCATCAATTTCATAGTGCTTGATTTTTCCTTAAACTTGAAAAGGAACTTTGTAAGCATATATGGCTTTCTTACTTTTTGGGTGCATAAGGTTGTTCTGGTTTTGAATTGCTTCACCATTATAACTATTTGGAGAGCAGATATCAAATTTACTTGCTCTAATCATGACTAAATCCACTATCTACTTACATAACACTTGTTATGTTTTGTATTTTGTTTGTTTAAAAATTCTCAAACTTTGTTCCTGCCGTATCATTCATACTGTAGCTGATAGTGTGATATATGCAACAACTTTACTTTGTAATGATGAAATTTTGACTGTATAAACTCAAAGTAATTGTTTAAATTCATTTCTTGTCCTATTGCAGCTGATTATGTGGTAGCTGATACTACAGCAGTTGGTAAGTAATTGCTTAAATTCATTTCTTATCCTATTCGTTTTGGGTGCCGAATCATCCAAGCAGAACAGCAGAACTCCTAGGGCAGAACACGAGGATCATAGCAGCAACGAATTGGACGATGCAAAGTCGGAGCAGACAAGGGGAAGAAACAAGGGAGAGGAAAACCAGAGGGATTGAAATCACCATAAACCATCACCTAATAACCAAATTTTTTAGCCTATTTATTGGAGCTTTCTTATTTCATGTGATTCTCATTTTTTTCAGTTTCTATCCAGAACAACTAACAAACTACTAAAAACAAATTTATGCATTTTTCTTACCGTCATCCCAATCAAGTTACTACTCAACCACAAGCTTACACTTTTAAAATTTTGGTCCAACACAAGTGCCAATATTATATTTTCACCATTTCTGCATTTGATATATGTTAGCACCAAAATTGGACACTAACATCCAAATCCAGATGAAAGCACCAAGTACCAATCACAGCTCACAGATGGATTGAATGTAGAGAATATAAATACGAAGAACAGTAAAAATTAGAAAGAAAGCAGTAAAGACATAGAATTTATAGTGGTTCGGCTAGCTCCGATGTACGTCCACTTCAGAAATTTCCTTTTTATTGCTGTCATAATCGATTACAGCTACAATCCGAAGTTTGACAATGGCTAAGTGCCATAACCTTAGAGAAGAGAAAGTCTGAGAGCCAAAGGAAGATCCCTTTTCTGAACCTACATATGCTGTATTTATAGGCAAATACCGAGTTGTTGGGCTTTCTAAACGGTATAGGCCCATCAAGACCTTCCACCGAACCACATACCTCCAAGGCCGAATGACCTTCCATCGAGCCACATTCGTCCCTTGCTGAACGACCTTCCACCGAGCCACATCCGTCCCATGCCGAACGACCCTGACCTCACCAATGCCGAGCGGCATAGCCTCACCACAATGTCGAGCGGCATAGCCTCACCTCAATTCCGAGCGGCATATCCCTACCACAATGCCGAGCGCCATAACCGCACCTCAATGCCAAGCGCATAACCTCACCTCCATGCCAAGTGCATAACCTCAACTCAATGCCAAGCGGCATAACCTCGCCTCATTGTCGAGCGGCATATCCAGGTGAATTACATCCCTCTAAACTGAATCCATCATATTTCAACCTCGATAATCGTGAAGTCGACTTAGTTAAATCTTCCTATCCGTGGCATTTCCGAAAGGCGGGTTAACATTTGCCCGCCAAAACATGCCTTGTTGTTGAAAGGTGTGTTTTGAATTGCCTCAAGTTAAATCTTCCTATCCATGGCATTTCCGAAAGGCAGGTTAAAATTTACCCGCCAAAACATGCCTTGTTGTTGAAAGATGTGTTTTGAATTGCCTCAAGTCCAATATCCGAAGTATGTATGTTAGTTACATCCATACTTTTCTATTCATAATCCAATACATTTTATCCAAATGCCATCGCCGTATACTTACCCGAGTCTACGACTACTCTGGGTCAACATCCGATTTCGAATCCAGTAACCAAATCCTTTGCCAAATCCATATCCGCCTAAACTCGATAATCAATTTCTAATCCATCCATATCCAACAACCAATAACCATGTCTGTGACCTCTCCGGGTTGATGTCCAAATTCTGGACTGTTCCGGGTCCGTGCTCGAATCCTTAGTTGTTCATAGCCAATATCCAAATCCGTCACCTCTCCGGGTTCATGTCAACGCAATCCACACTTGACGGCCTATTTTAAGTAATTTCGTGGTGTTCCTGATTTAGTGTCCCTGAATGCCAAATAATGTCGTGGCTTAAGTGCTAAGCCGAATCCTGATCGTTCCGGACCCTTGCCGAGCATAGTCCATACTCGATGATCTGTAATAATAATCAATAATATAGGGCCTAAATCCTAGGCCGAATCTTTGTCTCTTCGGACCTTTGCCGAGCACAGTCCATGCTCGACGACTAGAAATAATAAACGATAATATATGACCTAAGTCCTAAGCCGAATCCTGGTCTCTCCGGACCCTTGTCGAGCATAGTTCATGCTCAGTGTCCTTTTAGCCAAAATCCAAAGGAAAATCCATTCAAAATCCAATCCGAAATCCAAAATCCATCCAGAAAACTAGAAATCCATATCAAAAATCCAAACCAAAAAACGAGCGAAACAGAGTTCAAACCAAACTCCAAAACCAAACCAAAAAAAGCAAATGTCCAAGTCAAAGGGGAAAAACAGATTTCACAAACCAAGGCATCTCGGTAAACCATCATATCAGAGCATGCCTGAGGGTTATCTCCTACCCTGTACATGAGTAAGTGATTTAGCCGATATCCCTGAGTTTGTTACTTATTCCAAACCATCAAGATTAGTTGATGACCAACCGGCCACCATTTCTGGGCCTCATGCCCTCGTCTTTCATGGTAAACGGTGGTTGTCCTGTTCCACTGTCGCATCTCAAGTTCCGATATATTGTCACAACTGACCATTCCTAACATGCTCCTCGATTATGTCCTTCAAATGCTGGCAGCTATTAGTATCATACCTGTCCAGGTCAAGAAAAAGACAGTGCCTTTCCGATGCCCTTTCGCGTTCAGAGGGCTCCCTCCTCGCCGGCCTTCGATATGGAAGGCAATCTCGAGTATCCAAGAATATCCATTCCAAGGTTACATTCAGTCCTGTTTGGTTCTCCCCAACATTTCCTTTTCCATTAATCCTTGTCCTTACCCGAGCTTTCGCCGGGTAGTCCTCCATCCTTAACCAAGTTTACTTCTTTTGACCTCATGTCCAAGCATGCATCTTCTTGTCGGAGAAATCTCTCTGCTTCATGGAAGAATTCCCCAAGATTCAACGTGGGTTCCGTATCAATGATACTTTGAAATCCGAATTATCTCTGACTCCTGATACCGTAGCCACCAGAACCATTGATGGATCCGGCCGATCCACCGATGCAACTGCCGCATTAAATCGAGTTAAGAATGTCCTGAGCGATTCATTCGTCCCCTGTTTAACTGACGTCAACATCATCACGTTCTTTGGCTTTTTATGTGAACTCGAAACTGACTTAAAGAACCTGTCCACTAGTTCCGTCCATGTTCCAATGGATCCATCCTCCAGCTGCCTGAACTACATGGTAGTTATATCAGTCAAGTACATGAGAAAACATCGGGCCATAACCTCCTCTGTTGCTCCCAGCACTTGCATATGCCTAGTGCACCTCATCAAGTGGGATCCGTCTTCCCGTTGTACACTTCCAGAGTTGACAGTTTATTACCCAAACAAAGATCAAGCTAAAAGGATTAAGCAAAAATCTCATTATTTATATTTTAAACTTTAAATATTAAAATCAAATATGAAAATCAGTTTTAAGATTTAAAACCATCTTCACTCACTAAAAATTACTCAGTTTTACGAAACAGAGCCAGGTTCAGTTTCTAAGATCTGAGCCAGGCTCAGTTCTTCAAACTATGCGTAGCTTATTCAGTTTTAAAAATTCATAATATTTTTTTATGTTGAACAGGCTAGTTTTTAGTTCATTTGCTTCTTTTGCATCATCTGAAGATGCAACTACGACCGCCGCTCCTTTATTTTAACATACTCAAGTGCATCAGCAAACTCTTTGAAGTCTTTTACCCTATAAATAAAGGGAATTTTTTTCTTTTTGAAAACACTATTTTAAGCGCATTCTTTTCATTCTAATTATCATTATACAAGTCATAAACATAAGGCTAACATGATTGAGATCTTTTCTTGTCTTCTTTCTCTTACCTCATAGGTCACACCAAGTGTCGTAATAGACTGAAAGCATAGAAATGTTAAATTAAATATTCTTCCTCTTCGATAGATTAAACTAAAAATTATGGCAGGGCTAAGTATAATAAACAGGTAATTGATTTTTTTTGTGCATACATAAGCCAAAGGTATTCCTAAAAAGAAATAAAGCTGTAAAGTTGTAAACGGACTTTGGTATTATTAGCCATACAGGCAAGCCAACAAATGCATTATCTAGAGCCATGCCAATATATTCTACTTAAAGTTCGGGAAGACTGAAGGGATAAACAATGATGCAACGAATTCCATGTCTTATATAAGTTTATAACACATTAAATATCCGGTAACTAATAGTTTGAATTATAAAATGGCTTGCATACTTTAGTACAAGCTGTAGAAGTAAAACGCATACCAACTGTAGCCTTTAGTATCTGCCAGCTGATATAAATCAACATGGTCTATGGGGCTGTTGCAATATTTTATATTAGTATTCAATAAACATAAAATATACTTTGACTCATTTTTTCATATTTCCACAGTGAATGCAGTAGATGTTTAGTTGAATTAGATTGAATATTAGACCAACACATGAAAAAATAAAATCGAGAAACGTTATTTTTAAGTCTCTTCTATTTACTTATTTGTACTTACATCGAGGATTTAGGAATTCCCCAAGATGTGACAAAAACATATGTAAACTTAAATAGAAAAAAGAATCAATTTAGATTGAAAAATTCTATATCGTTGTTGTAAATTTTAGGAATTACAACTTCAAGTTATAAAAAATGAAGAAAAAGAAGCAGCAGCAATAGTTTTTTGCAACCCAAACTAGGTAAAATTAGCTCCAACCATCTCCCATCAACAAACAAAAAGTTATATGGAGTTAAAGTACACTCAATACTTTGAGTTACATTAATTTCAATCATAACTTAGGACGTAATGAAAATATAGAACCCCGAAGTTGAACGAAATAGAACATTACTCCTCCTCGGCCTAAAGCGCGAAACCATCTAAAAAGCCCTACTAACTTCTCGACGGTATAACTACTAACGGCCTTGACTAATCTGACACAAAAACCAACATAAGAATGGAACAATTATCCTCCAAATCCATACATAGCTACTTTAAATCTTAATTTAGCACAAAATACCTGATATCAAAGAATAAAATAAATTTGAAGCAATTACTTGATTTCAATTTGAGAATTAGTTTGCATTCGATTGCGAAAATTGGACGCAACCACAATCTTCCTTCATCTTCCTCAAATCGTAGACAAAGGGCAAAGGCGATGGCAGATGACGGAGGCGGTAGTAGATGATGGAGGCGGTGGTAGAACAAATGGGCAATAACCCTAGTACGAACGAAAGAGGAAAAACATTTAAAGAATGAAAGGTCATCCGTTAGAAATGGGATAAGTAATAATAAATTTAAAATTACAATCCTATCCATATTGCATTAAATTATTTACGAAATTACTAGATTTAGTAACGGTAATAGCCGTGACAAATGTTAATAACGAAAATAACCGTTAGAAATTTGTAACGGTTATAACCGTTACAAATTGAAAGCAGAAAAGTGTTACTAAATGAGCTATATGGTGTAGTGATATCCGACACTCTAGATTATTTCACGTGAATAAATGTATAATTCATAACATGAACACCTTAGATTTTATCCCTAAAATATCAAAAACTGATTTTGATAAATGTGAGTTCTGTAGTCAAGCAAAAATCACTAAGAAACCACATACGTCAGTTGATAGAGTTTCTGAACTTTTAGATTTGATTCATTCTGATATATATGATCTTGATGGAACTTTGACTAGACATGGAGACCGTTACTTTATCACTTTCATTGATGACTGTTTTGATTTTACTTATGTATAACTTTTGAAAAATAAAAGTGATGCATTTGATATGTTTAAATCATTTAAAACTGAAGTTGAGAATCAATCTAACAAGAAAATTAAGAGACTTCGTAGTGATAGACAAACATAATATGAGTTTAGTTTATTTCTTGATTTCTATCAATTATATGGTATAATTCATGAGAGAATTGCACCTTATTCACCTGAAATGAACGGTAAAGCTGAAAGAAAAAAATAGAACCTTTACTGAATTAGTTGTAGCTCAATTCGGGTGCAGCAAAATATTGGTGGTGGAATATTTTATTGACTGTATGCTATGTATTGAATAGAATCCCTAAATCAAAAGGTAAAAATATTTTATTGACCGTATGTTATGTATTGAATAGAATCCCTAAATCAAAAAGTAAAATCTCACTATTTGAAATTTTAAGAAATTATAAACCAAATGTGTCTTATTTTAGAACTTGTGGACGTTTGGCATATGTTGGTACACCAGACCCTAAGAGAATAAAATTAGCAAGCAGAGCATATGCATGTGTACTTATTGGCTATGCTATTAATAGCAAAGCATATAGATTTTATGACCTGAATACACATGATATAATAGAATCTAATTATGAAGATTTTTTTTAATCTAGATTTCCTTTCAATTAAGGAACAGTGGGGGCACATCAAGTAACACCGTGCCTATTAAAACATAATTTCATGAATCTTCTAAAAATAAACCTAGAAGAAGCAAAAGAGAAAGAATTGTAAAAGATTTTGGTTTAGATTTATATATGTGCTTTTACTAAGAGATTGATCCCTTAAACCCCCAAGAGGCCTTATCTTCCTTAGATACTTATTTTTTGCAAGAGGCTATAAATAATGAAATGGATTCTTTGGAATCCAATAAGACTTCGTACTTAGTAGATCTACCACCTGATTGTAATTCTATAGGCTGCAAATAGGTACTTAGAAAGAAATTAAAACTTGATGACACAATTGATAAATATAAAGCCCGTTTAGTAGCTAAAAGATTTAACCAAAGAGAAAATGTAGACTTTTTTGACACCTTTCACCGGTAACTAGGATTACATTCATTCGAGTATTAATTTCACTTTTATGTATTCATAATCTAATAATACACCAAATGTATGTTAAAACTACCTTTTTTAATGGTGAATTAGAAGATGAAATTAATATGGACCAACCTGAAGGAATTGTAGTTCATGATCAAGAACATAAAGTTTGCAAGTTCGATAAATCATTATATGGCTTAAAACAAACATCTAAACAATGGCATGAAAAATTTGATAACCTAATAATCTCACACGGTTTCAAAGTTAATGAAAGCGACAATTGCATTTACTATAAATCTGAGAGTGACATTTGTACTATCATATGTTTGTATGTAGACGACCTACTTATTTTTGGGTCAAAACATTCATGCCATAAACTCTGTTAAATCTTTATTAAGTGCAAATTTCGATATGAAAGATATAGGTGAAACAAGCGTAATCCTTTGTATTAAGATTTCTAGGTCCGAAAAGAGACTTTATTTGGATCAATCTCATTATATTGAGAAGATTGACTGTAAACTTGCGTGTACACCATATGATCCTAGTGTAAAGCAATTTAAGAACACTAATGAAGATGTAAGACAGTTTGATTATGCGAGAATCATTAACAGCCTTCGTATGCCATTGATTGTACTAGACCCGATATTGCTTATGTCATGGGATTATTATGCATGTTTACTAGTAGGCCTAGTATAAAGCATTGGCAAGCGATTGAGAGGGTCATAAGAAACCTAAATCGAACCATGAACCTTGGGTTACATTATGAAAAATTTCTAGCGGTCCTTAAATGTTACACCGATGCAGACAGGAATACTTTATCTAATGGTTCAAAAGCAACCGGTGGCTATGTCTTTGACATTGCTGGAGGAGCCGTTTCTTGGAAATCCAAGAAACGGAATATTTTGGCTCAGTCTACTATGGAGTTTGAGATGATAGCACCAGCCACAGCTAGTGAAGAAACAGAAACTTTAAGAAATCTGCTAGCTGAGATTCCTTTATAGGAAAAACCGATACCAGCTGTGTTGATCCATTGCGATTGTACCATGGCTATTGCAAAAGTACAGAACTGTTATTATGATGGTAAGAGACGACAGATACGTTGTAAGCACAGTACTGTTAGAGAGCTACTCTCTTCAGGTGCTTTTAAAATGAATCACATACGTAGTGATGGAAATTTAATAGACCCTTTGACAAAGGAACCGGTCAGAGAGAAAGTCCTTAGAACTTCAAAAAGAATGAGACCATTGCCCTTAGATTGTTGATTCACGACAATGGTAACCCGACCTAATGACTGAAGAACCCAAGAACTGCGTTCAATGGGTAAGAACAAGTTATGAAGTGATGTTAGTTGAACATGCTATTTTTATACTAAGAAGCATGTATTCCTAACGCGATTAGAGGATGAGTTAATAGAAACTCTTAATGAGAACTATACACTATTTGGAATGAAGTACCTACCTTCAGGAGTACTATTGATAAATTCACCTGTATGAATGTGGAGATGAGGTCAATTTCTATGGAGTTTTGGGCAAAATTCCTAGAGCGTTCGCTAAACTGTGATAGACGTGCATGGCCATAAATGCATGGGCTTAATAGATTGCACTCTAAAAAGATTGTGTGTGGTATGATGTTAGGAATAGAGTTCAAGACTACATGTCACTTTAGTAAAAATTGAATCCTACCCACTATGCAAAGATTTAAGTCAAAAGACACCTTTGCTTATGCATAATCTTATGTTGTCAGAAACTACTCGAAAAATATTTTAAAAAAATTTCAAGTGGAGGATTGTTGGAAATGTTTTTATTTATGATGTGAATTTATTAAAAAAAATTAAATAAAAAACAGGTTAATGGTAATTTATTTATGAACATTATTATAATTGAGCCATTGCAAGTTTATAATGGTAATATATTTATGAATCATTATTATAATTGAGTCGACGGTAATATATTTATGAATCATTATTTTAACCGAGCCATTACACTTGCACACATGTAATATATTTATGTTACATTATTATTGAACCATTACATAAAGCTAATTGTATTACAATATTGTTTTAAATGAGAATAAATTAAAATCCATTAACATTCCATCACTTTAGTAACGTATACAATTTCCATTTTGCTTATTTAAATGATAGGTAAACAGAAGAGAAATAAAAAGAATAACATTTTTCTTTTTCTTCTTCGTTCAACAAAACTAAACATCTTGAGCAGTATTTCAGAGTGAAAATCAGAATCAACTTTGTCGGTACAAACATGTTGATATTTTTTCAGATTAGAGAGGCAGTTTAATCCTAGAGGCGGCGACGTTTATTTTTTCAGAACTAATTTGCACTTTCGAGCAGAACGCCGGAACGTCTTTAAGAGAGTGACAACGTACACAACTCGGATGAAGTTCATTGTTCCTAACATATAGAAGCACTATCATTTTAAACTGAGATTATAAGGATTGATTGTGTAAGCATTATAATAAGACAATTTTCCTTCATATGATTCTTGCTTTCTTTTGAAAAACCTGTCTTCCATCAGCTATTGTTTGAGGAAACAACCTTTATGATACCAAATTTCAGTTTAATGCCATAGAGTTTGACGTTTATCTAAATTGAAATCTAACGTGCTAATTGCTATATGGTTTTGGTTAATATTTTTGATTAACAAGTTATACAAAAAGTTATATGCTAATAGTTATCTAAACTCTAAAGCGTAGTCGTTGACACACAAATTAGTCTTCATTTTTCAATCAAAACTTATCAAAAATTCAATTTGAACAGACTTGTCGACCTATAATTTCAAATTTTGAAAGTTTCTTGTATGCAACTTGTTCTAAACCGCCCATAATGGATACTCATATTCACGAAAGTGGATGTATATTGAAAAATATGATATCATCTTCTTTGGTGACAATAAATGAATTTTAATGTATAAACATAAAATTTTGGTTTAAAATCAGTTATTTTGATTTTGATAACTACAAAAGTACTAAAAAACGATTATAAAATGTGGTTTTGATCATAAAGTGCGCATTCACACACACACGTATAAACACACATGTAATATGAACTAATGTATTGTGAAAACAATAAATAAATGATGTTCATTATCCTTAAATTTAAATAATATAAACTAATATTTTTATAAAAAACACGAATAATTTTAATATGCAGAGGCACCCCTTTTTCGAAGGAGGAGCCAAATTTTTTTTGGCATCATAACAATACAATATGCGAACTCAATTGATCTTTTATTATTATTTTAGTTTTTCTTTTAAATCAAACTTACTGTTTTGATTAAATCAAACGTGATAGTTTGATTAAACAGACACATGATACATGGTCTACAACTCTGAACTATATTCCAACTAAGAAGATACAAGGACTATAGCATGATTAAGATTGAGGCCATATTAATTATCTCTACAAATGACATTGATCCTAGAAAAACAACATGACTAATAATGACAAATTCATGTGTCGACTAAATCATTGACGTTTAGCTAAATAAATGTGTACTGAATTTAGTCAAAAAGGGGATATCCACAGCTTTCAACTTCATAAAAGTAGTTGCTTTGTGTGAGCACAACGCACAACTGTAGCGATTAATGTGGACGCTACAATTTGGAATCGTAGGTCCAAAGTCTATGTTTGGATGTTTTGTCGCCATTGGCAGAGCAATACTATTTTTGCTTATTATTAATAGCGTTTCATTATTTCACTCGAAAGCGATAGCTAGGCAAAAAGACTGTAGAATATTACATTTGATGGATGCGTACAAATCCAAAAGTTAACTTCAAAATTATTTTTCACAAGGTACAGGTCTATACGAATCATTGAATGATTTATGTTTGAAATTTTAAACTTTGTTTTTGATTTGTCTTTTTATTGACACACGTAGAAATGGTATTAGAAATGATATTAAGAATGTCAAATGATACTCAAAAAATCCGAAATTACATATGCCTGCGTATGCAAAAAGCTGAAAAGCATTCGATATTTCAAATGTAGATGCAGATATAGATACGTAGATATCCGTATTTGAAAATTATTCGTTCGATTTTTGTCAAACCCATAGCTTATTTTATGCGTATTTTAGTAAAATAAAAGATACGTTTTATATATGTATTTAATGCATAATAATCATTCAATACCATATATTATTGTCATATTTATTGATTTTGCATGCTTTAATAATCGATACTACTTAATAAAAATTATGTTTAATAAAAAAATTCGATTTACGTCTCCGTTCATCGGTTGTTAACAGATAAAATAATTATTTGAAATTCGTTCGTATCCGCATATACAGACATCCAATATTCATTCATATCTACAGATGTGGATATCCAATATTCGAAAATTATTCTGAATGCGGAAGTGGATATGGTATTATCCGTATTCGAAAATATCCGTAGATAACCTAAAAGATATGCACCCACTCAAAAATCGCATTAGTATAAAATAATATTATTTTATACTAGGAGAAGCTACATAGCAATTGCTATGAGAAGCACACAGCAATTGTGATATAGACTATGCAAGAGGTGACTTTCTCAATTATAGGAAAACAACGGAAGTAAATGATAATGTGCCAAAAAAAGGGTAGGAAAGAACAAATCAAAGAGGAGAGAAAAGGGGAAGCAACGTCACATCCCACATGAACGCATATTTCACGTTGATATGCGTGGTTTATAATTAAACATGTACATTTCTATTCCTAAAGTACTCAAAATTTTCATATTGGTTGCAGTGAGAATCTTATCTTTCCGTCTAGCTCATCAATGAAACTTTGACAAAGATATATATACAGTTGGATTGTACACACAATTTAATATACCTTCTGCCTTAAGTAAAGATTACATTATTCAAACCAAGATGTCGTATTACATTATGTTATAAAAGAAAACGTATTACATTATTCAAACCAAGATGTTGTGAAAACAACAAATAATTACGAAAAAATGACCTGCAACTGTAATAATACATTTCTTCGTTGTGTAAATGACGCATACGAGGCCGCTGACAATAACAAAAAATTTAGTTCAAAAAAGGAAAAAAAAAATAGCAGCATCAACCAACGTCTTGAAGGAATGCATTTGAAAGCCAAAGATGAAGAATGATCACATAGGACATAAAAAAATGCTTAGAGAACAGTGGTTGAATTGGCAAAGTCTATGCAATAATTTAATGTTTTTTCGCATTAATCTATAGTTTATTATCGGTTATTCATTATTCTACAATATTTGAAATAAATAAAAACTAAACATATAAATAATATATAAAATAATTATTTTCCTTTCACGTACCCTTTGTAATACAAACACAATCCCTTTCGCGAGCTTAACTTTTTCAAAATACCGTTTGCGTTAAACAAACAACACACTAAGGATTCTGTTTTTGAATTTGTGAATTTTTCTTTTCAATATGGGTACAAAATCATATTTGCCTATTCAATTCCCAAATCAGTTCAACCGGATTATTATTAACCGGATTTTTATTTTAAAACATTTGTATGAAAACTTTTACCAACAAGTTTGGTTTAGCTGGTTGGTGGTTTAGACTACGAGATTAAATGTTAAGAACTTGATCTCTGAAATCGACACTTGTTGATATTAATGAGACATGTTTAAAATAAATTAATGGCTATGGTACAGACATTTTAAATCTCATATACAATTTTTACCAAACAGACTTAAACTCTCCTTGGACGAGCTTGGATTATGGATTTGAAATACCCAGCAGGCTAATGCTGAGCTTGATTTTTGTTTTACCATGGATAAATACACATAATAATGATCTATGTGCACTGCTATTATTAAAATAAAACATATTAGTATTACCAATATTTCCTTTATGTTTAAATTTTACTCAAACTTTCATGTATTTATTTTTTCGCTATTCAAAAAAAGTAAAAATGGGAAACACTACCTTTGAGCAAACAGTGGATATGGATAGATAGAGCTTTCACATGAAGTGACCTTAAACAAGGGTGGCCCTACGACAATTACACTATATTTGCTAAATAACAATAAAGGATGGAAATAATATTATTTTTGTGACCCTACAATTCGTGTATATAATTGCCAAAAATGAAAAATAATGGAACCATATTTGGTCTGTTTACCACGAATACAGTTTCATTATTATAAAAAAGCAGAAATTTGGTGACGAAATAAAGTGATGGGGTCAATACATTCTCGTGTATGGACTTTTAAAACAGAGCAGTGACTTTGAAGTAAAAAAAGAGAGGCTTTTTTTAATCATGTCTTCAATTTCGGATATCTAATATCCTCATCCACGCATAGGACTGTTAATGGATAATCAAAAAATTCGAAATCCGTCCGCATTCCTATCCGAAAAGCGGATAATATTCGATACACGTAAAAAAAGATGCGTATGCGGATACGAAAACATCCGCATTCGAAAATTATCCGTCCGGTATTTGTCAAGATTATAGTATAAATTATTCGTATTTTAGTATAATGAAATATATTTATTTATTGTTTTATTAAGTTGGTAGTTTATATTATAAGTACTTGATACTTATTAATTGCTCAAAACTGTTTATTATCGCCATATTTGTTTATATTTAACATTTTTATAATCAGTTGAATTGAAAAAAAGTATGTTAAACTTAAAATTTATATTTATATTTTTTGATTTATCAGTCGTTAGCGGATATGATAATTATCCGATATCCATCCGTATCCGCGGATGCGGATATTCGATATTCGAAAATCATTTCGATTGCGGATGTGGATATGACACTATCCGCATCTGAAAGTATCCGTTGACAGGTCTATCCACGCATACAAACAGATATTGAATAATTATCATATCGGCCGACATAAAACATATAAATTTGGCTTAACATGCTTTTCTTTCAATCCCATCGATAATAGAAGTGTGAAAAATAAACAAGTACAATAATAATAAATAGTTTTAGGCAATTAATATGCATTAAATTCGTATAATATGTATTAAATTCGTATAACATAAACAACTAATTTAGTACAATAATAAATACACAATTTTCCTTATACTATAATACACATAATACAAACAAAAATCTGGACAAAAACCAAATGGATAATTTTTTATATCCGCGTCTGTTTTTTGGATATCAAATAATTACCCCTTTTTCGAAAATAGATGCGGACGAATTTCGAATTTTCTAAATATCCATTGACAGACTTGCAGTATGAGAAGACAATTGTTGAATATGCTAGTAAATGATTTTCGTTTGATGATAATATATATATATATATATATACACACACACACACACGTGTGTGTGTGTATATATATATATATTATATTCATTTAAATGTATTTGTTAATGTGCTATTTTATTTTTCACATAATTAAATAAATATTTGCTGAATAAAATAAATAACACAAAATTTAAATTCAAACAAATATTTTATTCAAACAAATATTTATTACAATCTTCAATAGTACAAATTTAAGCTCTCACTATATACGCAATTTTCAAACAATACAATTTTGATTACATCGCAATTTTTCATTTACAAATGCCCTCGCTACAAATCGCTCATTCGCTCATATTTATCTTCAACTCTATTTCAGATTGAATCCAACATCTAAGCAATCTCCAAAGATATACGTTGACGCAGTAAAGTTGAAAATAAAATATTTTTGCAGTGTAAAATAAAATGTAATTTTGAAAATATTATTTGCCTCGATTATTTGGGCTATTCGTCACCATTTAATTTTGAATTCATCAAACACGAATAACTTGTGACATGCATAGTGTATCACTATACATGCCACAAGGCCGTGTACATCGATATACACTTGATAAAATTACAGGGACAGGTGGGCATAAGGTCAAACCCAAATCAGAAGCCGGGTTCAACTTAAGTGCAATACAAATAAAGTCACGACATGAGCACAGGGTCAAACCCGAGCTTTACGCTAGATTCAACACATGTGCAACTCAAAAAGCAAATAATTTTCGAGTGAAACCAAGGCCACATATTCATCATAAATGCAACAACCAAGAAGCTATCAGACCTCAACAACACAGACTCGAAGAAAAGAAATTTACGATGAATGCATATACATCATTGGTGAACTAAGTCGAACAAGACTTGTATGGCACACATAAACCAAAACTGCAATCATATATAAATCTCCAAGCATTGCAGACTGCAAAGTCACACTGCACCATACCGGCTCAACATGACTCAATCCAATGCAGACTTGATGCATCAGTGCACATGAGCTCAACATATATGCAACACAAACCATAAGTACAAACCAAGTGCACAACAACTGTCAAATGAAGACTCGAATATCAATGGCACTGCCTCAACAGTCATAACATCATCAACAAACTACAAATGCAAATCTGAACTTATACATGTGTAGTGAAGGCCAATGATCAAGACATAGCAGATGCATAGAGTTCATCAAGCAACAACAAATGTTCCAATGTATATTAGTCAACATGTATACAACAAGTAACTCAAGGCAACCAGACTACATTGGAACAAAGACTACAACAATGCACTTAATAGTTATAACAAAGTCAAGTAGCATATGCATTAAATTTTGTTTAACATGCTTTTCTTTCAATCCCACCGATAATAGAAGTGTGAAAAATAAATAATTATAATTATAATAATAAATAGTTTTATGCAGTTAATATGCATTAAATTCACATAATATGCATTAAATTCGTATGATATAAACTACTAATTTAGTAAAATAATAAATACACATTTTTAATTATACTAAAATACACATAATATAAACAAAAATCTGGACAAAAATCAAATGTATGATTTTCGGTATCCGCATCTGTTTTTTGAATATCAAATAATTACCCGTTTTTCAAAAACAGATGCGGACGGATTTCGAATTTTCTGATTATCCATTGACAGACTTGCAGTATGAGAAGACAATGAGTGTAATGGCAAAGTTTGTGCAACAAAATAGAGTTGCTTGGAATCTTATAAAAGAATAGTTTCACTACAAGGAAAACAGTTTTTTCCGACGGCTGAAAACCGTCGGCGGCCGTCGGAAGCCGTCGGAAAATAAGACGTCGGGGAGCAGTGTTTCCGACGGCTTCCGACACAGCTCGTCGGACGTTTTTGCGACAGCTTCCGACGCCCTCCAACGGTTTCCGACAAGTGTCGGAAGCCGTTGGAAAAAATTTCCTACAGGCCGTCGGAAGCCGTCGGAAAACTATCACCTGGAAGCCGTTGGAAGCCGTCAGAAATCTGCTGTATTTTTTTTGTTCCTCCTGCAATATAGCCTTCCATCCACATTTCTCATCCAAACACTATTACCCCAATACTGCAGAATAAAATATACAATGTTCCAACCAAATATCAAAACCCAAACTACACAAAATTAATCAAACACACAAATACATCAAATTACATCAAAATAAAATACATAATATACATAATGATTCCAACATTCACAACAATCCCAACAACAAGTGTTCTTCCATGTCATAGATACACAACATAACACAAAATCATCAACATCTACATCATCTTACAACCACATAAACAAAAGTATCAAACATAACAATATAAAAATCAACAACTACCTCCACCGTCTACTAAATCATATAAAACTAAAAAACATACCTGAAAAAGCAAGCAATCAATCAATCTCCTCCAGATCCAGAGCCAGCCGAGGAAGGTAAGCGGCCACCATACTGCTGCATGTACTCTAGCAACTGTGTGGTCTGTATGGCCTGTTGGCGGTTCTGCTCCTCCAGTTGGGGCACTTTAGCCCGCAAATCTTCGATATCTGCTAGATCGCTCTAAGTTCTATTCCGCCGACTGCATCTCTGACTGTTGGCCCGCAATAAATATTTAATTTAGCCGTGTGATCTCTGTAAGTGTATGTGCATATCTCTATAAGCTAGTAAGTAACATAACGTTCATATCTTCTGCCTTCTTGTGCTTTACTGGTGTGATAAAGTCATTTAGTTGGTTTGAATTCAAATTCAATATGGAGGATTTTTCAAGGTTCATAAATTTTTAAATAATGAAAAAATGAATAAAATTCAAGTTTATTATTTTGAAATGGTCCAAATAGCATAATTGAAGTATTTTAAGATAAAATTATATATTCCAACATAGAATTATGACTTAAATATCAAATTAGCAGTAAAATAAATTATTTACCACTTGATTCCAAATTCGTATCGTCTGCCATGCTCTGCTGGATCCATAACAAGACTCAAAAATAGCGTTCTCCTCATCAGCCGTCAGCTGATCTCGACCCGTATTAGCAAGGAGTTTCTGGCGCTGCTCCATAAAATTTTCCTGCATTAACATATTAATAACATCATATCTTATTACATTATAGTTTAATAAGCAGAACAATTACTAATACTGCATAAAATGAAATATGCTTACATGACTCCGGTTGGATTTATCGTCGTGCCATGTATACGAAAAAGTTCCGTCCGGATTTACATGCTCGACAACATGCGTACGAGTGAACACGTCCATATAGCCCACGGGACCATGCGCCTCAGCTTTCTGAAGTTGATTTTTACATACAATTATTATACATTTAAAATTATATAGGATAAACTATTTACAATTATCATTCGGTAAATTTACCAACTCCTGCCGATACTGCTGAAATGACTTCGACTCTTCGCGATGAATGACGGGATTTTTATTTCTATTTGCAAAGTTTCTATCCGACTCTGCTTGTACACTCAAAATTTGATACATTAACTTTTCGATCACGTCAAATTAATATTTCAAAAAAATTTAGTATACTTGCCTTCGCCTCGTCCGTTTTCCTAGTATCCCAACCACGCTTGCCATACGCTCTCCCCCATCCATCGTGGTTTAAAACCAGATTTCTTAATTTCAGATATCGAGTCTCTATAGTTCTTGCGCATCTTCTTCATCCAGTATCCTCGTCCCAGCAGCATATCTGTAGGATCGATTTCACCCTAGAGGGAGGGGGGTGAATAGGGTGATAGTGTTAATTATAAAAATTAATTGCGGAAGCTTATAAAATAATTTCAGCACAGATCACAGAACAATAGCAGCATAGATAATAGCAGAATAATAAATGCAGAAATAGAACGACACAGAATTTACCCAGCTTCGGCAAAACCCTGCCTACGTGCTGCCCCTAAGGTTTCTACTAGAAATTAGATAGTCTCTCGCTTACACACGTAAACTCGCGACACCCGCTATCGACTAAATCTAACTCTACGCTCAAAACTCCTCCACAACTCAGCCACTGAGTTGCGAATTCTCAAGCTACGAAGCGTAGCTTGTCCCCTAGTCACACGACTAGAAATTTAAATGGTTTAAAAAGAAAATACAAATTAAAAACAATTTAAAACAATCTAAACTCAAAAACCCTAATTAATAAAATACACAAGCCCTTAACATAACAGGCCGGCCTCCTTTTTATATTTTAACCCGTTCCTTTATTTGGAGATGGCGGCCGTTGTTCTCTCGTTCGTTCCTCCTTGCGAAATTAAGGCTTTCCTCCTTGATCCAAATTAGGGCTTTCGAAATTCGAAGCTTGCGACTGCGATTGAATTATTGATTCGCGTTCTTTTGTCAATCGATGATTTCCTTTGTGCACTTCAACTGCTTCGAATTGATCGAATTCGAAAAGCTTCGGTATGTACTGTCTGCTCTTTTTGCTTTTCTATTTGTATGCTTGAATTCGATAAATATGCCGATGATGATCTTAGGGTTTATATAGGATTCGAATTCCTATTTTTGCGTTCGTATAAAATCATTTGAATTTGTCAATAATTCACCTTGGCCACTCGATTAATTTCTGATGTTGATGATTTTACTGACTCAATCAAATTCGAATAATTGATGCTTGCTTGGTTGACATGGTTTTGATTCAATTCCGTGATGACCACGGCTTCGACTCTGTTCCTTTTTCTGTTGACTTGTTAAAAACATGGCTTTGATATCATTTACCTTCGTATATGCAGTTTGTTGTTTACCTTTTGTTTTAGCAATATTATTTCTTTCTGTAACAACCAAGATAAAATGCTTTTGCTCTTATTCTTTTACATGACTTGCTGTTATGTTGATGCATTGTGCCTTTGCCTCTACTTGCTTGATACTTACATGCATGTGGTCTTGGTACACTTCTTACTGTTATTTGATTGCCGAGTCTTGTTCATCCCTCTGGTATACCTTGTTCATTGAATTTCTTTGTAACTTTATTCAAACTGCTTCACATTCATTTTGATCGATTGGTTCATCATTGACTTACTGGCAATTTTTGAATTGCTACTGAACCATGGCTTCAACTAATAATTTTCGATTTCCCACTACACTTTGAAACTGCTCCTTGACTTGTTAATTAGTTGATGTATTCGAATGTTTTCTGTTGTATGTCTGGTGTAGTTGCATTGTATGGTGCTGTATTACTTGATATTTTTGGTTTGAGTTGATTTTCTTCTGGTTTGTTCACTACGGTCAGTTGCTTTGAACTGTTAAGAAAGGTTCGACATTGACTTCGACTTGTTGTTGTGATGATTTTCTCGGCTAAAAATTTGTTACGTGGTCACCAGAGGTTGCAGTCTAGGTCTGCATCCCTTAACTGGTCTGGATTGCATTTTCATTACTGTTTCAGTTTGATTTGGTGCTTGAGTATCACTGAGTTTTGGCATTTGGTCAGTTGCCTTTGTGTCTTTGATATTGTGCATTTGATCTGGATGTTTATGTTGTATTTGTTATCTTCACTTGAGCATTCTGATCTATGAAGCATTTTAGTCTGGTGCATATTTGTATATTTGTTCATCATTGTTGTAGTCTTTCCATGAGGCACTTGTGCTCGGGCTCACTGTACACTGATGCATTCTGGTTTGATTTGCTACTGTCTCGGCCTATAGTGTTTACTTGAGTGTTGCTGAGTTTCATCATGGTTTGCATTTTGATGCTCTTTGAGTTACAGTGTTTCATTTCTGGTTGAGGCTTGTTTTAGATGACTTGACCATTTGCACCTTTGTTGAATCCGGTTTCACAACTCGGGTTCGACCTTGTGCTGATGTCGAGACTTTATTTATATTGCACCTGAGTTGAACCCGTCTTTTTATGTTGGGTTTGACCTTGTGCTCACCTGTCCCTGTAACATTATCAAGTGTATATCGGTGTGCACGGCTTTGTGGCATGTAGAGTGATACACTGTGCATGTCACATTGTTCGTGTGTGATGAATTCAAATATAAATCATGACGAACAACCCAAATAACTGAGGCAAATAATATTTTCAGAAACCATATTTTATTTTATATTGCAAAAATATTTCTTTTTCAATTTTACCGCGTTAGTGAATATTTTTGCAGATTGCTCAGATACTGGATTCTAACTGGAATGAAGTTGAAGATAAAATACGAGTTGAGTGAATGAGTGAGGTTAAATGTAAATATGACATTGTGATGTATTTGTAATCAGAATTGTATATGTATAGTGAGAGCTTGAATTTGTACTATTCAAAATTGTAATAAATATTTGTTTGAATAAAATTTCTGTTTGAATTCAAATTCTGTGTATTTAATTTTATTCAGCAAATATTTATTTAATCTATGAAAAATAAAATAGTACATTAACAAATACATTTAAACGAATGTGTATATGTTTATTATCATCAAACAAAAATCATATAAGCGCATATTCAACAATATCGTCTGTCTAGATGTCTATCTCAGCCTGTGTTTCATGATAAAAAGTAAAAAAAAGATTACACTGTAAACGTTAAACAATAGAAAACAACAAAAATGAATTAAAAATGAAAATAGAAAAATATACATACTAGGACATCCTGCCATAAACACTCTATGATGTAAGGAGGGATGTTATCCCACTTCGACCAACAAGCACTCATCCTACTGCGTTAAGAAGCTCTAGAGACATCCAGCACAACCTTCTAGAGAAGTAGGTCGAATCCCCTGTTTTTACATACGATACAGATAAGTACGTACGTATATCATAAAAAAGTAAGATGTTGAATAAAATTTAATTCTTACCCCTCTGCTCCAGGGACTAACGAAACTACTTGACGTTGTGACTCTTGCAATGGGCCACTGCCGTCGCCTCCTGATGATCGGGAAGAGCTCCTACATCTATATGACATTATGATAAACCTGTGACATATGTACACATCATTATATAAGAGAATGATAACATGATAATGAAATATATTTCACATGTAAAATGACATCAATGGTATAAATTGCTTAATTAATGACTCAAACGGAAATAGAAATGGTAGTGTGTTATACCTGATTCATAATGGGTGTACTGTTCCGGCGATAAGCAGATTTCATTGCATTTTTAATAAAAATTGCTAAATAAATGACAGATGGAAAAGACATAAAACATGTAAACAATGGTAAACAGATTTGGTTTCATAGTCACAACAATTTCATAATACATCAAGAATTCAACGTAGTTACATCAATTGCAAAAAAAAAAGATTCAGATTTATATCAGTCATAATCGTCTTCTTATTCAGATTCGGTCTCGTTTTTTACGATATTTTCCTCTGCACTGTCAAACGCTTCTACCAAAACATTTGATTCATCGATCAAAGGACCAACATCTGTATGATCGTCTGTAATTATTATTTCGTTATTTTGCTCAAGATCTGCCTGATAAGCTTGTTCGTCCGTAATATTATACCCATTGAATGTGAATCTGGCCTTTGTTTTAAAAACTGCACACCAATCTGCTTTATCTCTTTTTAGAGACGGATAAGGAGCGTATTAAACTTGCAATGCTTGTTTGGCTAGTACAAAAGGATCATACTTATGATAGTGCGATGTACGCTTTATTTCGATAAGATTATAATCCTTGTACACATTAATTACAGAACCTGGAACATTGCTAAAATAATTGCATCTAAATAGAAACACCTTCTCTGCGGGTCGTGAGAAATATGTCAGTTGCAAAGTTTGTGTTAGAACGCCATAAAAATCATTTAAGTGATTTTCTGGATCGTCGCTACCTTTAACAAGTACACCGGTATTATTTGTAAATTTTTCTGCACCGTATTCTTTGGTGTTAAATTTATATCCATTGACGAAATATATTGGATATGTCTTGACCACTCCTTTTGGTCCCATCGCAATATGTTTCAACCCTTCGTCAACAACACAATTTCTCGGCTCATAAACATAATTTGAAAACCAACCGGAAAATTCTATACTGAGATCTCCGTTCGGATGTTCACGTTCATAAACACTATTTATATAAACAAATTATTACATTAGGTTATAAACGCGCATGCATTATAGAAAAGAATAAAACATAAATTATTATTTCAGATTACCTAACAAACGGTGCAACCTCGGCACAATTTAGAAGAACATAAGTGTGTGCTATATGAAGATCTCTATCGTCTAGCTATATTTCTACACATTTTCCTGAAGGCCGACCATGTTGTCTAAAAATAGATAACATTACTTGAGAGGACTCTTGTTTGTCGCCTTCGTCATTACGAGGAACACTTTCAAATGAAATGTTCACATGGTCACTGAAATAGTAAGAGAAAAAGAACGAAGCTTCTTCTTCGATGTAAGAATTACATATCGAACCTTCAACTCGTGCTTTTTGCCTCACTTTTTTCTTTAAATGATTCAAATATCTATGAAAAATTAATTTATATTAACTTCATCTTTCAAATGGAATTAAATTACGTGATAACATATTACATACCTCTTAAATGGATACATCCATGCATATTGGACAAGACCTCGAAGTCGTGCTTCAGATAGGAGATGAACAGGTAAATGTTCCATTACATCAAAAAACCTGGCGGAAATATTTTCTCTAATTTGCAAAGCAATATAGGAATATCCACTTCAAGTTTACGTAAATGTTGCACTTTAAAGTAATCGTACAAAGCTCTTTGTAAAACATACTAAGCATCGTTACTACCTTCCATACTTTTAACGGCAGTAGTTCTTTGAACATAACGGAAAATAAATTTTCCATCATTATGTGACAATCGTGACTTATCATTCCGCTCAATCTACCATTTTTAAAGTCAACACATCTACGAAGATTTGATGATATCCCATCAGGAAATCTTAACCCTTCCCCCATTTTAACACAGCTTTAACTTGATTATTATCTAATTCGTAACATGCTTTGGGTTTTTTGCTCTCATTTGGTTTCATATGAAGCTCAGGACGTTTGCATAATTCTTCTATATCACGTCTTGATTTCAAATCATCCTTCGTCTTCCCTTTCACATTCAAAATTATGTTGAAAACATTATCAAATACATTTTTCTCATTGTGCATCACATCTATATTATGACGAAGTAAAAGATATTTCCAATATGGCAACTCTCAAAAAATAGTTTGTTTGCACCAGTTATGAACAACTGATTTGCCTTCAATTTCTGTTTGCTCTCCAGTTTCATATATCTTTGGATAGTCCCTAACAAGTTCATATATGTCTTCGCATGACCATATCGTCGGTGGTTGTCTGGTTTCTATTTTATTGGCTAAAAAGTTTTTCTTGTCTTCTTTGAAGGGATGATTTACATGGAGAAAATATCGATGACGGTCAAACCATGAAATTTTCTTACCATGAGATAAAGAAAACGCTCGTGTTTCATCCATGCAATATGGACATGCTAGACGATCGGCAGTACTCCATCCTGAACGCATTGCATAGGCAGAAAAATCACTTATAGTCCACAATAAAGAAGCAAACATACGAAAAAATTTCTTCTTGGACACATTGTATGTTTCTAATCTTTCGTTCCATAGTATTTTTTGCTCCTCAATCAACCGTTGTAAATATACATCGGTTCCTTGTGTTGGATCGTCGAGGCCAGGAATGCCAACAGTAAGAAACATATATTGCGTTTTTATACACATCCATGGAGGTAAATTATACGGTGTGACCATAATGGGCCAGGATGAATATTTAGAACCAAATTGAGAAAATGAAGAAACACCGTCCGTACATAATCATAATCTAATATTTCGACTTTCTGTTGCAAAATTTGGATACGTTTTATTGAAATGCTTCCATGCTTATCCATCGATCGGATGTGTCAACGTACACTCTTCCTCCGTTCTCACACTATGTCATCTCATATTAGATGCAGTTATAGTAGATGCATATAATCTTTGAAGCCTTGGAGTTATGGGTAAGTAATGCATACGCTTGTACGGAACTTCTTTCCCCTTCTTTTTTCTTGGTTTGTGTCTCTCATGGTTACAATTTTACAATTTCTAAGGTTTGCGTCTTCTTTCCAAAACAACATGCAGCCTTTTAAACATGTATCTATTTTCTGATAAGGTAAACCTAAAGCCGACATAAGTTTTTTAACTTCATAGTGATTTTCACATATTAGATTATCGGGCGGCATATGTCTTTTTGCAGCTTGTACAACAGCCGTAAACCCAGCTTCAGTGATGTTGTATTTTGACTTCATCGCAATGTATTCTGCGATTACTGACAGCTGAGTGCCGCTTTTACAACCATCCCAAATAGGTTTCTTAGCAGCATCTAGTAAATCGTAATTTTTTTTGTTTCAATATTTGGTTCTTCAATATTTCCATCATCGTCGTCAACTTCAACCATAGGAAACATTGATCGTGCTGCATCTTCGACCATATTTTCTATACGGGTCATCGTAACTATTTCTTTAACGACACTTTTAGACTCTACAGAAGTATTTGCTACAACTTCTCCATGCCGATCCCAAACATAATACTCGGGTATGAAACCGTTTTGGCACAAATGAACTTTCATAATATCTGGTAACAAATACTTCAAATGTCTACACCTACTACACGGACAACGAATTTCTGGATCGTTTCCGTTATTATTTAAAGCGAATTCAACAAATACAATTATATCATTATAAAAATCTTTTTTATTGAGCCCCTCGGTCCTTTTCTTTGGTACATCCATCTCCTCCGATCAACAAAATAATCAATCATTTTTCCTATTTGAGAAAATGAGAAGTTCAAAATTTAATATTTATTTTCAAGAATACAAATTCGAAAAAGATATTTTCATGGTCGTATAATATATGAATTTAAAGAACTACTTCATAAATTAAAAAATATTTTCAAATAGGGCACATTTTATTTTTTTACGTATCGATAAAAAAAATTATACAAAATTATTTTGTCCATGGTCAGGCATCCTACTTCTCATTACAAACATAGTAAACATTTACATTTCGTATATTACTTCATCTCAAACGATTCAAAAAAATTTCAGCAGCATTTCCCTTTTGTTCCCTGCATTGTATACAATGCGTGTACGCAGGAAACAAAAAAGAAAAGTTAGGCCGAAATTTTATGAAGCGTTTGAGATGAAGTAGTATACAAAATATAAACGCTTACTGTGTTCGTAACTTGTCCAATATAGGGATAAATCCAACAAACATTGTACCAGATGAATATAAATGGTTGTTTTTCGAAAAAAACGACTATTTATACAACGATCATGTATGACAGTCGTCATATGGACCAAAATCTCTCTAATGGACATTTGTTAATTATATGTGCGCATTTTACGAAAAAATACAGTTGTACTAACTGTTCACATTTACAAAAATAGATTTTAATTTAACACATTTATTCGACGTATTACATCAACTTAAGGCTCCTTCGACGCATTTTTGTTGTCGCATAAGTCAATACCTGCACAATATAATATTCCTAGCTCGTGCATTGACTTTATCTTATTCCAACTAACACAATACAATGATAGCAGCGCTACACACATATATAATCGTAGAATCAAGGCATACACAACGATTTAAATATACACGAACAACCACAAATTATACATGTTTTTCACAATTTCACGATAAAAGATGAAATAGGAATACCATGCAATGCTAGAAACTATTATAACACTATTGAAAATAATTTCAATCACTAATTAGCCCTAATTTAACAACTTATGCAAATCTGGATTTAGGGTAAAAATTAGATTTTTGGCGAAAATAAGAGATTATACCTGAGATAGAGAGCAATAGACGTTGATTACGCAGCCGGGGAGGATCGGAAAGCTCGAAATTGATGATTGGAAGCTTGGGGAAGAGATTTGGGGATTTTGGGTTAAAAATTTCGTATGAAAATGAGAAAGAAGGAGGCTCGGCTGAGCCCTGTAAATCGCGATGCTGTTGGTTGATCGAACATGCGAAACTAAATATTTTTCCACGTCGTACATTTTTATACGAGAATTATTCAACATTTTTTTTCTCCTTTTATGAGTTTGGTGTTGACTGTAATTTGAAGAACATGAGAGTATCTATAGAAGATGAAAAATTATTACAAAATATATTTCGACACACCCATGTAAATTGAGTGGGTGCATTCACAGTGGTGCTGTTGGAATCTGTTTAAAGTTTGAGATGATGCAGATGTAACACAACATTCAGTACAAAGAATATATGCTAAAATTGTCGACCCCATAGTAATAGCATTATGTCATCTCCTTACATGTATATCTTTTTGGCTCATTTGTGTTGTTTTCTTTATCCTATTTTAACTTGAATGTACTAATATTTTTCTCGAACCATTTTTTTCCCTCTCATTATTTTCTACTTTAACAATATTTCATCCAACTCATAGCCTTTTTTTTGTAAACACTTAATAATAAAAACAAAACATAACATCATCAATTATTGAAACAAAGCAATTAATAACCCTTTCAAATTTTCGTTTGATTTGGAACTGCATAGGTCGACAAATAAGAGGGATGTAGATGAGGTGTAGCAGGATTTTAGAGAAAGTTTAGTAATTCATTTTAATTAATCCTTTTTAAGCCTTAAGGTTTTGGGCACATTTTTTTTCCTTTGGGAATTTCAGGTAAGAAATTTTTTTAAGGGGGGAGAAACTGAAATTTTACCATTTTGAATTTGAATATTTAATTAATTTTAAATACTTAAATCATCGGTGCTTAAAAATATAAATAACTTATATTCAAATATAGAAATTGATTATATATTTGAATTGTGAATTAAATAACGATAATGTGATGGAAAAATATAAAACGATATCAAACGCGTGAAATTATCATCCCGAGGCACTGTCTCGGATTTTGATGAAACCAGTGCCATTGATCCGGAATAATAAGGCGATGTACGCCAATGAGCTTTGTGACGATTGGACGTACCGTGCGATCGTGCGAACTGGAAACGCGTAACGGTTAATTTTAGAGAATTAAAATAATAATATAATTTGATTATAAATGCTAACTTTTATATATGATGGAATTAGGTCCCGAAATTAGTTCCATTGAGTTCAGAATAGAAGTATTTGATACGGAACGCCAGTGAGCACGCCTCGATCAAGATCATGATTTTAAGGGGTATAATGTTGGAGAAAATTTCTATACAAGGAGCCTTGACTTCTCTTCATTTTCTAAAGTTAGAAACCTAGGGTAGATCATCCAACGGCCGAGATTGCTCCGACCACTAGAAGCCAAATTAAGCAAGGTGTCCAACATGAAAAAGTTGCATGGGGGCGTGGATCAGTGGTTGGAGGCGCGAAGTAGCGTGGATCTACAGTTGAACATCGTCAACATTGTAAGGTTTTTCTCAGTCGTGGGGCGACGTTAGGTGATGTGGTCGGTGGCGTTGGGTCAGAGTTGGCCAAAGGAATCACCGGCGGCAGGCAAAATCGTTTGGTGGCCTATGGCGGTGGCAGGATGCATTTGAACGATGATGTCTTTCTCGGGCTAGCAACGACGAGGGGAGGGGATCTTGATGGTAGTCGGTTTACCTTGGTCAGGGCTTGCGACTGGTGGAGTGCGGTGAAGGATGGAGCCCTGTGTCAACATATTGTCGAAGATGAACGGTTTTGGAATTTTTGGCCTTGGTTTGAGCGGGGTTGGATAAGGGTTAACGAAGGATAATTAGTGTGTTAATGATAGTTAGGTTAATTAATTATTTCAAGTAATCACCTTTCTTATTAAATTTAATATCTTGATTACACGAGGTCGAATTCGGACGCGGTCAGTTGCTTTGGGCTCGTAGGAATGTTGTTTACGCTTTGAAGTTGGATTTGTTGAATTTGGAGCCAGTAGAATTTTAGTTAAAATCACGCACCATTCAATTTTAGATCAATCCGAAACAAAAAAGTCTCAACTGGTATTTCGGTGAGTTTACTCAACTGTAAATAAACTATATGATATCTGTTTTACTATAAATTGTTACTGAATGCTTAAATGATAGTTTATATCATTGTTTGGTTGTTTATTTGGATTTAAATTCCCGCTTAACAAGCGGATGGCATAAATTACCATTGTGTTGTAGGGGATGAAAACAAAAGGTTAGTCAGGGTGTACGTAGTGAATAAGACGTTGTGAAATACTTCTAAAAATTCACATTCATATGTGATTTACATGAGACTTTTGTGGAGAGACCATAATGAGGTTATCTCTAATATTAGTTTACTTATATTCTTTTGTCACTTATATTGTTGTATGGTTGAAAATATCTATGACATATTGTTAGATTGTGTAAGCGTCATTACAACGATTACCGCTGTACTGTCGCTTATGTAATATCATCCCCTTAAACTTTTATTGTGTGTTGAACTTGAGCTTGTATTTTTACGAAATAAATGTTTAGTCATGTTTTTGCGCTGTGAAAGTTGTTTAAACTATATTTTCAAATATTTTGAGTATTTTAAAAATAAGGGATAAATGTTGATTTAAAATTTATAAAAAGGAGCTATAAATTTAACTAATTATCTTTTAGGATAGTTAGCGCTGTTTAAAATTTATAAGTAGATTATAAAATTTTGATTAATTATCTTTCGAGAAAATTGATGTCGTTTTAAATTTGTAAAAGATTAAAAATTGGATTTAATTATCTTTCAGAATAATTAATGTTGTTTAAATTTTTAAAGGTTATTTACCTTAAACGTTTAGTAAATTCTTTTCAATTGGGTTTGCAGGATTGTATTATTTGAAAAGAATTAGAGGTTTAAATATATTCTTAATTATTATTTAATTATAATAAAGTTAACTAATGAATTTGTTAATGATGTTCAATGTTTATTAGTTAATTTAATAAAAAGTGTTTTGAAGATTAATTAACCGATTTAATAAAAGTGATTAAAGTTAACTAACTGATTAAATAGATGTATTTAAAGTCAATTAATCATTTTAATAATGATGTTTAAGATTAATTAATCATTTTAATAAATGATGTTTAAAGTTAATTAGTTGGCTTAATAAAGGCGTTTAAAATTAATTATCTTATTCAATAAAGTTTTTAAAGATACTTGATTGATTTATTAATGGAGTTATCAAGTTGATTAACTCTCTTTCGGGATAACTATTGGGGTTTAATTTATAAAAGTATTTTTAATTCCAGTATAATAAATGATGTCTGAAATTTATAAATGATTGTATATAAATGAGAAAAATCTTTTGAAAGGAATTGTTTTCCAAAAATAAGGCTAAGTGTAAACTGTTTTGGGTTTATAGTAAACTATATTTTAATGATATTTGTTTTTGACCCTTCTTTTTTAATACGCTTAGCAATATAACTTGCTTTTTAAAAGAATATTTTCAAGAGTATTTTTAAAGTGTTTTATAAATATTTGTGATGTGAAATTCAGGCACAAGTTCGCTTTTAGAAGTTTAAAAGTGTGATTCGGTTATGGAAAGGATAAGAAATTTAATTTCCGTAAACTATATCGCTTATTTGGAAAGGTTTTAGTCATGCTTTTATCACTAAACTTTGAGGTATTGAAACTCGTTTCTATTTCGAATGTTAAAATTGTTGTTAAGGCAATGCCTAGAGATAACATTACCTTAACTTGTCCAGCTTCATTTTCAACTGCGAAATAGTACAAGTTTTAAATCGAAGAGAAGTGTTAGGAATATGAGACTTAATTTCCATATACGTTCATTTTGATTATCCCCAACAGTTTATTTATTAACTATTGATTTAGCTTTCTTGTTTGTGTATCGTCAATCTAAAATGATTTGTTGCTCATTTAGGCATTGATATCCTTTGTTGGAAATGATAAAACCAAAGAGCGAGTGGATGTCTAGCTACATGGGGTTGCTCCCATTAAGATATCTTCACATCTACTCTCGCTTGTTTTTGGTTATATGCGCATGGAAATGTGAAGTACTCGGACACTCGGTAAGGTTGGCAGGGTCAGACAAGTACATTTTCGAGAGAGTCACAGAGAAAATGACCCTCTCAAGTATATTGTCTAGAGGTATTCTTTCGGTAAGGGGGGTGCACCTTCCTGGTCATTGTTGGAAAATTCCTTCCGTTGTTGTTGATTCAAATCTTTGAATTATTTTCTTAATTGCAGGGGAAGTTACTGGAGCTCTTCTCAATGTTTAATTATTTCTTTTCATTCTTTAAGTTTGGATTTTGACCTTGTTTGTACCCATCCTTTCAAATTTGGGTTTTGTTTCAATTTTTTTTCCATTCATTTGTGTATGGAAGCAATTCTTGTGAGAAAACATCCGTTTCGTGTTTAGCAGCGCGGTCTCAAAAAATTATTATATATTCATCATATTACTTGACATTTCTCACGCTAGTATTTCTAAACTGATCCAGATTTTATTTTATTATAATGCTTGGGTCAGATCGAGTATTTTTCCAAGTTGTCGTTGGTGGAGATGGAGCTCATGGAGTAGATGTGGACGTTCTCCGTAGTATTCTGTTTCACTATATTATTATATATGCCATTTCAAAAGCCAAGCAAAAGGTGTCACAATTTATGAGCACTTCCCTCAATGACATCATCATGAATTCTTACGAGGACACTCTTATGCTTGCTTATTTTTACAACATCGAAAAGTGTCCAGACTTAAGCTTCCTCTCACTCGATTCTGCTATAGTCAAAAGATTTATAGATAGAACCAAAGAAATGGAGTAATGGATCGAAGTTCCCGATAGAGATGAAATTGACGCCAAAAAACTTTTATCTTTCGAAGTCCCTTCTATAAAAGGAGAATCTGATTCTGATGAAGGAGATGATGATGATGAAGTCGTTGTTGAGGAAGGCGGAAATGATGATGACAATGATGATGATAATCTAGAAAATAAGGATGAAGACCAGGGTTTAGGAGGTAGTAGAGCTAATCATGCTAGTTCTCGTGGAGGGGACGACATGATATTCCCAGGGCTTCAAAAGAAAATTAACCCCAATCCTAGTGGCTGTGAAGCAAGCCAAACTGAACTTCCTGGGCCTTCTGATCCCCACGAAGAAGCCACCAATATTGATGTTGAAGAATATGAAGGGAAAAAGCAGGGCCACAAACTTCAATTTCTTTTTCTCAGGTATGAGACTCTTTTCCTAAATGGCTTTCACTTCCAAGATAACAATAGTTGATGTCATTTTATTTTAGATAAAGAAAAAAATCCAATCAATGTTACGAAACTAAGTTTGAAAGAAAACAAGCAGAAATAAATAGCCTGTATAGGGTGTTAGATAAACAACTAAAAGAACATAATGCACTCTTCGACAAGTATTATAAGCTTAATAAGAGCACCGTGGTATTTGAATCCTTTAAAGATTAGGAAGCTGCCCCAGGATTGAAAAGGGAAAACCTTCGATATGACAAACTCTTGGAAAAGAACTGAGAATCATTAACACTCTTTTGGATGTTAATTGAAGACATGGATATTCTAATGGACTTATTATACAAAGCTCACTGCAGGCACCCAACTATAGATTTTTCATACTTAGGCGATTTTAGCGGGAATCTACTTAGATATTTACATAGGAGATATTTGGATGAATGTGAATCTTACCCACATCCGTGGCTTGTTGGAATTTACCACGAGTTAAATCAATCCCTCGTGAATTGCCTCTAGAAAAACTCAAATATTATAAGGATAAATTAATTTTCGAGTAATTCAAAAGATCAGTTTTGTACAAACCAGATGAACATTTGTAATTATGTAATGTGAATTTTATATATTAGTTTCCTTTTATAATTAGTTGTATTTTGTTACGTTATTGCAAAGTATATGTCTCTCGGGCAGTCCTATCAATAGAGATTATTTAAGCAAAAGTGTCAAATTAAGAAGAGACTGTTTAGAAAAAGCCTCGCTCTTGAAATCCTTAAATTTGGCTAGATATCTCTTTCTTAGAGATCTTCAAAGGCTTTACATGCAACATCCCGCCTTTGTTTTTATTTTCTTGGCGAAGGAAAGAAAAGGCTTCTTAAGGAAATTCGAATATATCATACCAAATTAATATGTGGTCATGATAGTCCTCCTGTCGGGAAGTGGGACTATAACATATATCTTCCAGTTATTACTCCGGAAGGATTTAATGCCCCTTTCGATCCGACAATTACTCTTTCAGCTTATTCTTTGAACAGAGTCAAAAATGTTGTTTCCCAACTTTAAGTGTAATAAAACGAGTATTTGATTATAACAATGAGATCATTCCATTTGTTTTACTTCCTCTTGAGTTGTAACTTTTATTATTGTAATAACTAGTGATTTGAGTATTAATTTCATTTTTTGTCTGTTTAAATAGGAGTTACAGTTATTTACCATGCCGCTCTCGTTGGATTCATCATCTCGTTTTACCAACATCAGAGATAGGTTAGTAGCGGATATTGAAAAGAGGAGCCTCCATAAAGATCCTCTGTCTACTCGACTTCAAGGCAACACTAAAGCATTAGAATGACATAGGAAATTTTTACTTTAGAAGTCGATTGTTAGGGACCTTAATGATCAGTTTACATGTCTCAAAATGGAGGTCAAGAGTAAAAATGAAACAATTTCTCAATTAAAACGTCAAATTATGTCAAACCCTTCAATCGACTTTGACCAAGATATGTCTAAACTTCTCCAACAGATAAGCAATTTGAAGATAAAATTAAAAGATAGTCAAGACCAATGCAAATCTCTGGAATTTATCATGGTGAATAACATTAAAAATATCAGTTTACCAACTTCCCTGATCGCCTCTTTTGTTGTGAAATCGACAACGTCCTCATCTTTAGCTATTCAAAAATTTCTCTACGACTAACCCTCCTCCCAGTTTAGATGGGAAGGTAGCAGGATAATGGTTTAGGATGGTCAAACTCGAAATGATGAAATATTTTGACGACCAATAGAAAGTGAAATATTCCCAGCGCATAGATGCATATGCAGCTGGAATTCAAAAACTTTAGCAACAAAAATATCTTCTCCGAAAGCACATTCCCTATTTAGAAAAAAACCCTTAAAAGTGCCAAAAAAGTTTTCAACCGTGCTTTAAAGGCTCGTATCGAATACATTGATGATGCCGATGACATTAAGAAAAAGGAAAAGAAGCTTAAAGAAATTCTTTGTATAGCAATTAACCATATCATCGATCCTTTAATTTCCGAGAATCTAAATAAGGCCACCCATGATCTACAAAATTTAGACTTGTACCACATTCTTGTAAATAATTTTATAAATTATGTAAATATCACCTGGTTTGTAGCCTTTATTTGTTCTTACAATGTTTTATCTGAATTTTCTTCCTAATAACGTTGATTACAGTTTCGGTATTTCATCATCCCATTCAGTCTTCTTTATTGATTTTATCTTCTTGAAGAGTACAAATTAGACAACATTTCTTATTATTAATTTGAAATCTATGCAAGAATATATTTGGTAGCTCCTTGACGAACCTTGCTAGTTCCAAAATCTAATCAATGGAAGTTAACAGATCATCACGTGAAAATAATAAGTAAAGAGGAATTCCACGATTAGAAATGAATAGGAGTCTTGAGATCCAACTTTGGTCATGATAAGAGAATATTGAAAATCTGACTCTAGTTATATTGATAGAAGACCAGAGATTTAATTGTAGAATTAATGATGGAAGGCTAAAAACCCGACTCTAGCATTGATAATAGAAGTTTAGAAACCCTCTTCTGAAAATAATTGATAGAAGATCACGAATAAGCGTTTAATAATAAAAGTCTAGATATCTTTATCTGGAAATAATCATAGAAAATTAGGAATCCTTAGAAGATCCGAAACCCAGATTCGGGTGTTTACAAGTGTTGCCCAAAAGATATTAATAAAAGACCAGTGACCGTGGTTTGGGTATTAGAAAGGTAGATCCCGAGTTAATTAAAGACTAGAAATTCATAGGGATCTCAATATTCATTGCTTTGGAACCCAGATTCTGGCATTAATGGGTGAAGTTTAAAAATTAATAGTAAGAGACTCGAAACTCAGATTTGGGTGTTAATAAGTGAAGTCTAGAAATCCTCCTTTAGAAAGTAATCGAAGGCCGTAGATTCATATTTGAGCCTTTTGTTCTGTACCGCTCTTTGAGTTTTGATTCTTTTGACATGTGCTATCATTTAGGCTCCGTATGTTGTCATCGTTTGATGTGCCGCTTCTCGGGCTTGGACACTTAGTCCATTATCGTCTGGTGTGTTTGGTTAGATTATCCACAAGTAGGACTTAATGACTTTCCCAACCTCCCTCCAGGAGGCACTCCAGCTAGGCCTTATAGGAGGGACCGAAGGCTTGTTCGGTGTTTTGGCCATGCCATAACATGGAGGGACCAAGGACTTACTCCATCCTCCCTCCAAGAGGTGCTTCAGCCAGGTCATAGTGTGGTAGGACCGAAGGCTTGTTCGGTGCCTTCGCCAGGCCATAACGTGGCGGGACAAAGGGCTTACTCCATCCCTCCTCTAGGAGGGCCTTGATCTGGCTATAGCGTAGAGCGATTAAGGGCTTGTTGATGCTTTATCCTGGCCAAAGCATGATGCAGATAAAGGCTTACTCTAACCGCCCTACAGGAGGCGCTTTGACCAGGTGATGAATGTATTTTTCTCCATTTTAAACCGTTTTTTTATATATTTTTATTTTTTAAGCGGTATTATATGGGTATTTTATAGTGGTTTTGCAGATTATAGATTCGAAAGTGCAACGTTGAAATTAATCGGTTGTACTGTCCGCTGGTTCAAATAACACGAGAAAAAGAGTGCAACATTTTGAGTACCGAATAATTCAAAGAGAAAGCACATATCGTTCATGAAGAAATGCATCTCACGTCACCAACATGTGTACTATTCATGCAAGAAATCAAATGTAAATATTGAAAGTACACTTTCAAAGTTTAGCCTAAAAATCTCTCAAAGCAAGGCCACTTTGTTATATCAAATAACAAAGCAAAGACCAATTCAAAGTGAGGTGGCCTTATTATTCTCCAAATATTAAGCACATGGACCTGAATAGTATGGTCATTTTTGGAGGCTGAAGTCTTTAAATAGCATAGAGCAATGCAGATGGAAAATCGTCTCTTACCCCATTACTCTTCTTCTAGTTTAGTTTTAATTGCAGCAATGTTTTTATTTTCGGACAAAGTACGTAGGATTGTTAATTAGATTTAGCAATTTATTTATTCTTGTTCTTAGTTATTTTCTACACTCTTTCCAGTTAGTTAATAAATTCAATTCATTTTATTTCAGTTATTTTCTCTATTATTTCCTTTTAAGCACTCTTAGTTTCTGCTCTGATTTCTACAGTTTTATATTTTGATTGCAATTTGATTAGATTCGAAATCAATTCGGAGTATATTATTATTTTTATTTCCTTTTCAAGAACAACCATCGAATTTGTTTAACATGCCTAAGATTTAAAAATGGATTTCAAATATTTTGAAACATAATTCCCTGTGTTCGACCTACATACTACACGCCAGTGTGCTTGCAGAATTTATTAAAATTTGTGCTTTTCTAATCAATAGAAAAGTCGCAACACCAGGCCACTGACAAAGGCTTTGACCGTTTAAGGTAGTTTTCAAGTTTAAGGAGAATTCTACTGCCGATCGTATAGATCTCTTGGAAAAATGGTTCTTTATTGAATTTGATTAAGATCGCTTTACAAATCCATTGATTTTGCCTTGTCTGAAAAGTTGACCATCATTCCTTCAAATGCTCTACAATGATTTGTATCATGCACATTCATCATATGATAGTGGAAATAGGATCCTTTTCGATTCCTTTTGTATTTAGGCCTTTTCTTTGGGATGGCTAATAATTGAGTTCCTCGTTGGTTGGTAAATAGATATTCTCAATCGATGTAGTCAGATTGCATTCCTTAGGGAGTCTCGACTTGATGCTTATCTTTTGGGGATGATTTCTTGATATTTTATTGCTTGATTCTGAAGTTTCACCCTCAATGACCAATTTTATTTTTAAAACCTTTTGAAGCTCACACGTAGATAATGTCCCACTAGTTGCTTGATGTCATTTTTGTGCAAAGATATAGTAATCAACCATCATTCCTTTTTGAAAGATAGTGCCTCTGGTATAGAATTGAATCGTCTTCTTCATTTGATTAAACAAGCTATCAGTCTTACCCTTTGTTCCTTCTAAAGAAAATATGGGTGTAGGGCCTATGTGAAAGGGGTTTAAGCTCCATTTATCCAGATCATAAGAAACAATCTTCTTTTTCTTGATAATTCTTAAAGCTTATAATCTTAACATTTTCTCTTCCTATAATTTAGAATCTTCAATAGTTCTTTGGGGGAATCCAATTAAGAGTGGCTTTGAGGATCCTTTTTTGGATATTTTAATTTTTCTAAGTATAGTGATTTAAAGTATAAAGTAGGTAAGCATGGAGTAGAATAGGGTTAGAGAAAAATAAAGTTGGAAATTCAATAAAGTCAGAGGTTCGAGCCCTCCTTCTAGCGCCAAAAATATTAACAAGAAAACATGTCAACACCCCAAGGAATAGTTGAAAGAAGGTGATACATTCGAAACCATCTTTCGAACAGAGGGAGATAGTTTTAACCTTTTGAACCTCTTTTTTCCATAAAGTCTAGATGATTTAGATCTCCCTTAAGTCTACCTTTCAAAAAGGTTGTAGAAACTGAAACTCCTTCTGCACAGCCTTTCGAAATGGTCGAAACACTTGGGACACTTTTGAAACTACCTTTCGAACTAGTTGAATTGGATTAGGATTCGGTCGAAACCTCCTTTCAAAATGATAAAGGTGACTTGTGGTTAGGACCTAGTGATCTAAGGGCTTTAGTTGAATTGGTAGGTTTTGACTCCTTCAAAAGGTAGCCTTTCGATCAACTTTGATGTAAGAAATCTATAATAAGAATCACACTGAAGCATCAAATCAATTAATAAATCCATAAATGCCAAATGCTTGCTTTAATAATATTTTTCCTGATTACAAGAAGCTTAAGTAATTCAATGAAGTAAAATTCCCAAATTTGATTTTGGAATTAGGGTTTACAACATTAAGAAAGAATAAGTATTCAGTGAATGAGATCGGATCCCAAAACAGTACCCCTAGAGTCTTATTTATAGGCGTAGATCGATCCCTTTCAAATAGGTCCTTTTGACTTAGTCGAAAGGGTGCCGAAGACCTTTCATTGCAGTTAACATCAGGACACCCTTTTACTGTTCTTTTAAATGGAACTTGAGTGCTTTCAAGTTTGTTGAACTTTCAAGTTTGTTGAAAGCTATAAATGCACTCTCCACTTTGTTGTTTATGTGCTGTTGCAAGTAGAAAGGATATGGGCTTTCGCTTCTGTCACTAGGTGAATCTTTAGGGCTTCGAAGGAGTCGGAACATAGTAGAAGGTTTAAATGCGGAAGGTAGCTTTCGAAGGCATATTTGTTGACTGATGCGGAACCGCATCCTTTGATGTATGAGAATGCTTCATTGAACTTAAGCTAGCTTTCTTTTATAATTATAGATGGTTTCAACCGATTCGAAAATCTAATCTATGCTTTTGAAGGAGTAGCTCTGGCCAAATGTTCTTTGGTGGAATGTAAATGATTGCAAAGCTCACTATTTTGAAAAGTTTGGCGTGCATATGAAAGCTTGTAGTCTGTTTCCTTCGAA
Organism: Allium cepa; assembly: GCA_030765085.1. Lineage (NCBI taxonomy): Eukaryota > Viridiplantae > Streptophyta > Magnoliopsida > Asparagales > Amaryllidaceae > Allium > Allium cepa. The sequence continues at coordinate 650,021,761 of CM060931.1, read as the reverse complement.
AGGTGTTCCACAAGTCATTCGAAACCCTCTTTTAGCATGCAAAACAATCTATTTTGAAAGGAATTAACTGAATTGGGAGTGCAACCATATTGCCTTTCGACTTCGAAAGTTCATTGCTTATCCAATATTTTGTTGTAGCATCCCTTTGACTCTTTCGAAAGGCTTTGTTATTGTTGTCTCTCTTGGTTAATCCTTCTTTTATATCCTTGCTAGTTTCGAAAAAGTTAATATGATCTCTGATGATAATAACAACACATTATATAAATTATATATTAGAGAGAAAACACATTTAATTTTGAATAAGATTGATTATCGAGTTTGACATATGTAAGAATTGCCTAATTGCTCATATAACATACGCCTAACTATATCAATCCCCCACTTGCAATTGGAACCAATATGAAATCTCAGTCTTATCCCTTCGACTAGTTTGATGAGAATTGATTGAGTAATACCCTTGGTGAATGGATCTGCTATTTTGTTTAATTCATTTACTATGTCAATTAACTCTCTCCGATGTCGATAAACTACATTTATCATGTGGAACTATTTAGAGTACGTTTCTTGACCTCTAGTGAGCTCTTATTATTACATTTTTATCATATAACAATGATTGTCATTCTTTATACTTGGAATCACCCCTAACTTAGTTATAAATTTATGCATTTATATTTATACATTTTTTTATTGTGGCCCTATTCAAGACAATGTTCTTAGCCTTTTCGTTGAATTAGCCATTATGTTTTATTTGGAATATTTCCAACACAAAACTTCCTAATTGAGGTTTCAAAATGAATTTAATATTGACATATTATACCCAGTCTCACTCATGAAGTTTGTTCATACACTCCTTCATAAGGAGTTCGTTGTTTCTGTATCTAGTATTTTGTAAATACTCGAGAATACTCTAAACAACCGTTTAGTGTTCTCAATTTGGATTTGATTTTTGCTTCATATATCAAATACATAAGCAAATTACAATATTGTAAACAATACAACGTGTATGATAATTCCTATTGCTAAAGCATGAGGAATTCATCTTACATGTTCCTTGCTAAACATTTTAATATGGTGTCTTTGCATATCATTTGAGACAATCGCAATATCTTTTATACTCATTATGAAAGACATTCCAATATCGAGTATTAAAAACTAAAGTATTACTAATTTTAACATAAGTACATCGTTAACAATCTATAGTATGTTATTTACTTATACTCTAAAAATATCTTTGTAAATTTTAGTGGTTTTTATTATAGACACATGCTTCTTCTGAATTTTGGTTGGTAACCAACCGTTCGATATTTCTATCAAAATACTAATTCAATTATGATGCTCACAGAATGATACTTTCGTATCATTTCTTGGATCTATCCGAAAAACCTATAACATCATTTCTTGGATCTATCCGAAAAACCTATAAATCAATATCGCTCCCACTGACTTCGAGACGCTTTGATTGTTACATGCAGCTAGTCTGTTCTGAATCATTATTTAATATTTTCCACTTCAACACATATGTACCAAAAAGAAGGTCATACCAAGCGATAATTTTGTGCGTAAATCCAAATTAACTTAAGTACGTTGAATGATCAATCTATTATGTCAATTTCAATGTAACACACGTTGCTCATTATATTACAACTACGTTTTTCTTGCTCTTGAAGACTCATTCGCGGCCGGTAGATCATATCCCTTCGTGTACAAATATCAAAATCATATGTTTATAATGTACTTAGAATCCTTTTTGGATTTGTATATTCTACCATATTGTAAAGTCAATACTCTTGATAACTTAATTGGCAACCGAGGATTATCTACTCCCGACATTTGTAAGAAACTCAAAGTTTCTCTTCTATGTGTGAGAAAACTTATTAGACACTGTAATGTAATGTGTTTGTTTATGTTGGGTTGGTTTCATTTCACCATATGTAATTAGTTTTATCTTTTGATCATATCCGAATCCATTTTACAACCAATAATTTCACCAAAAAATCCCTTCGCTGCGAAGTTGGTATTACTGAAACAATAGTTGTTTCTCCTTAGTTATAAAACACTTTATGAATTTCCTTATATATAAAACTGATTTGTTTTAGTTTATGATAATTATGTTCAAAACATAAGTTAGTCATCCAACGACGATCGTTCCCAAAATTCTTTTGAGGACAATTCATACAAGATCCTCCACGTACAATTATTACTTGTTGTCATTCGACTCACACAACCTGCCAACTCCTTAGCCTAGGATATGCTGGGATTTCTTATAAATCCTTGTCTTATACGATTTTGTAAACTATTCTTTAGATGAAATTAATTTTATCTTGTGTACTACTCTTAAGTACACGACTTTATAGAAAGAAGTTAACTCAACTTTGGTCAACATTAATCATACTTCATTCAACAAAGTTCGATTACCCCTTATCAATAAATCATTACATATCATAGGGAAGATTGACTTTTGAGATTGAATCTTTATTCATTTTTAGTTATGTTTGAAACAATTTCCAGTATACTCATATATTCGATCAAATCAAATAAATTTCATTTTCTATTGCATGTTATTTTATTTATTGTTGTTATATATTTTATGAACTTTATCACTAACATATATATGTGCACCTAGTACACATGTTCATGTTTGTGATAATTCATCAGTGAATGCAACAAAGTACGTGAAACCATTTTGGAATTAATTGATTTCGATTGCATACATTTGTATGTATCATTCTGTAGAATTCATCATATTTTATGATGCTCCCATCGAATGAGTGTTTTTTCCTTAATTGCCCAAGATATAATTTACTAGTACTATATGGTTTATACTTATATAATAAAAATTATTTCTCAAAATAGTGGCTTTGTCCATAATTCCAAAATAATTGCAGATGAATTTAGGTACTTCTATATTTTTCAATGCATCACAAATCCCACCATTAATGTTTATTTTATAACGAATATTCATAATATTCACATCGAAATAAAATCATATCGGTTTTTTAGTCAACACTAAAAAACAGTTACTATTCATAAATAATGTTAGGCACGTTTTACGAAATTAATTTTCGTAACTTGATGCGAGCAATAAGTATTATATGACATGATCCCACTATTTTTATCATAACTATAATAGCGTCAGAAATACAAAGCTCCATTCAACCGCTTAATATAGGCTATTTTTCTCATTACTTTGGCTAGTTTACAGTCGAGAATTTTCTGATAAACATCTTAAATTCAAAGAAATAAATATCATAAAAAATAGTTTTCTACTTGAAATTACATTTTGGAATAGGAATTATATTTCTCATTCCAAGGTTAAATATCAGCAATTATTTTACAATTCACATTTTTGATGTTTCTTTATGAAGCAGAAGCAACCATTCACTCTCTTCATCCTAACCGTTTTTAGATTACGTCCACTCTTATACATCATGATAAATTTCCTTTCTAAACGGTCGAACCATCCAAAGAAAATTCTTACTACAATATCATAACGAACTATTTACAAAAATGCATTTGGCCATCCTTAATGTTTTAGGATATCAAATAAATCGCACTTTATGAAAACTAATCAAATTCTTAGAAGTATCTTGTAGCCTTTGGTCTAGTTTATATTTAGCACAGCAAGATCATTATTGTGTCAATCATATTGAATACATGATCATACATTATAGTTTACTTACTTATTTCAATGAACTAATTTCATTGAGGTTTCGTACATTATGAATTATGACCTTTCACCATATATCATTTATATGTAATCATATAGGAATCAAATATCCATAATCTTATATTCCTTTTAAAATTCAAAAATCATTGAAGCCAGTACATAGTTTCAAGCAAGTAAACTCGTAAGTGATCGAGTTACTAACGTATTTAGTGGTCGTATAACTAGGCTCTTACATGGGTCAGCATGCAAAAATTTATTGGTACGTATATTTAATATTTCTACTTGTCAATATTAATTCAGTTCACTTGTATATTTTAATTAATAAACATATTTTTACTTATATTAATCGCACAAACTTATCAACGTAGATCATTAGAACTTCATATATAGCAGATATTCTTACAATGTTAAAAATGTTTAATATTACCGTGTCATTTTACTAATAAGGCTCCCACTAGTCTTTTATGTTTCCGTAAACACTAAAACGAAACATAGAAGTATTTCAACTTCACTAGTGGGTGTTAGGATTAATTTGTCATGGGATTCTAACCTTGAGTTTTATCATCAAATCATAGGCCCACAATTGATAGATAACTCCTTATGGATTGTATCATATAAAACTCTTAACCAATGAGTTCCTTTTCCAAATTTTATTTTGACCTTGAGTTTGCTTAACAAATCAAAAGAAATTATTTACTCATACCTACTATTTTGTGATGTCCTAGGTAGAACATATGTACCTTAGGTTTGCTAAAAAATGCATATAGTTATCTTAACTCGTCTATTCAATATAATAATAATACTACACATAACATTTCTAGCTTGAGTTTTCTCAATAAGTAGAAAGTAAGTAGGTAATTTATTAATGAATAAACGGAAGAGGAGATCACTTATGCCAATGATTCATAATCTTTAGTATATTTAAGTGAGTGATGTCGAGTTACAAAATAATGTTACTCTCATGAAATATCCTCATGATTCAAGAGTCAAACACATCATATAACTTTAGTATATTTAGTTTATACATTTATATTATATAAGTTTTATTATTATATAACTTCTATATTTTATTTAACTTATTTAATATTTTTTGTATAACATTATATTAATTGATGCTTATTTATTTAATATAATTAATTAACACTTTAATTAATTATTGTATTATTCAACTGTAACATTTTATATTGAATGTATATACTATAAGCTTTATAGTAATACACATATACTATATATATGTATGTATTTTTAATTTATTAATTTATTTATTTAATTAAGAAAGTTTAATTAAATTTTATTAATATTGAAAATTCTTTTATACACACATGTATCCTCATAATGTCTTAAACAATTTACGCAACACAACATATATCATATATATTATACATGTATAAATATTTAATTAATTAACTTATTTAGTTAATTCACTTATTTTATTACTGTTATTAATAAATAATAGTTTTGAAATAATTTTAAAACATTTTCAAACATTTTAAAAAATTATATTACAAATTTTATAATATGCGTTTTAATTTGAATTTAACTTCCAAATTTAAAATTATATTTTAATTTTCAAAATAGTTTTGAAATTAGCCTAATACCGAGACCACTTTCAAGTTGAGTCTTTTCTATCAAGGCAGCTTTGGGCTCACATAACTGTTCGGGCCATGTCCTACTTAATTACCCAACAATCTAGCTTAGACACTACCTTTCTACTAACTGGACAATGAGTTTAAGTAATTAAGTCTAACATGACAAATTTTGACCATATATGCTATAAGGCTTCGATACCATTGTTGGAACTGGGCTAGCATGCAGCTGGGTAAATCTAAAAAATTTATTCCATTTAACTTATAAAAAAGGATTAAATTATTATTATTATGTTTGTATATTGTATAGTAAAATACATGTATCATATAAACATATGTGATTACGTGAAATTGCTACATAAGCACGTGCATGGTTTTAGATGTCCGTGTATAGATGTTGGGATTTACACTACAACGAACATATTAGCCCTCGATATACATGTGCTATCTAATATATATGTATATGTATGTATATATAGTTTTATATATAATATTAAATAATTTTTGTAAAATATGAATGTTATATATATATATTTGTGTGTGTATGTGTGTGTTCATGTGTGTGTATATAGGTATGTATAATCGTAGTTATATTATAAAGAAATTATAAATATTGTTACAAGCAACTTGAATATAAAATCAAATTTTAATTTCAAATTTATTTTATATCTAAATCTGTATAATAAATATCTCGATATTTCAAATTCATAGTAATAATTTAACATTATATATAGTATGTATGTATGTATATGTGCATGTGTGTGTATGTTGGTGTTCAAATTGGCTACCAACACCAAATTATGTAAAATTGGAAATATCTAATCCAATCACAAAAATATGAAGAGAAATAAATGAAGAACAAAATTAAAATAATCAGAAAGCAAGTAAAAAGAGACAAGATTTATAGTGGTTTGGCTAACTCCAGCCCACGTCCACTTCCAAATAATCCTTTTTATTATACTGAAGTTTATTTGCAATTACAATTCGACATCCAAGAATAAAATTGGTAGAGTGTAGCCTAGGTTGAAGAAAAAGAGAAGCAGAAAGAAGATACCTTTACTGATGCCATGCCTGCTGTATTTATAGTGGAAGACGTGCATGGATTGGGCTGAAATTTTGACAGTACCTAAAAATTTCCTACCCTGTTAGGGCCTACAATAGGGATCGGTACCGATCCCTATTAGTGCGTCCATATGGTATGAGATCCCTATGAGGGATGCCCCTTGATGTTAGCAATTTGCCGTCCAAATTTTGTGCCATTTTAACTTACGATTTGTGGGATATCTCATTTTTCGTGAAGTTATGTTGCTTGATTTAGTAGAACCTGAGTTATTGATCAATCTTTGTTGCAATAAGTTGTAAAGGCTAATTATAGCCGATCCCTATAGAGCGACAGGTACCGATCCCTCTAACTTGCTCCAAATGATATGGATCCCTGTAGGGTGTTCCATATGTTGTAATTAGCTTGTGCTCCAAATTTCATGTCAATTAGATCAGTAGATATTGAGATGTTGACTAATCACTGCCAGAATTTGAATATTGCCGACCCCTACAAGGGAAGAATGCCGACTCCTATGTAGGGATCGGTACCGATCCCTTCAAGTTGCATGTTTTGGGGTGTGACCCCAAGGGTGAACTCCCTAGGACCCCTCTTCCTGTTCCTAGATTTTCACTTCGACCCCTCTTGTGGTTATTGAGTTATTAATTATTTTCTAACGAAATGCACTTGCTCCTATGTGTTGAACCATATTCCGTACTTCAAACATTCTGCCTTGCATATCTATCAATTCCATTCAATCTCGACTTCTTGTTATTATCTATACTTGATTCCTGGTTCCCACAATCATCACTCTAGACTCATTGGCCTCAAAATTCGCGAAATCTGTTGGGTTAGATCTGTCTGTATACTGCCTTGGAAAAAGTGGATTAACAATATATATATATTATATTTTCAAAATAATAGTTATAATTTTTAATTCATGTATGTATATAATATGCATATATATTAATATTTCCAAAAATACATATATGTATTAACAAATGTACAAGACATAAAAACCAATATTTTTTTTGGAATTGTTCTCGATTTAAAAAAATTGGTTTTCTAATAAGATTTCCATTCAGAGATCTTGATAAAAAAAAATTGAAACTACATAGTACATTTCTATAATTTCCCTTAATACTTGTATTTATATATTTTACAATGTGTATATATGTATATATACTCTTACGATATATAGAATAAAGTATAATAACTAAAATGAATTATATATTTGTAATATCTATATATAGATTTAATATATGTATATTTTTTGAAAAGTATAATGTATGTATATTAATAAAATAAATGTACACATAATTTATAAAGTTATGATGTGTTTTAAAATCAATCTTTGTGGGAAAAATCAATTTTTAAATATTATTTAAATACGATTTTTTTAAAATTACTATTGCGAGTTATATGTTATTTTATACATATACAAATTTATTTCTTTTTTAAACACATGCACATGTGTATATTATCGTTAAATGTGGATAATACATAGGTATGTAGATTCGTGGTATCAATTTCAAACCAAGCTAGCATATGGTATTAATGAGCATTTTAAACATTGTAAACAAGTAATATTACCTTTCACCAAGGCTTAATTGTTCGTACCATGAAACGAAGAATCTAACTCTTTGAATCAAATCCCCTATCCATAAGTTGCTAGCTTTTCGAATACAGCTACCATGAATGATCGAATCGACTTTAATTGGATGTTAAAAATTCTAGAAAATTTGGAGGTGTGAGGCATAATTTTCGACTAGAACAAGAAATAAAGCGGAGCCACTCTAATCAAAAAGAAAGTGAGGGTTTAGAGATGCTTAGATAGAGGAGATACCAAAGAGGAAAATGTAAATCTAGTTTCTTATTTCTCTCTTACCTTTTCTCATCCTTTTTAATTCAAATACAACCTCTTCTTAGCCATCATTATGACTGAATTCCCTTGCACATTCTTGTGGAAACTTCAAGCCCCTTTATGGGCCTTTAAGTCATTTCAAGCTCGAACAATATTCACTACATTTAAATCTAATTTAAACGTGTATCGGTATCGTATATCATTCAATATATATATAACTATTATAAATATACTGTTTACTATTGTTCAAAACGTCAAGTAAAATTTTATAATTAATATTTCATAAATAATAATTAATTTATTAATTTATAACAATTACAAACTAATTAAATAGGGTAGTAAAAGGAACATCTAACATTTCGGTTGTGTGACTCTTAGATGTAAATTTAGTCAGTGGTTAATATGAACAATTTGAAAATAATGTTTTGGAGAACTTCTTGCGTTAGTGATAAATTTAGTCAGCGGTTAATATGGAACATCGACAGTAAATTTAGCTGTAAAGAAGAACTACTTGCATTGGAACCATGATTGTTTCTTTTATAATGTTTTGGGATAGTGAGGGGGAAACCCATTCAGTGTTGAGAAATCTGGTCTTAATATATGTTTGTTTGCGGTAAGTATAGTTCACATCAGACTTTATGTCTGACCCATGTTTTTATGTTTCCCTATAATATCATGAATGCTCATTTGAGTAGGAAGAGTTTATGGGATAGGTGGGTAAATAATAGGCGCAGCAGTAGAAGATTGAAGACGGAGCAAGTGAAAAAGAGAAGTTGTTTTCCTCTATATTTAAAGAAGTTCAAGTTGCATCTTCATACGTTGTACTAACTCCTACCATGTTATTTTCTATAATTGTTTGACCCTTGCGTAGGCATGACTTTATGGGTTAATGTTGATGTTGTTAGAACCTCTCTTGTTGGATTTTAATTACAACAACTATTATAACACCATACCTCTATATCCATACTATCCAAGAGTAGTAATACTATCAGATAATACAGAGAATATGGCTATAAAAGGTACACACGTGAATATTTTCTTAGTCTACCACTAGTATATATTAAAACATCAAACATATTACATACATATACGTACATAGTATCGATACAAAGCAATGAATACGTGTGCCTTCGGGATAAAATAATACATAATGTACAGTGAATAATAGAGAATGCAGAGTCAATGGCAACAATAACAAATAATAATTTATATAGAAAATAATAATAGCATAAGAACACAATGAATCTCAATGCCAACTATCTCAATATAAAGTGATGAACTATAATATAAATCTTAGTGACAAATGTGTACAATGAATCAAAGTCTTATAAATATCACACGAATTCCTAATATATGTCTCTTCTAAGCCTAATAAAACAATTTCTCGTCATGTCCTACATGTACCTTAAATATCTCGGATTGACCCAAGTATTATAAATAACACACGGGTCAGACTATGTCTAATCATGGATCTTAAATGAAGTGATACAGTTTAAACAAGGAAGAATAATATGATATCACTACTAAAGATACTTAAAACATTAGACGCCATTTCAAAGTGTGTGTGTGTATGTATGTGTGTGTATATATAGGATAATCCTCAAGGCATTACATCAGGAAAATATCTCAAACCCATATGAAATAACCAGATCTGATATCAAAAGACGACATCACACATTTAGAAACATATCAAATTAGAAATCATGTAATCAACACAAATAAGTGAATCATACATATCCAGAAATTATCATCATAATTTATATATATATATATATATATATATCACGTGAGATAGCGTATCAATCATCCCGAACATATTTTACATCATACAAATCATAAATGTAAATCATTTATAAACTAAAGTAATAGCAATGAAGTAAGGCAATCTCAAAAAGGCCAAATCATTACAAAGTATGGATATACATGGACTGACTACAATTTAGACTCAACTAGTCTCTAGTCTAGTCAACTCATTATAAGAATGAGACATAATTGCCAATCCACTTCTTGTACAAACCCTAAACCATACGATAGACTGATGTCCGCCTACCACAATCCTGCTCTAGGGGACCAGGTCTACTCGCTTACTGCAGAGTAATCATCTATTCATACAACCTTCAATTACCTCGATATACATCGTGACCCCAATGGCTATGCGATAAACTATCGGCCTATGCGACCCTGCATTGTCCTTAATGGTAATAGAATGTCGTTTTATGCGACACAAGGGATATAGGCAAAAATCTGTTAATACTACCAATAATGTGATGCATATTGAAGGGATATATAACCACAGTGTCGCAGATCTATGGCGCAAACCCATGATCAAGCCGCTTGGGTGGATACTGGCTAATTTGGTTCACTTTGAGAAAATAAATAGAGCTGTACATAATGTGGATGGTCATATAGTACTCATAACCTATAACTATGCACATCTTTAATAATAGGTCGACATGCGACTCTTGTAAGTCAACATCCAACAAAACGATACTCCTCACCGAGGACCACATATACATATGCGTGTAATCCCCTTATGAGTGACATTTACTTACAATGAATAATCGAACAAATGACACAATGACGTCCCATACCACTGCATGTTATTCGGATAATTATTCAAAGCTCATAAACTACACTCAATCCACACTTGATATCTCCGCATGATAAGTCCGATGAATAACCGAAAAAGTGTTACCGGAAGTCCCATATCAGACCATATCACTGAACCTTTTATTCAAATTTTTCGTCACACAGAAATGAAATCTCATAAATCGAACATAAAGATATCATCACCATATCATCTTAAAATCATCAACCAAATCAATATCAATGGTGAATCATTCATATCATTGGAATCAATATAAAGAAAATAAGAGATCAGAAATAAGAAACTAGTATAAAAATAAATTGTTTAAATAAATATAAATAAATGAATCTATACTTAGGAAATATTCAAAACATATAATTATATTTATATCAAAATTAATACTTAGATTTGAATAATAAATAATAAATACATATTCTGGAATTAAATAAACAATTTATAAAACTAAAATATAATATACTCTATATCAATAATAACAAATTTCTTAACCTTTTATATACTTAAACAATTATTAATCAAGAAAAGAATTATCAAATTAATAATGCAAAATAGAAATTATCAAATAAATATACGTATTTAATAATAAATAAATAAATATGAAAGAATAAATCATTCATAACATTTTATCTTATAAAATAAATACTTAGAAATGATTAATAAATAAGTTTGCTTATTAATATCTTACACTTTCTAAATGACAATTAACAAAATTATTTAAATAATTAGCTAAATACTTAGAAGGAGTGGTATTCGAATCCGATTTCACAAAAGGAAGTATTTTATTAGCAATAAATCTGCTTGTATCTTGTTATGGTTTGAATTAATAATCGGAATAACACAAGTATGATTGCCATTATATTTTCTAATTTTCCACCACCCCATCAATGATTTTTTAGTGACAATTGCATGTATTCTCCAATGGCAATTTTTATCAACACTACAAACCACGGTATTCCGTTTTGCGGGATTTTATGGGTTTAAAAGAAACAGAATTCTTGATGGATCACTCACTTAACTGCTGAATAAGTATTTCCTTTGTTTGAAATTGCATTCCCACTTGAAAACCAGAATCCCAACACATTCTGAGGTAAAAACATCTCTAGTAGGAGTTACATTTCAATCAATGATGCCGCTCGTAATTTTCGCACTACATAAATCATCCGTCAAAGGCACCTCAAATTCCATATGTTCTTCGTTATCATCATCATCTTCTTCTTACACCAAAGATGCTTCATTATTTTCATTTTATTTCCCTTGATTAATTTCAAACTCTAGAGCTTCATTATTAACTTCCATATTATCCATCCATGACATATCATTATCCATTGAAGGAATTTGCATACTATCTATATGTGGTGAACTACGACCTCCATCATCATTGTTAACCTCCCTAGCATTTGAAAGAACGAAGTGAAAAAATTGATCATTTGCCAATCTAGAGCTTGATCCACCTGGATGTACCGTATAACTGTGAAAAAAAGAGTAAGTTCAAAATACTATAAATTTTGACTGCTCGAATGTAAATACTTTAACAAATTACTTACTTTGTATTCACACAAGTAGGAAATACTGGACCTGGATTGCTCTGATAAGGATAACTCGGAATAATACCAAGAATTTGAGTAGAATGTTGGTTCAATTTAGCGGTAATTGCCTCTTCAAAATGTCTCAACTCCTCTTTTATTACAAATAATTTGATCACTTTCATATTAACAGAAAACATAACATCGATCTTCATCATCATTTACGTCGATAGCAGAAGATCCAGAATCCGTTATCCACTTGCTTACTAGTTTTACATCATACTCTTGTGAATTAGTTTTTGTTACCCTGTACACCATTTCTTTTAGTTCATGATAGGAGCAAAAAATTTAACCTTTGAACCTTTTTGCTTACGACCAACATATACCGGTGTATTGTTTTCTTTCACAGTCAATTTTCCATCAAAGTTGCAAATAATTGGAATGAAATCCGACATACTTATAAAAATGAAAACATTATTAATTTTAAAACAATTAATTGCTACATAATAAAGCATTAAAATGAGAGGATGGATATGTGAAAAGTAGAATATGAAAATAACCAAAAATTGAGGTAGGGTTTGAGTTTAAGCTAGAATTTTACCTTCAAATTGATGCCAAATAGCTGATAGAAGTAACCCGACTAGTAATCCTTGTATATTTTGAGATTTTGAGTAGATTTTGATGAATTTTTGTGATGAATGGAAGAAAGGTACAGAATTTGATTTTGTACGTGGAATATGTTTTGTTTTGGGTAGAAAAAAATTCTGGCTTCTAATTTTTGTTGTGTTTTGGATAGAAAAATTTGCACTGGCGCATTTGGCAGATGCGCCAGTGCAAATTTTTAGGAGCGCATTTCTGAAATGCGCCCCTTTGTGTTTTTTCAAAAAAAACAGACCAACTCATCGCTGAGCTGGCCAAATGTAGCTTATATCCGCAAATAGTTTTAAAACCAGCCTATTCATGCAAATAGTTTTGATAAGCAATCTTTTGCGAAAATTTGTCCTAAAAATAAATGGATTCATCTATAATTGCAAGTGATTATTTTGAATATGTCACTAATTCTTTGCCTCTACTGATTTATTTTAAAAAAATTGTTTATTTTTTATTTTTTCCAGCTCTTATTAGATAGAATGATCTATTTTGAAAATTTATTACCAATACATGAGAAATAGGTTTTAAAAAAAAAACTAAAGCAGTGTGTTTTCCTCGTGACATTCACTTTGTCCGAATCCATTGCTTAAAAGCTACCAATTTGATAGAACTATATTAATAGTTTGATGAATGTGATGTGAATGTATATTGCTATAGTAGAAGAGTTGGTGTTTGATGCAATTTTTCACACTTGCATGGAAAATATTTCTCAACTTGAAAAAAATGTATATAGAGGTGGAATAAAATGCAAAATGCCAATTTTTAGTGTTTCTTCTCTATTTTCCTATCTCCTCATATTCATTCACTCGCATCATGTGTAAGAATCATAATACCAAGTGTTCATCTAGGTAAATATTTATTCAAAAGGTAAATATTTTAACTGAAAAGATAGGAATGAATGGAAGAATGAGCTATACACAACCAATAACCTCATATATAGGATTCAGTATTAATGAACCTTAAAATTGGAAATAAAATAACAGGGCGAAGTTTCCAATTTTCTAATCCTTATCCAGAAAGTTTTACTTTTCTACTTGTTGATAACCTATGCATTTTAGTCATTTTTTTCCTACTAACCACAACTACGGATGACATTGTCCTACCTACTTTCATATCCTACATTATAAGAATATCAACACTGCAGAAGCCTGTTAATTAATATTAATTACAATACTATAAATATTTTTAGCAAGTAAATGCTAAAATCAATTATATTTCATAATGCAGATGTTCGGATAAAAGAATCCAAGAAAACAACCCTACAAGTTTTTAAATGAATGATTAAGAGACCTTCAAATTCATTTATGTATCACGATGTCTGTATGAAACCATAAGGAGTCTTCAAGGGAAGGGAAATCTTATTGTAAAATTTGATACCTCATTGAACGTTTAATCTTCGATATTTAATTAATTGTAATGCTCGATTATTACTTGTTGTTCAATTTCATGTTTAATTCTATGAGACACTATCACTACACGTGTGTGTGCATGAACACACATATGGATACACACACACACACGAATTTCTAGACTAAATTCAACATCAACAATTTCAGAAAGCAAAAAAAAAACATAAGAAACCAAAAATAATTATGTTCAGCGGATTCAGAATCTACTTACTAATTTCTGTTGCAGACTCCAATCAAAATCTAATCAACACTCTAGTAAAATATCTAACCAAATAGCACAACGCAATATTATACCGTCCAAAATCATAAATAATAATAACACTGGTTGGGCTACTCTTTCTGTCATTGCTATTCCAACCACTTTGTATCACATACTTAAAGAAGTAAGAGAAAATAAACGTTTAGTTTTTAAAATATCAAATACATCCCCTGATGATTACCATAGTAATCATCTTATATATATATACATATATAATATAGTATCTCTTATAATAAAAAACTACCAATAATCCCAAGGGACGGGGACTTCTAAGTCTCATCTAGAGTCTCGACTCGTGTCTCTTATATACAATGTATTGTTCTGAACCTACTCCGATACCATATGTAACACCCCACCTCTATATCCAAATCATCCAAAAGTATTATTAAGTAATACCGTCAAATAATATGGAGCATAAGGTTATAAGGGGTACACATGTGAATATTCTTTTAGACTAACACTGGTACGTACTAAAACATCAAATATATTACTTACCTATATGTATACTATATTGGTATAAAGCAATAGACACATGTGCCCTTCAGGATAGAAAAATACATAATATATAGTAAATAATAGAGAATATAGAATCAATGATCTCCCATGTTCTAGATGACTCTGCCTATTGTATGATCCTTCTTTCACGGGTCACCAGACTAATTGATATAACCAATCGCCAAAAGGAGAAACAACTCCAAGCAGTAACAAATAATAATATATGCATAAAATAATAATAGCATAAGAATACAATACATCTCAAATGTCAACTGTCTCAATATAAATTGATGAACCATCAATATACAACTTAGCGACAAATGTATACAATGAATCAGAGTCTTATAAATATCATCCAACACCATAATATATGTCTTCTCTAAGCCCAGTAAAACAACCAATGAACATGTTGTCCTTGCGTTTGAAATATCTCGAACTGGCCCGTGTATTGTAAAATGACACATGGGTCGGACTATGTCTAATCAAGGATCATAAATGAGGTGATACGGTTTAAGTAAGGAAGAATAATATGATATCTCTACTAAAGATGCTTAAAACATTAGACGACATGTCAAAGAGTGTGTGTGTGTATATATATAGAATAATCATTAGGTCAACTACATTACCCAAATATCTCAAATCCATATAAAATAACCATATCTGAATCAAAAAATGTCATCACCTCTTTAGAAACAAATTAAATTCGAAATCACGTAATCAACATAAATGGGTGAATCATACATATTCAAAAATTATCATCAAAATCAATATATATATAATATGAGATAGCCTATCAATCATCTAAACCATATTCTACATCACACAAATCATAATATAAATCATCTACAAACCAAAGCAACAATAATAAAGTAAGGCTATCTCCAAAATACCAAATCATCAAAGAGTATGGCTATACGAAGACTGACAACACTTTAGACTCCACCAATCTCTTGTCAAGTCAACTCATTATTGGAACAACATATATGCCAATCCTCTTCTCACACAAACCATAAACCAAATGGGAGACTAATGACTGCCTACCACAAGGCTGCTCCAGGAACCCAAGTTTACTAGCCAAACATAGAGTAACCGTCTATTCCTACAACCTTAAGTTACCTCGACGAGCATTGCAGGCTCATCTACCAATGGCATGTCGATGCATAGCCTCAATCATGACCCTGCTTTGCCCATAATGGCAATAGACTACTGGCCTATGCAACACTAGGGGATATGGCCAATGACCCATTAACTACTACCAAAACTACGATGCACACCGAAGGTGTAACGACTCGGATTTTCCAACATAAAATTTGAATATTTAAATGATTTTAAATTTTGTATTTGAAATATAAATTGATTTTGAATATGAAGATTTTGGTAGAAATTATAGAATGAATTCAAATTTCAAAATATATCGATAAATGGATTTAGTGAATAGTAAATTTAATGTTTGAAATTGGGTTAATATGTGATTCTGGAGTTAACTGTTAATGGAAATAATTTATAAAGTTTATTTAAACTTTATTTGAATTAGAGTGATGGTAGTGGACTTTTGAATTGAATTAAAACTCGATAAATTGAAAAGTTGAAATTTTATATATTTATTTAATAGTGAAAAATAGCAATTCGAGGCACAATCTCAGAATTCGATGAAACTAGTTCCATTAGATCCGTAATAGTATATTATTGTTATATTTAAAATTTCGTAGTGTTTGGAGTTACAGTTTGGTCGTACGGGATAGAAACGCATTGAAATTTATATCGAAAATTTAATATAATATAATAATTAGGTTTGAAAAAGCTATCTTCCACATACAATTGAACTAGGCCTCAAAACTTGTTCCATTGTGTTCGAAATAGGGCTAAAACTTTATAAAAGCTAGGCGGCATTCGCCGTTTAGATTTCGGATAAATTTGACGTGAATAGTAATATAAAAGTTCCCTATAAGCAGAAGTCAACTCCTCTAATCTCTACCCTAAACCCTAATAATAAGCATGAGATCTTCATTCCCTAATATCTCGAAATCCATAACCTTTCAATGGTCGAAAACCTTTCAATGGTCGAAAACGTATGAGATTTCATTCCCTAACATCTCGAAATCCATTAACAATTATCAATAAATTTCAACTACAAAGTTGAAGAGCTAGGTGAGATCTTCACGTCACAGTCACGATTGTTAGATTAATCGTGGGGGAGTGCAGATCTGGAAAAGTTAATTGCATGTTTCATGTGGTTGCACGGACAATTGTGGGGTTAAGCTCGATGGGACTAGGGGCAGTGGTGCACAACGTGGAGGCGCTCCATTTGTCGTTGGCTGATCCTCATCTACGCGATCTATGGGAGAGCGGCCATCAATTTTAATCGTGTGCGTATGGTTGCTCTGGCATGGGTAGTAAACGAGGAAGAAGGAGATAATCGACAGCCTTGCTTTGCAGCAAGAGAAAGAAGTGGCCCAAATTAATTGGAGGTTACAATAAAAAGAAAAATTTAAATTTAGTCTAAAATAAATCGTGTAATCTTATTAATATCATAACTTTGTCATACGAAGTCGAAATCAAATGAAACAAGCGGCATTGGAATTGTAGCGACTAATATTACATTCTGGAGTTGATTTGGAGTCGTTTGGAGTTAGCTAGTGTTTTAGGTTAAATCGAACGTTGTTCGACTTAATTTAAAATTAGAAACGTTTTCGCGAATTGAAAATCAAAGTGAGTAAATCTCACACATTTGGATTGCTAGTTTTCAATTTAAAATAGTTAAAAATTAATTATTGAATGATTGGTTGAATTTATGTATTGAAATTAGTTGGATTTTATATTACACATAGTAGTATATATATATTAATAGTTGGATATATTCCCGCCTATTGGAGCGGATGAGACACAATGCAACCCACATAATAGCGGACGACCCTATATTACTGCGATATCCCATCTCGAAGCGGGTTTGGTATTTTATGTTATCTAACATCTGTGATTGCAGGGAAATAAGTTAAAGGGATACAACTAGATTCCTCAAAGATGTAGATTCTAATTTCATATAGTGATACATGATGTGTTTGAATAATATGTGATAGATTATGATATGATTTGATCTATTGGATGCTATAGTAGTACTGGCCCTAATTTTGGTATTTTAAATACCATAAATAATATTTTTGAATTTTAAAAAACAAAGGTGATTTTGGAAATAAGAACATTTATAAGGAATTTGGATTATTTTGAAGGGATGGGTTTGAATTTAATAAAAGATTGATTTTTGGAATATTGTAAGTGATATTTTGAGTTTTAAAAAGAAATTGAAAATGAGTTTTGAAATGATCAATTTTTTCGGTGAAATCTGGGTATATCTAAAAGAAATTGATTATATAAAATAATTGATTTGATTTTGGAATTTTGCCTTAACTATTTCCTAAGGTATTTTAAATAGATATTTTTAAGTGGTGGATAAAGTGTTTGTATAATGAATTTTAAGCGATATTTCTGAAATATGGAAAAGAAGTTCAAATCGAGATTTAAAATAGTTTGGAAAATATTATGGAATTTATAAAGGGATCGATTTATAAATGAGAATATTTTATAAATCAAGTGAAACTCGAATGAGTTTGTAACTTGCAAACGATGTTTACAAATAAAATGAAACAATTATCATTTGATAAATGAGAAATATAAATTCATAGGGTGAATTTATAACAGAAGGTGAAAATCGGTTATTAAAAGAAATAGTGGATTCTATTTTTGAAATGTGAGAATGGTTATGGAATTGAAAATGAAATCGATTTGTGATAAATCAAGGGGGATTTATAAATCGGAATTAAGTATATTGGAATTTTAAAAATATACTTTTATTTAGAAGCTAAGTTTATTTAAAAGGAAATTTTTACTTATCTAGCTATGAAATTTAAAACTGTTATAGTATCGAAATATTTCATAGAGTTGGTTATTCAAATATTTGATATTAGTTGTAAAGATATTCAAGTTTTATAATAAGTTTTGTAAATTGATTATTTTTATTTAAAAATGAATTAGAAATGAATTATCGATGTTTATTTAAAAGTATTGATATTGTAAATAATTGCTTAAATATGTTTTGATCTTAGTTGCTCCATTAACAAACACACATCATTAACAGCCACCGGTTATTCTATTTCAAGAGAATACACTTAAATATTGATTGAATAAACATATGTTTTGTGAGATGATACTCACCTATATGTTGGCATCTTCTACTTCCTCTTTGTTCTTGAGTATGTACGCACATGAAAAATCAACAGCACAACAAATGAATTTCATGCCACAGATGCAGTATGGAGACGAACATATCACAATTTGAAGATTTTAGGTAATTTGTAACAACCAACAAATCTGTACCCCTTGAGTCAACACTATTCTACCTAAATCAACTCAAGTTGTACAGAAATACTAACCATTTGGGTTAAAGAAGAAGAGGTAGAAGAAGAAAATAGAAAACTACATCAGAATCTAACCATCGCAGCGGAATAAAATATAATAGATAATAATTGTCTTTTCTCAAAAATCAAATGTATATGTTTATATATTACATCATTAGAGTACATCAATCACAGCTCAACATCAATATCATACAACTGGATACACGACTACTCTACACTGCGGAATATATATAAAACAAGTACGAAAGTACGTATCGTCATCCAACTCGTCTCCTGAGCACCACAGCATCAAATCCTTTATCCTATAATACTCGGTCTGGCCCGAGCATTACAGTTAAATAACACCCGAGTCAGTCTAGAATACCAGCATGAGAAAATCACACTCAATTGATTATTAAAGTTTCAAAAATCCATTGAAAACAAAAGCATCTCGTAAGACTACGCCACAAATAAACAGGTCGGGTTTTTACCTTACGATAGCTAAAACACTTTTTATAGAAATCCTCTGATATTATAATAGGGTCTATATACAAATACTTATAAGATAGCCGAAATTGTTACATTCATTAAATTCCAGCTACTAGCCACAGAGTGGGTAATACAAACAAAACTCGTACAAGGCTCGTAGGAAGAATGAATTTCCAACTAATGACTAGCACTGGGGTACCAGCTGTCACAATATGTGGCCTAGATCACTATACCGAGGAGTACGCCCGCTCCCCTGCAACACAAGACCGGGACTACCCCTTACTGGATAATTCCAAGTGAGATCATCCCACGGTTGGGATCAGCAACCGCCCTCTAAGCCAAAATAAAAGGGACATCTAGGCAGGGATGACCTCACCCTGCTTGGGTGCTACCCACCTAGCCTTGCTGCATAGATCCTGATTTTCAGTCATTCCCAATTGATGAGGCTTGAGGCTAAGCGTTACCTTTTTTAGAACATATCCCTTAGAATGCCCATCGTCCACATGACGATGTCCCGAAAGCATTCATCCATACAAGTCCGTCCCATGTTCGAACGGAACCGAAGGCACTATTCCTACTTCATCCATTTTGGAAATATCCTCAGGATTAGTAGCGACTAGACCTTGCACTCCACTGCTCCATCTTCGAATCCAAACTCGTTTCCACGAAACGTACAAACCGGATCGAAGTGGTTTTAGAGAAACAAATCTCGATCCCGGTCTCTTCGAAACGATCAACGCATTTGTCCAATATTGATAGTCGGTGATTTAACTATCAATAATATTCACAAACAACCATCCAACAATAAATAATTTCCCAAATTATTTATTTATCTCAAAATATCTTTGCAAGATATATTTCCAATTTCAATCCTTTGAAAACAGTTTCAAATTATCTTCCTTTCTCGGAATAAACTCCAAGTATTTTCTATTTCCACTGGAATTACCAAGCACAAAACTTTAGATTTTAAAAAATAAATTAAAAACACTTTATTGAAAAATATATTTAACATTTAATTTAGAAAAATTACTTTAATACTTAATTAAAATAATACTCTAGAAATAACTAAAATATGTTTACCTTATAACTATACATTAGATTTTCTTCTTTAAAATACCAAATCATTCTTTAAATAATTATTACGATAATAGATTTTTTTTTAAAATACTTACTTTAGAATTTACTTTAAAACATTTAATTTAAAACTACTTCAATAATTTACTAAAAATACATACTATATAAATATTTGGAAATAAAGTTGCTTAATAAAATATAAAACTAGATTTTCACTTTTGAAAACAAAATACTAAGTCATTCTTTAAATAATTACTACCATAATAGATTAAAAGAAAATACTTACTTTTAGAATTTAAATATTTAGAAATAATAAATTATCCAAAAACTTGCTTTTTAAAATGACTTTAAATTTGTTAACTTATATTTAAAAATTTACTTTAAACACGTATTAGATTATCCAGGGAGAATTTCCAATCTCAATCACTTAAATCAATTTTCCAAATTGATTTCCAATTTATTCCATTTGAAATAAATTTCTTTACTTGCTCAGTTCATTTCAAAATTCGTTAATTATGGACTTATTAATAATGTTATTATTTTCCGTTTGATTTATATCTTTTAACTGAAATATACAAATTTCAGCTTTTCCCAATTTCTTTTTATTCTTTTCAATAATTTAAATCTTAAATTTAATATAAATGCTTTGTTCTTTTAAATAATAACACTGATGTTTAAAATTCATTAACCTTCTGTTTATTCAAAATTTCCTTCCTATATACAGAATTTATTAGAATTTAAAACTACTATTATTCTTATCCAATTTATTCTTAATATATCTATTTTTTTTATATAATTATTTCACTTATAAATTCTCTTCATTTTATTTCCAAAATTCAATTCTAGATATCTTGATAACTTAGTGCACCGGAATATATTCAAGTAAACCATAACATCCAATATTCCAATTATCAATAATATTCATCACAGAATATAAAATAATCACAACAGAGGGTATTAAATAATTTAAATAATTGTTGAGGGGTCCAGTTGGATCCCTCCAACCTGTTTTCCCTGCATCCACAGACGTTAGCACAATATAAAATGCCAATTCCAAAATATACCAAACTATAGCACATCAATCAATTCATCCATTCAACCAATTATTTAAATTTACTCATTTAAATTTAAATTTAAACTGAGTGAGATTGACTCACCATTGATTTTGTTTGCAACTCATTCCTGGCCAGCTTGTTTTCTTTTCAGATTTCACGTTGAATAAACAATTCAAGATTTATTGATATTTGAATTAATCAAACCAATGTATTACCATTTAACAAATTTAATTCACTAATAATTAAAATTTAACTAGTAGTTTTATTTATTTATTCTATTTATTTATTTTAAGACAGAACTCCTTTTAAACCTTACAGAGAATTTATAAACTGTATTTGTATACATATATATATATATATTATTTAATTGAATTAAACGAAATAGCAAGTACCTTATGCCTCACAACAAACCCTGGCCTCTACCAAATTCCAGGCGATGACTTCGAACCCCATCAGAGTTTCCCCTTGACTGCAGTCCAAAGCCGAGCACACTCATCACCTCTCACGATTCCAGCAACCTCCATGAGCGCAAACGACCTCAGGGCCATCCACCTCGCTCGAATCCCCATGCCTCGCGCCCCTCCAAATCGCAACGATTTCTTCGAAACCCCATCCAGACGAAACCCTAATCTGACCTTGAGCGCAACCCTATCGACGACCTTTCCCTCGCGCGCAGCCCCAAACGCCTCAACGCACGCGAACCAAGATCGAAGTTGCGACTCGTCTCCCTGATTCGAACGCGACTCGAATTGCCCTTTTTTTTGATGCAAAAACGATTTGAACGAAAGGGGGTTCAGCCCTTTTATTTATATTTTTTTTTATTTTTTATTTTTATTTTTTATCGTCTGAAGGAAGATAAGGATGGACAAAATCAAAAGTAGGGGAGTGGCGTATAAGATAAGGTTCGATTATTAATTTAAATTCAATTTGATTATTCTAGGCATTAACCAATCGTACGACCCAACAGTAACTCCAAACAATACAAAAATTGAAATCCGATAATAATACAATATTGCGGACCCAATGGAACTGGTTTCGTCGAATTCCGAGACTATGGCTCGGAAGGCTATTTTTAAATTCAATTTAAACCATAAAATTTTAAAACTGAACAAACTACTGTTAAATTCAATTTTAAAACTTCTATTATCATCAGCAATATCAATATAAATTTTATAAGTCTCTAAATTATTTTCAACCGGCTTAAACCTCCAGATTCAACATTTTACTCAACTTGAAATTATTTAATTCAATAATTTAATTATCAATAATTAGTGATATTTGAATTCAAGTTAAAATTTACTTTTAAATATTAAAATCAATTAAATATTCCGATTTTAAAGGCTTAAAAATTTCGGGTCGTCACATTCCTCCCCCTTAAAAGAATTTCGTCCCCGAAATTACTAGTTAGGAAGAATGGTACAATACCTGTTTACTTTTCTCAAAACCAACAATTTAACATTCTACCAACTATCTTTTCATAGAAGATCCCTTATCACTCTTACTAACTTTCCAAACCCTCCCATAATTTGCAAACAACATTAGTTGCTCAATCATTCAAATTTCAATTTAAACCAAATTTTGAATTATCAAAAATTCCTCAAAAATTTTCTAACTCTAAATTTCCGAATTTTTTTGCCAGCGTCTCCTTTGCGTGGCTAGCTTGGTACAACTACAAAAGGCCTCTACGGGCTCCCAAATTCCAAAAGAAAACAAAATGCCAAGTGGCTACATCTAAAAACCCAATCAAATTTCATAGAAATTTATAAACATACTTTTTTTCGAGCAATTCAAATTTATCTTCTGAAATAAAAACCCATTCTCCTTTTCCTTCATAATACCTGTATATTCCACTTAACAATAATATCCAATCACAACATTCAAAATATTTTATTGACTTCCTTATGAAATTTCAATATTTATTCATCCCAAATATTAACTTAGAATATATCTGTAATATCAATTTCCCATTTAGAATTCACCAATCTTTTCTTAAGTTTAGTATAAGCGTTTAATATGCTTCCTTATTTATTTTCACTTCACCACTTTAATTTATATCTATTTCTATTCAAATTGATTCTTTCATTTCCATATGAATTCAATTTATCTTTAACTCTAAATATTTGAATTATATTTTCCATTTATAACTAATTCATGTCATTTTTTTAAAATAAGTTTCATTCCCTAATTTATTTCAATTTCCAGTTTGAAATCCTTTTGTCGTTAACAAAAATTTTGCCAAAAATTTTCAAAATTTTTTCTAACTGCCAAAATTTTTGAAAATTTTTGGCAGTCTTCTTTGTACGGAGGAGCTTTTGCAATTTGACAAAAGATATAAATATATATACATCAATCCACACGGTCGGAAAAACCAAAAACAGTTCTTATTTCCTATTTTTATTGCGTAGGCGTACCTTATTTAGCATTTTTAAGCAAGCGGCTTTTTTATTTTAGCATTTAGCGCAATCCAATCCAGCCAAACAGCTTCCCGGTACCTGTACTTACTCAATTTAAATATGTAAGTACTATATATAGGAAGTTTATAGCATTTCACTTAAATTTAAATAGCTAAAACATCAATCCTGTAATAATGCATGTGATATACTGGCATAAACACATAAATTTCACATATAATGCATGTTACACAATTTCCAAAAGCATACATAAGGTTCCGAAACTTATTACAATGCTTATAATCAATTCTCAAACCATTCCATTCAATTGAAGTGATTTACAACTTACTTGCTTTTATTTGATTCATTCTAAGCAAAACAAACCCATATTCATTTCAATTAATGTAATCAATTTATCAAACTGCTATTGATTATATAATTTTATTTACTTCCGTTTTCGTCGAACGACTCATTTACTATTGCAATTCGATAATATTAGTGTGAATAAATTATAACATAAGCTTATAGCCATTTAAATTGATTCCAACTCAGTTTACACTTAATCCCATCCCATTTTAATTTATTCACAACTTTTCGTTGCATTTCTTTCATATCCAAAAAGATTTGATTCCAAACCATTTTATTATACAAGACATCATCCCAATCTTCTATTAACTTTAAACTTAAGTTAATTTACTTCAATTCACTACCATTTCATAACTAAAGTTCATCCCTGTTTTAATTTATTCATACTCGAATTGGATTTATTTTCATCTCAAATCATTTTTATTTTAATCCAATTCCATACAACTCAAGCTTTATTTCCAAACTCAATTATCTATTCACAATCTTTGATTTGATTTTCCTTTGATCAAATCCCAACCAATTCACTAATTTATTCGATTAGTCTATCCTTTTATCCATTTTAAATTTAATTTACATTAACAATTCATTGTTAAATTTATTAATAATAAGGCCATTCAATTTATGCTTGAATTGGATTTGTTTATATTTCACACCATATCCATTTTATTCCAATTCAATTTTCATTCAACAACACTTCCAATTATAATCCCGTACTTGATTTTCTTTTCTATTTATCTTGGAAATCATTTTATTTGATTTCCTTGAGTTCAATCTTACTTAATATCACAAGTTTGGATTTTTCTCCACGATACCAATACTTTTATTCTGCTTACTTATTCCCCTTTTAAGTTTTTATAAACTACTCACTTATTAATATTCACTCTTCCCCAACTATTTACAATCAACCACATCCACATCTTACCTTTAACTAGGGATTATATATATTTTATTTTTATTTTTTCAATGCTTTTCAATTCTTCTATAAGCTTCTGAAGTTTATTTATTCTAATTCAATACTTGCTTAATTTACATTTATTTGTTTGAGTAGAATTTTATTCCAGTCAGCATTATCTATAATTCAACTGAATTTATTTAAAATCAGTTTTATTAAGCAAGGGCTTAATTCCATGTAATAACATTCATGACACAACTGACTTTTGATTCAATTCAATCCAAATATAACTAAATTTTATTTCTCAATATATGTGAGTTTAAAACTTATTTATTTACTTAAAACTTATATTGCTCAGTTGAGTCATTTCATCTTATAACCAAATTCCAGATTATATATATAACACTTACTAGCTTAAGGTATAAATTTTCATTTTACAATTATAATCATTTTACCTTTCAACTTTATATCCAATTTAATTCAATTTCAATTTTATTTAACTTATCTCAAGTTAAATTCAAATATATTTTCTTCACTTTCTTACACTTAAGTTAAATTTTAGTTCCCGGATTAAAATTTTCAATTCCTTCTTATTAATATCAACTTTACTTTATCAGTTCAATAATTGATCCATTTATTCATTCACAAATTCATTTTCAGCCAACAAATTTTATTTCCAACATTAATTATTTTTAGTTCATTTGAACTAATTCTACATTTATTTTACACATTTAAATCAAGCATCATCCAATATTGAATTTCATTTCATTTGCATACCATAAAAATCCTTCAGTTATTTTCAAATTATAAACCTTGTTTATTTAACTCAACTTAACTATTTAATTTTTAAATTTTTTTTCAAATAATTTGACACAATTTAGATTTTTACTTCCAGTATCCAGTTTCCACTTTACTTACTTACAAAGTTGAATTTTAATCCAAAAATTCCTAATTTACATGTCATCAAACTTATTATATGCCATAAGCTTTGCTAGTTAAGATTCCAGAGTTTAAACAGCCTTTAACATTTCAAAATTCCCTTTGAAATCTTCTATATCCAAAATTCCTTGCATTTCTAAAAATCAAATTCATCCTTTGCAAACAATTCCAATTCAAAATAATCTGGTAGCAATTTCTCTCTTGGAAACTCGAAAATGAACATCGATGATGCTGCAGTCATCATCGAAGTTATTTTCTAGCAACCGAAAGAGTTCAATGCTTTTATCTCTTTCAAAATCCTTCAAATATTTGTAAATCCAAATCTCTCTAGATTTCACATCCGATTCAAAAATATTTCTCGATATATATTATCTCCCCCACTTTTGAGAATCATTATCAAATTCAGAGGAATCTAAATTTCCAAATTTTCAAATCTCAAATCCTTTAAATTTATATTCAAACATTACTTTGGAATTTCATCTTATTTTAATTATTACTCACACTATAATTTACATTTATAGTTTATATTTACAAATTTCATTTGTACAAAAATTGATTTCTTAGTTTTTAGTTATGGTTTCAATATCTTATTCAATTATAAATCACATTTACAAATTTCATTCATTTTATTAATTTATCCCTTAATCTTGGTTATTATTTCAATTCTTATCCAATTATCGTACAATGATAATAATTTAATATTATCACTTTCCAACAACCAAACATCCATATATAACTATAATAATTTACGAAAATTATTTTGTTTATATACAAAATAATTTTTGGCAAAATTATTTCATTTACCCTATTAAAACAATACTGTGTCGGTTTATCTTGTTCAAGAGTTTAGAAATTCCTATCGATAACATGGCGTCTCATATATCGACCAGAATCGATAAACACTCAATCGATAAATCAACGCAATATTAAAACAATTTTATATTCACTAACAAATACGCGCTCATATCTATTAATACTCTCAAACTCATTCTAGAGTACAACGTACTCTATTCTATTAGTAATTTCCACCAGAGCCAAGGTTATCACCAACCTCGCTCTGATACCAAGTGTAACGACCCGCAATTCCGTACCCCTTGAGTCAACACTATCCTACCTAAATCAACTCAAGTTGTACAGAAATACGAACCATTTGGGTTAAAGAAGAAGAGGTAGAAGAAGAAAATAGAAAACAACATCAGAATCTAACCATCGCGGCGGAATAAAATATAATAGATAATAATGGTCTTTACTCAAAAATCAAATGTATCTGTTTATATATTACATCATCAGAGTACATCAATCACAGCTCAACATCAATATCATACAACTGGATACACAGCTACTCTAAACCGTGGAATATATACAAAACAAGTACGAAAGTACGTATCGTCATCCAGGTCATCTCCTAAGCTCCACAGCATCAAATCCTGTATCCTATAAAACTCGGTCTGATCCGAGCATTACAGTTAAATAACACCCGAGTCAGTCTGGAATACCAGCATGAGAAAATCATACTCAATTGATTATTAAAGTTTCAAAAATCCTTTGAAAACAAAAGCATCTCGTAAGACTACGCCACAAATAAACAGGTCGGGTTTTTACCTTACGATAGCTAAAACACTTTTTATAGAAATCCTCTGATATTATAATAGGGTCTATATACAAATACTTATAAGATAGCCGAAATTGTTACATTCATTAAATTCCAACTACTAGCCACAGAGTGGGTAATACAAACAAAAATCGTACAAGGCTCGTAGGAAGAATGAATTTCCAACTAATGACTAGCACTGGGGTACCACCTGTCACTGTATGTGGCCTAGATCACTGTACCGAGGAGTACGCCCGCTCCCCTGCAACACAAGACCGGGACTACCCCTTACTGGATAATTCCAAGTGAGATCACCCCACGGTTGGGATCAGCAACCGCCCACTAAGCCGAAATAAAAGGGACATCTAGGCAGGGATGACCTCGCCCTGCTTGGGTGCTACCCACCTAGCCTTGCTGCATAGATCCTGATTTTCAGTCATTCCCAATTGATGAGGCTTGAGGCTAAGCGTTACCTTTTTTAGAACATATCCCTTAGAATGCCCATCGTCCACCTGACGATGTCCCGAAAGCATTCGTCCATACAAGTCCGTCCCAGGTTCGAACGGAACCGAAGGCACTATTCCTACTTCATCCATTTTGGAAATATCCTCAGGATTAGTAGCGACTAGCCCTTGCACTTCACTGCTCCATCTTCGAATCCAAACTCGTTTCCACGAAACGTACAAACCGGATCGAAGTGGTTTTCGAGAAACAAATCTCGATCCCGGTCTCTTCGAAACTATCAACGCATTTGTCCGATATTGATAGTCGGTGATTTAACTATCAATAATATTCACAAACAACCATCCAACAATAAATAATTTCCCAAATTATTTATTTATCTCAAAATATCTTTGCAAGATATATTTCCAATTTCAATCCTTTGAAAACAGTTTCAAATTATCTTCCTTTCTCCGAATAAATTCCAAATATTTTCTATTTCCACTGGAATTACCAAGCACAAAACTTTAGATTTCAAAATAATAATTTAAAAGTACTTTATTGAAAAATATATTTAACATTTAATTTAGAAAAATTACTTTAATACTTTATTTAAAATAATACTCTAGAAATAACTAAAATAAGGTTACCTTATAACTATACATTAGATTTTCTTCTTTAAAATACCAAATCATTCTTTAAATGATTATTACGATAATAGATTTTTTTTAAAAAAAATACTTACTTTGGAATTTACTTTAAAACATTTAAGTTAAAACTACTTCAATAATTTACTAAAAGTACATGCTATATAAATATTTGGAAATAAAGTTACTTAATAAAATACAAAACTAGATTTTCACTTTTGAAAACAAAATACTAAGTCATTCTTCAAATAATTACTACCATAATAGATTAAAAGAAAATACTTACTTTTAGAATTTAAATATTTAGAAATAATAAATTATCCTAAAACTTGCTTTTTAAAATGACTTTAAATTTTTTAACTTATATTTAAAAATTTACTTTAAAAACGTATTTGATTATCCAGGGAGAATTTCCAATCTCAATCACTTAAATCAATTTTCCAAATTGATTTCCAATTTATTCCATTTGAAATAAATTTCTTTACTTCCTCAGTTCATTTCAAAATTCGTTAATTATGGACTTATTAATAATGTTATTATTTTCCGTTTGATTTAAATCTTTTAACTGAAATATACAAATTTTAGCTTTTCCCAATTTCTTCTTTATTCTTTTCAATAATTTAAATCTTAAATTTAATATAAATGCTTGTTCTTTTAAATAATAACACTGATGTTTAAAATTCATTAACCTTCCGTTTATTCAAAATTTCCTTTCCATATACGGAATTTATTAGAATTTAAAACTACTATTATTCTTATCCAATTTATTCTTAATTTATTTAAATTTTTGTTTAATTATTTCACTTACAAATTCTCTTCATTTTGTTTCGAAAATTCAATTCTATATATCTTGATAACTTAGTGCACCGGAATATATTCAAGTAAACCATAACATCCAATATTCCAATTATCAATAATATTCATCACAGAATATAAAATAATCACAACAGAGGGTATTAAATAATTTAAATAATTGTTGAGGGGTCCAGTTGGATCCCTCCAACCTGTTTTCCCTGCATCCACAGACATTAGCACAATATAAAATACAGATTCCAAAATATACCAAACTATAGCACATCAATCAATTCGTCCATTCAACCAATTATTTAAATTTACTCATTTAAATTTAAATTTAAACTGAGTGAGATTAACTCACCTTTGATTTTGTTTGCAACCCATTCCTGGCCAGCTTGTTTTCTTTTCAAATTTCACGTTGAATAAGCAATTCAAGGTCTATTGATATTTGAATTAATCAAAACAATGTATTACCATTTAACAAATTTAATTCACTAATAATTAAATTTTAACTAGTAGTTTTATTTATTTATTCTATTTATTTATTTTAAGACAGAACTCCTTTTAAACCTTACAGAGAATTTATAAACGGTATTCATATACATATATATATATGTATGTATATATATTATTTAATTGAATTAAATGAAACAGCAAGTACCCTATGCCTCATAACGAACCCTGGCCTCTAACAAATTCCAGACTATGACTTCGAACCCCATCAGAGTTTCCCCTTGACTGCAGTCCAAAGCCGAGCACACTCGTCACCTCTGACGATGCCAGCAACCTCCATGAGCGCAAACGACCTCAGCACCATCCACATCGCTCGAATCCTCATGCCTCGCGCCCCTCCTAATCGCGACGATCGCTTCGAAACCCCATCCAGACGAAACCCTAATCTGACCTCGAGCGCAACCCTATCGACGACCTTTCCCTCGCGCGTAGCCCCAAACGCCTCAACGCACGCGAACCCAGATCGAATTCGCGACTTGTCTTCCTGATTCGAACGCGACTCGAATCTCCCTTTTTTTCTGATGCGAAAACGATTTGAACGAAAGGGGGTTCAACCCTTTTATTTATATTTTTATTTTATTTTTTTATCATCTGAAGGAAGATAAGGATGGACGAAATCAAAAGTAGGGGAGTGGCGTATAAGAGAAGGTTCGATTATTAATTTAAATTCAATTTGATTATTCTAGGCATTAACCAACCGTATGACCCAACAGTAACTCCAAACAATGCGAAAATTGAAATCCGGTAATAATACAATATTACGGAACCAATGGAACTAGTTTCGTCGATTTCCGAGACTGTGCCTCGGAAGGCTATTTTTAAACTCAATTTAAACCATAAAATTTTAAAACTGGACAAACTACTGTTAAATTCAATTTTAAAACTTCTATTATCATCAACACTATCAATATAAATTTTATAAGTCTCCAAATTATTTTCAACAGGCTTAAAACTCCAAATTCAACATTTTACTCAACTTCAAATTATTTAATTCAATAATTTAATTATCAATAATTAGTGATATTTGTATTCAAGTTAAAAATTTACTTTTAAATATTAAAATCAATTAAATATTCCGATTTTAAAGGCTTAAAAATTCCGGGTCTTCACATAATTTATTTGATTTGTTTTAAATTATATAAGTGGTGATGATTATTCTTTTTTTTCTTGCTACAGGGAGTCAAGAATGCCTTGGATAGGAATTTTTTTTGTTTGTATTTACTGGTGGAAAATAATTCTAGTAGTGGAGAAGTCTGCAAAATGAATTTGGGGCTAATATATGTAGGCTTGGTTTTTTTAGTATATAAAAATAAGCAAGTATACACGTACACTTATATTTACATACGTACGTACGTACATACATACATACATAAATACATATGTATATATATTTCCTCTTATCAGTAAAACTACATTCTGATTGATTTAAATAAAAACAAATTCCATTTCACGTTCCAAACCAACATTATATTTCTATTATTCTTCTTGTATAGAATTTTATATCCTTATTTTTAACTCTTTTAAATTCAAACGCCCAATATTCTCACTTTAATCCCAAAAGTAAATAATTTTCAAACCAATTTATTAATTAGATTTCCAAATTCCAATCTAATTAATTAAATTTCTATTATTTACTTTAATTAATTAATACATAAAAAATCGAGTTGTTATAGACTCTCTCCTTTAACAAAATTGCGTCATCATATTTTTTTATAAGGAAAATCTATAACAACACAAATATTCCAAATTGAACCATATTGTTTTCAATTTTTATTTTAAGTGAAAGTACTTCCCTAAGTTTTAAAATTCTCCAATTAAATATTTCTTCCTTCCAAATATATTCCATATATTTATTTTCCAAAATTTCATCTTATTCTAAACTCAAATTTCAGCTTCGAAAAATGGATTGTTACAACTATACGATCATGTTGAAGAATATCTAAGCTAACATCCAGGTTCATGATGATAAAAAAGAAACATTGAATGAGAACATTTGGAAACTCAAAGACAACTGAGACTCGATAAGCTAAAATGAAGTATCAACAAAGAGCTCGACAGGAAGACAAAATTTTTTAAGAGTCACATATCCTATGTCAATGTCTTAGAAGAACATGTGCAATTTCCCAAGAGTAATATGAGCTAACACGTTTGAATCGAAAAGTTTTTGTTCACTCATACATAGTTTTTAAACAAGTTTTAAAATTTCCAAGAACTCAAACGTCCAGCAACATCAATTAGACGTCTGAGATAAACAAAATTCAAACTATATCTTTTCTTGTCCGATTTTCACAAAGTTTAGATGTTTGAGGTCACAAGTCCAACATCTAAAAACATGATTTTTTGAACGATATATTATTTGGTAAAATATTATTCAAAGTCAAAATATCCGACAATTTCTTCCAAACGTTTAAGCTTTTTTAATAGCTATATTTTGAAAATACATGTCTCTTTTCTTTCACTGGTTGCACCTCTTCTTTCAATGGTTTTCTCTGATAAGTTGCAAATCTTAAAGGAGACTTTTTTACATCTATAAATACATGGTTATGGCTAGTGTTTTAGGATATGATTCTTATTATGATATATATGTTTTTGCTCTCTAAACTTTAGTGCTTTCAAAGGTCTAAACTTTCAACCTCACCAAAAACTACATTTCTATATTCCTTAGTGACCTACTTCTACAAACTCGCATGCTTTCACTCATTCAAATCAAGTGGATAATATATTAAAGTTGTACATTAATAAATCATCGGATTATGCAATTCGTTGGAAAAAGGAAGTTAGCTACTTTTTTTCTCTAACAGGATTATTAGTTGTTCGTTGGATTTCTTTGAGACAATTTCCATTAAGTTATCATCAACACTAAAACTCTGGAAAAAATTACCCTTTTTCATATTGGTATCAGGACTAACGAAAAAGGTTACATTCATATTTTTGAAAAAATGGATAAACAAGATCAACTACCTAGCCAACTTTCATAATTAAATGTCATCACTATATGGATAACCAATTTGTGAAAAGAACTGAACATTATGGAAAGAAAATGTTTGATTCAGAGGGAGAAGAAGTGATAGAAATTGGAAAAGGAATATCATTTAGTTCGTCAATCTTAAAAAAAGAATATACTATCATCATGTTGGAACGTAATAGATATGCGAAGAATGTATTGCGAGACAACCAAAAGCGGTACGAAAATAAGAGGCACCTTATTGTTTAGTCTAGATTTTATGGAAGCTTTAATAATTTATGGCCTCGTTGTAAGATTAGCACTATATCAAAGTTTCATAAAACTCATTAGAAGTAAAATGATCTTTTTCTCAAAATTAAAAATCTTGTCAAAGGTCGGGTAAAGTAATTGAAGTTCTGTTTAAGAGTTGTTCAAGCAGAGTCGTTGTAAGCCTATCCTCCAGAAATGAGTGAGGGTTGCTTGATTTATTTTAGATGGAGTCTAGGACTAGATGTAGGATGGGTGGTCCAAACCTGTATAAAATGGTGCAATTGCTTTTTATTTCACTTTTCTATTTCCTTTATTATATGCTTAATATTGCATAAACAGTTATATACATAAGTCATCCATATTACTATAGATCCCAACGCACTTTTAGACGTAATATGTATTATTGAATACTAAAGAGAATTTCTATAGAATGAAAAGATTAGCTGCTCTGTTTACTTAGTAAGTTTTTTATAATGAACTCACTTACGTTGTTGGAAGATAATTCCGGTGATGACTGTTATATCATCAACGTTCATCTTCAAGTCTCGAAGTAGGGGACATTATAGTTCGGTATCAGAGCATAGCTTATGGACACTTAAGTAAAATAGAGATAGAAAATAAAATATAGGAGCAGTATTTTGAATAAAATGAACACCCAAGGAAGGGGATGCACTAACAGATATATAATAACGTACTTGTATGTTGCTATATAGAACTATAGGAAGATGTATCCATCATTTATTATTGTTTCACTCCCTTTCTTTCCATTTCTAATGAAGATTTCCTTAACAAAAGAAGAAAGATGGATGTGAGGAGTGGGCGAATTACAATAGGAGGGTTAGGTGTAAGAAGGGAGGCTGAAGTATGCAGACTAATATAGGGAATGATAAAATAATTCAAAGGGCGGTAGGGGAGGAAGCAACACATCCAAAAAATGAGGCAGACATAGATGTGATTGTCATATGTAGGCAGTTCATGGCTTAGATGATGAGGGAAGCAGCACATCCAGAAAATGAGGCAGACATAGATGTTTTTATTGACTTTTCCATAAACTCATGGGTTCTTATTTGAGCAGGGTGAGTTTATGGAATAAGAAGGTTAATAATAGGCACCACAGTAGAGGATCATAGATGGAGCAGGAGGCTTTGTTTGCAAATAAAGAAGTCATTTTCTGCTGTATTTAAAGGAGTTCAGGCTGCACCTTCATATGTTGTGTTTGTACCAAAATTGGGTACAACACTCTTCGTATGTGATTGAAGAGATTAAAGTAAAGAAATTAAATGGAAAAGGAGGCCAATCTAACAACCATACCAATAAAATCATGTAGAATAGAAAGAGATAAGAATTTATAGTGGTTCGGCATAGCCTATGTCCACTTCGAATAATTTTGTTGTTTATTGATAATTGACAACTGATTACAATAGTACAAATAACTAGCTCTCAAGTTACAATGGAGTTGCAGCAGAGTCATGGCATAGAAGCATCAAAAGTCCTTTTTCTGTACGCATAAGGGTGCTATTTATAGGAGTAGGTTGAGAAATATTTGCCTCAAAACTTGGAATACCCTTCTCACATGTGGGTGGGCCCATCAGATCGATCTGGGGTCAATTGGGATCGATCATGATCAATCCAAGTACATTTCATATCGATCAAGGTTGGCTCCATTTGAGCTGCGATCGATCATAATGGTCCTTTAGATGATAAGAAAGCTTAAGTGAAAATTTAGAGGCATTTGGACTTGTATTTATTGTGTTATGATCGATCCAAGATTGGATTTGCAAGTTGGCTGAAGCAAGCGTATCGATGCTTTCGTGTCGATCGATTTTGCAACGATGATGTGGAGCGAGAACTTTGTGGAGATCCATATTTACCACTTATTGACCGCTTCCCTTGGTCAGACTACTTCTCTCATATCGATCCAATATGGTTCCTTTCATATTAATGCTCATATGTCGCTTCGTATCGAAGCCGAAGTCCTTCCTTCGTATCGATTGCTAGCCATTGGTTCCGTATCGATGAAAGTGTTGGGTTCGTATCGATCTATTGGATGATCGATACGAAATGCAAGGATGTGGGATCGATATAAAAAATGTTAGATGTGGAGTAAATAATCCCTGAGTGATGCCATTACTTGATGGAAACGAAGGAAATGGATGTAGGGTGATGGATACGAACTTGATGGATACGAACTGATTTCTTCCACATGTATCTGGATCGATCCATAACTTGAGCGTACAAACTCCGATTGACCTAAAATTTTGAATGTTGCCTTTCATAGCTTTGTTTCTCATACCACGCTGATTGTAGCTCAATCCGAACTTGGACCTACTTTGCCAGTATCAATAGTGGACCAGTGTAAAATTGATCTTTGGGACGAATTATCTTAAGTTTCTAGTCAAGTCCTTAGTGTCATGGCCTTGCCAAAAGAAGGGATTACATGTTGTCCGGACTCATACTGTGTTATTTTCTACTGTTATTAGACCCTTGTGTGTGCACGACTTT
The DNA here is from genome assembly GCA_030765085.1 of Allium cepa. Classification (NCBI taxonomy): domain Eukaryota; kingdom Viridiplantae; phylum Streptophyta; class Magnoliopsida; order Asparagales; family Amaryllidaceae; genus Allium; species Allium cepa. Next base: position 649,985,364 of record CM060931.1, on the reverse strand, counting down.
AAGGGTTAATGTTGTTGTAAAATGAGTGTAATGAATATTAAAGAGAATTTTTAAGTAATGAAAAGATTGACTGCCTTGTTGCTTAGTTTTCGTTTATGTACCGAACTCACTTACGTCATTGGAAGATAATCTTGATGATGAATGCAACAACATCGCCATTCATCTTCGAATCTCGAAGCAGGGGATGTAATATCTCAAGTCGAGAGAATTATGTAATTTTTTCACATCGATGCTTTATGTTTGACCTTAGTTATATTAACCAACAGAAAAGTGTCCAATGAATCATTCCACAACTATCTAATAACTATCAATATGTAACCTCTTGGTGCCCCCAACAACCATTAGTAATACACTATCCAACATTTGAAGAACGTTATGTGCTCTATTCTCAATTGATGCATCGAAATCCAGTCTCGGTACATTTTGACTAGGAATATTTAAAGCGATATGTTTATTGTATTGTGATAAATCAATCATTATTACAAAGCATTGTAACTACTAACGCAAAACATATCATTTATGGATTTTCTAATAAATGTACTTCCAAATAAATTAATTAGTTACTTAATATATAACACATTATATCAAGTATATAATAGAAATAAAACATCTTTATTTTGAACAAGATTGGTTATTGAGATAAATTTATGTAACAATTACATAATTGCCCCTAGGACATATCCCTAACTCTATCAAGCGCTACATTATTTCAAATCAAATGAAACTTTAGGGATGTTCAATCTACACTACAAACACATTTCTACAAAAAGTTTCCACAACAATGAGATCATTCGAATCTCTTAACATGTTCAAAATGTAAAGTCAAATATCTATCATTGATTTAGAACAAGTTAGGATTAATCGAACAATGCTAAATTTTATAGAGATAATTTTGAATTATGTAAGATCATATCTACAAATTTTCATTCTTTTAGAATGATGTAGAGCGACAAATAAGAAGAATGTAGATGAGCTGTAGCAAAAAGAGGCGTACAAGAACCTTTCTACATACATATATACATATGCATATATATATATATACACATATATAAATATAGATACAAAAATAAAAACACATACACACATTTTTATGTTCACAATAATAAAGTATGCAAAAACATCCACTTGTAAACAAATAAAATGTTAAACAAATAACATACACACTTATGCTTTGTACTGTGGAAAACAAATAATCTTACGGAATCCAAATTGGGTCGAGTTATAATTAAACTATACCCGATCCTTATAATGACTATGTTGGGACGGGGTCGGGCCTATGTACTCCTAGATGGGACTTACTGCATTATCTAAGCATATAAACATCAAAATATTTTGTGGACACCATCTATGCACTAATTTTTGCTTGATGCCTCTTATAAGCATCAAAATGTTTGGTTCAAGCGATTTTGTCTCCATCGTTGTTTCCAAATCCATGATATTCCATTGTCGATCGGTTAATAGTAAACAAAATACTAAAATTTTATCCAAAAACATGAGTTATCAAAAAACACCTAGCTTCTATTAAACCTCAATTAATCCCCGCATAGGCGATTATTCCCTAGTCCATGCTTACCGCTTAGCATCTGCCTAGCGATTTTTACAACCTTGGGCCTAGATAGTTAGAGATAAACCCTCACCAGCATTAATAGGCGGGTTCGGGGCAAAACTCATACCATTGATAGGCCTATATGTATGCAAATAAATACATACTCACACATATAATGAAATCAATTATATTTATATATACTCGGTTAAAATTAAACTATTTTCAAATTTTTATATAAAATCCGAATTGAATACACACTTATATACATACATGTGTATGTATCTAGGGCAAGGATCGGCTATATCTCATTCTTGCTACACTTGTATTCCCCCTTGACTTCAACCACACATTTCAATTTAAATAATATAATGAGGTGGCAATAGAGAGAAAACATATTATTTAAATCGGAGCGTATAGTTGAAATTAAGGGGAATAAAGGTGTAGCTGATCCTTTTCCATATATATATGTGTATATATTTATTTACTTGTGTGTGTATATCTCTGTGTGTATGTATATATATTATTTTAGTTGAAAAATCAATTTAACATTAAACTTTTAAAGCGAATATATGTGCTTATTTTCTTTCATCATATTTGAAACAGTATTAGTAATTAATTAAATTTTGAAAATAACCAACTGAAAGTATTTCTATGTACATGTATTTTTCTATATAAAGAAACATATAATAGCATATTCTATAAGTATATATATATATATACACATGTATTTACATATACATACATTCACATACAAACTTACACACATATACTAAACTGAAATAATATATAAACATAATTCAAATTTCTGAGTTTTTGATATAATATAAATATATAGTTAAAACCAGTGTAGTTAAAACCTAGCTAAAGCCCAGCAAAATCTCTGCTATAGCGCGTAGCACTCTCCGACCGCGATGCTTTTTCAATATAATGCAATTAAATAGTAGATCTGCTTTAGGCTCCATATATTTCTGCCAAACGTACTCAATCAAGGCTTTTTAGCATTTGATTTAGCAATATAAATGTAAAAAGGTTGATTTGAATGATTCTATTCTAAAGCAAACAAATAAACTAATGGTAAATAATTGATTTTAAGGCATAAGTACTCAATATAAGTTAGAAATCTATTATAGTCACCAAATCTAAACTACATAAATTATGATATTCTTTTGTATTACTATATACGATTAAACAATATTTCTTTTTTCTACACAGATGATGAGAAAATAAGAATAAATTAACTTTAAACATTTAGTTGTATATCCAATGAAACTTTTTCTATCTTCCGCTATAACCTTTTGCATCTCCACTGCTATAAAATCCTTAAGCGCTTTAACTCCAAAGTTAAAACGTATGTTATAAAATATCTAAATGATCTTGCTATGTTGAACTCAAGGGTGTTTCAACTTTGAGAACTCCTTGTTAGTTTTGGCGATAAAGTTGCAGTGTCTATCATCGAGAAGACTTGATGATGGAAATGAAAATTTAATCCGAAAGTATGAAATTAGCTACCTTGGATGCTCCTGCTACGATTACTTCTTCCTCTAGCATTTTATAGGATCTGACTAACCAGGCTTGGCTTCATGGCCTCTTGAGATGCAACTTGATATGAAAGATTGAAGTTTCTATAATTTTTTCTGTAGACTTGAATAGGATAGAAGGCTTTTTTATCATGTAGAAGGGTATGGTCTTACATTTATGGTGCATGGTCAGTTTGGGGATTTTAATTGCTCTCTGCTTGCGGACGAAATAGAAAATACATTTACTGCCTTAATTCTGTCGTCTTTTTTCCTTGTTTAGCTTATCTTTAGCTAGTATTCGAGGGGAGTGGCTCCTCCTCTTCGTAGGAGGACTAGTTCTTATGTTATTGTTGTTTAGTAGTTCGGTATTTTTTCCAAACTCCTGTTTTTCATTTCTTTTAGCGGTTCTGGTGCATGTAACGAACACATGTTTTCTCATTTATTTATATATCTGGCAAGGGCCCGGTTAACCCTACTAGCTTTGCTAAAAAAAGAACCAACTATATGGATTAAACATGTTATTTATTATAAATAAACTATATTATATTTACTTTCTTATTCTCCAAAATATGAGTAAATAAATTACATCGTTTTTAATTCTATTTTTCATAATCAAACTAGATCATTTCCTTTATTATGAATAAAAAAGCTTTATTCCTTCCTCTATTCCAATATATATATATAAACCTATTTGATATATTTGTTTCCATTCAAAAATTATTAACATAACTAATAGATAAAGCCGAAATACATAGCTTATATATGTTTTATCAATTGATATTAAACCATATAGTAGTAAAGAAATAAAAAAATTGGTATAACAATTATATTAATTTCTTTACAATAATTAATAATATTTACAAACTATTTTATAAATTTGGTTTTGGAGGAACATTGAGAATTTCGGTTATAAGACTCCTAAGTGTGAACTCAACTCACAATAAATTTGATTTTGGATGCGAGTTTAGTTATTATAGATCATCTAGATGATGTCCTACTCCTAATCATTTTAAGTTGCACCCTTAAAGGACGATATATTTCTACACCAACGCCGTGTCATATTAATGTGCAGAGATGGGTCAACATTATATATAGACACTATGTCTTAGGAATTTATGTATGCATGAAATATTGCACTCAAAACAGTATATAATATGGATACGTCCGACATAAATTAAATCCAAAAGCATACTATTATTTCAAATAAAATTTGTCGTAAGGGAAACTATGTAATCGAATTACATAATTGCTAATATGGCATATATTTTAACTCTACCAGTATCCCATTTGTATATAGAACTAATTAAGATGTCCCAAAACTGTGCATTTGACCGATGTTGCTAAAATAGACATAGAAATGATATTAGGAAGTGAATATGCCATATTATATTTTTCATCTACTTGTTTAAAGAACACTTCTCTATCATCGATAAACAGTTTAATCATGTTGTAACCTTGGAGAGGATGTCATGATTCCCAATGAGCTCTCGGTTCCTTTAAAATCCAAATGCATCATTGTAATAACAGTAAATGAGTATTAGGTTTTTAATTGTCAAAATATTTTTTAGCTCCACTAAAAATTTGCACGTTCATATTTCTTCATTGTCACTTATTCAAGGAGATATACTCTGCCTCTATAGTTGAATAATTTGCAAAGTCTTGTTTGGGGATTTTTCGATCTACGACCCAAAATTGAGGGGTGAACCCAAACTCCAAGTTTGGCATATTTTAATTATTTGACCATGACAAAATTAATCTGAACACGCATTCATATAGTTCATTGTTTCTGGTGGAGTTAAGAATGTACATTATGGATAATTATGTAATTGTATACTTACTCATACCAAAAAATCTTGTTAAAAATAAAAGAAGAGTTTATAGTCATTGTATCTTTTGTATATATACATATAGAAGTTTAAGGTTAATGAACATTAGATAAATATAATATGAAATCATTAGGACCGACTAATTCATTTGATTCCAATTATGAAAGTGTTCGTAATAATGATTATTAAATCAATTCCATAACTAAATACCCATATTTAAATGTTTATGCTCAAGGTGTTTCACGAATGAAATATCGATACTCCTAGAGACTAGTATACCAAATGCTTTCCAAACGTTGAATAGTGATTTACTCATAACTATTGGGGATGCCAAGAGATTACATGCTTGTACTTGTTGTGATGACTACTAAATGGCATATTGAGAATTCTTCTATGTGTTAACTATATTTAAGTCAAATATAAGATCTTATGTGACGATATGAAGTATTTTTCGAATTAAGAGTATTAGGGATATTGGTAACGACCCGCTATATCGAATCATTCAAATCGATAATAATCCACATATATCTGAATTGAATTGATCAAAAAGACAGATTGTTAATTTATAATTGGTAAAATTTAGCATATATAGTAAATAAACCGATCACAGAATCACAGACACAGAGTTTACAACAATAAGCAGCGAAAAGATAAATAGAAGTTCATGAAGCTACTACAGAAATAACGTAGTCCAAAAAGAGTACATCAGAAATTCCATATACAGAAGTCTCTAACATAAAAGCAAATGACTATTCTGAAACATACAACTGAAAATAACAGAAATAAACTGAAAGATGAAATATATAAGATAGATCTTCCAAGCGAACTCCAAGATCCAAAAGGGGAGTTTCAAAAGTTGTGACACTCAGGCTGACCCGAGCGTAAAAAAACACAAAACACTCAAGTTAGGACTAACACTCTTATGCAAGTAGTCAAACTCAAGTGAAATGTCAAGTGAAATGCAATGTAACTTAAAGAATGTTGGGATTCCATCCTTTAAGGATCCAATAAACTCTCTGCATACATAGTACAATACGCTACATATATAATGTCTATACTAAAGTAAAATATAAAAATAGCGTTAAGGCGTAACCCATATCCCCGTTAACACATTTTATATATTCCCTAGTCTATACAGATACTGTAAGCCCCACCAAACCGATGGGATACTCAGGGAGCACTCTATAGGTATGAAAAAAAAAAACTCGTAGAGGGTGCAATAAGGCGTGTGACAAGGCACGCGAGGAAATTCCCAGGGTATGATACTATGATTTTGCGGATCCGCATTGGGGTAATGCATAGCAGCTACTACCGCCAACCTTTAGGTGCACTCCCAATCAGAGGCATGCACATCAAAATCAAATCACAAAAGCAATAGGTATGGTTTCAAAAAATGTGCCTAATAGGAGGTGCAACGTCATTTGGCCTGGCGTAGCTCCTGTTTTAGCCATATAAAGCTGACTCGCGGGAGTCAGGGCTACTTAAATACCTCATACAGAATCGTTCGCCAAACCATCCTACTTCATTCTGGAATCTCCACCAGTACACGGTTGTTAAAGTGGTTTTTGGTATTGGCAAGGAGTATGACAATATCGATCCCGTTCTCTTTAACAACCAAACGCTTATCTCACACTGTGGTCATTTTATAAATCACTTGTAATTTCTAAACAAAATCTCAATTCACCAATTTAAAATAAAAATTATATATTCAATTTTAATAATTTTTTCTTCAATTTGAAATTATTTATCTTACCATCTTTAGTTAGAGAAAAGTTATAAAATCATACCTATAATTTCCAAATCATTAAGTTCCAAATAAATCCTTATTTAAATATAGTTATTAGCCAATCTAAATTGCAAATCAATTCAATTTACCTTTCCACTTTAAATTGATTAAAGTTGCAAAATCTATTTTAAAATAGTAATATAATTTTAAATAAACATTTATGAATATTATATATATATTAAAATAAATTTTATAAAATTAAATTATATTAAACCCTTTTATTTAAATCTATTTTAAATTTTACTTTATACATGTTTTAAAATATAAAATTATAAGTAAAAAGTTTTATAATTTAAAATAACGAGTTTTTTCCAAAACATATAATTTTAAAAATCTAAATTTATACACATATTAAATTTAAAATAAAACATTTAAATTATGTATTAAAATCAAACACATATATTTCTTTTCTCAAAACTTTGGAAATCATTTAAAAATAGACCAACGATGTTCATATATAATTTTCTATCCAATCGTCAAGTGATACGGATATTTATCACTTCAATCCGCAATAATTTAAATTTACGTGTGTATATCATTTCAACCCGTAATCCCAAAATTTCAAAATCAATGAAAATCGCTTGGGTTTACCATTTCGACCCATAATGATTTTTTTGCCTAATCTATAAGATCGTTCAGGTATGTATCATTTCAACCCATAGTGATATATAATATTAAGTGAGCTTGAAGGGTGGGAACAATGAAATGAAATACCATAACATATAAATTACTAGCATATATGATCGATAACAAATTTAAATATAATAACCAGTCAACATGTTATGGTGTCAATTTACATAAGTGAACAATTTAAAATATCAACATATCCTATTCAACAGTTAAATAACCAACAATTCCAATTTAACAACACTTTTAAATTGTCTCTATATATATATAAGCTCCTGTAAAATAGAGCATATACGTATGAAAATTTAGGCGCATGAATATAATACGCATGAACCCATAGTATATGCAAGTCCATTTTCTGAAAAATAGACTTCTGCTTACAGATGCAACAAAATTGGCAAGCTTGGATTTTGAACAAAAGGTAACTTCTACCATTCAATATTTATAAATAGAATATATATATATATATATATATATATACATCAAGATATACATAGCATATATGTATATTTCATATGAATAGCAGAGGACAGGTTCAAATAAGTTTGTCAAGTGCAACATCCAATAATATATACTTCTATCATATTATGTATACATACAGTATATATATTTCATGCAACAACAGAGGAGATAGATGGATTCAGGGGTGCAAGCGTTGGCAGATCGAGGCATTCGGGTCAGGGAAAGTTGCTGCGGAACCCATAGGGAAAGGGCTCGGATGCAAGGTAGAGGAAGGCGATGGTTATGGTCGGCGAGGGCGGTGATGATTGGAAAGGTAGGGATGGGCGGTGGGTTGGCTCGGATCTAGAATGATCTCAGTGTAGGGTTGCTGGCTCTAGTGCGACGCTGGGTGGTGGCTTCAGTGAAGGTGTAGGCCGAGGGAGATAATGCAGTTGAGGTTGGTGGAGCAGACTAAGTTGAAGGTTGGATTTTCATTGGATAATTTGAATGGTCACTACGGGTTTTTTGGAGAGGGAACACGGGCTTGGCTTTGAGATCGGGTCAGTGTGTAATGATCGGGTTAGCTTCAAGTCAAGGGGGGTTTCCCTTCTAGTCCGGCTTCAGTTTGATTTTTAAGAAGCATGGTAGTGCTTTGGGTAAGAGGAGGGACGCGAGCACGATGAGGAAATGGAAGGGCTTCGGGCAAAAAAAGAAAAAACAAACTACTCGAGCCAAAGAAGAAGAAGAATATCTTACTTTTTTTCAGAACAATAAATGAAAATGAATGGACTATAAGTAAATAAATAACAAAATCAAAGGAATATAAAGTGTCAAACGTTGGTTCAGATATTATTAAAGGAAAAATGGACATTAATAGTACGGCTGAGCAGTTTAAAAGACAAAGGAAATCAAAAAGGCACAAATATGGCACTGATACGACAAACTGTTTTGTCATTTTCATCGTGTACCAGACACCGAATTAAATGAATGAATATCCTGTAGAGATCAACACGACGAGCAAATAGAATGGTATACAGATATCCGCAATACAACCAAGTTATAAAACTCGATTTTTCACTGCCGAAAATGCTGCTGCAACACCGAAAATAAGATGAAAGGGGCTATAATAGCCCAAATTTGAAGAAACGAATTACCATGTCTTACTTAGAAAATGATTTACATTTTTATTATATAACAATATTCATTTTTCGAGAATATTAAATTTTCAACAAATAAACAGATTTGAATCATAAATTTTTAAATTTCACAAGTAACTAACTTTCATATTTTCCAAACTAAAATTTACCATTTTCTATGTTTAAATAGACGTATTTGAAATATTAAATTTCCATTTCAAAAGTTTATTGTTTAATTTCATGAAAACTTTTAGTTAATTACGTTATAAAATCTTTAAAATTCTTAGGTCGTTACACTCTCCCCCACTCAAAAATTTTCGTCTCTGAGAAGGAACGAGATAAGAGAATAGAAACAAACAAAAAGATACAATAAATTCAATGAATAATATCGGAGTCAAACAACTCATGGTTCGACCCACGGTTTCCCAAGTGCAACCCAATCGTCTGCACTCCACTGTACCTTGACTAGACTGACTGATTTCCTCCAAAGCTGTTTTGTACCTCTATTGACAATACGAAGTGGCTTTCTCTCGATGGTGTGATTTGGCTCAGTGTCCAAATTCTCTAATAAAGTTGGTTGCACAACCAAAGACAGATCATAGAGATATTTGCGATGGTGAGATACGAAAAACACGTTGTGCACACCCTCTAGCTTCTCCAGCAAATCAACTCTGTAAGACAAATGACCAACTCTTTCCACAATGCGAAACGGACCAATGAATTTAGGAGCAAGCTTCTCTCTACGACAAAAAACGAACCGCATTTTTCAGCGACGATATCTTAAGAAATACCTGATCACCCACTGAAAATTCAAATCCCTTCTACGCCTATCTGCATACTTCTTCTGCCTACACCGAGAAATCCTCATCTTCCTACTAATCTCTTTAACCTTCTCAAAAGCTTCCGAAATCATATTAGGCCCTAGAATCAATAGATCACCGGATTTAATCCAGCAAGATAGAGATTTGCAAGATCGTCCATAAAGAACGGCAAACAGAGACATCTCGATACTTGCCTAAATTCAAAAGACTAGAATATAATTAATATATTGAAGCTTAAGATGATTGAAAATTCAGAGATAAAGTTATACCTAATAGGCGTTATTATAGGTAAACTCTACAAGATGAAGATGATCTTCCCAAGATCCTCCATAATCAAGAACACAAGCACGAAGAAGATCTTCTAGAATCCGATTCACCCTTTTCTTCTTACCATCAGTCTGGGATGATAAGCCGTACTAAGGTTCAATCGAGTACCTCAAGCTTCTTGAAAATCTTTCTAAAACTAGCGGGTAAAGATAGGATCACTATCATGAACAATGCTAGAAGGAACACCATGGAGACAGACAATCTCCTTCGTATAAATCTCAGCTAAGCTCGAAGTAGTTTGATTTGACTTGACCGGAATAAAATGAGCGGATTTGGTCAATCGATCGACAGCTGCCCAAATACTCTCGTTACTCCTTCTAGTCCTCGATAAACCATCAATAAAATCCAACTTGATCCCGCTTTCAAATGGGAATCTCAAGCGGCTGTAGTTATGCAGCGGTCTTCTTGTGATCAGCCATAACCTGTTGACAATTGGCACATCTACTGACATAGGTAAAGATATCCCATTTCATACCATTCCACCAATACAACTTCTCCATATCCTGAAACATCATCGTGACACCAAGATGGATAGAGAGTCTGGACTGATGATTCTCTCTAAGAACTTATTGCCTCAAACCATCAACATTCGAAGCACAAATGCGGTTATTAATCCTCAAAAATCCATTCTGAATAATCTGTGCTCCTAGCTCATTCTGATTATCACCTTCCCTATCCTGAATATTCTCCTTCATGAGCTTAAGCATCGCATCCTCATCTTGCTTGGCTGTGGTAAGATCGATAAGAGACGGAGAAACCACCATCTGACACAATAGGGCTTTCTTCCGACTCAAAGAATCGGTCACAACATTGGCTTTCCCAGAGGTATAGTTGATGTCGAGGTTATAAGATGCAAAGAACTCGAGCCATCAAACTTGTCAGTAGTTCAAATCCTTTTGGGTGAAGATGTACTTAAGAGACTGGTGATCAGTAAAGAGCTCAAACTTGGTTCTCAAAAGGCGATGCCCCCACAACGTCAAAGCAAACACAACAACATGCAATTCTGAATCATGGGTGGCATAGTTAGCTTCGTGGGGGTTCAGCTGACGACTAGCATAAGCAATGACCTTCCCACTCTACATCAACATAGCACCCAAACCTTCACGACTAGCATCGGTATTAACCGATAATCCTTCATCCCATTCGGAATGGTGAGAACGGTAGCAAAAGTAAGCTTTTGCTTTAACTCATTAAATGCTGCTTCACACTTATCATGCATTCTAATCAAACTGGCATTCTTATGAGTCAAAGCAGTTAGAGGTGTAGCTGCATGGGCAAAATTCTCAATAAATCTTCGATAATAGCTGGCAAGGCCTAAAAAGCTACGAATATCGGATGGAGTCTTAGGTGTCTCCCAATCCTAGAATTAGAATAGGGTGGATAAGCTCAAAGAAGTTAAGATAAATGAATTCAAAAGAGAAAAGATGGATAGACTTACATTAATCGTGGCAACCTTAGCTAGGTCAACCGAGAATCCATTCTCTGAAATAATATGCCAAAGAAACCGGACTTCATCTCTCCAGAAATGGCATTAAAAAAAATTGGATTTCAATTGATGACTCCTGAGAGTTTGGAGAACATAGCTTAAATGTGATTCATGCTCCTACTCTGACTTAGAAAAGACGAGGATATCATCAATGAAAACCAGAAAAAACTTATTGACAACATCATGGAAAACACGATTCATAAGATCGACAAAGAAGGCATGGGCATTGGTTAATCCAAAAGGCATGACTAACCATTCATAGAAACCATTCTCTGTGCAGAAAGCAGTCGTGGGAGTGCTATCCTCAACAACACGAAGCTAGTGGAAATAGTGGCAAGATGAAGATGAGATAATACTTTAGCCCCGTAGAGCTGATCAATCATATCATTGATGCGAGGCATCAAATATCGGTTCTTGAGAGTAAGCTTGTTCAGCTCTCTATAATCAACACACATTCTCAAAAAACCACCATATTTGGTGACAAAGACCACAGCAGCTCCCCATTTAGAAAAATTCAGTTTAATCAAACCATTAGAGAATAAATCCTCAATCTGCTTCTTTAACTTAATTTTCTCTCTAGGTGCCATCCGTTTGGAAGGGAGAACAACAGGTTGAGCACCAGGAATAAGATCAATGTGAAATTCAAGTTCCCGCTTAGGAGGAAGAGAAGTGACCTCACCAAAAAATCAGGATAATCCCTAACTACTGGGTGAAGTTAAGATCACTATGCTGAGCGCTTAGAGAAAAAATAAAGCTGTTTACATAATCCTTAGGCATTCGACTTTCAATAACCAAAGGCTCACCCCGCTTACTGACTAGGGAAACGGTTTGGGGCTTATAAGAAATGACAGCATCATAATGCTTTAACCAATCACCTCTAAGTAAAATATCAAATGCATCGAAACCTAAAACATAGAAATCCCCAATGAATCGACGCTTCTTGTAAAGGAGTTTTAGCCCTTTACAAATTATACAAAGATTGTCGGGACTGCCAATTGAATTAGTCACACGTAATGATGAAGTCTCCAACTGAGGTTGCAAAATATGCTCCAATTTATTACAAAGATCAACATATATATAGCTATGGGGTGCACCAATGTCAAATAAAACACGGACGTGATAGTCATGAAAAGTAAAGGAGCTCTGTATAGTAACTTAGTTATCACTGGCAGGCGAAGATGGAGGAATGGAAGAAGTCATGGCGAAGACTTCAGATGTCTTGCCTCTATGCTGGGTGGGACATTTCTTCTTGAAATGATTAGGGTAGAGACAAAGGTGGCAAAGGTTGCTCCTAGTATTCTGGGCTGGAGGTTGAATAGCAGCTTCGGCAGGAGATGGACAACTGTTGGCATAGTGATCCTATTGGTCGCACTTGAAATAAGTAATGGCATATAGGTCAAGAGGTCGCTTTCAAGAGCATATCCAATACCATGAGTATTCTTCCAATTCTTCTTCTACTGCTGAAAACTGGGCTTCCTCTTCTCAGAACTGCTGGAACTACCCTGAGATGCTGAAACAGCCTGCTTACCCTTGGAATTAGGTTTCTCAAATCTAGTGGCCATATCCTTGAAAGAAGTAAATGTGCCATGAACATGACTAATCAAGTGGTCATAATACTCTAAACGAGCACCGTGAATAATCTTCTTGTTCTTTTTGAGCTGAGTGTCAATCAAACTAGGTCCAAATTTAGATAACTCGTTGAACTTCCTCTCATACTCAGCAAAAATCACGTCTCTCTACTCAAGATCCATGAATACCCTATTCAACTGAGATGTCCCGGCTTCGGGCATCCATTTTGCCATAAAAGCATTATTGAAAAGAATGGTTTCAAGATAATATAGAGATAAAGTTCAAAGAAATAGATTCAACAAAAATAAGTTAGAAAAAGAATAACTAAAAATCTCACCTGAACCGCTGCGAGGTGATGTTAGCCTGGATAGTCTGAGTGGTAACAGATTCCCAACAATCCTGGGCGGACTCCTGCAACTGCCAAGTAGCTAAATGACGCATTTGAGCATCAGTGGTCTCAAGTCCGGTGAAAATCCTCTCTAAACTCTTCAGCTACTCCTGATCCACGATAATAATCTCTGCTCCAGTGAACTTCGTACCTCCAAGCTGAGAGTACTCCTTACAAAGCTGGATGAACCTAACGGGCTGAACAAGTGGAACAGGATCAACAACTAGTGGAACAGGGACAACTGACAGTGTAGGGGAATTTCCACGTACCCAACCATGGACATTCCATTGGTTTCTTATCTAGAAAAGGGAAAGAATAGATTTTAGAACAAAGATAAAATTCCAAAATTTAAAGGAAATCCTAATCATAGAGAAGTCTAACTAAGAATTTCAAGCCTGAACGAATATGATTCCGTAATTAATTTTACTCATTTTAGGGTATCAATACCCTATCTCTAATGAGTTTTTACTCCATGCGCTAATTTTTTTATAAACCAGAGCTTTAATACCAACTGTAATGACCCGTTATTTCGAACCATTCAAATTGACAATAATCCACATATATCTGACTTGAATTGCTAAAAATGATAGATTGTTAATATAAAATTGGCAGATTTTAGCATATACAATAAAAAAATCAATTACAGAATCACTGACATGGTGTTTACAAAAATAGGCAGCAGAAAGATAAATAGCAGTTCACGAAGCTACTATAAAAATAAGAAAGTCCAAAATAATAACATCGAAATTTTCAATACACAGAAGTCTCTAACACAAAAGCAAATAACAACTTTGAAACATACAACAGAAAATAAAAGAAATAAACTGAAAAGTTGAAATAGATAAGATAGATCTTCCAAGCAAACTCCAAGCTCCAAAAGGTGAGTTTCAAAAGTTATGAAACTGAGGCTGACCCGAGCATAAAGCAAAACACAAAATACTCGAGTTAGGATTAACATTCTTATGCAAGTATTCAAACTTAAGTGAAATGTCAACTGAAATGCAATATAATTAACTTAAAGGATGTTAGGATTCCATCCTTTAAGGATCCGATAAACTATCTACATACATAGTAAAATACGCTACACATATGATGTCTGCAATAAAGTAAAATATCAAAATAGCATTAAGGCGTTACCCATATAATCCTTAGCACATTTACATATTCCCGTAGTCTGTACAGATACTGTAAGCCCCATCAAACTGATGGGGTATTCAAGGAGCACTCCATAGGTACGGTACAAAACAAACTCGTAGAGGGCGTGATAAGGCATGTGACAAGGCACGCGAGACAATGCCCAGGGTATGATACTGCAGTTTTATATATCCGGACTGGTGGTAAAGCATAACAGCTACTATCACCCACATCGAGACAGACTCCCAATCAAATGTGTGCACACCAAAATCAAATCACAAAAGCAATATATATGGTTTCTAAGAAATGTGCCCGATAGGAGATGCGACCTCACTTGGCCCAGCGTGGCTCCTGTTTTAGCCATATAAAGCTGACCCGTGGGAGTCAGGGCTACGTAAATACCTCATACAAAATCGTTCGCCAAACCATCCTACTCAGTTCTGGAGTCTCCATCACATACACAGTTGTTAAAATGGTTTTTGGTATTGGCAGAAAGTATGACAATATCCGATCCAGGTCTCTTTAACAAAAAAGTCTTATTTCACATCGTGGTCATTTTATAAATCATTTATACGTCTCTAAATAAAATCTCGATTCACCAATTTAAAATCGAAACTAAATAATCAATTTTAATAATTTTTTTAAATTTGAAATTATTTATTTTATCACCTTTAATTAAATTAAGTTATAAAATCATCCCTTGAAATTTCCAAAATCATATAGTTCCAAATAAATCCTTATATAAATTCAATTATTTTCCAATTTAAATTACAAATCAATTTCAATTTACCTTTCCACTTTTAATTGACTAAAATTATAAAATCTATTTTAAAATATTAGTTTAAATTTTAAATAAACATTTACAAATATTACACAAATATATTAAAATAAATTTTATAAAATTAAATTATTTTAAACCCTTTTTGAAATCAATTTTAAATTTTATTTTATATATATTTTAAAAATAATAAAATTATAAGTAAAATGTTCTATAATTTAAAATAATGAATTTTTTTCAAACATAAAATTTTATAAATCTAAATTTATACACATATAAAATTTAAAATAAAACCTTAAAATCATATTTTAAAACCAAACTCATTTATTTCTTTTCTTAAAACTTTGGAAATCATTTAAAAATAGACTAACGGTGTCCATATGTAATTTTCTATCCAATGTTCAAGGGATATGGATGTTTATCATTTCATTTCTCAATAATTTAAATTTACGGGTATATACCATTTCAACGCGCGATCACAAAATTTCTAAATTAATGAAAATCACTTGGGTTTATTCATTTCAACCCATAATGATTTTTATCACTAATCTATAAGATGGTTAGGGTATGTATCATTTCAACCCATAGAGATTCCTAAAACTAAAGGAACTTGAAGAGTGGGAACAATAAAATGAAATAGCATAACATATAAATTACAAGCATATGTGATCAATAACAAATTTAAATATAATAATCAGTCAATATATTATGGTGCCAACTTACATAAGTGAACAATTTAAAATGTCAACATTTCCTATTCAACAGTTAAATAACTAACAACTCCAATTTTACAACACATTTAAATTGTCATTTCTTATGAAATCAATTTACTGAGCTTAAAAACATTAATCGTGAGTGATTGCTCACCTTTCATGGCTAGAGAATGATGAAAATGAGAAGAAATTGACACGGATACAAACACAGACACTGCCATGACAGATCAGATAGTTGCGACAAAAAATTAAGTTTTAGCACGAGAATTCGATGAAAACAGATATATACAAACACTACTACAAAACAGGCCATTTGCATCAGTTGTTTACCCCCCTTTTGCATCAGTTCAACAACCGATGCATATGCAGCCGATGCAACGGGGTTAATACTTTTGCATCAGTTCTGAAACCGATGCAAAAAGGAACTTTTTACATCAGTTGTTAGTAACAACTGATGCAAAATATCATGGTTGGTTGCTTGAACACAGCTCCATTTTGCATCGTCTGTAATGAAATCCGATGCAACAAAGTATCTTGTTGCATCGGTTTTTTATAACAGCCGATGCAAACTTGTCCCTCTATTGCATCGGCTTATTATGCCAACTGATGCAAATTAATTCCCATGTTGCATCGGTTGTAATGAAAACTGATGCAAACTAATCCTTCTATTGCATCAGCTATTTATACCTGATGCAAAAAAGCCATTCTTGTCAACATGCATTCATCTGGAGTCTCCAAACAAACAGAATGGTACGTAGAATGATGTTAAAAATTGTCCGACAAGATTCATCCTTATTTGTTTTGACACACGAAGTTAAAGACAAACGTCCACAAAAGCATCCATGGCATAGAGTACAAATAGGACATTTACGTAAACATAGTTGATATACAATTTAAGTATAGGATTACAAAATAGCATAACAAATACTTGGAAAGAGAAGGAAGCCCCTCATTTTTTGGCAGCAAGTATTTTCTTCGGTAGCTTATCAGAAGGAATGGTTTTAAGCTAGAAAAGTCTAGCCGCCCTCTCAGGCAGAGTTCCACCACACTTTAAACCTTGCCTTTGCAGCTCCGTTTTCAACCTCTCCAATCCAAGAGCCTTAACAAAATAACCAAACCAGTTATTTATTATATAACAAGCCAAACGGATAATGTTTAAGTTAGTTAAGTAACAAATATAAACATATATCAACCATGTTAAAAAGCTTATGCGCATGTCAGTATGTTACTTTAAGTATACATGTTGCCAATAATATGCAGTTGTCACTGAGAAACAGGTCTTTGTACTCATTTTTATGATTGAATATAAAGACGTTTTCATAAATCAAAACAATACGCAGTATGTCAGTATGTTACTTTAAGTATACATATTGGATTCACATATCTTATTTCTCAACAGAAAACTCATGTTGGAATTTTGTAAGATAAACAACATAACTCATGTAGATGTGTGTTTTGGGACCTGTTCAATCTTTGATACTTTGACGAACAGGGGCAACACTAAGCTTTAGAATGCACTGTCTCAGACTAAACGATGTAGAATATTAATCTAAAAATAAGCCTGATAATGAGGCTAGTTATTATGGCTAGAACTCTGCTTCTGAATATGCAAATCTAAATCTGAGATTGTAGTTTAGTTTAGTTAAAGGAACCACCAAATTTAGAAACTGAGGTAGAAATGAACTGCAATATTGGGGCTTGATAGAGGTAGAAAATTCTAAAGCCCGTGAATGCCCGTGAAGGCATAAATGTGAGGTTAACATGAATATGTTTCTTTCTGTATAAAGAGTTTTCCAAATCTTTATCACTGACTTATAAATAAAACAACAAGTTAATTCCATTTAGCTGAAATATCCAAAGTTTATGCACATTATCACATTTACACGCCTCTTTTGAGTTCTTTGGTTGCAGGTAAGTGCGGCAAAATGATAAGTGGTAAAGAATATTTGAGAAATGCGACAAAGGCTTGATGCCACACAAAATTATGTTAACCGTTGACGAGCATGAGTTTTCTAACATGAGTTATATTACTTGTCTGATTTTAAACAAGTTGATTGCACATGTCAGCTTGAGCACTTTGAGACTTATTATGAAAGACATTGGCATTTTGAAAAAAAGAAAAAAGAAAAAAAGGAAATAATTCATCCGGCGACGATCTTAGGCCCTGCCGTTTTAGAAGTTTAGTTATCACACCCGTAATGCTAACATGTATTAAAACCGTTCATCCTAACTTGTTTATTACCAAACTATCATACTGTTTTAAGACCTAGTAAGGCACAAAATATCTACAAATGGTTGAGAAGCACATATTAAGTTATAAAAAGTAGTATCATTTTAAAGTAAAAGTTTCCAGTGGTGTAATCGTGAGTTCCCAAACGACACAACCCATAGTCGAACTTCAATTTGAACCATTCCCAAATTCAACATCGAAAATCGCTTCAATTTTGAGCAATGGATATGTACGTTTAGCTTTTAAATATATTTTTTTAACAACATTGTGTCATTATTTTAAAAAATTTATTCAATTATAATTATTTTATTTTTAGCTCCTAATCATGTAATGCTGAAAGTATGAAAGAGACAAGAATAAACTCACCATATAGTAGCATATAAGAAAACTACATCCAGTTATGCATGATATAGCTAGCTAAATTATCACGAACCTCATCTATCTCTTGCTGGCTATAAGAACTATCTTGTACAAAGTACTGCAATTACAAGATTGTTTCGAAACATTAATCGAATAAGTACTTAACAAAAATTATGAAGGAAAAAAATTAAAGTGGTACCTCAAGCATTTCGGTGCTTTGATCGTGGTTTTTTACTATGTCATACATATACCTCATCACATAATATACACAATCCGTCGTTCTAGATTGTTGAGGACACTACAACAATATTACACAATAATTTAATAGATAGGTTAATTTGAATTTATATCCGATATAGAAGATTATTTTTATTTTGTACAAAATAAATCACCTTAATAGTCTTCTATTTCAAGTAAATTCCTCGAGATTTTCCACCATACGCCTTATAAGTTTTAAACGCCCTACACATAAAATAAAAATTTAAATACAACGTACATATTCACTTGCATCAAGCAAAAAAGATATCAGAAGGCAAATAGATAAAATGTACATATTCACTTGTGGTCTAATTTCCAGTTTAGATTTGCGTTCGACTCGGGGATCCAAAACATAAACCTCATTCTTTTCTGTACGAAAAACAAGCAGTAGACAATGTTTCCTACATTATAAGATTTATATGAAGTTAATATCAACATTAGATTTGCAAACTAGTTTATAAAAGTTTATTGCTCATACCCTTCGTAGTGTGGGGCTAAGAGTAAGCTCTTCGATTGTGACGCACGCCATGTGTTCGAAATATATATATTTGTCGCGTCTGGATATTTCCGCACTTGAGACAACTTATACGGACACATAAACCCGATGGTCTCCACTCCGAGGTCATTGCACATATGATTTAACCACCTAAAAATAAGTACAACATACAAATATTGTTATTCTACCATTTCATGTATAATACATAATATAAAATAGAACATATACAATGAATTTATAAGCTATTTGTTGTAAATGTAACCTAAGTATTTCACATAGTAGCTATATTGGTACACAGATAGAAATATTCATCATATATATATATATATAATACTCACATGATGCAAATTTGCAACCATTCTCCATTCAACCATCCCATACTAAGGAATTGGATAATGTCATCCATAGTGACATGGATTTCAAAGTCCTCATCGTATGTAAATAAATCCTTGTTCACATGAATTGCATCGATGAAATTATTATCATGGGATGGCACTAGAACTATCAGGTCATGGAAATATTTGCACTCATCCGTTAAAGTATTAATGATGTCTTCACCCACGATCGTCCTACGCTTTGCATGCTCATTTGTCATCTTTGGTTATTATTCATGTCCGTAGCAACACACTCTTCCACTTTGTCTTTGCTCCTAATATGTGTAGCCTGCACACAAAAAATTCATAAGCAGCATGGAGTCTGCATATTTTATCCAAGAAAAGCTCAAAAAAAATACAAAAAGTGTTTTCTTTACCTTATCATCATCGCCTAAAAGCACAAGATTTTTAGGCCATTGTACAAAACTACCAAGTGCTTCTCCTATCGTGATGTGATATTTATTTGGAACCAGAAGAGGGGTTCCTACATGAATATGCTCTACTGCGTCAATTCCAACCTTTACATGATTGGTCAAGATTTGTTGATTATGACATTGATCTCCAGGCCCAGAAGCAGGATGCACCATGCCGTGACCCACTACGACAATTTTGGAGTCCAAATTGACAGCTAAACGACATTTAGTTGGCCTCTAGAATGACTAGTACAACATTAAAATTATTGACTTACACATTTTAGAATCGTATAATTTTACAAAAATAGACTTTTGAATTAGTTACCTGCAAGTTTTCATAAGGATCTATCTCCTGATTTGTGCTGGTATTTTGTAATTTGTCCAGTTGTACTGATTGACAGCTGCTACGACGACCAAATGATGGTACATTTTCGACCACAATATCATTGGGCATTTGCATACCCATCCTATTGAAAAAGTTTGCAATCTTTTGCTCAACCACCGTATCTACCATAGACTCGAACCTTTGGCTCACTTTAGTTTCTATTTCCTGAGTGATACGATGTAGTTCATCTGCTGATATTACACCACTTGGACCTTTATATTTAACTACCTTTCCAAATACATCTTTGATACCGACCGTCCCACCAATTCCTCTAACTCGACCTGGATGTTCTTTTTTTTTTCAAGAGCACGATTTAAGACATCATCATATCTATTTGGAACCCATGTTCCTTCGATGGCTTTTTCTCTCCAAGCATTCTGCCAACAAAAAAAAATAGTTTTCTCAATAATTTATTGCTTTGTTTTGTAAGAGATTAACCAAATGGGATAAAATGCATCGAAATTAGTCATACCGCTTTATCTGCAACTATCCTAGTTTTCTCATTAGGGATTACATAACTTCCATTAGCTTCTTTTTTTGATCTTGCCAAAACCCAGTCAATACTTCGATCGAAAAAAGAACCACTTGGTAATGTAGTCGATGAACTATGACCTTCGGTTATCCATTTAGCTTTCTTCCCTGCATATCCAGCTTGCCCCAAATAGTGAGGATGCTCATTGTATGCTTGACTCTTCCTACCCTTCTCGCTTAATCGCTGTCAAAAATAATGAATATTAATGTATGCTCCACTGCTAACATATACTCCACTGCACAAAATTCTTGCATTATCACATGTCTGCAACCACTAACATAAAAGAAATCTGGACATGGAAATCACACACGGCAAAACTGAAATGCCCCAACAGTTAATGAGAATGAATAATCGCTAAATATCATGCATTCTCATATATCATAAATATCAAGATTCTTGTGGCTATTATACTTGAGCCATACTGTGTATCATATCGATATCAGGATATGAAATCTTATTCATATATTAATGTCTTAGTATTTAATATTGATTTTGTTTCTATGTCGCTGAAAGAGATCATTTCACGCAACTTTCATATTAACAAATAATGTAGTTAGACTTCAGCTTCTGAGAAAATCAGCAAGCACATCCTTAGAAGTCACACACGCAAAGGGGAAAAAATATATTAAGAATGCCCAGATCACTATCCAATTGTAGTCAGTAAAACCGTGAGGTTCTAGGACCACTTTCATTCAATGATGCTTTGTTCGATAAAAAATATTAAACCATATATTTATTTGTAATAAAGTCATTTGCCATTGGCTATTTGATTCTAAGATAATGTTTTACCCTTTTGTACGTTTCGGTGACTACTGATAATAGACACTTTATTCTAATTTCATTTTACTTTTCTCAGAAATGTCTGTCTTCAAACTGGAAAATACGATTGTGATTCCCATCTCATGGATTATTTTTATTTTATTTTAACACCTGAATAGTTATAATTGTGATGCGCCTAACATTTGCAGCATTTACAACTTTTGGTTCTAAGTGCTTGATGACCATAGCATTGAAATTGATGTTTGATATTACAGTGGTTTCAATATAATTACTGACTACAATATATTCTAAGTCTATGGTTTCCATAATATCAAGTACTGCACAGTTTTTTACAAATCAGTCATTTAAATATGGACTCTCCATCACTTCCATCTTTGTATAATAATATTATCACATCTTTGGCAGCAGATGCATGTGCTTTAAATTTTAAATCAGTGATGATTTAAATATGTACACCATCTTTCGCCAACCCATGGACGAAGCAATGGATTCGCACCAGCAACTTTTTATTGCTGACTTAGTCACTCAAGTTCCAATACCACAACTAATTTTAATCAAGTTCGATCGATTATTTCATAGTCAATGATTATATTTTCAACCCATCTTTAAATACAATCTAGATTATGCTTAGCCACAATACAGTAAAAATCTTGAATAAGATAATTATAGAAGTAAACTGGTTTTTTAACTCAGGTAGCAATATCATAAATATCAGTGCACCTACAAATCAACAAGGCAAGAACTAAAAAATAAGTGTAGAATGTTTCTGTAATATTTTTGTATTGCTTCAGCTTTAAAACCAAGACCTGCAATTTTGAAAAAGAGGGGTGAAATCATGTCTACTTTTTTGGTGTAAAATTGTTGAAAAAAGGAAGAAATTAGGAAAATAAGAAGGAAATGAGTAAATCTGTGTTGATTTTATATTTGGTTCTGGTCACTAATTGCAAACTTTCATCGCATAAAAAGTAGATTGCATCAATTAGTTCAAAGTGTGATTCGGAAAGAAATAGATTGCATTTCCTTGCATGATAATCCAAGGCCAACCCTTTTTTTAAGACATTATTTCATTTCATGGAAGATGAACTTGAAAAGAAGGTTGGCTTCAATGAAATAAATCCACGGGGTTAACATTACTTCCATTGTCTGCATACTTTTTCCAGTAACAAATTCAGATAACGTATGACAGTCTTGTATATGCAACACACGTTATTAACAGCAGTTACAAAACCAATTTGAACACACTTACTGTGAAAACTGATCAATTACTAAATATTTTCTCAAACTTCATTTTCTTCGATCAAAAGCCAAAGACTTTATCCAATACTTGTATACTCTAATCTCGTGTTAAATCAAGACAGTCAATAATGTACGCAAGAAGTGATTACAATTATTACTTTCTTCGACATCGTCAAGGAAACAAAAATACGTTTTAAAAGGATAAAGTATGAAATGAACAAAAAAATTACCTTAAATTCCTCAGTTTCACAATTCTTCTTGAACGTTTCCCACTGTGCTTGTGTAATGCCATCATAAAGCTCGTACGGCTCTTTATGGTCCACTGGAAGTTTTCTTGTCTTCGTAATCCAACCACCCACCAATTTTGTTTTGAAACCTTTCCATCGTCCACAGACATATTTTAACACGTTATCTTTCATGTTGTCGTCAATGTGGTACTCGATCTGAGATTAAAAAAAAATCATAGTTACATACGCCTTATAAGACTTCAAATGTCCAATTTGGTCTCAAAGCCGAATAAGTAATAAGTGAATAAATGAATTTATAATACCTTAACATCTTCCCATATAGTATCTTTAAGCCCTTTACAAACGTCATCCTAATTTTTAATATTGATATCAATTTTAGATCTAGCAGTATCGCCCACATACGCCTTATAAGACTTCGCCCACTTTCCAATGGGGTTGCCGTTATCACTCCACTCAATGAATTTTGGTTCTTGTGTTTTATATTTCTTCCCGGTTGTTGGGCCTCTTCGCCTCTTCTTAGACAACGACTGTGAAGTAGCAGGATCATGTTCTTCATTTTGTCCAAATTGTTCTATCTTCATTATCCCTATTCTGAAAACGAAGGCCTGGAGTCAGAATTACGAACAGAACTGCTGCGAGTTTTCACACATTACAATACAAATAGCTTTCTTGTACCTGTTCTCAACTCAAATAAAAAACATAAGTCTCGTATATTAGGTGTTAATGAACATTGCATTCGTTTAATGAAAGAATGCTATTACATTCTTGTTAAAACTATTTTCTATCTAACTTTAAAGTGTCAAAAACACACAACTATTTCAGGTTTCCAAAATTAAAGTTCTATCATAATTTATAGACTTTCCAAAATATTTTACGGATTGCAAAAACAGGGTTTCCACCAAAAGTTATAAGGATTTTATCAAACATCGTAAAATCTGAAATGACATTTTTAACACAGGCCTACTTCATATAACTGTATTTTTAGCTAGCAAATGTTAAATTTTGACAAAACCTTTAAAATAAAAGTTTTCATTATCATGTTAGCTTACTGCATAAACTGAATCAAGTCTATTTAATCCTAATGAATCCTAGTGTATATGTGTATGATGACTGTTCCGTATTATGAACAGAAGATGAAGAAATTCCACAAATTCCATACGAATTTGAAACTTAGAAAAAGATAACAAAATTATTACATTCAACGGAGAATAATGTACATCATTTATGATGCAAACTAGCGATACGTAGCTGATAACAACAAAACAACCCCATAAAATGTGTAACATATAGTTTCTTTATTTATGGAAGAGTTACAGTGAATAGAGTAGTATATATTACTCTATAAACATGTAAAAAAATGATAATCAGAACGAATAGTTAAGTTGAAGATAAACATGTTCGAAGTTCAGTTGTATAATAAGGAGGATGGGTGAATGTATGAAGTTAGGTTGCGAATGGAGATTCAAACAACATGGTGTAAATATGCAGCAATGTCGATAGTACAGTCTCCTCCTTGTACATACATAGATGATCGTAAATACTTAGAAACATATTGTTAAACAACTGAGTTTATGTGTATATGTCATGCAGAACCACTAACAAACTTATACAAAATTATCATAGGTACAGCTAGCGTACAAATATATAACTTTTTTCAGCAGCAGTACAAAAATTATAAAAAGAGCATATTCGAGTCATTCGTAACGCGATATGAGCATAGCCTGTTGAGATTTCAGGCATCATACAGGGTTGTTTCTATACAATCATATCAGCATTTGGTGTAATTCCTAAATGCAGGGGTACATAATTTGTGTTAGTGCTTTTGAACTAATGGTAGACTGAAAGTCACAATGTAACAGCAATATGCATATAACCAATTTTTTTTATCTTTTGGCTTACACAATCAACTTATGTTTTACTGTGTGTATAGTAGATGTAACAGCAAGTCATCCGTATTCAGAATATGCTAAGATGCGAAGACGGCATAGATAAATAGTAAATCAACTAAGTGAATAATTAAATGTGTCACACCTTATTTGAGCATGTGGTAATTTATTTTATGGATACTTAGTATATATATATTTCATCAAATTTGGATAAAATACTGTCAGACAAACATTCAGTTTATTGCCTTTTTGGTACATTTCTACATCAATCATCAATTGGCATACGAGATTACGATTAAATAGCTATGTATTTTTTGTCATTGTTAAATAAAGTGAATAATATTTTATCACTCACATAGCTATCAATTTTTATTTTTGGTTATTTGAACTCATAATTTTGCTAGCTTAAATCTGGATTTTGATCATCATTTGAAACTAAACTGCATTTCTCAACCTGGGATGTAACAGTGATTATTTGATGTTGCCTTTGATGCTAAGCAGCAAGTAATTTCAATTAGTAATCTTTTTTTAACAGCAAATTATTTGTAACAAAATTATATTATCTTTATGTATGAATTTAGGCGCTGGAAATGCATGGTTATTTGTTGAAGCCCTTAAGGCTATAGGATTTAAGCTCGACTCTATCACTGTTAACATTCTCATTTCTTATAGTTGCAGACAGAAAAAAATTTACCAAATAAAAGTTAGCTCACCTGAACTATTATAGCCTCTTCCAGTGCCAAATAAAAGTTGGGAGGACCTTTCAATTGATTTTATTGTTCAACCATCAACGTGTCATTCCCTATTCAGTCATATTGGGAGGATGTACTCTCTAACAACAAAATACTGAAAGATGTGATCAAAATCTCTAACAACAAAGCTCACTTCATGCCTCTTGCCATTCAGCCTGCACAAAAAATGTTTAGTTTAAGTTAGGCATTAAAAAGTACATGTACTTGTATGCAATCAACAAAAAAATTTCACTTAGTTTTATTTTATCAAGTATCTACCTGATTTCGAAAACTGACGAATGACAAATTAAATGATTATAATATAGTAAGTAGATTTAATTTATTTGATGGAACAATTCAAGAAGCAATTGTGTCCATTATTCATATCCGAAGTCTGCGACAAAAACAGCGATCAAGTATCCCTGTAAAATATCTTATTAGTAATTATTCTAAAAAAACTAAAGAATTACAGAAAATGAAAGATTTCAACTGGCAAATAAAGCATGATGAGCATAAAAAAAAAAATTACCCAACTATCCAAACCCCCTCATCGTGATCAGAACGTGCATAAATTGCATTTAAATCAACTTCTTCTGGTAGACTTAAGCCGATGGAGAAAGGTGGATTCTCATCAAATTGATTATACTCTTCTTCATCCACCACATCACCAATCCCAACAATGCGTCTTTTGCCGGGAAGAACAATAGACCACTTATTATCGGCAGGATCTATCACGTAAAAAACTTGTTTTGCTTGAGATGCCAAGATGAGTGGATCATTATCATGACTCACTTGACCAAAGTCAACCAATGTGAATCCATGTTCATCCACTCGTACAGCACGACGATTATCAGCCCATCTACATCGAAATAGCGGGATTGTGAAGTCTTTATACTCAAGTTCCCAAATATCCTCGATTATCCCATAATATAGCATTGTCGCATTTATTGGTCTGTTATCTTTAGCACTAGCAAATTCTCTTGAAGATGCAACGATGCTAACTCCACTATTTTGCATTTTTCTCTTCTCATCCTGACGCTTCGTATAAAAGACATAACCGCTCATATCATATCCTTCCCATGAATTGACATGCAATCGAGGCCCATATGCTAACCATGTTATTGTATCTGAAATACCATGATTTGTTTGAGACAATTGAAACATTACCGTATGTTTAAACCATATGACAAAAGAGCGGTTATGTTCATTCGTCAACCACCTTTCATTCTTTGAAGGATTCTGAGACTTTAGAATTGCCATGTGCTCCTCCAAGTAAGGATGTACCTCACTAAGGTGCTGCAAAACAAGTAGCTGAGCTTTGTGCAACATCTCATCACCAATTGAAATCAATTTTGATCCAATTATGCCCTGGCCATAAAGTCGTCCTTCATGTCGAGACTTACGAAGTCCAATAGGTTCAACACCAGTTAAGTATGGAGTGACAAATTCTATAACCTCCTCAGCTATAGTAGCTTCTACGATACTGGCTTCAGGTTTATATCTGTTTTTTGTTTTTCTTTTTAAAGTTCCCATATGCATTTCAAACGGATACATATATCTCATAAATACAGGACCACAAATTTTGATTTCTCTTACAAGATGAACAACCAAATGCAACATAACATCGAAAAATGAAGGTGGAAAATACATCTCAAATTGGCATAAGGTAACAATAACATCGGCTTGTTGAGCATCCAACGTATCACGATCAATTACCTTGCTACAAATCATATTAAAAAAGAGACAAAGCTTTGTAATAACATGCCTAACATGTTTAGGCAATATACCTCTAATTGCAACAGGTAATAAATGTTGCATTAACACATGGCAATCATGAGACTTCATACCGGTCAATTTCAAATCCTTCACTGATACACGACTGCTAATGTTTGAAGAATAACCTGTTGGAACCTTCACACCACAAAGACACTCACATAAACTAGTTTTCTCTTTTTTGGATAATGTATAACATGCGGGGGGCAAATAGGTACGTTTACCTTTTTGCACCGGTGCTAACTCCTTCTGGATACCCATTTTCAACATATCTTGCCTAGCTTTCTCACCATCTTTTGTCTTACCAGGTATATTCAAGAGTGTCCCAACGATACTGTCACAAACATTTTTTTCTATATGCATTACATCTAGACAATGTCCAACCTGTAAATGTCTCCAATACGGAAGTTCCCAAAATATAGATTTCTTCTTCCACGAGCCTTCTAAAAGAGGAAATACTTTGCCAAATGCATTTTCAATATCCTTGACCCGTTCGTAAACATCATTTCCTGTTAATGGCGAACGAGCAACTCCATTCTCTATCTCCCCATTAAAAGGCTTCTTCTTTTTACGATCAGGATGATTAGGAGGGAGAAATCTACGATGATGCATATACACATTTTTTTGCAATAATGTAAACGCTCAACAACCATATCATCTTCACAAATTGGGCATGCTTTGGCACCTTTTGTACTATAGCCAGACAAGTTACCATACGCAGGAAAATCATTTATGGTACAAAAAATCATAGCGCGCAATGTAAAATTACTTTGACTATATGCGTCAAACACACGCACACCTTTATCCCATAGAAGTTTTAGATCATCAATAAGAGGAGTTAGGTAAACATCGATGTCGTTTCCTGGTTGTCGTGGTCCAGAGATTAAAAGAGACAACATGATATACTTGCGCTTCATACTCAAATGAGGTGGAAGATTGTAAATCACCAAAAGAACAGGCCAAGTACTATGTTGACTACTAAAGTTGCCAAATGGGTTTATGCCATCTGTACAATGACCAAGTCTGAGATTTCTAATTTCTTTACCAAAATCAGGATACATTGTATCAATGTTTCTCCACTGTGGAGAATCAGCTGGATGCCTCAATAATCCATCATTTTTCCTCACATCTGCATGCCACCTTAATTTTTTTGCATTTTCTTTATTTGCAAATAAACGTTTAAACCTTGGTATAATTGGCAAATACCACAAGACTTTTGCTGGAGGCCATTTCTTATTTGGGTCATTGTGAACGTTCCCTCGCGACTTGTAACGGGATAATCCACACTTGGGACACTCGTGCAAGTTCTCATATTCATTTCGATACAATATACAATCATTTGGACATGCATGCATCTTTTTATATCCTATACCAATTGGGCACATAATTTTCTTTGCCTCATAGTTAGAAGTTGGAAGCTCATTACCTTCCGGAAGCATGTCATTCAAAAGTTCCAACAAAGATGTAAAACTTTTATCACTCCACCCATGCTTTGCTTTTAAATTGAAAAGCTTGAGCACATCAGACAATGTTGTGAACTTAGCACAATTAGGAAACAAGGCTTCTCAGCATCAATTAATATTCTTTCATACAACTTTGGCTCTTCCATCAAATGTTCTTCAGCATCACGAAACATCTCATGAACACAATCATTCTCATCATTCGCGTCATTATTCATGTTATCTTCTCGGTCATTCTCATCATTCTCATGATTATTAGAACTAGCTCCACTAAGTATACTTTCACCATGCCATATCCACCGCGTATAATTTTGCTTAAACCCATAACGGATTATGTGATCTCTAATCTGATCTATGTTACGAAGTCTTCTCTTATTTTTGCAGTGTCTACAAGGACAAAAAATAGTTTCTTCCCCTCTTCTTAATTGATCATTCAGTGCACAATTGATGAACTCTTCAATTTTGTTTAGGAATTCGTCATCGTTGCGTTTTACGTTGTGCATCCAACTACGATCCATATGCAAATGCTAGAGACACTACACAAGCAAAAAAAACATTGGATTACGAAGAGCATTCATTATTAAATCAATATTTTTAGCTAATTCAAATGGAGTGGATAATCAGGTCAACATCACTCCACAAACACAAGCACAATAAACTGCACAACAAACAAAAAAATTCTCACCTAATGTTATTATTCACGATGGGAAGGAAACAGAGTCCATTCCGTGGAGGTATGAGAAAGTTGCCTTTGCATATTTAAAATACACAAACAATTTCATTTGAAAAAGATCTCATTTTCAGTTTTCAATTATAATTTTCAATTACATTTACATTTCTACGCTACCCTGTGCATTTGTTGCTCTATGCACATTTGCATTCAAAACTTGCTTTCCAGCCATCCAAACTGTGCAATACATTTACACCTGGCCATCTGCCACTGCACTGCAAGCCACTTCATCCATACAACCCAACGTTTCCACCAAACAACCATCTAACTCCCCTCTGATCAATTTCCTTCCCTACTGCTGCCACCCACTACCCCCCCCTCCCGGGGTTGAACACCCAGTTCTGCCTCTGTCTAAAAACCACTCCACTGATCATTTCAGTTGCACACCAACATCCACAGACCACTGTCATCATCTTACCACACTTCCACATACCACTGTCATTGTGTAGCTGTCCAACCATCACCAGTGACCAACCATCCACCCAACAACTTGCATCATACTCCTCTCCACATACTCCTCTGTCAAACCACCTACTGTCAAGCATCCCTGACAATCATCTCTGTGCACCAGTCACCAAGCAAAGCACCATACATCACCTACACAAACTTCTCATACATCACCTTCTCAAACATTCATCAACTACCTTGCTGCACCAAACTTCATATCACCACTGACATATACTTTAACATCCGCAGAACCAAACCAACTGTTCAACTGACTAAACCTCTTTGACCATCAACAGTGTATGCCCTTCACTGCTGTGTACAAACTGCTGCATACCACATTCCTCTTTCTCATTTTAAAAAAAAAATCATTTTCATTTTACAATTTCTACTTTGCTTTTACAAAATTTCACTTGCAGTTACAAAACTGCCAACTTTTTCTTCAATTTTGTGCACTACTGCGCACTACTATGCACTCTAACCCTCTGCCACAAATACGTCTCCTTACAAAATTCAACTGATCCTCTCTGCCCAGACTTCAATACTTCCCCTCTGACACCACATACCACCCATCGCACTGCATACCACATACTGCTGATATACCTCCTCTACAACCCCTTTACTGCCATATATGTGCACAACTGTGCATTACTGCACAAACAAACATAGCAATTCAATCACCATACAACTTGCCTACTGATCAACTAGCTTCACCTCAAATCCATCTTCACTTTTTGCAACTATATATACAACACCCTTCAACTAACTTCGCCACTTCGCCATCTGCTGACCACCCTGTTCAAACCTTGTCAGTCCATTCATTTCACATCATATTGCTGCTAACTACTCTTCATATCATATTGCACATATCATCAACAACCTCTATCACTTTGCAACAGCATACATACACACTTCAATCACTCTATCGACCACCAAGCAACTCACTGCACTCAACCATAAAGGTACACTTTTCATTGTAATTTATTTTTTGGATGTTGAATCTATATTTAAAATGTACTAGTTTAGTTTTGGCAATTATTTGTATCATAAATTTCAAAATATATGAGTGGACACTCAATACGGTACTAGCTTGGATTGCTTTATCTCTCATTTTTATATTTTATGATCAAAACATTTAAAAATTTAAGATCGTATTCCGTGTTTTTGCAAGTACGTGTGTGTATGAAGAGTTTGAATTTCATTATTTGATCCATTCTTAAATTTATGACTTTGCGACTTAACTACTAACTTCTGTAAAACCATTTACCTTTCTTTACTTAACTAGTACAACCATACATCGGTGGAAACGAATTATATAAAATTTTCATTAGTTTCATCTGAATACATAATAATAATATGTTTGACAAATGATTATTTACATTTTAAAAAATAAAAATAGAAGTATGAAAAAGTATTTACAATTCATGATTTAACAGATGGAAATTAATTTATATTATATTATATTACACACACACACACACACACATATATACATATATATACATATATAGCACATGCCCATGAACACTCAGTTATGCATGCAAATTAAGAAAAACAAGCAGGGAGAACCCAAAGCATTCTAGATAATAATACGTATTTACCTTCGTAAATATTCAATCGGGACAAAACGAAATCTAAAATATGCATAATCTTGTGAACTGGGATAATGACCGTTGTTCATTGGGACGGGGCAGGGAAAAAGACCGCATGTGCCGATCCTATTTTCGAACATAATATGTGAACATAACATCCCCATTGCATTCAAAAAATATACAATTCAAATAAATTTTGTATGTCCAAAGTATATCCATCAACACACGCACTGCTGCATCAACAAGGCAGTTTGGTATATGTTCAAAGAAATCGAAAGTGATAAAAGTGTTGCACTCGCACCGAATTATTCCATGTACGACTATTCCATTTATACCATCTTTTCCATGATCAGAACAGTTGATAGCAGCTACTCTTTCTGCTTCTTTTTCTAAATACTGTAATCAATACATGGTCAAATTCAACCCATAGGTCGAGTGAAAATTCCATTTCTAAAACTAATGATTCTTACAATGATCCATGAATCTCAAAAACCATATACGGATTGGAAAAGCATCCCAAACTCATTTAAATACTGCCAAAAAAATTATGACGAATCAATTTCAAGTCAACTATTATGAATCGGTCATTGTTTTCATAAAGAAGAATCGTAAAATCAAGGGCTTCATGTTTCCACTATGGCTCAATAACTCAAGCTATCCTTCAAAAATATATGAATTTTTCTCAAAAAAGTGGATGTCAGCAAGAAAAGTAAATGTTATACCTGAAAATCAATCAGCAAACTCGAAAGTTGAAATCAATCAGCAAAATCGAACACTCGAAATCAAACGATCCAATTGCATCGTGTTTCTCAAAAAAGTTGAAATATTAGGGTTTTTTCTTTTCTTTTTAGAAGCGGCGAATTATTTTGGGGGAATAGAATGGGACGGCGGCAAACGCGGGAATAACCTAATTTTTCAAATTGCATCGCGTACGAAACGAAACCGATGCGAAAAGTATTACGTTGGACGTAGTTGCATCGGTTTACTTTAAAACCGATGCGACTAAAACAATTTGCACCGACGTATTTGCATCAGTTGTTGGTGACAACTGATGCAAATTTGACTTTTTTATTATCTACTGCTTTCCACGTACCAATTGCATCGGTTATTAAGACAGAACCGATGCAAATAGTTCTATTTGCATCGGTTTTTACTTAAACCGATTCAAATGAGGCGATGCAAATGGCCTGTTTTGTAGTAGTGAAACAATATGCGATATATATACATTTGTTTTGTGGATATTAGAAGGAACAAATATGCAATATGCAATGCATATATATAACTATATGAGCCTTCATATTTTCGCGCGTGCGTGCGCACACACAGATATATGTATATATATATATATATATATATATATATATATATATATATATATATATATATATATATCAGTGAAGGTGTAACGACCCACTATTTTGGACCATTCAAATCGACAATAAAACATACACATCCGACTTGAATAATTCAAAATACCGAATTGTTAATTAAAATTTGGCAAAACTTAAAATATACAATAAATAAATCAATCACAGATCACATTTAATATAATGCAGCGGAATGTGTAAAAAATAGTAGTTCATGAAGCTACTATATACATGAGAGCTAGAAAAATACAACCGAATAGTTCAAATGCAGTGAAGTCTCCAATGCAACAGATGACTTCTCTGAACCAATCAACTGGAAAGGCTGGAATCTGAATCGATAGTTAGATTTCCAAATGAAGCTCCGAACTCCAAAGGTGAGTATCAAATGCTGTATCACTCAGTCTGACCCGAGCGTAAAGAAAAACACAAAACACTCGAGTCAGGATTAACATTCTTATATCAATAAAATCCAATTCAAGTGAAATATCAACTGAAATACAAATAACTTAAAGGATGTTTGGAATAACCATCCTCTAAGGGTCCATGGAACTTGCACAAGGTAGAAATATACGCTATAACACCGTGGTCATTTCAGCTTAATTTATACTTCAAAACCAAATCTCATTTTCACTTCAAATATCTCTATATTTCCCAAAATAGTATTTATGTATATTAAATAATTTATACAGTAAAGTATTTTCAATTTCCTCAACTTAACAAATCGTTCCAACATCAACCCGACCTTCCCATTCAAATTAAAATCAATCTCAATTTATCAATTTAAATTCAACTCAATTTCTAAAATAA
This sequence comes from Allium cepa, assembly GCA_030765085.1. Classification (NCBI taxonomy): domain Eukaryota; kingdom Viridiplantae; phylum Streptophyta; class Magnoliopsida; order Asparagales; family Amaryllidaceae; genus Allium; species Allium cepa. The sequence goes on along the minus strand of CM060931.1, from coordinate 649,951,167 downwards.
CCACTTAAATTTTATCGATCTCAAATTCGGATTTACAATCACAAATACCCCTTTATATTTCCATATATTTCAAAACTTTAAGTATTCAACGTTTCATCTAAATTTTCATTCAATTTAGTTTTCTAAATAATAAATTCAAATTTTGTTCAACCTAAATTTTCATTTTCATTCAATTTAGTTGCTAAATAACAAATTCAATTACGTTGATTTCAAATACAGATCCGAATCTCAACATAAACCATTTAAATTCCAATATAGTTCAAGGCTTTAATATTTAAATGTTCTATATACCAGTTTCATATAGATCTCGATTTAACCTCACTATTATTTAGTCTTGAAATACTCCCTTATTAGATTCAATATCATTTAAGTAACCTTAAATTACATTTTACTCAATATTTTCTTTAATTTATTTAAACGTGAAATATTCATTAAATCACTTAAATCAAAAATCCAGTTATAAAATCATACCCTTTAAATTTCCCATTCAAAAATTTCAAATCGATTTAATTAAATAAATCCTTATTTAAATACCATTTTTATAAACCCAAATTTATCTCCCAATCTTAATTATTCAATTTATTACAAGAGAATCTATTTGAAATATAGATTTACATAAATACTTAACCATATTATATGTATTAAATCAATCTAATTTAAATCAAATATTCCTACTAAATCTATATATACAGTTTTCACTTATATAATATCTTAAGAATCAAATTTATTAAACCGTATATTTCTTTCCAAAATTATAGAAGTTATTTTCAAAATATTTATATGGATCTACGGTTTCTGTATATATTTCATCATATAGTCAAGTGCTACGGATATTTATCACTTCAATTCTTATACTAAATATATACGGGTGGATATCATTTCAACCCATAATCCCAAATTCAATTAAATGAAAATCGCTTGGGTTTATCATTTCAACCCATAACAATTTTCTCCTATTCTAAAGTCTGTTCGAGTATGTATCATTTCAAACCATAGTGATTTCTAAACTACAGGGAACTTGCAGAGTGATAACAGAAAATACAATAAAATAACAGGCATATATCATCAATAATAATATAATATAAACAATAGGATATGGTGTCATATCCCACAGGTGAACAGTTACAGATAATAGCATATATAACAAATTTAAATAACCACAACATCATATTTCAATTGTCGTTTCAATTGAAATCAAATTTAATGAATAAAAAAATGTTAATCGTGAGTGATTGCTCACCTTTCGAGGCTAGAGAATTGTAACGTCTGCGGATTTTCGACGCCGAAAAACCGACATCGACACTCACTTTATCGACTGTCGAATATCGAAGGCCGAAAACCGAGAAGTTATGGGTTTTAAAAAGAAAAGAAAAGAAAGAAGAGAGAAAAAGAAGAAAGAAAAAGAAAAATAGAGGGAAAAGAAGATAGACAATTTTTAGAAAACAGAGAATTAGAAAAACAGAAGATAGAAGAATTTTAAAAATAGAAAAAGAGAATTTGAAAATAGAACGGACAGAAAGGAAACAACAGAACAACAACAGAATCTCACAATTCGCAGCGGAACAACATATAATAATAAATGAATAATCTTTAAACAAAGAACTATATCAGTTATTACATTTTATACATTACATTACATCATATCATCACATCAGAGTGTACAGCAACATACAACAACAAACAGTGCAGCGGAAAGGAAATACTATATAAATAATATGCCATGCCATCCATCTTGCCTCCAGCAACTCCAGAATATCCAGAATATCCTGATAAACCTAACTCTTAACTGCCCGTGTGGAAATTGGTGGGCACCCAGAGTTTAGGAAGGAAAACAATAAACTCCAAGTCAGTCATGTGACTGGTGTGAGAACTCAAAACAGTTTATTTATCTTTAAAATCAAAATAGAGGAATATTTTTATTTCAATTCGCAATGCTTTAAAAAATGAGACTACCATAAGGCCTCCCGCACACACACACAATGCAAACGCAGAATCGGAGGAGATTTCTCCTTATGATAGTCAAAGATGCTTGATACGCATTTAAAATAACATTTGATATTATTATTAGTGTATAGTGTAGAAAAAATTCATTTCGAAAGTAGAATATAAATCTTAGCCAGCATAGACATTTCGAACTATGCCTACTATAGCTACCATCCAAACAGTGGTGACCACCATAAGTGAATAGCAGGTTCTACAACTAATACCGTACAAGTTTCGTATTGGGAATTGGATTTCCAACAAATGATCAGGCCAAGGAACTTCCCATTGCCACTGAGAATGCCTCTGGAAAGACATCCCCGAGAACCAAACCGGAACTCTGCCAACACAAGGCCGGGTTACCCCTTAACTGGGTAACTACTGACACGAGCACGCCATTCCCCGGTCCTTTAGGACCTTTTCAACCGAGCGCTCGATATCCAACATCACACCATAATAAATAGAGTGTTCTCAACATGAGTAAGTATCTGGGCTCCATACCATGATACCACCCCTTTCCAGAAGGAAATGCACATACCCTAAGGGGAGCTACAGCAACCCCTAATAACCTTGCCGCATCTTTCCTGTTTTGACCATTTCCGGGATGTGAGGCTCGACGAATTCACGTCCACAAAAACATACTTTATACAAAAGCCATGCTTTGGGTCAACAAATGATCAACACAATGATCACTAAGATAGACGATCAAATAAATGATCCTATCACAAATAATCAACACAATGATCATTTCAGCATCACTCAGCATGTCACATTACCAAACTGGGAATATATCGCTGATAACTTCAACTATATAACCTTTGAGCTCGTACGTCTCAAAGAAGGGTGTTAAGCAAAGAATAAATTCTCCGCCACCAACAGAAATATATTTGAAAGAAATCGGCTTTATATCTCAACTTGTAATGTCAGGCATACAATCCATACAAGTCTATTCCGGGATCGAACAGAACCGAAGGCACTTACAAAGAAGTCCTTGCAATCCGGATATTCACAATCCTGATCGGATTCACCATCACATATGGAGAACTCAATACCGTAGCTACTCGGTGCAGAGTCAATCGATAGGTCATCCTATCACTCTTGCAAATACCGGTCTTCAACACCGATCTTCAAATGCAATTCACAACGACGTATCACATATTCAGAATGGGTTATACGACCCCATGGTCCTTTCCCGGTTAACCCAAATAGTGAGCGCTTATTCAAAAATAAGTGTGCATTCAAATTCAATCATATTCACATCAAATACCCATTCAAAGGGAAATATTGATAGTCGGTTATTGAACTATCAATGGATATGCACACATCACCAGATTCCAAATAATTTTCCAAATTATTTATTTTCCAAAATATCTTTACTAGATATATAGTTTCAACACTTCAAAAATAAATCAATATTTATTTTTTTAAACAATTCCACTTTCTTATATAAATTCCCTAGTGAATTTATATTTTCAAAATATCCATGCATATGATTTCAAAATCCATTTCAATTTATCTTCAAAAAGATAAACTCTAAATATTCACTTCATATTGGAAAACATTTCCATACTTATTTATTCATAAGTAATTCACAAATCTCTTTTATTTTCAACACTTAGAAAATATTCAATATACTTAAATCGAATTAAGTATATATTTCATTCTTTAAGAAAATCATTCACTTAAACATATTTATTTGGGTCAAAACGAATGTTACGTAAAACATCGTTACGACAACCCAAAATCACTAGTATAGGGATTCGAATTTAAATTAGATATATAAATCCCAATACTATACAAACATTTCCTTTCGGAAATCATTTACTATAACAACAGTGTTATAGTCCATCATCTCCTTTCATTTCTCGAAACATCTATTTCAACAATAAATGTTGAAATCTATGGTTTCGAATCTCAACATGTTTAAAAACATCGTTAGATTGTTTTAATTCTATTTAAAACATCACATTCAAAACAATTCCTTTAACGTGTTATTCACTATTCAAAAATGTGAATAAACTTTGTTAACAAATCTCATCCTTTTATTCATTTTAATTCAAAGGATTATTCACTATTCAAAAATGTGAATATAACTCCATTAATAGGTTACAACAATTTTCTTGTCAAAATAAGTCATTTGCGAATTTATAAAACAACGTTTATAAATTCCATTTCTATTTATTTATAAAAGCTTCCTTTTTATAAATTCCTTTATTAACCTATTCCAGTTTATAACTCACTTATAAACTACAAGTTCATATTATAAGTTAATTACCTATAAAACGATTATTTTACAAAATCATTCATTTAACTTCCCAAATTATTAATCTTAACTTATAAGATTGTTTATTTATCCAAGATTCATTCTTTCGATAACTTTATAAATTTTATAAACCTATTGCTTATAAAATTTCATTTATAACTTCACAGTTTATAATTTCATAAATTTCATTCATTTAGGAAATTCATTTTCACTACATTCAAACACTTATAAAAACTCGTTTTATAATGTCCATAATTCAATTTATAAATATCCATTTATAAATCTCTTAATATAAATCAGTTTATATTATTATTCTAAAACGTCTTTAAATTCCTTTATAATTTCATCATTTCGATTTATAAAATAATCAAATTTTATAAATCCTATATTTAAACTTTTATCATATATTCAAAAATCCAATCTAAATTATTTTATAAAATCATTAGTTCATATTTCTCAAAAATCGACTTTTAATCGTATTTCTAAAAATCAGCTTTTTAACTATATTTCACAAAAACCATAATTTTTATAACTTTAAAAATTATAACGTTTATTTATTTATAATGGATCAATTCCAAAAATATAGTATATTTTCAAAATCACTTTTAAAATCATTTTAAAATCCCAAAATCTGGGTCCAATGATGCTACACACCAAATAGTCAATCACGACTAACAACGATATCATATATCGATATGATAATCCATCAAATATCAAAATATCTGAAATAAATTAAATACTGTTGAGGAATCCAGTTGGATCCCTCCAACCTGTTTCCTGCATCCAAAAACATTAGCACAATACCAATTTCGCTCCAGTACGAAATTATCGCGGTACATGTTTTTAATAAATATTATCCGCTTAATAACGGCGTAATAGGGTCTCATCCGCTAAACAAAAAATGCGGGAAATCAACAACTGCAATATATACATATGCCAATATATATATATTGATATTATATATAATACCAATTTCACTGTTTATGAAATATTCGCGGTATATGTTTATAATAAATAACATCCGCTTACTAACGGCGCATAATGTCTATTTTAACAATCAATAATTTACAGTCATCATTCAAACATGCATTCAAATATTTTAAATCCAACTATTTAAAATAAAATCGAAATCTATTCGATTGAGTGAGAAATTCTCACCTTGGTTTTAATTTCCGTTTTAGCTTTTATTTCGAATAAAATTAAACGCGCGTTTAATTTTACCCGAAATTCTCACTAACTCCAAACGACTCCAAACCAACTCCATCGCGTAGTGCTCGTCCATACGATTCCAACGCAACTGAGTTTGCATTTTTTCGACCTCGTATGAAAAAGATATGAATTTATGAAGTTTACACGATTTTTAACTATATAATTTACAACTTTTTTTATAAAATTTTAAACCCTAACTCACTCCAGCCCTTAGATCCTTCCCCAGTGCATCATAGCCGCACGAGATGTTCTTCCCCAACATCACGTTCACGTCTCCAGGTTGCCAAATTGAGGCCGAACCCACCTATGCCCAATTAGGGTTTAATAATACTCCTCCTATACTCGACTATACCTCATCACACCACCGCCATGTCGAAGAGCACGACCCCCTCCATACTCGGCCCAAACTGCAGCAAGCTCGGCCCCACCTAGATGCTCGCGCACGCAAGAGGAACGGCCTCCTTTGAACCCAATTTGCCGCCAATCCGCTTCGAGTTAAACGATCATAACCGTTGGATTCCGAGATCTCAGAGTGCTCTACGATTTCTTAGTTTAGAGTTTGTGATAAAAGTGAATGGATTAGGAGATTTGGAGGGATGAATTTGATGAACTGCTGGCCGTTCAGGGGAGGGGGTGGCGGCTGCAAATATTGGCTAGGGTTTTTCTTTTTTTTTTTTAGATTTAAGGTGATATTTATAGGAAAAGCAAGCGTAAACACCATTCATCCCGGGAATTTCGAACTCCGATTTACGCGCCGTAACCAGCGTTTCTAAGGTTTACCCCGCGTTCCGGACACAATGGAACAGGTTTCGGAAGCTAATTCGGAAGTATGTGCGAGTTATGGCTGAAAACGCTCAATTTAAATTAAACCGATTTAAATCGATTTCTAGGCGTTTTAATTTGTACCGGACAAACGGTAAATCCAAACGACTTGAAATTTGAAACCTTACAATAATATCACATTACGGATCCGATGAAACTGGTTTCGTCGAAATCCGAGACTTTTTGAAAAATGGCTATTTTGACTCGCCAAATTTAAATTAAAAATAAATCGATGCGTTTCGAGCTGCCACGATCAAACGATAACTCCGATTGACACGAAAATTGAAATCCGGTAATAACTAACTATTACGGATCCAATGAAACTGGTTTCGTTCAATTCTGAGACTGTCCAAAAATTGGCTATTTTACAGTCGATTATTAAATATTAAAATATTCAATTTTCACAAATTAACTTTTAATTCGATTTTAAAAGTTCTAAAATATTTCTATAACTCCAGTATGATTAAATAAAATTTTCCAAATTATTTTCAATCATATTTAACTCGATTTTTAATTATTACTATAATTTAACATATTAAATTATCGATTTAATTATCCAATTAAATCCAATAAATCAAAATAAAATTTATTTGACTTAAAAATTCAATTATTAATATTTAAAATTAATTAAATATTCAAATTTAAATTATTAAAAATTCTGGGTCGTTACAATCTTTCCCCCTTAAAAGAATTTCGTCCTCGAAATTACAAGTAAGAAAATTACAGAATCTATTAATTTTCCCAAAATTTATAATTAAACTTCTTTCAAATCTTTACTAAGTTTTCAAATCATACTTAGTTATCTTTTCAAAAAAAACTACTATTGTTTAACTTTCAATTCTAAATCAAAGTTTAAAGTTTCCCAAAATTTTCCCAATTTTCTCAAAAATTTTCTAACGCCTTAAATTTCCGGAAAAATTCGCCATAGTCTCCTTTGCGCGGCTCGATCCGAAAAAAAAAATGACAGTATATATATCACAAATATACATCTCATCAAGTAATGAGGCATCCCGAAGGGAAAAAAGTGTAAAAGTACGATATTTAATCCGAGATATGTACCTTATATTTTTATTAGCGAGCATATACGGCTAATATAGCGCTAAAGCGAACTCCAAATGCGAAGCAAACGCGATCCGCACCTACTAAACTCAACAAACAACATGAGAACATGCACATATGCAAATAGTATCAATATACAACATATATATCCATAATAACTACATATGTCACATAGCAAATGCAACTAAACAACAAATGCAAATAATCTCAATATACAACATATAGCAACATAATAACTATATAAGTCACATAGCAAATGTATTCAAAACAACATATATTCAACCATCAACCAATTATCATTCATATCCAATAAACATTCATTTATATTCTCATTAATATTTAATGAATTGGTTTTCACTTTAAATCACATTTGATTTATTCACATTGGATTTTATCACATTCATTCTCAATTTTAATTAGTTTGCATTCACTAATTAAATCCAATTCACATTCAATTCTATTCAAATTTATTTACTTTCAATTTGAATTTAATTTCATAGCTTTCAATTTCATTAACACTTAATGAATTTTATACAACCAATCAACAATCATATAACAACCAATGTATTATTAATTACAACCAAATTCCTTTCACTTACATTCATTTTGGTTTAACATCTTTACTTTCCAATTGGTTTTATTAAATTGATTTCCATTCAATTTTATTCAACTTCCAATAAAATTAGATTTTAATGAATTAACACTTTCATTAATTATTCCTTATCAACTTAAATTACATTCAATTGGTTAAACATTCAAGCCATTCATTCAATTCAATTACAAAGTTGAATTCTCATTTACATAACTCAAGTTCATATTCATTTAATCCACCTGATTATTTACTTCGATACTAAAATCAATTCCATTCAACAACACTTAAGTTATATTCCATTTAACAAACATCATTTGTTTTTTTATTTACAACTCATATTCATAAATATATTCCTATAGTTTCACTTCTTATATATATAAGTTTATTTCACAATTGTAATTCACTTTAATTATAACTCAATTCTTATAATTCTTTTGCTTATACAATTACTCTTTTATTTAGATTATTCAAACAACCTAACAATCAATTTATATACATTTAATAATTCTGAAAAATTATTTCTTTCATATATAAAATATAATCAATGCAAAATCATTCCATTTACCCAATTTAAAAACAATATTGTGTCGAATTGTTCTATTCAAGTGTTTAGAAACCCCTTCGGCAAAGTTGTACATACCGTGCTGAGGAAGGTTCATATGCCACTCAATAAACCAATCATCACAATATAAAACGATTTTATATTCACTAACAAATACGCTCTCATAGCTATTATTACACTCAAACTCATTCTAGAGTACTGTTGACTCTATCTCTAATGAATTATACCCAACAGAACCATGGTTGTCGCTTAACCATAAGCTCTGATACCAAATGTAACGTCTGCGGATTTTCGACGCCGAAAAACCGACATCGACACTCACTTTATCGACTGCCGAATATCGAAGGCCGAAAACCGAGAAGTTATGGGTTTTAAAAAGAAAAGAAAAGAAAGAAGAGAGAAAAAGAAGAAAGAAAAAGAAAAATAGAGGGAAAAGAAGATAGACAATTTTTAGAAAACAGAGAATTAGAAAAACAGAAGATAGAAGAATTTTAAAAATAGAAAAAGAGAATTTGAAAATAGAACGGACAGAAAGGAAACAACAGAACAACAACAGAATCTCACAATTCGCAGCGGAACAACATATAATAATAAATGAATAATCTTTAAACAAAGAACTATATCAGTTATTACATTTTATACATTACATTACATCATATCATCACATCAGAGTGTACAGCAACATACAACAACAAACAGTGCAGCGGAAAGGAAATACTATATAAATAATATGCCATGCCATCCATCTTGCCTCCAGCAACTCCAGAATATCCAGAATATCCTGATAAACCTAACTCTTAACTGCCCGTGTGGAAATTGGTGGGCACCCAGAGTTTAGGAAGGAAAACAATAAACTCCAAGTCAGTCATGTGACTGGTGTGAGAACTCAAAACAGTTTATTTATCTTTAAAATCAAAATAGAGGAATATTTTTATTTCAATTCGCAATGCTTTTAAAAATGAGACTACCATAAGGCCTCCCGCACACACACACAATGCAAACGCAGAATCGGAGGAGATTTCTCCTTATGATAGTCAAAGATGCTTGATACGCATTTAAAATAACATTTGATATTATTATTAGTGTATAGTGTAGAAAAAATTCATTTCGAAAGTAGAATATAAATCTTAGCCAGCATAGACATTTCGAACTATGCCTACTATAGCTACCATCCAAACAGTGGTGACCACCATAAGTGAATAGCAGGTTCTACAACTAATACCGTACAAGTTTCGTATTGGGAATTGGATTTCCAACAAATGATCAGGCCAAGGAACTTCCCATTGCCACTGAGAATGCCTCTGGAAAGACATCCCCGAGAACCAAACCGGAACTCTGCCAACACAAGGCCGGGTTACCCCTTAACTGGGTAACTACTGACACGAGCACGCCATTCCCCGGTCCTTTAGGACCTTTTCAACCGAGCGCTCGATATCCAACATCACACCATAATAAATAGAGTGTTCTCAACATGAGTAAGTATCTGGGCTCCATACCATGATACCACCCCTTTCCAGAAGGAAATGCACATACCCTAAGGGGAGCTACAGCAACCCCTAATAACCTTGCCGCATCTTTCCTGTTTTGACCATTTCCGGGATGTGAGGCTCGACGAATTCACGTCCACAAAAACATACTTTATACAAAAGCCATGCTTTGGGTCAACAAATGATCAACACAATGATCACTAAGATAGACGATCAAATAAATGATCCTATCACAAATAATCAACACAATGATCATTTCAGCATCACTCAGCATGTCACATTACCAAACTGGGAATATATCGCTGATAACTTCAACTATATAACCTTTGAGCTCGTACGTCTCAAAGAAGGGTGTTAAGCAAAGAATAAATTCTCCGCCACCAACAGAAATATATTTGAAAGAAATCGGCTTTATATCTCAACTTGTAATGTCAGGCATACAATCCATACAAGTCTGTTCCGGGATCGAACAGAACCGAAGGCACTTACAAAGAAGTCCTTGCAATCCGGATATTCACAATCCTGATCGGATTCACCATCACATATGGAGAACTCAATACCGTAGCTACTCGGTGCAGAGTCAATCGATAGGTCATCCTATCACTCTTGCAAATACCGGTCTTCAACACCGATCTTCAAATGCAATTCACAACGACGTATCACATATTCAGAATGGGTTATACGACCCCATGGTCCTTTCCCGGTTAACCCGAATAGTGAGCGCTTATTCAAAAATAAGTGTGCATTCAAATTCAATCATATTCACATCAAATACCCATTCAAAGGGAAATATTGATAGTCGGTTATTGAACTATCAATGGATATGCACACATCACCAGATTCCAAATAATTTTCCAAATAATTTATTTTCCAAAATATCTTTACTAGATATATAGTTTCAACACTTCAAAAATAAATCAATATTTATTTTTTTAAACAATTCCACTTTCTTATATAAATTCCCTAGTGAATTTATATTTTCAAAATATCCATGCATATGATTTCAAAATCCATTTCAATTTATCTTCAAAAAGATAAACTCTAAATATTCACTTCATATTGGAAAACATTTCCATACTTATTTATTCATAAGTAATTCACAAATCTCTTTTATTTTCAACACTTAGAAAATATTCAATATACTTAAATCGAATTAAGTATATATTTCATTCTTTAAGAAAATCATTCACTTAAACATATTTATTTGGGTCAAAACGAATGTTACGTAAAACATCGTTACGACAACCCAAAATCACTAGTATAGGGATTCGAATTTAAATTAGATATATAAATCCCAATACTATACAAACATTTCCTTTCGGAAATCATTTACTATAACAACAGTGTTATAGTCCATCATCTCCTTTCATTTCTCGAAACATCTATTTCAACAATAAATGTTGAAATCTATGGTTTCGAATCTCAACATGTTTAAAAACATCGTTAGATTGTTTTAATTCTATTTAAAACATCACATTCAAAACAATTCCTTTAACGTGTTATTCACTATTCAAAAATGTGAATAAACTTTGTTAACAAATCTCATCCTTTTATTCATTTTAATTCAAAGGATTATTCACTATTCAAAAATGTGAATATAACTCCATTAATAGGTTACAACAATTTTCTTGTCAAAATAAGTCATTTGCGAATTTATAAAACAACGTTTATAAATTCCATTTCTATTTATTTATAAAAGCTTCCTTTTTATAAATTCCTTTATTAACCTATTCCAGTTTATAACTCACTTATAAACTACAAGTTCATATTATAAGTTAATTACCTATAAAACGATTATTTTACAAAATCATTCATTTAACTTCCCAAATTATTAATCTTAACTTATAAGATTGTTTATTTATCCAAGATTCATTCTTTCGATAACTTTATAAATTTTATAAACCTATTGCTTATAAAATTTCATTTATAACTTCACAGTTTATAATTTCATAAATTTCATTCATTTAGGAAATTCATTTTCACTACATTCAAACACTTATAAAAACTCGTTTTATAATGTCCATAATTCAATTTATAAATATCCATTTATAAATCTCTTAATATAAATCAGTTTATATTATTATTCTAAAACGTCTTTAAATTCCTTTATAATTTCATCATTTCGATTTATAAAATAATCAAATTTTATAAATCCTATATTTAAACTTTTATCATATATTCAAAAATCCAATCTAAATTATTTTATAAAATCATTAGTTCATATTTCTCAAAAATCGACTTTTAATCGTATTTCTAAAAATCAGCTTTTTAACTATATTTCACAAAAACCATAATTTTTATAACTTTAAAAATTATAACGTTTATTTATTTATAATGGATCAATTCCAAAAATATAGTATATTTTCAAAATCACTTTTAAAATCATTTTAAAATCCCAAAATCTGGGTCCAATGATGCTACACACCAAATAGTCAATCACGACTAACAACGATATCATATATCGATATGATAATCCATCAAATATCAAAATATCTGAAATAAATTAAATACTGTTGAGGAATCCAGTTGGATCCCTCCAACCTGTTTCCTGCATCCAAAAACATTAGCACAATACCAATTTCGCTCCAGTACGAAATTATCGCGGTACATGTTTTTAATAAATATTATCCGCTTAATAACGGCGTAATAGGGTCTCATCCGCTAAACAAAAAATGCGGGAAATCAACAACTGCAATATATACATATGCCAATATATATATATTGATATTATATATAATACCAATTTCACTGTTTATGAAATATTCGCGGTATATGTTTATAATAAATAACATCCGCTTACTAACGGCGCATAATGTCTATTTTAACAATCAATAATTTACAGTCATCATTCAAACATGCATTCAAATATTTTAAATCCAACTATTTAAAATAAAATCGAAATCTATTCGATTGAGTGAGAAATTCTCACCTTGGTTTTAATTTCCGTTTTAGCTTTTATTTCGAATAAAATTAAACGCGCGTTTAATTTTACCCGAAATTCTCACTAACTCCAAACGACTCCAAACCAACTCCATCGCGTAGTGCTCGTCCATACGATTCCAACGCAACTGAGTTTGCATTTTTTCGACCTCGTATGAAAAAGATATGAATTTATGAAGTTTACACGATTTTTAACTATATAATTTACAACTTTTTTTATAAAATTTTAAACCCTAACTCACTCCAGCCCTTAGATCCTTCCCCAGTGCATCATAGCCACACGAGATGTTCTTCCCCAACATCACGTTCACGTCTCCAGGTTGCCAAATTGAGGCCGAACCCACCTATGCCCAATTAGGGTTTAATAATACTCCTCCTATACTCGACTATACCTCATCACACCACCGCCATGTCGAAGAGCACGACCCCCTCCATACTCGGCCCAAACTGCAGCAAGCTCGGCCCCACCTAGATGCTCGCGCACGCAAGAGGAACGGCCTCCTTTGAACCCAATTTGCCGCCAATCCGCTTCGAGTTAAACGATCATAACCGTTGGATTCCGAGATCTCAGAGTGCTCTACGATTTCTTAGTTTAGAGTTTGTGATAAAAGTGAATGGATTAGGAGATTTGGAGGGATGAATTTGATGAACTGCTGGCCGTTCAGGGGAGGGGGTGGCGGCTGCAAATATTGGCTAGGGTTTTTCTTTTTTTTAGATTTAAGGTGATATTTATAGGAAAAGCAAGCGTAAACACTATTCATCCCGGGAATTTCGAACTCCGATTTACGCGCCGTAACCAGCGTTTCTAAGGTTTACCCCGCGTTCCGGACACAATGGAACAGGTTTCGGAAGCTAATTCGGAAGTATGTGCGAGTTATGGCTGAAAACGCTCAATTTAAATTAAACCGATTTAAATCGATTTCTAGGCGTTTTAATTTGTACCGGACAAACGGTAAATCCAAACGACTTGAAATTTGAAACCTTACAATAATATCACATTACGGATCCGATGAAACTGGTTTCGTCGAAATCCGAGACTTTTTGAAAAATGGCTATTTTGACTCGCCAAATTTAAATTAAAAATAAATCGATGCGTTTCGAGCTGCCACGATCAAACGATAACTCCGATTGACACGAAAATTGAAATCCGGTAATAACTAACTATTACGGATCCAATGAAACTGGTTTCGTTCAATTCTGAGACTGTCCAAAAATTGGCTATTTTACAGTCGATTATTAAATATTAAAATATTCAATTTTCACAAATTAACTTTTAATTCGATTTTAAAAGTTCTAAAATATTTCTATAACTCCAGTATGATTAAATAAAATTTTCCAAATTATTTTCAATCATATTTAACTCGATTTTTAATTATTACTATAATTTAACATATTAAATTATCGATTTAATTATCCAATTAAATCCAATAAATCAAAATAAAATTTATTTGACTTAAAAATTCAATTATTAATATTTAAAATTAATTAAATATTCAAATTTAAATTATTAAAAATTCTGGGTCGTTACAAGAATATAGAAGGAGACACGGATACGCACACTGATACAGACACTGAAATTAAATTCGAAATCCAAGCAAAGCAAAATCGGCACGAATTCAACGATCAAAGCTGATTGGCTCGAATTGATGAAACAGATCAGATCAGAACTGGAACGATGAAGATAAATGGTATAACCGAACTTTTATAACCACCTATAACTATATATACACATATGAAATTTATATTCTAAGTTCAAACATCACAAATTTAATTTACATGTTTTTCAAACATATAAATAAATAAATCAATCAAGCTTACATTTTTTTTTAAATCAACATACACTTAAATATATATATATATATATATATACACACACACCTTTATACCAAACTTATATAACTAGTATATATATATCCTCAAACAGATAAAATAAATGTTTAAATATGAATACCTAAAAGAAAACTTTTTTATATATATAACTATTTCTATATATATTAAATTTTATATATATATATAATTTAAATCCATCCATATTTTTACATTCAATAACCTATTATATTCAACCTATATAAATTTCCAAATTATATATGTGTATTAAAATAATTTATAAAGTAGAGTATTTATAAAATCATCTTAAATCCAAATTAGTATAAATATAATACAGTACATAACCTATATCAACCAAAAAGAACAAAAGTTGACTATTGTTTCTAAAATATGGGCATAAACACAGGCTGCTCATGTATAAACCGAACTAACTCTTATATAACCAGAAACATATTATAGTTATAAATATACATATATATTCATACGTGCATAAAAAATTTCAAAACGTCAATAAAACTAACTACTGACTCACAACATCCTATACAACCAGTTGTACAACAAATATATGATATATACTCATCTTAAAATAGTGAAATATAGAACGACAAAACAAAGCAGCCTGGATATAATATATATATGTGACACACCAGATGTTCAAAATACAACTATCTTAAAGTCATATAATATAAACTTTACATATATAATAACTCGTATTAACATATATTATATAATTTTATATAAACCTTATAATATATAAATAACTTACTTTATATACTAAATAAAACCTATGCAAATTAAAATATGTAAGCTAATATAAGCTGCGACCATTTTAAAAAAAAAAATCAAAATACATTATATACTTAAACAACAATAAATTATGTGCACAGTACATATTAAAAATTAACTTAGTCTTACTATACATATCATATAATAATAATATATATATAAAACAAAAACCGATTTATATAAACAGACATATTGAAGAATAACATATCAAACTTATGTAAACTTTATATATACACAAAATGTCATTTCTACTAACATATATACACTGTCAAACTCATATATTACTAACATTTACATTGGAAAACTGACATAAATCATTTATACCAAAAATCCTTTTTTTTCATAACATATTTTATAAACATAACATACCAAGCTGTTAACAAAACATATTTTGTATAAATATATACTCTGCCAAAATATGTAATAATACTATAAAAGCTATATATTTTATATGCAGAAACCATATAGCCTGCATATACCTAACACAAACAACTAATATATATAATAATTTGTACAACATAAACTTATCCAAATATGCAGAAATCATATATACATACCGAAAAATAAATATGTGTTATGAAAATCTATTTCAAACTTATAAATAAAAACTTAAAATAACCAAGCAGATTATATATATACGCTCTAAAACCAACTCACCGGGATACTTGAAATCTTGTATAAAATAAAATATACATATAAATCTATGTTTTAACAAACCGTTCGTATGCTTGAATATATATAAAGCTGCAAGTATAGGAAGTAGATATAATATATAAAGAAATACTTACATATAAAGAATGGAAGAAGAGAGGAAACGATTGTGGGTAATCGAGCATGTGGTGAACGCGTGGAGCAAAGAGGAATGAGGGGAAGAGTTTTTTCCAGAGAATGAAAAGAAGAAGGAGAGATATGCTTATCATGGGCAATATATATATGCGTTGTTCTTATATTTTTTTTCTTCATATAGTTAGTACAAGATACGCTAAATTTATACAAAAAGTAACGTATCTAAATTTATACGTTACTTATTTATTCTCTACCTATTAATTTATACGTTACTTATTTATTCTCTACATATTAGTTTATACGTTACTTATTTATTCTCTACCTATTAATTTATACGTTACTTATTTATTCTCTACCTATTAATTTATGCTATTTATTCTCTACCTATTAATTTATACGTTACTTATTTATTCTCTACCTATTTATTTATACTATTTATTCTCTACTTATTAATTTATACTATTTATTCTCTACCTATTAATTTATACTATTTATTCTCTACCTATTAATTAATTAGAAATTATTAAAATTTTATGGGTCGTTACACTCTCCCCCACTCAAAACTTTTTGTCCCCGAACAGGAAGGAGGTAGGAGAATAGAACAACCAGAAATAAAAGTAGATTGAAAGTCATGGGTAAATAATTGATTTAACTATATAAATTTTACTTGAGATATTCATACTTTTCAAAACCCATTTGTAAAACTTCTTGCTTCCTTTATAAATACCATTTATATGTTTAAATAACACCTTATAAGTATATGAAAACTATTTGAAAACAATTATTTACATCATTAGTTATATTTAAAGAAGCTATTTGAAAACATTAAGTCCATAACTCATGAAACTTTTAGTTTATCTCAAGATACTTTTCAAATATTATCAATAAATTAATAATAATTTTCTTTAAATATGTTTTATTTAACTAATAACTTCAAAAATATTTATACCACTAAAATTTTCTATTAACCAATGTAGTATACAGATAAGCAATATTTAAAAAATTATATTCAAAAAGGAAAGGAAGGTAGATTCTGGAAACGGAATATAGGTGAACAACTAAAGCTGAGAAGATAAGGTAGATTCAAAGAATAGAATCGGGCACGAATCGTAAATTTCAAACCATAAGAGTTTCAATCTCAAATATTAACACAAAATTTCTTTGTTGGGAAAAATACTTTTATAATAAATACCTTTATAATAATACTTTTATAATAAAATACTATAATATCGAAATAGATTTTCCTTTCGAAAATACTTTTATAATTCAATGTTTCAACAAGTTTATCCTCGTTCTTGAAGATGCTGGTCATGCGTTGATCAGGCGCAAAGTTAGAATTTTTCAAGTACTTAGTAGACTTGTTTCAACACCCAGTGAAAATACTTGAAAAACCTTTAAAATAGATATGGAAAGTACAATCCAAACAAAACAACCAAACCAAAACCTTTGTCTGACCACGGTTCGCAGATACACAATGGTTACGCCTGGATCCCCCAGGAAACAATCCGTATCCGTAAGCTTTCTCAGCCCTGCGAGTTACGCCATGATGACTAGTAGAGTGCAGGATACACAATGGTTACGCCTGGGTCTCCCAAGAAACAATCCGTACCCCTAGGCTGTCTCAGCCAGGCAGTTTCGCTACTATTCGCGACCTACACAGATTGCAGGATACATAATGGTTACGCCTGGATCCCCCAGGAAACAATCCGTACCCCTAAGGCCAGACTCAGCCAGGCAATTGCGCTATGCAGTCGCGAGAGAAAAAAAACCATGGGTTACGCCACGGTGGGTAGACTCGAGTATTACATCCGGAAAACCAAAAATCAGAGAGAATAATATCAATAGAATGAATCCACGATGTGGCCACAAAGCGGATATCAAGCAGAAGGCACTTTCCATTTCTTTACTTCGAAAATATATATCATATAGTACCTTTTCAAATCACTTCCAAATATCATACTTATATAAAGTCCATATATATAGGATTCCATTTTTTCCAGATCGAATACTTTCCAAATCAATAGTAGATCAAATCATACTTATATAGACTTCGATTATATAAGATCTCTTTCCAAATCGAGTACCTTTCAAATCAATAGATTTCAAATCAACTTCATACTTATACAATCCATTTTATATAAGTTCGACCACTCCCAAATCAAGTGCTCAATAATATAAGGTTCTCAAATTTCAAATCATTTCAATATCAATTCAGTTTAAAAATCATATATGATTTCACCAAATTTTCTTCCAAATTAAATATCTAAATTTCAAAGTTCCCAAAATAATTGGTTTAGAAAATTATCCCATTTTCCAAATTAAAATAATCCAAGTCAAACTAATTCATTTCCAAAAATCACCATATAAGTACTGGTTTTTAATTCCAATTTAATTTCAAAACCAAATATTTTCCCAAAATCAATTAAACTCAAAATGGTTTCCAAATTTATAATTATCCCTTTTTTTAAAACTTTTAAACTATCTATTTCTATGTGAAATATCCAATTTACCTTTCTGAAAACCATTATTCATCTATTTTTTTTAAACATTTCAAAACTAAATTTATATTCTTTATCAAACATTTTGTACTCTTCGAAATTTCTTAGCTTTGAAATTTTAATCTCGATTTGGAAGTGTTCGAATATTCAAAATAGTTAGGGAAATCAAATTTCCAAATTCAAGAGTTGAGAATCAACAATAAACCAACAAATCAATTTCAATAGGTAGGATTATACCAAAATAAATCCGAAACTCGAGGACTGAACACCGGTCTCATTTTAAATAGTTTCAAATATATTCATATGTCTTTCGAAAATATCAAATTATACTTCGGAATTTGAAATCAAAACGGTTTTACAAAATCACTCGCATAGCGAAGCTATTAAAGAGGCCTCTCCCCCACTCTGAAACTCGAAAATCAATGTCAATGATGCGTGCGCTCATCACCGAAATTATTTTCCAACGACATAAGTGAGTTCTGGACTTCTATTTTCTTGAAAACTTCTTTGAAATTTCTTCAAAATTATTGGAATTCATTTGAACTCATTTGAAACATTTATTATTCGAAAAATACTTTTAAATTGTATTATTTTTATATATTTTTCGAAATCTTAAAACCAATTTCAAAATACCGGAATTTAATTCTCGAATTTCAAATTTAACCCTTCAGTTATAAATCATTTTTATATAAATAAATTTCTTATAAATTTCCAAAATTTCAAATCCTTTCAAAACATTTTTATATAGAATAACATTTCTTATTTGCTTTATATATATAGGTATATAATCTTTATCGAAAACATTTTCACCTTTATATATATAAAAAAAATCATAGTTATCAAAATAAAATTTCGGTATAAACAATTTCAAAAATACAAACAAAACCCGATTTTCAAAGGATGATTCAAGAATGGATTTCAAAACAAAGATAGCGATTTAATTTAGTGGAACTCCAATCAATAGAATCCTGATTCGAAGATAGACTCGATCGAAGATGAGATGATCAAATTACAAAATAGAAGATGGATATACTTCTATAAATCGCGGGCGACCTTTACCGGTCAACCGTGATTCCACAATTAGATCGGTGTAGAATTCTGAGGCAATTCGACATTCGATCGCCAGAGACATAGAATTCGGCATAACAAGATATAGCAGCATCGTAAACCGAGGATACAGAAATCTTCGGTGAGTCAATGCCAATTGAAAAGGAGTTTTCACCCCTTTTACAAATCATTCAGTGGAGTTATGGGATACTCCGGAATCAAACGAATATAAATAGGGAGAGACAGAATGAATTTCGGAACCGAGGGACATTCCAAAATTCAAAGGAAATCGAGTCAAAAGGAAGAGATTCAACTCGAGCAAAAGTGATTTTGTAAATAAATTTACCATATATGCTAAGTTTTTCCTAGAACCAAAGCTCTGATATCAACTATAATGACCCGCTATTTTGGACCATTCAAATCGACAATAAAACCATACATATCCGACTTGAATAATTCAAAATACCGAATTGTTAATTAAAATTTGGCAAAACTTAAAATATACAGTAAATAAATCAATCACAGATCACAGAGTAATATAATGCAGCGGAATAGAAAAAGAATAGTAGTTCATGAAGCTATTGTATACATCAGAGTTAGAAAAATACAACCGAATAGTTCAAATGCAGTGAAGTCTCCAATGCAACAGATGACTTCCTTGAACCAATCAACTGGAAAGACTGGAATCTGAATCGATAGTTAGATTTCCAAATGAAGCTCCGAACTCCAAAGGTGAGTCTCAAATGCTGTATCACTCAGTCTGACACGAGCGTAAAGCAAAACACCAAACACTCGAGTCAGGATTAAAATTCTTATATCAATAAATCCAAATCAAGTGAAATATCAACTGAAATACAAATAACATAAAGGATGTTTAGGATAACCATCATCTAAGGGTCCATGGAACTTTCTACAAGGTAGAAATATACACTATAACACCGTGGTCATTTCAGCTTAATTTATACTTCAAAACCAAATCTCATTTTCACTTCAAATATCTCTATATTTCCCAAAATAGTATTTATGTATATTAAATAATTTATACAGTAAAGTATTTTCAATTTTCCCAACTTAACAAATCGTTCCAACATCAACCCGACCTTCCCATTCAAATTAAATTCAATCTCAATTTATCAAATTAAATTCAACTCAATTTCTAAAATAACCACTTAAATTTTATCGATCTAAAATTCGGATTTATAATCACAAATATCGCTTTATATTTCCATATATTTCAAAACTTTAAGTATTCAACGTTTCATCTAAATTTTCATTCAATTTAGTTTTCTAAATAATAAATTCAAATTTTGTTCAACCTAAATTTTCATTTTAATTCAATTTAGTTGCTAAATAACAAATTCAACTACGTTGATTTCAAATACAGATCCGAATCTCAAAATAAACCATTTAAATTCCAATATAGTTCAAGGCTTTAATATTTAAATGTTCTATATACCAGTTTCATATAGATCTCGATTTAACCTCATTATTATTTAGTCTTGAAATACTCCCTTATTAGATTCAATATCATTTAAGTAACCTTAAATTACATTTTACTCAATATTTTCTTTAATTTATTTAAACGTGAAATATTCATTAAATCACTTAAATCAAAAATCCAGTTATAAAATCATACCCTTTAAAATTTCCCATTCAAAAATTTCAAATCGATTTAATTAAATAAATCCTTATTTAAATACCATTTTTATAAACCCAAATTTATCTCCCAATCTTAATTATTCAATTTATTACAAGAGAATCTATTTGAAATATAGATTTACATAAATACTTAACCATATTATATGTATTAAATAAATCTAATTTAAATCAAATATTACTACTAAATCAATATATACAATTTTCATTTATATAATATCTTAAGAATCAAATTTATTAAACCATATATTTCTTTTCAAAATTATAGAAATTATTTTCAAAATATTTATATGGACCAATAGTGTCTGTATATATTTAATCATATAGTCAAGTGCTATAGATATTTATCATTTCAATTCGTATACTAAATATATGCGGGTGGATATCATTTCAACCCGTAATCCCAAATTCAATTAAATGAAAATCTCTTGGGTTTATCATTTCAACCCATAACGATTTTCTCCAATTCTAAAGTCTGTTCGGGTATGTATCATTTCAACCCATAGTGATTTCTAAACTACAGGGAACTTGCAGAGTGATAACAGAATATACAAGAAAATAATAGGCCTATATCATCAATAACAATATAATATAAACAACAAGATATGGTGTCATATCCCGCAGGTAAACAGCTACAGATAATAGCATATATAACAAATTTAAATAACTACAGCAGCATATTTCAATTGTCGTTTCAATTGAAATCAAATTTAATGAATAAAAAAAATGTTGATCGTGAGTGATTGCTCACCTTTCGAGGATAGAGAATATAGAAGGAGACACGGATACGCACACTGATACAGACACTGAAATTAAATTTCAAATCCAAGCAAAGTAAAATCGGCACGAATTCAACGATCAAAGCTGATTGGCTCGAATTGATGAAATGGATCAAATCAGAACTGGAACGATGAAGATAAATGGTATAAGCGAACTTTTATAACCACCTATAACTATATATACACATATGAAATTTATATTCTAAGTTCAAACATCACAAATTTAATTTACATGTTTTTTCAAACATATAAATAAATCAATCAATCAAGCTTACATTTTTTTTAAAATCAACATACACTTAAAAAAAATATACTAACACCTTTATACCAAACTTATATAACCAGTGTATATATATATATTCTCAAACAGATAAAATAAATGTTTAAATATGAATACCTAAAAGAAAACTTTTTTATATATATAACTATTTCTATACATATTAAATGTTATATATATACAATTTAAATCCATCCATATTTTTACATTCAATAACATATTATATTCAACCTATATAAATTTCCAAATTATATATGTGTATTAAAATAATTTAAAAAGTAGAGTATTTATAGAATCATCTTAAATCCAAAATAGTATAAATATAATATTGTACATAACCTATATCAACCAAAAAGAACAAAAGCTGACTATTATTTCTAAAATATGGGGATAAACACAGACTGCTCATGTATAAACTGAAATAACTCTTATATAACCAGAAACATATTATAGTTATAAATATACATATATATTCATACGTGCTTAAAAAATTTCAAAACGTCAATAAAACTAACTACTGACTCACAACATCCTATACAACCAGTTGTATAACAAATATATGATATATACTCATCTTAAAATAGTAAAATATATAATGACTAAACAAAGCAGCCTGGATATAATATATATATGTGAAGCACCAGATGTTCAAAATACAGCTATCTTAAACTCATATAATATAAACTTTACATATATAATAACTCGTATTAACATATATTATAAAATTTTATATAAACCTTATAGTATATAAATAACTTACTTTATATACTAAATAGAACCTATGCAAGTTAAAATATGTAAGCTAATATAAGCTGCGGCCATTTTTAAAAATAAATAAAAATACATTATATACTTAAACAACAATAAATTATGTACACAGTAAATATTAAAAATTAACTTAGTCTTACTATACATATCATATAATAATAATAATATATATATAAAACAAAAACTGATTTATATAAACAGACATATTGAAGAATAACATATCAAACTTATGTAAACTTTATATATACACAAATTGTCATTTCTACTAACATATATACACTGTCAAACTCATATATTACTAACATTTACATTGGAAAACTGACATAAATCATTTGTACCAAAAATCCTTTTTTTTCATAACATATTTTATAAACATAACATACCAAGCTGTTAACAAAACATATTTTGTATAAATATATACTCTGCCAAAATATGTAATAATACTATAAAAGCTATATATTTTATATGCAGAAACCATATAGCCTGCATATACCTAACACAAACAACTAATATATATAATAATTTGTACAACATAAACTTATCCAAATATGCAGAAATCATATATACATACCGAAAAATAAATATGTGTTATGAAAATCTATTTCAAACTTATAAATAAAAAATTAAAATAACCAAGTAGATTATATATATACGCTCTAAAACCAACTCACCAGGATACTTGAAATCTTGTATAAAATAAAATATACATATAAATCTATGTTTTAGCAAACCTTTCGTATGCTTGAATATATATAAAGCTGCAAGTATAAGAAATAGATATAATATATAAAGAAATACTTACATTTAAAGAATGGAAGAAGAGAGGAAACGGTTGTGGGAAATCGAGCATGTGGTGAACGCGTGGAGCAAAGAGGAATGAGGGGAAGAGTTTTTTTCCAGAGAATGAAAAGAAGAAGGAGAGATATGCTTATCATGGGCAATATATATATGCGTTGTTCTTAAATTTTTTTCCATATAGTTAGTACAAGATACGCTAAATTTATACAAAAAGTAACGTATCTAAATTTATACGTTACTTATTTATTCTCTACCTATTAATTTATATGTTACTTATTTATTCTCTACATATCAATTTATGCGTTACTTATTTATTCTCTACCTATTAATTTATACGTTACTTATTTATTCTCTACCAATTTATTTATACGTTACTTATTTATTCTCTACCTATTAATTTATACTATTTATTCTCTACCTTTTAATTTATACGTTACTTATTTATTCTCTACCTATTTATTTATACTATTTATTCTCTACCTATTAATTTATACTATTTAGTCTCTACCTATTAATTTATGCTATTTATTCTCTACCTATTAATTAATTAAAAATTATCAAAATTTTATGGGTCATTATAGAAGGTACACACGGCCCAATATACGGTATGTACATCACTTTGCATATATTTCTTTACAACTGGGATGCAATACATGCATGCATCACACACACAGATATATATATATATATTTATATATATATATATATATATATTTATATATAACAGCTTTCCATACCTATATATATATACATACATATATATATACACACATACATATATATATAGAATATATCAATATATACAAGCTCTTGCAAAACAGAGCATATACATAAGAAAATTTATATGTATGAATATAATAAGTATGAACCTAGAGTATATATGTCCATTCTTTGAAAAACAAACTTCTGCTTACAGATGCAACAAAATTTGCAAGCTTGGATTTTGAAAAAAAGGTAACTTTTGCCATTCAATATATATGCGCAATATATATATATATATATATATATATATATATATATATATATATAGACACACACACACACACAACATATATGTATATTTCATATGAATAACAGAGGACAGGTTTAGATAAGTTTGTCAAGTGCAACATCTAACAATATATACTTCTGTCATATTATATATACATACAACATATGTTTTATGCAACAACAGAGATGAGGGATGGATTTAGCAGTGCAAGGGGTGGTATGTCGAGGCATTCGGGTCAGGGAAAGTTACTGCAGTGCCTGTATGGACGGAGCTCGGATGTAAGGCGAAGGAGGGCAGTGGTTATGGTGGGCGAGGGTAGTGATGGTTGGAAAGGCGTGGATGCGCTACGGGTTGGCTCGGATCTGGGGTGATCTCATTATGGGGTTGCTGGTCTCAATGCGGCATTGGGTGGCGGCTTCAGTGAAAGTATAGAGGGAGATGATGCAGCCGAAGTTGGTGGAGCAGACTAAGGTGAAGGTTGGATTTGCTTTGGGTAGTTTAAATGGCCACTTCGGGTTTTTCGGAGAGGCACGGCCTTGGCTTTAGGTTCGGGTCAGTGTGGAAGATGGGGTTAGCTTCGAGTCAAGGGGGGTTTCTCTTCGAGTTTGGCATTTGTTTGATTTTGAAGAAGCGCGGTAGTGCTTTGGGTAAGAGGGGGGATGCGAGCACGATGAGGAGATGGAAGGGTTTGGGGAAAAAAAAGAAAAACTTGAATTACTCGATCTAGAGAAGAAGAAGAATACCTTACTTTTTTTTCAAAACAGTAAAAAATGAATGGGCCGCAAGTAAATTAAAAACAAAATCAAAGGAACATAAAGTGTCAAACATTGATTCAAAAATTATTAAAGGAAAAATGGCCTTTGACAGTACGGTTGAGCAATTTAAAAAATAAAGAAAATCAAAAAGGCACAAATGCAGCATCGACACGACAAATTATTTGTTCATTTTCGCAATGTACTTGACATCGAATTACATGAATAAAAATAAACTACAGAGATCAGCACGATGAGATGAACAGTATAGTATACAAATATCAGTGATACGACCAAGTTATAAAACTCGATTTTTCGCTACCGAAAATGCTGCTAAAACGTCGAAAATAAGATAAACTAGGCTATAGCAGTCCAAATTTGACGAAACGAATTGCGACAGCTCACTCATAAAATGATTTACATTTTTATTATATAAAAATATTTATTTTTCGAAAATATTAAATTTCCAACAAATAAACTAATTTGAATCTTAAATTTTGATAGTTCACATATTTCCCAAAATAAAATTTACCATTTGTTATGTTTAAATAGACTATTTCAAATATTAAATTTTCTTTCAAAATTTTATTGTTTAATTTCACGAATTTTTAGTTAATTACGTTATAAAATCATTAAAATTGTCAGGTCATTACAATATTATACATGAATGCCTTGCTTTGATGTGGAAGTTTCACTCGCTATTGGTTGGAGTTACGACCACTTTTTGGTATGTGTTGAAATGCAAGAAGTTAAACACTTTCAAGCGATAATTCATCTCATTCGACATAGAAGGTTAGTGTCTCCATAGTTGGATTTTGACTCAAAGTTATATATCTTTATCGGCGTAAATCCGGTTAATTGATAATTGTTATTGATTAAACTTATTGTCTTTGGAGTTTAATTTCGTCATTAGCTATGGACTGGATTAGGGTTTTAACCAACAACTAATCCTAAATGTCTAAGTGAGTTAGTGTTGACAAAGAGATAAAACATGCATAACATATCGTTGCTTAATGGCATAACTTTATTATGATTAAGAAGTAGGACTTCGCCTAGATAATTGATAAGAAACTACGTTGAGCCCTATGTCGTGCTTCTGTAAAGTCCACATAAGCTTTAATATTTAACAGCTTAAATATTAACTTTGGGATAAGTCAGATCTATGAACTAGACGAAAGAAAAATGTAAATGTTGGACCGAAGTAATTTAATGATAATTTATAATTACTATAAATTACAAGGAGAAAATATTATATAATTGTTAAAGCAAACTTAAACATTTGATGTATAAATTAATTTCAATTTTTTATTATAACATAAATTAAATAATTATGTTTAATTATTACATGTATTTATCTAATTTATATTGAAGAAACTAATAATCAAGGTTTTCGTATATAGATATATGTATATATATATATAGTGTGTGTGTGTGTGAGTGTGTATTTATATTTATAAAAGATACAAAAAAAATTGATATATTTTTCCTGTATAAAAATATTTGGTCTTCCTTTATTATGGACAAATATTTTTTTTTGTGGTTTGATAGTGCTATTTTGGAAACGTATGTATTTACCATGTGACGTCACCACTACAAATAAGATTAAAGGGATCTTATTATTCATTAACTCTAGGAACAAAATATTGTCATCCCTTCCATTAATGCTTATTTACCTATAATATGCTCTTTCATCAAGGTAAATTCTTTTTCTAAGTTTTAAATACGACCCCATTATTTTGTATGAAATATTTCGGTTAATTTTATTAAATAAAAAACTAGTTTTACATAAATTTAATTTAGAATGATTAAACTGTAGATGTTTAATTTATACAGTAATGCAAATTGTTGCGTTAGTATTTAATGCATAAATTTAATTAAAAATATGCAGTATTATTCAACATATCCCGGTTGTGGGAGTATTTAAGATTTATTCTGCAAAGTTATTGATAAAATATAAAATATTAATGAGAAAACATAAATGCGAAAAATAAAGAACACAAAGGTATATCGAGGTTCGCCTTAATGTCTACTGCTATCCCTAAAGTCGCTAATAGAATTAAAAAATATTTAGACCCTTACAGCACGTAAGCTTGCAAAACCCTGCTAATAAATATTATAACTGCATAACTTATAATTCTACCTTGGCTCAAAAAATCAAAATCCAAAGTTCAAAATCAAAATATGGAGTTAAAAATGGAAAGGAAAAAATAGAATTGCAAAATTTAAACTAGAAAGGACAGATAAAATCTCCCACTTTTATTTTTCACATGACATGAATAGTTGAATTCAGGGTGGGCACGATCGGTTAAATAACCAACTTAACCGACCAAAACACTTGGTTCGCCTAACTGAACCGAAATACATTTGGGTGATTCATACCAATCGAACCATCCGAATTTAAATGCGGTTAATTGCATTTACGTATTAGTCAATAGCTTTAGCTTAAGTGGTTTATCGACAACCGGTCAACTATAGTTAACCGAAAATTTGACCAAATTTAACTACAAAAACTAGCCATATTCCACTGCATATTATTATTACCTAACTATTAAAATTGTTAACAACACATACACATAATACTGATAAGGCATTAATAGAATAACAACAGCACAACACATTCAATAATCCATATTGCATAACATTAAATGCTATATGACACAGGCTAATGGGTACTAACATGCAACCCCTCAGCATAGGCACATCATTCATTTTTCATATTACATAGAAGTTCATAATAATACATACAACATAGCATGATTCATAATTTCATCTTAATACATAAGATTCATTAAGTTGATATCAAATAAAAATTTGACAAACTACAAACTATTCACCACAACAAGTCAGCAACAATAAGACAACAATAGCAGGTCATGCTTCATAGCCAGTTAGCCATGTTTTTGCAATAAAAGCAACAAAATTATGAACAATTTTTTTTGAATTAGGAAACAGTAAGAACTGCGAACTGAATCAAGAATTATTACAAATTCTGAATCATGGAAAGGAACATGGGTAAGGAAAAAATATTGAAGTACGAAATCGCAATAATACATAATATCCATTTGTAGTTAGTGCTTCAACCTCTGAAGTCTGAACTACGAAACAACAATAATTCATTTACAGCAAGAATTATCACAAAGTTTTCTTCATAATATTCATCTATAGCTAATGGAACAATAAGAATTATGGAGTAGGAATTATGACAATGCAAGAATTATGAAGCAAGAATTAGTGAATTACAGCAAGTATGACAATGGTACATATATTTGATGCATCAATTAGTAAATTGTGCTTACAACAAGAATGAAAATGTAGTGATAAATTGAATTAACTGATATATGCAATGCATGAACTGAACTTATATAAAAATTCACCTGAGTGGCTTAGCGTATGTTAATCAGGTTTTTAACAAAGAGGAAGTCAATAGGAGTCAGAACTTCGATACGAAGATGAAACGACTTAAAACTTGGTAAGAAAAATCAGAAGAACAGTAGAAAAGGCTTAAGAAAATATTAACTCAAAACAAGCTAAGTCACTAACTCAGCCCGAGTCAAGCCCTTTGACTCGGTACCGAGTTTAATTGCTTTATTGCGGTATCTTCATAATCTTGCCAAATCATCCCCTAGTCTATCCAAGCATACCTATGAAGTTCCATAGAATTCTAGAAAGTCCATTACAGGAAATGAATACGTGACAATCCAAGCTGCAGGATAGTCCAAGCTAAGGAAGAATGATTATCGGAACTAGTTAATAATCTACTAAATTAAATGAAGAACATCTAAACGAAGTAAGTAACACAAAACAAGAAAATGTACCCAAACCCTGGCTGAGGAATGAACTTGGCCCGAGTCAAGGGTTTGACTTGGTACCAAGTTTATACCTTAACTCAGGTGATCACCATTTTCCTCATGCTATCTTGGGTTACTTCCTAGACTTCTCTCGTAGCGGACTTTTAGTCCGATATATGCCATTATAAATATAAACCATATTGCAATCAAGGGAGGGGCTGGTTTCTACCATTAACACGTAGAAGCCCTGTCATTTCTTCAATTCTTTCTCCACTCTATAGTCACCAAGGCAATTCCTTTAGGCAATTCTAGGATTTCGTATCTATCTAACTCTTTACTTGTGACTAATTATCCTCTATTCACTTTGTAATCATACCCTATCAAGATCAAATCAACAAGTAAAGATACAAAGTGGACGTAGGCTTAGTCAACAACTGAACCACTATTCCCTATGTCTTATCTTCTTTTCTGACATTTTCCATTATATTTGCTCCGTTCTAATAGGGCTGGTGCTTTCACACCATATTCTAGGGTGTTGATCCATTTTGTGGTTAACATTTTGGTGCTTTCACTGAGAATAAAGAACCCAAACTTGGATTTAGCTGTCTACTCTAGATTGGATAGATCTAGAGATTAGAATAGAAAATTTTGTTTGAAGAACATTAGAGATTTACTATTTTAGTGGCTTTTAGAAGAAGGAAAACATCTGGAAGATCTGTTGGGATAACACTTTGTCTTAACGAAACTAATTTCCAGCAAACGGAAGTGAACAACGCTAACAATCATCGAACATAGATTAATGATGGAAACCTTACAACAGGTGCTTCTGCTCGACAAGAAGTTGTATCTAGAGGAGTGCTTAACCAGATGGTTAACCAACTTAATGAGAAGATGGCTGATAGTCAATAGGCTCTCATAGACAAGGTTTATGCTTTGTGAATGCTACAACCACCAACTGCCCAAAGGATTAGGCCGAAAAATGAAGAGTAATGGAACAGGAAAATTCCTATGTCTCAGGCTTGAATAGTGGGGATGGCAAGCCAGAGGACAACTTGCCACAAACCTCAACCTTGGAGCGAAGTCTTCACAAGGGAATATTGCAATGCTTCTCTTCGATTATGAAGATGACATGCAACTTCTTGCTAAAGGACTGGAGGTGAATGCTAACATGTAGAGGTAAAACGCTGGAAAAGAAGTTCAAACTGCCGTTATAAAGCCAACCACACACAAATGGAATTCTATAGAAATCTCTCGGAGAATGGAGAACCTAGACTTTAGTTGGCAAACCAAGGTTGTTTACAAAGTCGAACGCTTGGCGTAGCCCCTGATAGTTGACCTATGAACTACCGGACTAGTAAGGCATTCATTGCAGACATGTCTAAACGCTTAATGGAAGAAAGTAAGGGCAGAAAGGATGACGATTAGGGTTTTGTACCAAGCCAAACTTCGTTTACAGAAGACGTTTTAAGGGAAAAATACCCGCAGAAGCCTACAATGCCCAATAAACCATCTTACAATGGGATGACGGACCTCAAACAACATTTGTACAAGCACGGTTGGCTTATGGATAGAGCTAGGGCAACAGATGATGTCTGCAGTAGATGTTTCCCTATCTTCTAGGAAGGTGTCAATTCTATTCCGCTTACGAGACTCCCACTAAGATCCATTTCTAAATTTGACGAGTTAGCGAGGAAATTCTTGGAATAGTTCAGGCTTACACGGCACAGCCAAAGGAAGTGATGTCTCTATCTGGCCTCTTCCAAGGACCAAATGGGTCGTTAAAAACCTTTATGAACGGGTTTAATACTTTGGTTACTAAATTGAGCAATCCTAATGAAGATATGGTATTCATGACTTTAGTATAAGCTATCCATCCAAGCATAGACTTTGAAAGATGGATTAAGACGAAACAACCAAACACCATGAAGCAGTTCAAGCAAAATGCAAGTCAGTATCTGAGATTAGAAGAGGCACACGCATTGGAGGGCAAGACTGCTAATGTGCAACTAAAGGAGATATTTCAAAGCAATGTAGCGGTCAACTAGGATGGAAACAATTCTGGAGGAAAGATGGAAATTAGAAAAGGAAAAACCAAAAAACTAGTAGGGCGTGATGAGAATGGAAAGCGGTCAGGAACCAGAGGCTTGAACAATATATACCATTGAATGACAACCTGAAGAACATCTACCTTATAACTCAAAGAACTGAGCGATACAACATGCCACCTAGGAAGGAAGAATCTGAATGGTAGAAGCAATCCGTGAAGTTATGCTGCTTTCATGGGATTCATCGTCATAACACGAATGAGTGCCAACACCTAAAAGACCTGATTGAGGAATTGATTAGGAATAGCAGGCTCTGGCGGTACATGAAAAAATCGTAAAAAATGCTGACCAACCTGCTGGACCTGAAGTTCCAAACACTCAACTGAACCAATCTGGACCCAGTGGAGAGGGATCCAAACGGATGGAATAGAGACTAGTAATCGACACTATTTCCAAAGGACCTCACCCAACACATAAGAGTTGGTGGGAGATGGAATGATGTGTGGGTTCACTAAAGCACGCTCTAAAAGAAACTTGTTTGCTTTCGAGTATGGTGCCCCATCCACATAGCAAAGGACACTTAATGATGAAATAGTATTTTAAAACTGAGACACTGAAGGAGGAGAAGTGTTAACTCTTGACCCGATGGTGGTAACCACCGAAATTGGGCCGGCAGTTGTACACCAAGTCCTGATTGACAGTGGAAGATCTGCTAACATCTTGTTTTGACATACGTTCAATCAGATGAAGATCGTCGTGAAGGGTATGCCTGCTTACCGACTAAAAATCCAGGGCTTTACAGAAGAACCAAGACAGCCAGTCGGGACGATCGACTTGCTTGTCGAGCTCGGAGAAGGAGAACGAAGGGTAGTCTATATCCAAACCTTAGGGATCGTGGATGAAATGTTAGCTTACAATGCTTTCTTGGGTCGATCGGCCCTTGCTGATTTTAGGGTTGCTTTGGCATTATGGTGCCTTACCATAAAATTCCGGATGGAGAATGGGTTTGGAGTTATAAAGGGAGTTCAAAGCGCCTCTAGAAAATTTTATATCGCTGAGTTACGCAAATTGAAATGAAAGGAAAAGGGAAAGAATGTGGGGAAGTCTCTCCACATTCGCGAAACATCAACATAGCAATTACAGAATTGCCCCTGGATCTAGTACCACAGTCATTTTAACAAGGCTTTGGACTACCCTAGGAAAAATAGTTCAGGAAAGGAATGGGTGGCACTGGCAGATATTATGGTGTCAGCCCCTATTGATATGGATGTCCAAACTCTAGTCTCAAAAATTGGGTCACAACTTGGGATCAAAATGTGAAAAGAATTAATCAAATTTCTTCGTGCCACCCTGGACATGTTTTCTTGGATGCATTCTAATATGTGAGGATATTGCTAGAGAAAGTGTGTCATACACTCAATATCGATCCAAGTTCACTCCAATAAGGCAGAAGAGATGCAGTCTGGGTCCAGAGCGATCTACTGCATTGAATGAGAATGTAGATATATTGCTAGCTAATAGCTTCATCCGTGATGCGACTTTTCTTGATAGGTATCAAATTTAGTTCTGGTAAGAAAGTCAAGTGGGCAGTGTTGAGTTTTTGTTGACTACTCTGATCTGAACAAAGCCTACCTAAAGGATAACTTTCGGCTACTCACAATTGACATGTTAGTTGATGGAATCGCATGACACGAGCTGCTCTCATTCATGGATACCTACTTAGAATACAATCAGATTTTGATGCACGAACCCGATCAGTAGAACACCAGCATCCTCGCCGAACTTATATTTTACTGTTATCGAGTAATGCCATTCAACCTGAAGAACGTCAAGGAAACTTATCAATGATTGTGAATACAATGTTCATGAATCAGATGGGACAAATGGTTGAAGTCTACCTGAACGACATGCTAGTCAAATCACGTGTGTTTGGGAATCATTTGGATAACCTCTCTAAAATGTTCGATATTCTCTAGAAGTATGGAATGAAGCTTAACCTGCCGAAATGCACTTTCAGTATGGCTTTTGAAAATTTATTGGTTTCATCGCAAACGCAAGGGGCATTGAAGCTAGTCTCGAATAAATTACCGCCTTGTGGAATGTAACAGCCCTATAACATAAAAGGAGTTGCAAAGTCTGAATGGAAAGGTCACAATGTTAAGCCGATTTATTTCCAAAGAAAAAAAAAGTGTATACCGTTCTTCGATGCGTTGAAGAAGGGTAAGAAAAATTTCGAATGGAATCAGGCCATAAAATAGCTTTTGAGGAACTATTTCAACATATGAAGACCCCATTGGCTTTATCCAAACAAGTATATGGGGAAGTCATATTTATCTACTTGGTAACGTTAACTCATGCTCTCAGCGCAGTGCTTGTACACGAGGAAGCTAGGGTCCAACGGCCTGTTTACAACATCAGTCAGATCACTGGAGCCGAGAAAAACTACCTGAAGTGGGAAAACTTGCCTATTTCCAATCGATCGCGTCAAGAAAGTGACTATCGTATTTCCGAGCTCATCCAATTAAAGTGTGACAGATTAACCTTTGAAACAATTACTTTATCAACCTGGGACTTCAGGGAGACTTCTGAAGTGGAATATTGAATTAAGTCAATATGACGTGACTTATCACCCACGAAGGGCAATTAATAGACATGTGTTAGCTGATTTTATCATGGACTTCACAATATGAGATGGAGAAGAGTAGGAGATAGAGGAAGTTATATCACAATGGAAGTCGTTCGTCGATGGTGCATCAAATGAATTTTGCTCGGGAGTAGGAGTTGTGCTTGAGACTCCCGAGTGACGATCAATTTACTATGCCCTAAAACTAGAGTTCCCTGCTACTAACAATGAGGGAGAATAAAAGGCATTGATAGCAGGGCAGAAGATTGTAAAGGAATTGGGAATAAATGTTGTGCATATCTACAGCAACTTTCAACTAGTCGTTTGTCACGCAAAGAGAGAATATCATGCTAAAGGGGCAAATCTCGATCTCTACTTGTCAAAACATGGGAACTACTCAACGACATTGAACACTACATGATAATCCATATTCCTAGGGAACAGAATGTAAAGGCCGATTACTTAGAAAAATGGCCACTTCCAGAGAGGCACAATCAATGGAATTGTTTCCAGTTGAAGTTTTAACTACCATTACATGATAACCCATAGATCAAATGGATGTAGATGGGGTTTTGGAGACCATGGAAGAGAAAGAATCATGGACGACACTGATCAAGGATTATCTTCTCAAAGAAATACACCTCATTAATCATAATGAATGAAAGAAGCTCCTTCGAAAGACCCCGTGGTTCGTGCAACAAGATGGAATGCTCTGTAGGATAGGCTTCTCTACCTCTTACTAAGATGTGTAACCAAAGATGAAGCCAAGAAGATTTTGATGGGAGTCCACGAAGGCAGTTGTGGCGACCACACCGGGGGGCAGATACTGGCAAAGAAGATTTGAGGTTACAGATATATATGGCCCACAATCAATCGAGATGCAGTAGATTACATAAAGCTCTATGATAGGTGCCAGAGATTTTCAAAGATCTCGAGAACATCATCCTTGGAACTTATGCAAATGATCAGCCCTTGGTCGTTTGCAATCTGGGGAATCGATCTAATCGACGTATTACCAATAGCTAAAGGAGGAGTCAAACATGCTATCGTTGTAGTTGATTGCTTTATTAAAAAGGCTAAAGTGGAACCACTCACAACCATTACCATGATAAAATTTGTAACAAAAAAATATTATTTGTAGGTTTGGAGTACCACAGAAAATCAATATCGACAACGGAACTCTATTCGGGAGTGTTGAATCCAAGGACTTCTACAAGTGGTATCAAATCGAGAAGAATTTTTCCATGTCAGTGCACCAGTAGGTAAATGGACAAGTGTTGGCAGCGAATATAGTCATTAAGTCCACCATCAAGAAGCGATTGATGAAAGTTAAAGGAAACTGGGTTGATGAACTCCCACTTGCACTATAGGCTTATAGAACAATACATAAATCTACGACCGTGAACTCACCATTTTTCCTTGGCATATTTTTTTAGAAGTGATGATCCTAGCAAAACTGGAAGTCCCCTCTCATCAAAGACGACACTTCAAGAAAAATGAAAATGAGCAACTTTTGCTCGTGTCACTTGACCAGATTAATGAGAAGCTGGAAGATGTAGAACTAAGGATTGCTGCTCACAAGAAGAGTGTAGCACGACACTTCAACACCAAAGTTCTCAATCGCACTTTCGATGTGGGAGATCTCTTATTAAAGTGGATCTTCCATGGTACAGGAGCACTTGATCCAAACTAGGAAAGATCTTATGTTATTAGCCAAAATCTTAGAGATGGAACGTTCAAGCTCACAATGATCGACAGAATTTGGATTCCTCGTTCTTGGAACAACGCTCGCTGCGGCTTTATTTTATTCGGTATTTATCTATGCATTTCCTAGGGAAAAGGAGAAAAAGTAAGAAGAAGAAACAGAAACAAGTCACAGAAACCTCACATTCGCAGCGGAGAAAATATTATATCAAATAAAATAACAGTTTTACAAAGAAGAACGGTGTCAGAACATTTACATTTTAATATATCAGAGTTACAACATTTACACAACATTGGACAGTTTAAAACAACATGTCCTAGATAAACAACTATATAGCATAGCGGAAATACTCCATACGTTTCTGTCATCCAGCTCGCCTCCTGAGCTCCAGAACACCCTTACCTGAAAATCTGCAATACTTGGTCTGGCCCGAGCATTACATCAAAGTAACACCCGGGTCAGGCTGGAAACCAACGTGAGTAAACCCATATAATTTGAAACACTAAGTTCAAATCATAAAAGAAAAACCCGTGTAACTCGTACTTCACTACGAGTTCTTTACTTGTTACGCTCAACACTTATTTCACAAATCGATCCCTAAGTACCCATACTTAATTTCAAAGGTCTATATTATTCCATTCCAGCCTATTGATTTCACATATCAAATCTATATAGAATTATTGTAGATTACAAAACGAAGTGGGTTCGGGTATTTGCTGATATCCAACCCCGGTCCCTTCGAATTCAATATCATCTTAACCCAAATTATCCAAGTGAAAAACAATTCAACTTCATATACAGGAAGTTACTTTTTACATAGCAATTCATCATCGATAGAAAATCACAATATCACTGTACACCCAACATATCACATCATAAAACATTTCATATCAGAGATATCAACCAATTCAAGGCATTTAACATCACTCAATTATTCATAAGCAACATTTAATACTTCCAAAATTAATTTAATTAATCTCTAATAAAATTAATTTTTAATCTTTAATCACTTAGATTACATTTACTTAACATTAATTTATTACCAATTAATTAATTTTGCTTTCATTATCCATCTTAATTAATCACCCTTGTCTAATTACCCTTTAATTACAATAAATAATTAATTCTACTTTAATTACACAAATTAATTAACCTTTATCTATCCATGTTAACTACATTAATCTGTAGTTAATTACTCAAATTAATTATCTTATAATCACTTACATTGATTAAATATCTATTAATTAATCTAATTAATTAATTATCCATTAATCAATCCAATTCAATTTATTCTTTAATTAATCCATATTTTTAATTAATTTCACTAGGTAATTAATTCTCAATTACTTCTGTTAAGCAATTATCATTAAATAAGTCACATTTAGTAATTTCCCATTAATTATCCTCCTTAATTAAGGACATTAAGGCATTATCCTTTAATTTCTTTCATTAAGTAATTATCATTAATTGATTTCATTAAGTGATTAACCTTAAATTAATTAATGATCCTTTAATTTATTATCTTAAGTAATTATCTTTATTAATCACTCTATTTAATCATTTGTAATTAAATTAATTAATTAATATACCCTTTATTAATTAATGACTTTTAAGTAATTACATTGATTAATTTATCCATCAAAAATCAAGCCCCTATTTAGTTTAAGATAAATCATTATTTTAATTAACTACTTAATCATCATTAAACCTCATTTGAGATCACGTAGAAATAGAATTAAATAATTAACTTATTATATTTGACTTTAAAACCTTTAACTTCATCGGTATCAAAAATACGCGGGTCTAATCCCAAAACCCAAGCTAACTTATTCCAAATTAACCAACTAAGTAGTATGAAACACTTCTTTTATATACCCTTTACTTCATTTTACTCTTCCACTTCCTCTACCTTAACTACCTTTATTTCTTTAAATTAATTAAATACTTAATTCAACCGGCCCACTACTTCCCGGCCCACCAAAACAACGAAATCCCTTCTTCTATCCTCTATTCTCTTCAGCGAACAGTTCAACTTCAAACAACAGGTATGACACGAAGTCGTCAACGATAAAACCCTCATCTTTCCCCCAAGCAATACCCCAAAACAACAACCGATACTCATGAAAATGCGTACACGTGCACACGGCATTGGAGGCCCTCCGAGCAACTACGACACCTCCTATCAGTCGTTGACGATACGCTGACCAATTTCAACCACCCAGATTCCTTGATCAGCCCATAAATCAAAATCGTGCCATTTTCCCAAAATTGGAACCAAAACAATTGTCAAAATCCTCCTCACCGTCGACAATCTCTCCCACCAGAATATCTGTCGTTCCACCCTCAGCAGTGCCACGACGTCCCGCATCGATCTAACATGATACGACCAAACTCGATGTATCGTCAGTGATGCAATTCCTCTGAAAAAAACATCGACCAAAAAGCTCCTAAAACTCTATTATCTACTCGCCACACCTCCATGACGATTTAAAAATTCCTCTAGCATTTTTCCCGACACCCTGGCCTATCACCTTCCTCTGGCCTCAGTCCCCAAACCTCCGACCAACGCGGTCATTAGAAATGCCCAAAAACCCAAAATTTGATCAACATCTGAATTCTCACGATATACTTCCTTAAAAGTCATTATTCCTCTTTCAAAAATCCTAGTTTCTGATGACAAATCCGGATATAAATTTGAAACAATAAATTAATATAGTCAAGATTTGGGTATTAAGATTTTTACTGTTCTTCTTCCTTTATGGTAAATCTACTCTTAAATACCATATGGAAATATTTTCAGATCAAATATTTTATTCTTACAAACAATTTTCATTTCTATATCCAAAGTGAATCAGGCAAGGAGATATTAAATTTAGTTCAACCTTTGAAAACTGAAATGTTAACAGAGTATCTACTGCGTATATAGGTATGATAACCCATACAATTATGAACATATACAACAATCCATATTAAACATCATGCTACACTTACCATACTATATTTTAAGGAATTTCAGCATGCATCTATATTTAAATAGATATTTTTTTTATTAACTCATGGAAATATCACTTATATACCCAGACAACACATCCATTCACTCATGCGAGTAAAAATCGAGACATTCCTACAATCACATCTTGCATGCATTCAGTTATGAAGTAGAATTTGGTTTTCAAGAGGGTAGATTTACCCACCGATGTTGTTTTGAACAGGGCAGGTTGAAGCAGTTTAAACTTTGAAAACTTGGACTTTGAAACTTTTTTTCTGGCACTTGATTTGCTATTGATCTAAGATTGTTGAAACTGTAACTTGATATTACTTGAAACTTGTAAACTGAATGCTTTAAATTTGAACTGGAACTTAATGAGTTGCTCCTGCTTCTAATCTGAAGCTTGAAATGATTTGGTTGACTTAATTTCTGGTTTGAAATGTTTATATGTTTCGGGTTGAGTTTTTTTTCTGAAAGATTGATGATTCCTTTCTTTCCAGGTTTT
The DNA here is from genome assembly GCA_030765085.1 of Allium cepa. Taxonomy (NCBI): domain Eukaryota; kingdom Viridiplantae; phylum Streptophyta; class Magnoliopsida; order Asparagales; family Amaryllidaceae; genus Allium; species Allium cepa. The sequence continues at coordinate 649,911,633 of CM060931.1, read as the reverse complement.
GTAGTTCATAGATTTATATATTTTTTGTTTGGTAGAAGTTTGATGAGTATATATAATCCAATTTTATCATCTTTCAAAAATAAAAGAGAAATGAAATAAAACTTGACACTTGTTAAATTTTTACATTACAAATGTTACACTTGTTAATTGACATATTAAATATGTAATACTTGTAATTTTGCATACGAAAAGGTTTATATATATATATATATATATTCATTATTTTCTTTGTTTATGCATTATCTATATATGTTATGTTTTTATGCAAATGTTTAACTTTTATTTATTATTTGCATGTGTTAATATATTCTTTATAAGTATTTATAGAATATTTCCATTTTTTTTACTTATAAGTGTCTAAAGTGTATAAATATTTAGACTTCTTCTTCTTTACTTATCTTTTATAAAATCCTTTAAAGAGAATGTTATAAGACAAATCATACATATATTACTTTAAACTCAATTTATTTTTAAAATGTTTATAATTTGAATTTCAAATTCAAATTCTCTTTTAAAAACTACTCATATACATATGTTCAAATTAATACCAATTTTATTTATCTAGGGAAAAGAGTAAATCTTATATTGTTATAAGTGATTATTACATTGCTTAATTACCTAGAAATTTCCAGGATATCAGTGTTATCTATGTAAAATGAGTCCAGTGTCATGAACACTACGAACGAACCATCTAGTGTATATAGCTCACCTGTATTAGGAAAAAACCGTAGCATCCTTTGAAATCACCTTTTCTATAATTACCAGTTATCAATCAATGATCGATAATGGATCCATTGTACGAAGCGACACGAAAAGTTCTCTCTTTTCAAGGACACTGAAAATGCAGAAATATGAAGTAATGGAAATGTTCAACATACAAAGATCTAATGCAAGTCACCAAATTGTGGTTAGTTTCACAATTAGGCCTTAGTTGATACCGTAAAAGAGAGTGGTTGAAATTAGAAAGCACGACATGATTCTTAGGTCATGCCTGATTCGGTTAAGGCGAAATGACATAGGCACCAACTCAACAAACCCTAAAAACGACCAATCTCATGTTGATTCGAGCTCAACCAAGCGTCGGTCTCTGTTGCCGTCACAACTAAAGTTCGAATTTATCGTCGCCAACCTTTGAATCAAAGTGAGAAATTAATTCGGCCAAGGTTAAGCTTTAAATCGGGTCTGAGTCTACCGCACGGTGTTTGCAGTAGTGTCGGTTGGTTCAGATAATGGCGAGAGTAGCTTGAAAATGGCAGAGATCGGTGACAAAGCTAGAAGTTGAATAACGGTTAGGATGGAGCTTGAACCAGCTTGACCTAGGGTTTACTTTGAATCGGGTTCGGGTCTATTAAATGGCAAATCCGAAAATGATGACCGACAGCAGTAGAGGAAAGATGCTGGTATAGGCGGTAGAGATAGGAAGCACGGTTGATGGTTGAACGGGGGCAGTGCAAATGCTTAAATCGGCTGAAGGAACGAGGAGTAAGGTTGGGTAGAAGGAGATAAAACAAGTGAGGAGGTAGGATGAATCGAGGGGTATATAAAAGAAAGTTCATTCAAAATTTTCTTTCAGCCACTAAATTGGGACAAGTTAGGGATTAGACTCGGTACCCAGTTTCCCTCCTCGAACCGTGTTGGCTCCAACTCACCACAATGGATTAATATACCGACTTAAAGCCTTGCGTACATTTTACAACAAAGATTTCTTTACCGGTATAGAGAATTGAATTTCAAATTAAAATCAGAATGAATAACTAGTCAGAAATAAATCTATGAAAAATAATGTCCTATGACGGAATCTAACAATTAACTAAAAATCATGGGACAGTAATCCGGAGCTTATCTCGTCCCAGAGCACATTTTGTTTTCAACGAAAGCATACTCTAGGGGAAAATGTAATTAGGTTTTAAACCAAGCAAAAGTCAATAGGAGTCAGAACATCAATACGAAGATGGAACAATTGGAAACTTGGAAAGAATACTCAGAAGAAAAGGAGAGAGGGCTCAAGAAAATATGAACTCAAAATAGGCTAAGTCACCAACTCGGCCCGAGTTAAGTCCCTTGATTCGGTACCAAGACTAATTCCTTCATCATGGCATCTTCATATTTTTGAAAAATTATCCCCTAGTATATCTAACGATACACCCATAAAGGTCCATAGGATTGCATAGAGTCTATTGCAGGAAATGAATATATGGCAAACCAGGCGGTAGGATAGTCCAAGCCAAGGAAGAATGATCATCAAACTAGTTAATAATCTACCAAATTACATGGAGAACATTTAGATGAAGTAAGTAACACAAAACAAGAAGAAATACCCACACCAAGGCTAAGGAATAAATTCTTCCCTAAATCAAGGGTTTGACTTGGTACCGAGTTTATACCTTAAATCAAGTGATCACCATTTTCCTTATGCTATCTTGGATTACTTCCTGGACTTCTCTAGTAGCGGTATTCTGGTCCAATATGGTGACTACCACTATAAATTCAAACCATACTACAACCAAGGAAGGGTTGGTTTCTACCATTACCGCACGAAAGCCCTATCATTTCTTCGACGCTTTCTCTACTCCATAGTCATCATGGTAGTCTCTTTAGGCAATTCTAGGACTTAGAATCTGTCCAACACTTGTACTTGTTACTAGTTCTCCTCGAATCACTTTCTAATCATACTATATCAAGATCAAATCAATAAGAAAAGCTATAAATTGGACATAGGCTTAGTCAACAGCCAAACCACTATAAAAATCCTTTTGTCCCATTTATCTTTGTGCTATTTTCCATTATATTTGCACAGTTCTAACAGGGATGGTGCTTTCACATCATACTCCAAGGTGCTGATCAATTTTTTGGGCTAACAGTGTATGACCACCTCAATGTGGGCCTAGGGATGTCGATCGATTCACCATTGGCTTTGCTATAGTTAAAGATATGGTCGAATCACGTTTATGCACAAACATTATAGCCAAACAAGTCAATGATAATGAGTATTGTATGTAATGATTACATAATTCACAAACCAAAAAATTCTTTGATTATTGAAAAACTACATCATAATAATTCACATCGTCTAAAGGAACCTCAATTCAGTGGCTCACAAAATAGGTTTAGACCTTACCAATTTTGGGTACTAACCCGTGTCGCAACAATCCTTGGATTGAAAGTGCTACGAAATAGATCTATAACTCGTCCTTCGGTACTAAAAGCATATTCTGATGCAAGCATGGATATTGAAATTGCAAGAAGATCGTGAGAAACTAGAGATAAAACACGATACTTTGGACTATTTACTTCCTCCATAATAAAATATCAAAATTACTTTTTTTTGCAATCAATTGGCTCATTTAAATACCTTTCAATTTATTACTTTCATTGTCTTATTGTTGAACTTGTTTTAGAAAATTATTCATTCTCCTGAAATGAGCATACCACCACTTTCGGTACTACTACTAGAAACGAGTATACTAGGTTGTGATTCATCATAACTTTGCATCCTAAAAGTAGAATCAGCGGCATTAAAATCAAAAATTCTTTGCTAGGATATGTTTCGCATCCGCTAATATATCTTCTACAACTTCTTTATCATACATATCTTCAAAACATAACTTCGAAAATTGTAATACATATCTAGGATCAATCACACAAGTAATAGTTAGAACTTTGTTCATGCTGCTTATATTCCTTTAATATTTGGCAAGCTTCTCTTTCATATATCTTGCATTCGTGAAAGACTATAATCCATTTTTTCAATCAACTCTTGCAATTCTTCTTGAATTGTACTCAACTTTACAAAAATAAATTTAAAGTAACAGATAAAGAGATGCTGAACTTTTAGATATTTTATAAATCAAATTTTTTACAAAGAATTCAGCATTTTTCCAGTCAAGCAAGCTCGGAGGTTGGGTTTCATTATTAAAATAGGCAACATAAATACCATCGCCTTCATTCATTCTATCGATTTTTTTAAATATTTCAAAGCGGCTTCCAACATCAAATATGTAGAATCACCTAGTAAGTCACATCTAAAGCAAGAATATACTTATCGTTAATTCTCAAATACACCTCTTTAAAGTTAGCCAATCTCACCGGAGATGATCTTATAAATCCAACAGCCGTATGAATCCCAACAATAGTGCTACCAATATCTTTATATCCGTCGTTGACAATTAAGTTAACTATATGAGCATAACAACGTATATGAAGGAATTCACCATTCAAAACACAACCAATGCATCCATTATCATCATTAAACACATTTTCCATATAATTAATTGTCACTTCATTAGCACTAGCATTATTGACCGTGATTGACACTATTTCCCCAAATTCCCATTGTTTGATGCAAGGACCGACAAATTTTCCAATGTTTTCCCCTTATGTTAGTCAGTATACAAATTTAATAACTCTTTATGCAATTTCCAGTTAAAACCATATAATTCACATTTTGGCAAGAAGTCCATGTATCGGTAGTAAGAATACTCCATGTAAACAATTAAAAAATAGGGTTTTAAGATAATATGTTCTGTTTTTATATAAGTTAAGCACATCCCTACAAATTGTTCTACATGAAGGCACTTCAAGGCTAGGGCACATATTCTGACAAAAATCAACAAAACCCTTTACCCTCAACAAAACCAAAGGAAGCTTATCAATAATTAACACTCGAGCTAAAAAACTTCTAACTTCTACACTCATCTGTTTTAAATATCCATGTAATAAGGGTGTTACTTGCTTCATTGAAGCTAATATTTTTGTTTCTTATCGTTTACTCAAAAATTTAACCTACAAGATTGCCTTATGAGATAGATTAAATATGAAGTACGTTTGGTTTACCTTCACAAGAAAATTGTGCATGACAATAATTGCAAATACATATAGAATTTAAAGGTTCTCTTCAGCAAAATGTTCGCATACCATAAAAGGTTTCCTAGTAGAGGCTTTGCGCTTAGGATTTGTCGGTAACAACCCTATTTTCGAAGATGTAATATTGAATTCAGTAATAAAATAGTTTTTAAAAAGATATATTGAATTGGATAAAGTGTTATTGTTAAATATAGAATATTGTAAAGTGTAAGTAATTATATATTTTTGAAATAGATGAAAAGGAGTTTATTTGATATTCAATAAAATCGATAATCAACAAAGATCGATAATTATTGAATTTAAATAATTTGGGTAAAATATACAATATATCATATTGAAACGAATCTATAATTCAATGATAGAACCATTGATATGTGAATAAAAAGGATTTCAAATTTATAATTTAAAGAATGTAAAAGAAATTGATTAATATAAGGACTTAATCAAGAATAAGATTAATTAACGATTTCAATCATTTTATTTGTCTCCATTTACACTTCAAAGCCCAAAGCCCAGTGACATTAAACTCCATCTCTTTAACCATTAACCTTACTAGCCTATAGACCAACTCATATTTTGTTTAAAGCAAAACCCAATCGTAGCCCTAACTTCATTTTGCAGCAAACAAGTTTTATATGGAAAAAAGTAATACAAAATAAATTGAAATCACGGGGCGTTGTCGCGAGTAACGGGGAGGCACGCAGTTGACATTGACGAGGGAAGGTGGCTTGTATGGCGATGACTAGCGCAGCTACGATATAGTGGCAACGCATGCATGTTCATGGCTGTTCGAGAGCGACAATGACATGGAGTAGGTTGTACGGATGGTGGAATCTCAGGCCGCGCCGGCCTCGATAGAGGGTTGACAGTGACAAAAGCTTAGATGATGGATGCATGGTTGCGTCTACAACGAGAAGTGGTAAGGGTTTGGTATATTGGACATTGCAAGTGGAAGTTGAGACATACAAACGGTTAAGGTGAGTTAGCCTATTTAACTCACACATCTATATTTAAAAATGATTATATCTTTTTTTGTATGTTTCTTATTGTGAATTGAGATAATATTTGGTAGTGAATTTGTAATTCCCCACTCTGAGACTCACATTAACAAAAAGAATTATTGGGTAATTCTGTCTGCTATGCGGAGAATAGGGCTAGTTAGGAGCACCCGTCTATGATCTTGTCTTGAACATCTACTGAATACGTCGATAAATGCTCTATGTTTTTTTCCTATCTCTTGTGGATCGACATATCCAATAAATTCTTAATACAAAACTATAAGTGGCTAATGGATCTATCAGAACAAAATACAACAACAGAATGCATATCACATCACAGAATAGTAGATATCATATATATATATATAAATACTTATACACTGATACTTCCCATTACAATACAAAATGATATACAAAAGTGGTTCAAAGACCACACTATATAAATTTAATCTAAATACACATCAGTGTCATGCGGAAAGAAATATAAGCTACACAAAAGTGCTACGCTGATATCCAAGCAGATGCATCAACGCTAAGTCTCATAACTAATAGCTAACCTAAAACAACTCTATCTGAAACAAGTACGAAATTACATGGGTCAATCTAGCTAAAACAATAGTTAATAAGGATAGACGATAATATGAAGTATAAAATACAAGGTGATAATTCTTCTCGAATGAGAAGAAGTAATAGAAGGAACACACGCCCATGACTTAGGTGGACGTATGTCACTTTAAGTATAAAATGACCTCGAAAAAGGTAACTCAAACAATAACACTCAAATATAGAAATAAATGCCTCATATCATCGGCGACATTCCAAAACATCTATAATGATTTCAATGAACCATATTCCCTAAAAAGGAGATGTCTTAAACTTAAAATTCGAGAAATGTCGTAAATGACAAACACAAATATGAACTCATAAAAGAGTGATTAAAAGCTCAAAACTACACCAAATGGCAAACTCAATAATATATATATATATATATATATATATATATATATCTCCAAGAAGAAGATTGTAAATCTCATATAAAAGTGTCGAAGGCGTCAAACTCAAATCTCAAGTATGGACCCAACAACTTAATAAAGATCTCAAACTCAAATCTCAAAATATGGACCCAACAGTCCAATAAAAAGGATGAACCCAATAGCCCAATAAGAACTTGACAGCTCAAATCTCAAAATATGCACATGAAAAAATCTTGTCAGTACTATATAAATTATAGGTACCTATCCCAGACGGCCGAATTCGTAAATCCCAAATGACCAAAGTCGTAAAACTCAAACGACCGAAGTCACATAAACTCGTGATGAGCCCAACAGCTCGATAAAGATCGGACCCAATAGCACAATATGAGCCCAACAGCTCTAGTGCTGACGTAACTCAGAATGTGTCACAAGCTCTCAGCTAACCCCCCGAAAAGTGGTAATGTGCATCCCATACCATAAATTCTCACTAAACAGCTTACTAAACGCTAGCCAATGCCACATTAGAAAACTCAGAAACCACAAAAAACTCATGATTTGTCTCATCTCATCGACGAGTATAAATAAACCACGTGATGGCTCCTCATGAACCATAAATCTTAAATAGGAAATCACAAACTCAAAACTTGTCTCATATCATTGGTAAGTATAAAAACATCGTGATGGCTCTCATTGACCATAACTCCAAGAATAGGAGATCTCAAACCATAAAACTTGCCACATCCTAGATAATTCCTATAAATAGGAATTACAAAACTCAAAATACGCCATTAAATGGCAAAACTCAAATAGTTATGATCGTACAAGTCTGAAATTAACCGAAATAGTAAGCGTACATGTCTCATTCCACATGTTTTACTAAATCGTTTAATTCCCTTCTTATATGCTCGAATAGTGCAAAAAATGTGTATTTTATAATTAAAATAATTTACTTTTGAAAATAAGCTTTTAAAACTAATTTACGAAATCAATTTTGAAACATTATTTAGAAATTCCCTTATCATAGAGAATAAATATATTTTAATATTTGGAAATACTTTTAAAATACTATATAATAATTATTTGAATTGCCTCTTTTGTTTAAAAGTTATTTCAAAATCGTTTGGAGAAAACCATGCTCGAAAACAATGAAAAACCAATAAAATACTCAAAACCGATAACTCCAATTCAATTAAAATTTAGTTCAATTTAAACTCAAAAATCAATTCAAATTCAGTTCAAACTTGAATTTAGAATACTCAAAATTTTGCTAGCCTATTGATAGGCATCATAGCTATCAAAAACATCACAAATATATCACAAAAACAAATAGTAGAAGCTAAGAAATCAATACAAAAACAACCGAAAACAAGCAAACTCACAGAAGCAAGTATAGCAGGAGACAAGGCTCTCTAGGTTGACCATACGATCGACCTAAGGATAAGCCTAGTCGATCTAAGCGGCCTTCTCACGCGATTTTCGTTCCAGTCGTTTTTCCAACGATGAACTGATTTTCTGACCAACTTTTAGCATAGCAAATGAAAGTATTTTTCAACCAAATTATGTAGACATATAGATCAACATATAAACTACAAACTGGAAGAAATCTGGTATTTCGTTGCTAAAATTGGAAGTTACGATCATGCAAAGTAGGGAGTCGAATCATATTTCACAAGAGAGAAAAATTGAAACAAAATATTTATATGGTATGTATTTTGCGTAGAAACCTCTCTTTGAGCATTGCAGTAGCTAGAAAATGTGAGTTATTAACTCACCTAATGATTTTGCAAAGTTTAGGTGCAACAATGAATTTTGGCGGAGAAATGGATTTCTAGGCACCTGTACTTGCTGAAAAAGAAGCATGAAGGAGAAGTAAAACAAGTTACAGACAATTTTATATCAATTCAAAGATTTTTAATGAAATCTCTTTTGTATTTGATGGAGATTACCCTGCATATTCTTGTTTTAGTGATTATCTTCTTAAATTAGCAGCAAATTTGGTTGAAATTGGATTTTAACTGAAGGTGGTCTTGGAAAATTTCCTTTCTCTTGTTCTGTTTACTGTAAAATTTTAGTTTGGGAAGAGAAGATGGAAAAAACAACGTACAACCGCTCTCTCACAACCAGAACCTTCAAGGTTAGGTTATTGGATCCATTCTAACCCAAAATGCCCAAGAGCAAAATACTTAGTGAAACAATGAAGCTATGTGCATATTTACTCTAATTTAACATTATATACACATATTTCATCATTTAAATGCCCAATAATGTATTCATCCAATTGTATTGAAATAAAATTGTTATTATAACAAAATAAACTTTAATTTAACACTAAAAGGGTATTTTTAACAATAAAACCCTATTTTACACAATATTTCACAATTTACACTATTTTAGTGTAAAAACACTATTTAACATAACTAGCACAACAAAAATTATTTTCTTATCAAATAAATTATAACAAATCATTTTAACTTTATTATAACTTCAAAATATTATTTTCAAACAATATTTCATCTTTTATTTTAATAAAATACATGTTTTCTTCATATTTCTCCTCTTATATTCAATAAAAGTTTAATATTGGCAACAATTACCAATACTATTATATTGACTCGATTAAAATCCAATAAATAATTATTTTCACTCTAAATTCTCAAAAAAAAGTTCTTAAAACTTTATTTTCATCCATTTAGATTTATTTTAATAATTAAATATTGAAATACATTACTTGATTCATTTATTAACTTCAAATTTAACAAAATTCCAATATTTCCAATGTATTAACCAAAACTCTCCATCCAACCAATTTTTAAATTCAATTTTTATGATCAAATACATTGTTTATTTTAAATAAACAATTTTTAACCAAGTTTATATTTTCTCAAACTTATTATATTTTATTCTCAGTATTAAAATATAAATATCGTTATATTTTAATATTGTAGGTAATCATCAATACCAGAGTTGTTACAGACTCCCCCTTATAAAAATTACGTCCTCGTAATTTTAAGGTAAGAACTGTATTCAACTCAATTCATTTCATTAAGCAAAAGATAGATAAACTAGCTCGAGTTTAAAAGAAATTATCACACTCTCAAAATATGACGACAGAAAACCAATATAAGGCTCGCTCGATTAATTCTACGGTTTTCAAAGTGTTGTTATCGGGATTAGCAAACCATTGAATTTTCCATGCAACACACAAGATTTCGAAGGCGTCTCGCCTTTGAATGAGAACATAACAAGATGCTACACAAAAGATTAATCAAATGAGATTGATTTCTCATAAGCTCCTCGAGTAAAGTCAAGATTTAGCACAACTCCAACCCGAACTCTAATCAACAACATGATTATCGATGTGATTTTCCATATGACACTACGAAAGGAATCATACCGATATAAGATAGACACAATAGAAGCAAGATAGATCAACCAAAAGGTGTTTTAAAACTCAAACGACCGCATAAATGCATGTCGTTAGAAAATAGCACAAGAGTTAAATAAATATAAGGAACAAAACATCTGGATTAACTCATAACAAAATTCTTAGAGTTCCAAAATTCAATATTTTTAGTATTTTATAGCCACAATTTTCAATACTTGAACATTTCTCAAAACTTCTTACTATAATATTTAAATAAGTATTACAAAGATCAAAATTTAAATTCATATTCGTCTTATTACAAAACTAAATTCCCAAAAGAATTTTTATAATTTCATACCAATATATTTTCAAAGTAAAATTTAAAATCTTATCATTCTTTTCTTTTCAAACCACCAAGTTTTTTGAAAACAAGCTTTAAATTTATTACATATAACTTTTATATTATATTAAAATATCCAAAGGACATTTTAACTTTAAAACTCAAAACCTATTTTTAATCTAGTAACCAACATTTTAACAATAAAACTTATTTACGTTTAACTCTATAAGTTCAAAATAATATAATGGCATTGCCTCGCCAATGGTTTACAATGAACGACTTATCCATTGGCTGCAGAGTTGATCAGGTGATCAAAACTGCCTCGCCACTTAATTAACCATCACTATGGATCAATAGCTGCTTACACCACTCGAAATAAAAGTTTAATACTAAATTTCCAAAATAATTTATTTCCAAACTCAACCTCACAAAAACTCAATTCATCGTGTCTGATTATCTCATCACAGCGTTTAAGAAATTCCTATCGGTAACGTTGATCAGGCGCGTTGACCAGAATTCTTAAAGCACTCTATGGACAACCCAACACAAAAATCATTTCTATAAAAAGAAATACTTCTCGTATATAATACCCAAAATTATTCTTTGTTTTCGTAAGAACTAAAATTCCAATTTCTCTTAAAAGACATATCATATAGCTACATAAACTCGAAACCAAAGAACACTTAAGAGAACTCATCGAGATATTCCCAGAATACTCGATTCATAAGATTGACTGAAAGAGATGGAGTGATCGACAATCCAATGTATATCATGAGTCACTCAAAAGAATCATACGACTGCAGAATGTAGAAAAAGCAGCGCTATCCTCCGCAACTTGTAGCCGATGAAAATTTATGCAAAGTCAAGCCAAAGAAAGACTCTAGCACCACACAATAGATCAAATAAGATCAACGAGACATTAAGATAAGGGAAAGGTATTCTTCTCAAATGAGAAGAAGTACACTGTGAATATAACATTACTTCGAGTGAAGTAATGCCACAAAATATAACACCAAATGAGTATCCAAAAAGGATATCCTAATGGAAACAAGAATGATAGTATTGTTTAAGCTCAATCAGTCGCCTCCTTACTTTGTAAATATCCTTGTGGAAGGATAACCGAAAGGCTAAGAGCTAGGAATAAGGACAATACAGTACTCGATCGTCCGATTGGGTGTCAAACCCGAAACAGACTCATAGAAATCAACAAAACCACAATAACCAGAATTTGAGATACATCATCATCATCTCGAAACACACAACAGATAAAGGTACTTCAAAATTTTCATCAACATTCCGAAGAACAAGAAACATAAAATCTGCCAAATCAGGATACCTAATATATATATATATATATATATATATATATATATAGGATCCTTCCAGAACATAGGATTTGACTTGAAAATAAGCAAGCCAATCGATCCCAAAACATACAAATCTCAAGATGATGAATAATAAGCGAATACTCACGAAAGGAAAATTCTCAAAATAATCTTAGCACCCTCTACTCAAAATACTAAGGTTGCGGGTCCCTCGATAGGATTTGCAATCCTTAAGAAGTGACAAAACATGAAACAATCAATAGCAAAACACCTTCAATCTTCTTCGATATAAGTGACCATGAAGCACTCGAACTGAAGAGAACACAAATAAATGATGATAAAATAACATAGAACTCTAAAGAAAAGATGAATGAGTACCTCTAGGTTGAGAGGAACCACCAGAAGCATCCATCACGATAAGCTTTCCCGAATAAGGACCCTTAGATGAATTGGGGCATTCGAAAGAATAATGTCCCTCTTGTTTGCAAGTAAGCAAAATGATAGGCTTAGAATACTCTCGAATAAAGTGATCATGAGAACCATAGTTGAAACAAGTCTTGTGAAAACGATGACTTGCACCAGAATGAGAACTAGAGGCAAGATGCTTCTTCTTCTTCTGAGGAAAAGATTAGGATGCTTGGAAGGAAGTTTTCTCTTATTTTGGTTCTTGTGAACCTTGGTTTCATCACTACTGTCCCTTTCCTTTTCAATGCCTTCAAGGTGAAGCGCCAATCAACAAGCTCTTCGAAGGATAACTTAAGCTAAAGCATAAGAGATTTCTTCAAGTATTTCTTCAATCTAGAAACAAATCTAAGATTCTTTCTATATGGAGTGCTGATAAATTCGAGCCCATACTCAAATAGGGACTCGAAGGAAGAAAATTACTCTAAAACAAATGATTTCCCTTACTTCAACTTAAGGAAGCGACAGGCAAGGAAAACATTCTCTGACTCGGTTACAAACTTAAGCTCGAACCGCTCTCTAAACTGTTGCCAAGTGAGGATGGACTCGTCAATCTTGGCAATAAGAAGATCATACCAATCAAGAGCATGTTCCTGCATCATACTTGATGCTACAAGAACTCGGTGATGATCAGATAATTCCATGTGAGTGAAGACGCGCTTGCATGTCTGAAGCTAAGCCTAGACCTCAAAACCGGTCTCACAACCTTTGGAAGGCTTGCCTCCCAAATGAGAAGCTACGGCACATATGTACAAATATGAATTTGTACGGAGGAGAAGAATTGGATGGAGTAAGAGGTTGGACTCTCCGAACAAGCTCTAAGATCTAATCAGTTGACATTTACACACCCTCGGGACGTGAGCCACTAGGCTGCTCAACCTCCGAAGTGCGACTTCTTTCTCTTCCAGCCATGAGCTGAAAGTTAAGATAGAATAGATTATCCACAGGGATCGATATTATTAACAAGGTTCATCAATTAAGGAATACCACGGAATTACAAAATCACATTCCTAGGCATATTCAAATTCATCTACCCCTAAGGACTCGAAAAAGTCAAGGGAAGATTTGAAACAAGTTTGATTAAGAATAATGATTTCACTCATGTTGTACTTTGATGTATCATAATATATGTTATGTTCCGTGTTTATCGTATTTTTTTCCGAACTCAGCTCTGATACCATGTTGTGACGCCCCACCCTGAGACCCACACGAACAAAGAGAATTGCTGGGCAATTCTGCCTGCTAATGCGGAGAATAGGGCTGGTTAGAAGCGACCATCTATAATCTTGTCTTGAACATCTACTGAATAAGTCGGTTAAAGCTCTATATTTTTTCCTCTCTCTTATGGAGCGACATATCCAATAAATGCTTAATACAAAACTATAGGTGGCTAACGAATCTATCAGAACGAAATACGATAACAGAATGCATATCACATCACAGAACAGTAAACATTATATACATAAATACATACACATAGGCACATCCTACTACAAAATAAAATGATACATAAAAGTGGTTCAGAGACCACACTATATAATCAAAATACACATCAGAGTCAAGCGGATAGAAATATAAACTACACAAAAGTGCTAGGATGATATCAAAACATATGCATCGAAGCTAAGTCTCATAACTGATGGCTAACCTGAAACAACTTGGTCTGACCCGAGTATAAAATTACACGGGTTAGTCAAGCTAAAAGAATCAGTTAATAAGGTTAGACGATAATATAAAGTATAAGATACAGGGTGATAATTCTTCTCGAATGAGAAGAAGCAATAAAAAGAACACACGCCCATGACTTAAGTGGACCAATGTCACTTAAGTAAAAAAAGACCCCAAAAGAGGTAACTCAAATAATAATACTCAAATATAGAAATAAATGCCTCATATCATCGAAGACATTCCAAAACATCTATAATGGTTTCAATGAACCATATTCCCTAAAAAGGAGAAATCTTAAATTCAAAATTCGAGAAACGTCGTAAATGAAAAACACAAATATGAACTCATAAAATAATGATTTAAAAACTCAAAATTATGCCAAATGGCAAACTCATCAATATATATATATATATATATATATATATCCAAGAAGAAGATTTTAAATATCATATTAAAGTGCAGAAGGCTGCAAATCCAAATCTCAAATATGGACCCAACAGCCCAATAAAAATCTTAAACTCAAATCTCAAAATATTGACCTAACAGCCCAATAAAAAGGATGGACCCAACAGCTCAAAAAGAACCCAACGGCTCAAATCTTAAAATATGCACATGCAAACTCTTGTCCAGTACTATATAATTATAGGTACCTTTCCTAGACGACCGAAGTCCTAAATCTTAGACGACTAAAGCCATAAAACTCGGACGAATGAAATCACATAAACTCGTGATGAACCCAACAACTTGATAAAGATTGGACCCAAAAGCCCAATATGAGCCCAACAGCTCTAGTACTGGCATAACTCGGAATGTATCACAAACTCCCAACTAGGAGCCCGAGAAGTGGTAACGTGCATCCCATACTATACATTCTCACTAAATGGTTTACTAACCACTAGCCTATGCCACATTAGAAAACTCAGAAAAATCAGAAAATTCAAGACTTGTCTCATCTCATCGATGAGTATAAATAAACCTCGTGATGGTTCCTCATGAACCATAAATCTCAAAATAGGAAATCACAAACTCAAAACTTGCCTCATATCATCGGCAAGTATAAAACATTGTAATGGCCCTCGTCGACCATAACTCCTAGAATAGGAGATCTCAAACCATAAAATTCGCCAAACATTGGCATCCCAAATAATTCCTATAAATAGGAATTATAAAGTTCAAAATATGCCATTAAATGGAAAAACTCGAATAGTTTCGATCGTACAAGTCCTGAATTAACCAAACAGCAAACGCATGTCTTCTATACCACGTATTTTACTAAATCGTCTAATTCTCTTTCTCGTACGCTCGAATAATGCAAAAATATGCATCTCATATTTAAAATAATTTAGTTTAGAAAATAAGCTTTTAAAACCAATTTACGAAATCAGTTTTTAAGACCGTATTTAGAAATTCCCTTATTTTAGAGAATAAATAGATTTTTATATTTGGAAATACTTTTAAAATACCATATAATAATTATTTGAGTTTCCCCTTTTATTTAAAAATTATTTCAAAATCATTTGGAGAAAACCGTGCTCGAAAACAATGAAAACCAATAAAAAACCCATAACCGATAATTCCAATTCAGTTCGAATTCAATTCAAATTAAACTCAATAATCAATTCATATTCAATTCAAATTTGAATTTCAAATACTCAAAATTTAGCTAGCCTATTGATAGGCATCATAGCTACCAAAAACAGCACAAATATATCACGGAAACGAAGAGCAAAAGCTAAGAAATCAATACGGGAACAACCGGAAACAAGCAAACTCAAACAAGCAAGTACAACAGGAAACAAGGCTCCCTAGGTCGACCTCCTTTGCCCCTAGGTCGACCGTACGGTCAACCTTAGGATAGGCCTGGTCGACCTAAGCGGCCTTCTCACGCGATTTTCATTCCAATCATTTTTCCTACGACGAATTAATTTTCTGACCGATTTTTAGCATAGCAAAGAAAGTATTTTTTCAACCAAATTTTGCAAAAGTACAGAACAACATATAAACTACAAACTGGAAGAAATCCAGCAGCATTTCATTGCCGAAATTGGAGGTTATAAGCATGCAAAGTAAAGATTTGGATCATATCTCACAAGAGAGAAAAACTGAAACAAAAATTATTTACAGACGTATTGCACAAAAACTTCCCTTTGAGCATTGCAATAGCTACGACATGTGAGTTATCAACTCAACTGGTGATTTAGCAAAGTTTTTTAGGTGTAAACAATGATTTTTGGCAGAGAAATGGAGCTCTAGGCATCTGTACTTGCTGAAAAAGAAGCATGCATGGGAAATAAAACAAGTTATAGACAATTTTATATCAATTCAAAGATTATTGATGAAATCTCTTTGGTATTGGATGGAGATTACCATGTATATTCTTATTTTAGTGATTATCTTCTTGAATTAGCAGAAAATTTGGTTGAAATTGGATTTTATTGAAGGTGGCTATGGAAAATTTCTTTTCTCTTGTTTTTATTGTAAAATTTTAGTTTGAGAAGAGAAGATGGGAAAAACAATGTACAGCCACTTTCTCACAACCAGAAGCTTCTAGCTTAGGGTATTGGATTCCTGTAAAGTCCCGTTTTCCCGTACTCTTTGAATCAACAATAAACCATACATGTCTAACTCAAATTGCATGAAAAGACGGATCTTTAAGGGTAATTAAGAAAAGTAGATAGAACAGAATCTCACTCGAATGGAATAACATACATTATTTCAATCGTAATCTTTACAATGGAAAATACAATATCAGAGTCTAACCTAGATTCAGCTTGGACAGTTATAAAACCCGCCCTTACAAATGCTGACAAACATCAAACAAAATACACTAAGTATAGCGGATAATAGAATATGTCCATACATGGATAATATCTCCATCTCTCCTTTGGAAACTCCAACCATCTTCGACTAAACTTGAAACTACTCGGATCTGACCCGAGTATTGAAAATACCCGAATCAGGCTTGATAAACCAGCATGAGAAAAACTCAATAATAGATGATTGTGTCATATATCAGCCTTTTTATAAATCTTTTGAAAAAAAGAGTATCTCCCAAGACCACGCCTACACATAAACACAGACGGGTTTTTATCTTATGATAATTAAAACACTTTAATATCAAAACATTTGATATTATTTCTAATGACGCCTCTTTGAAAACATTTGCAAATAAACTTATTAATCTTATCCGAAATGGTTACCCATATAGCATTTCGAGACTATTCATTACGGCAATACGAATAAAACCGTAGGTTCTTATTGGAGAATGGATTTCCACACAAATGACCAGTCGTAGGATCGACCTTCTTAATGGGCACACCTCTAGATAGATGTCCCAAGGAACCATTACAAAGCTCCTCTACCAACACAAGACCGGTCTACCCATGTAACTAGATAGTACCGAATATGTCATCTCCCTATCGTTACCGACCTTTAACCGAGCGCTCGTTTTTCATACACCACATTAATATACATCCCGAACGTCATAGCAGGAAGAAATATATCTAGAAGGCGATGATCATACCCTACTTGGGAATGACCCACTTAGCCTTGCTGCATCTAATCCTATTTCGGTCATTTCCGGTTTGGTGAGGCTTGAGGCTACGATTACCTTTTCACAAAGCACATATCACATCTTTGAATGCCACATTGCAATTTCCGTTAACTACTAATTGTCTTCCATAAAAATACAGCCCTTGAGCTTGTATGTCTCAAGATGGGTGTTAAGCTAAGAGAAGTTGGCTTCTCCGTCGCCACTGATGTATGTTTGTAAAAACCAATGTACGTAATCTTTAGAAATGCAATGTTAGACAAACGTTCATACAAGTTATCCAGGAGCAGGACAAACCAATGGCACTCTCCTACTACCACTAGTAGCGAGTAGTCCTTGCAGCCCCAAAAATCTCCATCACGAGGAGACCACTGCTATAAATAACTCTATAATGGGAGCTACCCAGAGCATGTTCAACAAGCAGTCTTCACGCTATAAAGATCAACGGTCTTCAATAATCATCATCTTCAACATGTCTTCACGTTCGAACGTGTACCTTGGTTCGAAGTGGTTTTCGGATAGGAATAATCCAAATCCGACTCTGGTTCCTTCGAAATCCAATTATCGATAAAAAAAATGAGTATATAGGATTTATTAAGTCTCTTTTCACTTTAATTTTTTTCGGATGATTTCGAATTCTCTTCCATTTTATCATTCTTTTGCTTTGGAAAATATCTCAGATTTCCTTACTTAATTCTTGATCCAAATTTCTTAAGTTTTAGGCGAGTCAAAAACAATGTTATTTAAGACATCGTTTACGATAAACCCTAAATCAATCTTAGCAAACATTTTTGAGTAAACAGGATCATAGAAATCATTCATTTTGGAGATTGCTTAAATTTTGGATAATACCAATCCTCTTTTAATTTAAAAACTTGATACAGTCTTTTTTTATTTAAGAGCGTCTGGGCTATTCTTTCGATCTGTTCCACCCCTCGTATAAGAAAAGAAAACATAGACCAGGTAAGTTCAGGACATTGGTTGCTTCATCCCTGACCTTAGTTAAACACCTTGTTTTATCTTCCCAGATCTCACAGGTAGGACAAATGTACTAGTCGTTTCCGCATACTCAGATTTTCAACTTTATTTTGGAATTGCTTATAAATATTCCAAAATATCTTTCAAACACTTAATTATCCTTTTTAAAACATTCACAATTTATTCTGAGAAACGTCGTTACATTTAAACTCATATTGCAAAAGTTATAGAATTCACAGCAGAAACTGCTGCGGAAAGTGCTACATAAGCTTATTTGAATTAAACCAAGTTTAAACATTCGATAATTCATATTTTCCAATCCAAATCTCTTTTAAATCATTTAAATAGATTCATCTAATTTATTCCATATTTTTCCATAACTAAAAACATCCATTTAAACAAAATTTATGTTACGGTAAGTTAACTGCACCAGCGCGATTTTTCTATAAAATTGATTTGGACTTATTTCAAAATCTACTTATCGAAAATTTGATTATCTTTCTTCGTTTAGAAGATATGGGTATAGTAGTCCGGAATTTTCTTATCTTGAAGAATTCCGAGCCATATTCCACTCTATACACTCATTTGAACTTTTCGGCGCGAAATCGCGAACTACCGTTGCGCGACGCGTCTAGTTTTAACTTATTTTTCAGTATTTGAAATAATCTATTCAAATTGGATTTCAACACTTATAAAATCGTTACAAATCATTTTAAATCAATATATTCACTTTTTAAAGTATTTAATATATATTTTCACTACTACCATGTTATAATATTATTATATTCCCATTATTTCAATATTAAATTTTAAATTCCAATTTTAACTCGATTTCAATTCTGATCTCAAATTAGACTCATTTAAAACTTAGATTTTAAATCTTATTTCAATTTAAACTTTAATTTGATCTCAAACTAAACTTCACTTTTTCAAAATCGATTTTAATTTTAATTTCACTATTCATCTCAATTTCCATTTAGCTATCCTTTTCAAATCCGTTTCACTTCAAATTTCAAATTCTCTTTCATTTTAACTTCAATTTCACTTCTAAATGAAAAGAGACTTATTTTCCACAATATCTCATATTACTAAAATATGGTCTTATTAAACAAAGGGATTACTTAACTAATAGAAATTTGATGTCCAAATTATCATCACAACCATACAACTATCATAGAACACTAACATATTCAATACGGTAAATGTCATAACATTACTACGGATTATCCAACATATTCAAACAATCAATCAAACATCCATATCATCAAATAGTGATTATCTAGCATAACAATTAAGCATGATAATCAATATAATTCAAAAAACGGTGAGAATTTCTCACCTTCATATCCACTCCGTCAAACTTTAACGTAAGAATTCTGTCTCTCGCTAACGTGCTATTTCCAACGTCTCGCCTTTTTGTCGTTTCCTTTCCTAACGCTTTTGTTTTCCTTTCCTTTTCTTTTCTTCTCTCTTTTTTTTCTTTTTTTATTTTGGCCGAAAGCTTTTGGAGGGGGGTAGGTGGGTGTAAGAGTTTGGCCGTGGGTTTTAGGGTGAGGAGGAGGTGGGTAGGTGGTAGTTTGGCTTGGTTTTGGTGGTGTAAGGTGATGGTTTGGAGTATTGAGGTGGTAGCTTGAAGGTAGAATAGAAATGAAGAGTTGAGAAGTCATGGAAATAGAGGTGAAGAAGAAGGAGAAAGTAAATAAGAAGGTAGTGAATGAAGTGTAAAAAATGAAAGGTATGGATGCATATTTATATTTGAGCTTTGGATGGCAAATGACTAAAATACACTTCTCTACTTTTTTGACTTTTCATTTACTTTTTTACCCTTGATTGGATCTTTGCTTAATGGAGAAGAAATGGCTTGGTTTGAATTTGTACTTATGAAATGATGTTTGCCTTATTTTCTTAAAATTTAAAAAGAAGACTTTTGCTTGATTTAATTTGCATTAAATGGATTTGTAAGTACGCATTAATGGTGAGCATATGTGTCATTAATTCCTTTAGTTAGTTATCTTTTCACTTTCCATTTGCTTGATTTCTAAGTGTATAAGTTATATCATGTGTAAGAGAAAAGAAAGTTATATAATGATGTTGTTTTATTTGTTTACTTTTACACTCTTTTGTCAAATCATGTATTTACATTATTTTTATCATTTATGCAAATATTTTCAAAAGTAAACTCCTTTTTTCTTTTAGTACTAAATGTAAAGTGTTTAAATAGTTTGTAAACTTGTATTTATAAGTTAGAAAATATATCAAGTTGCAACAACTTGTCGACAACTTGTTTTGGTTGAAAATGGTGTTTTTGTCGACAAAGTTTACAGTCAAAATTTAACGCTTTTATTAAGGTATAAATTGAAGTAAACCAAACTTTAAAATGAACTTTTTACTTCTTTAAATAAATTAAAACAAGTCTCTTTATATTTAAAAATCATATTTAAATAATATCAAAATCTCTATTTTTACAGTGTATGTAAAACTGACAAAATGCAACAAATTTTGGTTATTTTTGTAAAACAATTATTAACATACTTTTAAATATATAAATTTACTTTTATTATCTTTATTATATGTTTTAAATAAGATTCACCTTTTTAAATAAATATTTAAATTCATTTATTTAAGTCTTTATTTATTATTAACAAAACTTAACTTTTGTCGATTTGTTCTAAAATCCAAATTTATACTTTTTAATTTATTAACAATGAGAATAAATGATTTTTTAATTATATATAACATTTTTATTTAAGTTTTAAATTCATTTTAAATTTAAAATGAATGAAATCTCTCATTTTCGAAGTAGCAAAATTACGGTTTGTTACGTTCTCCCCTACTTAAAAGCATTTCGTCCTCGAAATGAAAGTTAGACAAAAGAATCTATCTCATACTCATATTCTTAAATAATTCGACTTATTTCTACTGATGATAGAAAAGAATAAGGTCGATATCATAACAACATTAAAACAAATGATGCCAAACATACGTATAAAGATTCTCCACATTAACCTGAGTATCTATCACGTACTTACGGCTATATATACATATATCAACTCAAACTTCTATCCTACCCATCCTAGTGCATATTGTACACTTAAGATAATATATACAAAAACCAAACAAGACTATGCATCCAAAACAACCACACTGATACTATATCAAGATAAACGAATACCACCACATAACTCATTATCTGACCTGAGCATGTACTTTACCTGACGTCTATATATACATACCACAACATCAGTCCAACCACTATATCTTAGTGTCTACTATTTGAGATAACTATCAAACTACTAAGTAGACAGACCCAACACATCATACTATATGTGATATTTGATTCGATCTATTATTCGAATCCACAACTTTTCTTTTGAACTAGTATTGATCCCTCGATTTTCTAGTGCGTACTTTGATCAGACTTCTTGATCACAAACCCTTTCTTTCCTTGCGTAGCTCTCAACTATGATAGAAAATTCATATACATAATCATAAACTCCCATCAATGCTCGCTGTCAAGAATCGAGTGGTAAATCCTTTTTTGGATTGGTGTAAACACCTCAAAGTTCTGTACTAAAATCATAGATCAAAGTTTATGTGCCAAAATGATCCACCTTTAACTTATATACTTATTCACATTCATCTTTACCTAATACATTTCTTCAAAACTTCTGTTAATCCAAGTTTACTTCGCAACCACTGCTTTCTTCTAAAAATATTATTACTTAAGCATACAAGTATGACTTAAACTTGTACAATATATCTTTACTTCCTAAGAGTATATATACATAACCCCAAACTTTAAACTGTTATTACTTCAACTAAGGTGTTTAACTAATATGAAACTCTACTATTATCTCAAATTTATAAGTTATAAAACTCAACCCAAAGTTTTATTTACCTAATATCTTGATTTAGGTAATATTATTTATCAATTTCTAAATCAAATTTCTTAAATCCCTCAAATACCTCATAGTCAAATTGTGAAACTTAATTCACATGGAATTTGTTATTTGAACATTTTTCATCCAACAACCAACCTACTAATCATACTATTCAAACCTATCCACTTTTAATCTTACTTCATCATGAATTACAAATGTTACCCTAATTGTATCACTAATTCAAAATTTTATATTAGGATGATATTCCTTATCCCTCGTATTCAAAAAAATTAGTTTGACTTTTAACTTAATCAAAATGTCTAAAGTTAAAATTATCTTATCTCCTTTATAAGTTATAGAATTTATCCTCTTATAATATATTCACAAAAAGTCTCAAATTAGGTTTATCTTTTCCTATCTTATTTATAAGAATTTTTCTAAGTATTCATTTTCTTTTGACCTTCTCTAATTACGACTTCTAGCTTCAATATTATCATCAAATATCTTATAGTCAAATTGTGAATTTTACTTCACAAGATATTTGTACTTAACTTTTAAATCCATTCATTATGATAATCACTTAATCATTATTATTTCTTAATACTAAATATCTAAGGGTATATGATTAAAGTTCTAAATTCTAGTTCTCAAACATTTGATTTTATATGAAATATCTTATAGTCAAATTGTGCAATTCTAATCACAAGATATTCATACTTTAATTTTGCTAATCAAAATTACAAACAATCCTTAATTTCTAACCCAAAATATAATAATATCTCCTTTAATATTTATAATATAAACCCAAGGTAATATTATTTCATTTAGCATCTTTAAAACAAAATCATTTTTATAAAATTAACAAATACACGCTCATACATAATACTCTCATATCTCATTCTAGGGCGTAACTAACCCTATCTCTAATGAGTTACTTATCCTAGGATATTACTAATCCTATCTCTGATGAGACTTTACCCATAACAGAGCCAAGGTTCTCACTTAACCTTCAGCTCTGATACCAAATGTAAAGTCCCATTTTCCCGTACTCTTTGAATCAACAACAAACCACACATGTCTAACTCAAATTGCACGAAAAGACGGATCTTTAAGGGTAATTAAGAAAAGTAGACAGAACAGAATCTCACTCGAATGGAATAACATATATTATTTCAATAATAATCTTTACAGAGGAAAATACAATATCAGAGTCTAACCTAGATTCAGCTTGGACAGTTATAAAATCTGCCCTTACAAATGCTGGCAAACATCAAACAAAATACATTAAGTATAGCGGATAATAGAATACGTCCATACGTGGATAAATATCTCCATCTCTCTTCTGAAAACTCCAACCATCTTCAACTAAACCTGAAACTACTCGGATCTGACCCGAGTATTGAAAATACCCGGATCAGGCTTGATAAACCAGCATGAGGAAAACTCAATAATAGATGACAGTGTCATATATCAGCCTTTTTATAAATCCTTTGAAAATAAAGAGTGTCTCATAAGACCACGCCCACACATAAACACGGACGGGCTTTTACCTTATGATAACTAAAACACTTTTATATCAAAATATTTGATATTATTTCTAATGACGTCTCTTTGAAAACATTTGCAAATAAACTTATTAATCTTATCCGAAATGGTTACCCATATAGCATTTTGAGGCTATTTATTACGTCAATACAACAAAACCATAGGTTCTTATCGAAGAATGGATTTCCATACAAATGACCAGGCGTAGGATCTACCTTTCGAATGGGTACACTCTAGATAAATGTCTCGAGGAACCATCACAAAGCTCCTCTACCAACACAAGACCGGCCTACCTTTGTAACTAGATAGTACCGAATATGTCATCCCCTGGTCATTACCGGCCTTTAACCGAGCGCTCATTTTCCATAAACCACATTAATATGCATCCCGAACGTCATAACGGAAAGAAATATATCTAGATAGGGATGATCATACCCTACTTGGTAATGACCCACTTAGCCTTGCTGCATCTAATCATGTTTCGGCCATTACCAGTTTGATGAGGCTTGAGGCTACGATTACCTTTTCACAAAACACATATCAAATCTTTGAATGCCACATTGCCATTTCCGTTAACTACTAACTGCTTTCCACAAAAATACAAACCTTGAGCTCGTATGTCTCAAGGAGGGTGTTAAGCTAAGAGAAGATGCCTTCTCCGCGACCATTGATGTACGTTTGTAAAAACCAATGTTAGAAATGCAACGTCAGACAAACGTCTATACACGTTGTCCAGGAACCGGACAAACCGAAGGCACTCTCCTACTACCACAAGTAGTGAGTAGTCCTTGTAATCCCAAAAATGTCCATCACGAAGAGACCACTGCTATAAATTACTATATAATGGGAGCTACCCAGAGCATGTTCAACAAGCAGTCTTCACGCTATAAAGATCCACGGTCTTCAATAATCATCATCTTCAACATGTCTTCACGTTCGAACGTATACATTGGTTCGAAGTGGTTTTCGGATAGGAATAATCCAAATCCGACTTCGGTTCATTCGAAATCCGATTATCGATAAAAAAGTGAACATGAGTATATAGGATTTATTAAGTCTCTTTTCACTTTAATTCTTTTCGGATGATTTCGAATTCTCTTCCTTTTTACTTAGAGTAATTTCTAAGAAATTCATTCTTTTGCTTTGGAAAATATCTCAGATTTCCTTACTTAATTCTTGATCCAAATTTCTTAACTTTTAGGTGGGTCAAAAACAATGTTATTCAAGATATCGTTTACGATAAACCCTAAATCAATCCTGGCAAACATTTTTGAGTAAACATGATCATAAAAATCATTCATTTTGGATATTTCTTAAATTTTGGATAATATCAATCCTCTTTTAATTCAAAATTTTAATACAGTATTTTTTTTAATTTAAGAGCATCCGGGCTTTCCTTTCGATTTGTTCCACCCCTCGCCAAAGAAAAGAAAACATAGGTCAGGTAAGTTCAGGGCACTGGTTGCTCCATCTCTAACCTTAGTTAAACACCTTGTTTTATCTTTTCGGATCTCACAAGCGGGACAAATGTATTAGTCGTTTCCGCATACTCAGATTTCCAACTTTATTTTGGAATTGCTTATAAATATTCCAAATTATCTTTCAAAATGCTTAATTATCCTTTTTAAAACATTCACAATTTATTCTGCGAAATGTCGTTACATTTAAACTCATATTCTAAAAGTTATAGAATTCACAGTAGAAAACTGCCGCGGAAAGTGCTAAATAAGCTTATTTGAATTAAACAACTTTTAAACATTCGATAATTCATATTTTCCTATCCAAATCTCTTTTAGATCATTTAAATAGATTTATCAAATTTATTCCATATTTTTCCATAATTAAAAACATCCATTTAAACAAAATTTCTGTTATGGCCACTTAACTGCACTAGCGCGATTTTCCAAGAAAATTGATTTCGACTTATTTCAAATTCTACTTATCGAAAATTTGATTTTCTTTCTTCGTTTAGAAAATATGGATATAGTAGTCCGGAATTTTCTTACCTTGAAGAATTCCGAGCCATATTCCACTCTATACACTCATTTGAACTTTTCGGCGCGAAATCGCGAACTACCGTTGCGCGACGTGTCTAGTTTTAACTTGTTTTTCAATATTTGAAATAATCTATTCAAATTGGATTTCAATACTTATAAAATCATTACAAATCATTTTATATCAATATTTTCACTTTTTAAAGTATTTAATATATATTTTCACTATTACCATATTATAATATTATTATATTTCCATCATTTTAATATTAAATTATAAATTCCAATTTTAACTCAATTTCAATTCTAGTCTCAAATTAAACTCATTTACAACTTAGATTTCAAATGTTATTTCAATTTAAACTTCAATTTAATCTCAAACTAAACTTCGCTATTTCAAAACTGATTTCAATTTTAATTTCACTATTCGTCTCAATTTCAATTTCTATTTAGCTATCCTTTTCAAATCCGTTTCACTTCAAATTTCAAATTCTCTTTCATTTTAACTTCAATTTCACTTCTAAATGAAAAGAGACTTATTTTTCCACAATATCTCATATTACTAAAATATGGTCTTATTAAACAAAGGGATTACTTAACTAATAGAAATTTGATGTCCAAATTATCATCACAACCATACAACTATCATATAACACTAACATATTCAATACGGTAAATGTCATAACATTACTACGGATTATCCAACATATTCAAACAATCAATCAAACATCCATATCATCAAATAGTGATTATCTAACATAACAATTAAGCATGATAATCAATATAATTCAAAAAGCGGTGAGAATTTCTCACCTTCATATCCACTCCGTCAAACTTTAACATAAGAATTCTGTCTCTCGCTAACGTGCTATTACCAACGTCTCGCCATTTTGCCGTTTCCTTTCCGAACGCTTTTGTTTTTCTTTTCTTCTCTCTTTTTTTTATTTTTTTTTATTTTGGCCGAATGCTTTTGGAGGGGGTAGGTGGGTGTGGGAGCTTGGCCGTGGGTTTTAGGGTGAGGAGGAGATGGGTAGGTGGTAGTTTGGCTTGGTTTTGGTGGTGTAAGGTGATGGTTTGGAGTATGGAGGCGTAGCTTGAAGGTAGAAGAGAAATGAAGAGTTGGAAAGCCATGTAAATGGAGGTGAAGAAGAAGGAGAAAGTAAAGAAGAAGGTTGTGAATGAAGTGTGAAAAATGAAAGGTATGGTTGCATATTTATATTTGAGCTTTGGATGGCAAATAACTAAAATACCCTTCTCTATTTTTTTGACTTTTCATTTTACTTTTTTACCCTTGATTGGACGTTTGCTTAATGGAGAAAAAATGACATGATTTGAATTTGTACTTATGAAATGATGTTTGCCTTATTTTCTTAAAATTTAGAATGAAGACTTTTGCTTGATTTGACTTGCATTAAATGGATTTGTAAGTATGCATTAATGGTGAGCATATGTGTCATTAATTCCTTTAGTTAGTTATCTTTTCACTTTCCATTTGTTTGAGTTCTATGTGTATAAGTTATATCATGTGTAAGAGAAAAGAAAGTTATGTAATGATGTTGTTTTATTTGTTTACTTTTACACTCTTTTGTCAAAACATTATTTTTATCATTTATGCAAATATTTTCAAAAGTAAACTCCTTTTGTCTTTTAGTGCTAAATGTAAAGTATTTAAATAGTTTGTAAACTTGTATTTATAAGTTAGAAAATGTATCAAGTTGGAACAACTTGTCGACAACTTGTTTTGATTGAAAACGGTGTTTTTGTCGACAAAGTTTACAGTCAAAATTTGACCTTTTTTGTTAAGCTATATATTGAAGTAAA
The DNA here is from genome assembly GCA_030765085.1 of Allium cepa. Lineage (NCBI taxonomy): Eukaryota > Viridiplantae > Streptophyta > Magnoliopsida > Asparagales > Amaryllidaceae > Allium > Allium cepa. Next base: position 649,883,870 of record CM060931.1, on the reverse strand, counting down.
CCAAACTTTAAAATGAACATTTTACTTATTTAAATAAATTAAAACAAGTCTCTTTATATTTAAAAATCATATTTAAATAATATCAAAATCTTTATTTTTACAGTGTATGTAAAACTAACAAAATGCGACAAATTTTGGTTATTTTTGTAAAGCGATTATTAATATACTTTTAAATATATAAATTTACTTTTATTATCTTCATTAGATGTTTTAAATAAGATTTACCTTTTTAAATAAATATTTAAATACATTTATTTAAGCCTTTATTTATTATTAACAAAACTTAACTTTTGTCGATTTGTTCTAAAATCCAAATTTATACTTTTTAATTTATTAACTACAGAATAATTGATTTCTTAATTATATATAACATTTTTATTTAAGTTTTAAATCCATTTTAAATTTAAAATGAATCGAAATCTCTCATTTTCGAAGTAGCGAAATTACGGGTCGTTACAATTCCATTATAACCCAAAAAGCCCAAGCGCAAAATATTTAGTGAAATAATGAAGCTATGTGCACATTTACACTGATTTAACATTATATACACGTATTTCATCATTTAAACGCCCAATAAAATGTATTCATCCAATTATGTTGAAATAAAACTGTTATTATAACAAAATAAATTTTAATTTAACACTAATAAGGTGTTTGTTAAAATAAAACCCTAATTTACACATATTTCTCAATTTACACTATTATAGTGTAAAAACACTATTTTTAATATAACATGAACAACAAAAATGATTTTCTTATCAATAAATTATAACAAATAATTTACTCTTCATCATAACTTCAAAATATTATTTTTAAACAATATTTCATCTTTTACTTTAATAAAATACATGTTTTCGTCACATTTCTCCTCTTATATTCAATAAAAGGTTAATATTGGCAATAATTACCAATATTATTACATTGACTTAATAAAAGTCTAATAAATAATTATTTTCACTCCAAATTCTCAAAATAAAGTTTTTAAAACTTTATTTTCATCAATTTAGATTTATTTCAATAATTAAATTTTGAAATACATCACTTGATTCATTTATTAACTTCAAATTTAACAAAATTAAAATATTTCCACTGTATTAACCAAATCTCCATATAATCAATTTTTAAATTCATGTTCTATAATTAAACACATTGTTTATCTGAAATAAACAATTTTTGACTAAATTTATATTTTCTCCAACTTATTTTATTTTTTTCTCAATATTAAAGGTAATCACCAATACCGAGTTTGTTACAGAATTATTAAAATGCTTGAAGTAAAATTGTTTGCTATAGATTGAACTAGTTTAATGGATGAATTTGTTGAATTGTGTGTAAAAAATAGAATTTAATTTGTCGTTCATTGTAAGTTGCAAGTAATCACAAATGCGTTGATCATATAATATTTTGATTGATGGATGATAGTATATTCATTATTGTGTGACCAAATTTGTCGAAAAGCAATTCAGATCGTTAAATAATTATGTATTGTTGAATTATATTTTAGAGTGACATTGGCTCTAGATGGTGATTCTTCCTCTTCGGAGGAGTCCTAGCTTTGGTGATTTTTTTAGTTACTGTGGCATGTCTGTCACATACCTGTGCTGTACTTTCCTTTTTTCTTAGTAGTTAAGGTGCTTTTTCCTTACTCCTGTACTTCAAGTTTTATTACGTTCGTAATAAAAAGAGGACGATTCACTATAAAACCGGCTGGCCTTGCCAAAAAAAAATTCAATATGAGATGTTATCTATTTCGATCGTTGTTGGAATTTATTTCATAGAATATAGTTAAATTATATTATATTTTTAACTTATTTCTTAATTTAAAATTTTTATTTAAAGCTTTTTAAGATGAGTAACATTTATTCATAAAATATTTTAAAATTAACTATTGTAAGTATATTAAAATTTTGAAAATGTTTAGTGGCAAAAGATAAAATATAATTTTATTTTTAAAAGTTATTATGAAAGTAATAATTTTAATTTCTAATGATTTTGTTATAAAAAGATTTAAACGGTTTTGAACATGTTCAGAAGTAAATAAGCACTTTTCTTTAAATGAATTTTTGAATTTTGAAGTAGAGTTTTAATTATTTTATTAAGGAAATCCTTTGGTTTATAAAACAAATTCTATTCTAAAATTCCTTTTAAAATATACTTTTAAATTATTATTTCCAAAGGTAAAACTAATCTAATTTTAAACTCTTTTCTTTTCTTAAAATTTGAACTGAAATTTTAATGAGATTTCTATTTGAATTTCATGTTTTTCCATGAAACAAAGAATTTTAATAAACTGATTTATTGGATTAATATGAGACATTTCATACAATTCTTTCACTTATCATTATAATTTGTTAAATAGAGTTTGAGTGGAATTTACTACCTTTCAGTAAATACTTGAATTTACTATTTGGTATGGGACAGTTAGTTAAATTCTTATGATTGCTTAAGTGATGGTAAATAACATTTAGATTTGTATTATCTTAAGGTGTTTGGATTTCAGATCGATAGATCCCCGAGAGGTAATGACTTATTTTTCATCGACCTGAGAGTGAGAGTTGTTATCGTTTTTGATTTGGGTAGGCAAACCAAATTATTTTAGTTAGGTTTGCTATGGTGTGGCACGACTATCCTTTCTTTCCTGGGTAGGTGTCAAATACGGGCCTATCTTCTTATTTCACAGTTGTATATTATTAACCAAATTATTTTCGTTCGATAAATTCACATAGTTTTGTCATACACTCGACTACCCATTTCTTTTTGTTAGCAATCGGGATTTTACCTGGTAGACTATTTCTTTTTCCTAGACTATTGCACTATGTGGCCAGTTTATTTATTTTAGTTAGGCACCGTGTCGCACTGTATCACACTGATAATTGACTGCCTTTATTATTTCCTTATTGATGACCATTTCTTCATAGATTTTAGGATAGATATTTAGTATCTTTTTTGCTCTGCAGAATTTTGAACTGTTATCACCGTATTTTTGATGGCACTCCATTTGAGACTTGATTTGGATTTATGAAATCATGATTTGACTGATATGCCTTTTTTCAATCATTTGTTCTGGAATACTCTATTTATGGCTAGTTTATTCTAAGTCATATAGTTACAATATCAGTAGCATCTCACCTTTATATTAGTTATAGTCTGACCCGTTTATTTTTATAATACTCTGGTCAGGCCGAGACTCTACAGGTACAAGGACTCATTGACCTCAAGATTTTTGGCTAGCATTGAAGTGTACTATTTTGACCATTATAGTTTACTTCATACTTGTATATATTGACATTTAGGAGTTATGCCACGTATATTATTTAATAGTCATTATGTACCAGATTACGGTAGTTTGGATATGATGTATATATATTATGTGGGACTAGTACTGATATTTTGTGTACTCACATTCTATTATGTATATGATATATATTATTCCGCTATGATCTGTCACTTTGATTCTAAATTATTTATATTATATACTATTTTGAATATTTTAAATCAGTGTGTTTATTACTTTGTATTATTACTATATACATCAAAAATTTCACCTAAAAAGGTAACAAAGATGTCGGTGTTAGTATAAAGATATATTCACATTCGATCGCCCTTAACCAACCGTATTCTCTGTGTTATTAGACGACATTGCTTGTAATATTCATTAATAATATGGGTATAGTGCTATAGTAGTTTCAGCTTGGTATCACTGTAGTGTTCAGAACATTATAGAACTAAGCGACACGAATCCAAGATTTTGAATAATATAGAGTATGATTTTCACAGATCTCAACCTTGACAGACCTAGAATCCCATCCCTTAGGTGTGTAGAGTAGAATTAGAATTTATATTCCTATTAGGAATAGTAATATAAGTGATTGTTGGGAATAAACATGGGGATGTATTTGAACTTTTTTGAATTAAACAAATTATTATTTTGAAAATGATTTTTAGATTTTGAACTCACTTTTGTAAAGAGAGAAATTTATTAGATAGAATAAATGAGACCTTAAATGGCTTAGAATTAAATTGTTGTGTCTTGATTTATTAATGATCTGAGTTGTGCAGCGGAAACAGATGAACAATTTTTGCTGAGCGTATTAATTAATTTGTTCTGATACAGATGTTTACTTGATTAAAATGTACGTTGTTTGCATGAATGTTTATTTTTGTTTATGAACTTGAATAAGAAGTTCACTCAAAGAATTTATAAACTCAATTATTAATAAAAGTCAGCGGTTTCCCCAAAATAGAATTGCTGGGGAATAATAAAAATGTCTAAGCATTTAATAGTTATAGTCTATAGAATGATAAATAATATGTATCTAATTAAACTTGGAATTGAAAAAAATATACTTAATAAATAAAATAAGATGTTAAAAAATTGATTAGTTGATGGATGCTTGGTTATTTAAAAATTGTAAAAGATTATGCAAAATTAATATTGAGTAGGAATCACTATTAAGAGTTAAAACCAACTCAATAATAACAATAATAACTTACGGTGTCTTCAGTGGTATAGTTACCGCAAGAAATATTGAAAATTAAAATTTATATATGAAATGTTAATTCATATGTGTGACTAATTGAATGTTTAGATGAGTTAAAAATTTAATATTTGCTTAAGGTATATGTTGATGAATTTGTGTGCTATGGAATTGTCTTTAGTAAATTAATATTTCTATTATAACATTAAGATAGATTGAAAGAGTTTAATAAGAGCTAAAATACTAACAACAACTGACGACGACTTCAGACTGGCCGTCGGAAGTTGACAAAAATTCGTTGTTACAGGCTTCAGTCGAGACCTTTCTTCCTCATTTCAACATATGGAAGAAAAAAATTAAACTCCTAAAACCCAATTTCTTGGTTCCAAACCCCAAACTCAAGTTTTCGGATCCTCCACAGTGGCGTAATCACTCTTTATTGCTTCAAATCTTAGGTATAATATCTTATTTTCGTGAAAAATCTAATTTTTACCCTAAATCTTGATTTGCATAAGTTGATAAAGTAGAGCTATTTAGTGATTCTAATTGTTTCTAATAGGTTAATGATGGTTTATAGCATCCCATGGTATATCTTTTTCATTTGTTTGCATGAAATTGTAAAGAGTGGATATAATTTTTGAACTTGCCTATATGTGTAAACCATTATATATGAGTTTTTTCTGCAATTTTCTTGTGTTTATTATAATATTCTCCCTCTGTACTTAAACTAAAAGCCATAGAACTTTGTAACGACTCAGAATTTTGAACAATTTAAATTGAAAATATTTAATTAATTTTAAATATTTGAATAACTGTTTAGCTTGAATTCCTAATATAACTTTGAATTTAGCGATTAAATTTTAAAATTTAATCTATTGAAGTTGAATAAAAATTTGAATTTCCAGTTTAAGCTGATTAAAAATATTTCAAAAGGCTTGTAAAATTTATATTGATAACACTGAAGATAATGGACGCTTCAGAATTTAATTTGAAAGTGATTTGATCAGTTTTAGAAATTATATCGTTTGAATCGATATTTAAAAATAGCCTTCCGAGGCACAGTCTCGGAATTCGACGAAACCAGTTCCATTGGGTTCGTAATATTGAATTATTACCGGATTTCAAATTTCGTATTTTTCGGAGTTGTTATGTGAGCACACGGTAAGTAAACGCATTGAAAATTTTCAACGAATTCAATTTAAATTTAAATTTAAAAATTGGTCAACGTCAGCCACTTTCCTTCCGTATATCTCTCCTAAAATCACGCCTAGTATCACGCCAGAGATCGTGAAAGCATACCTCCTCTCGATTTTAAATATCCCTCTCCCTTATCGTTCAAAACAAACGAGAAAGAAAAGAAAATCTATTGCTTTGAAAAAATAATGGCGGACCTCGTTCTAAAATCAAATGCGATGCTTTAGCTCCTTCAAATCAAAAAAAAATTGCCGAGCCTTTCCTTTCCTTCGAAAACAAAATCGCAACCTCTCTTCCCCTATAGATATTCGAATCGAATTCAGTAAATAAATAAATAAAATGGCGACCTCCAAATCGCGAAAGCGAAATCGGAAAAAAGGAGGGGCGAATTGCAGTTGATCGAAATCTAGATGGAGGTGAGGGCATCTCGAGTGTTGCGTGTCGCGAAGTGCTATGACGTGGGCAAAGTCGCAAGGCACTGGGTTGATTTCACGCATCGGCAAGGGCGAGGCAGCGGCGATGGCGAGCGAGTGGAGTTCGATCTCGAGTCAAAGGCAGGAAGCTCGAGCACGGTGGAGCCTCGAGGGCGATGGCGGCGGCTCCGATGTGGGTCGCGTGCTCTAATGGAGTATCGGCGGCAGTAGTTTATGTGGATCGTTCGGCAATAGCAGGTGAGGCAGTGAAGTTGAGTTTATTTATTTATTTATTTTTATTTTTTTTCTTTTCGATAGATTTGGTTAAGTTCCCTGTTAAAAGAAAAACTAAAAATTTCTGTAACAATTTAGTTACAGTAGAGCAAAGTATTGTTTTGTTGTTTACAAGAAAAGAAATATATACATTAAATACACATTTTAAATTTACTGATTTATCTTAAGAATATGTGTTTAGGGTGATTTATCTGGTTAATTAACTTATTAAATTTATTTTTAATTACTAAATACAATCTATAGAAAGGAAAACTTGTTTTGAAAAGGAATTTTGTTTAAAAAAAAATTAGCTTAAATTGAAATTATATTACAATGGATATATATATATAGATAAGCAGAAAATATAATTTATTACAGTATGTATAAACCATTTTCTGTTTATTATAACTGCTAGAAAGAATATTTTTCCTTTATTTGTTTTCCATTTGAATTTAATAAATATATAAGTTTACAGAACTAAATGTATGTAAACACAAGATTTAGAAAACAACAAAATGAATGCAATGAATTTAGGTGATTAATTTATCAAATGGAAATTAATTATTCGATTGATTCGAATATTAATAAATGATACAATTGTTTATACAAGGTCAAAAGATCGTGAAAAACAAACTGGAATGGAAATGGATTGCAAAATAAAAAGGTGAGAACCTCTCACTCAAAAATTTAAAGTTGGATTTGCAGTTATTGATTGATTGCTATTTGGATGTGATATAGTATATATATATATATATATATATATATATATATATATATATATATATATATTTGTATATAGCAATATATATATATATATATATATTGGCATATGTATATATTGCAGTTGATCGATTTCCCGCATTATATAGCGGATGTGACCCTATTGCGCCGCCTATTAAGCGGATAATATTTTATAAATCCCATATACCGCGATATTCCATCTCGAAGCGGGATTGGTATTGTGCTGACATCTTTGGATGCAGGGAAACAGGTTGGAGGGATCCAACTGGATTATCATATGATGATATATGATGTTTGGATGCCGTGATTGATTATTTGGTGTGTTGCATCATCGGATCCATTTTTGAAGTTTAAAAATAACGATTTTGATTTTTAAGGGATTTTTAAAGTGGTTTTTTTTAAATTATACGTTTATTAAATTTTCAAATTGATTCATTTTAAATAAATTAACGTTATAAAATGTAATGTTATGAAAATTAGAATTTTTGTGAAATATAAGCAAAGCATGATTTTTTTGAAATAAGTAGTTATAAATTTATAAAATAGTTAAATTGGAATTTTTGAATTATTTTAAAACGAGTTATAAGAAAGATGTACAAAATTGATATTTTAAAATTAAAAATATTGGAATTATAAAACGAATTTTTTTATAAGTGTTAAAGCGAAGTATAAATGGATTCATAAGTGAATGAAAATTTATAGATTTATGAATTGTGAAGTTATAAAATGAATAGATGTTGTAAGACAAAAGATATTAAGGAATTAAATTATAAATCGGATTTTTGCATTTAAATTGTAATCTTTGATGAAGCAAAAATGGTTTATAGTTGAGATTTATAAAATATATATTTTATAAATCAAAATAAAAGAATTTTAAAAGGAGTTCTATTAATGTTGAAAATAGGGTTATAAAGGAAATCTTATAAGTAATAAGATTATAATTTGTGAAGTTTTAAAAGAACGATTTTGTAAATAAATGGATTATAAGCATTAAACTTATAATATAGACTTTTGGTATATAATTGAGTTATATAAATTAAGTTGTATTAATAAAGGAGATTTATAAATCAACGCTTATAAATAGAAATGGAATTTATAGACATTGTTTATAAATTCGAAATCCATGGAATTTGATAAATTGAAAGTTGAAATTGGTTAAGGAAGCATATTCACGATTTTGGACAGTGAATATATTATCAAATAAAATGGATATGCTTGGGAAAATGAATATTATAAAATGAAGTTAATCGTTTTAACGATGTTTTAAAATGTATTATGAATCGAATACATAGATTTCAACATTCATTGTTGAAATAGACGTTTTCGAGGAATAAGGAAATGGTGGATTATAACACTGTTGTTATAGTAAATGGTTTCCGAAAGGAAATATTTTGTATAGTATTGGGATTTATATATATCTATTTTAAATTTCGAATCCCTATACTAGTGATTTTGGGTTGTCGTAACGATGTTTTACGCAACATTCGTTTTTGACTCAAATAAATGGGTTAAGAGAATGTTTTCTTTAAAGAATGAAATATATACTTAATTTCGATTTAAGTATATTGAATATTTTTCAAATGTTGAAAATAAATAGATTTGTGAAATACTTATTATTAAATAAGTAGGGAAATGGTTTCCAATATGAAATGAACGTTTTGAAAATTATCTTTTTAAAAGATAAATTGAAAGTGAATATTTGAAATCGATTGAAAACCGTATATTCACAGATATTTTGGAAATGTAAATTCAATATGGAATTTATAAATGAAATTGGGAAAATGGGGTTAAAAATAAATATCGATTTATTTTTGAAGTATGGAAATTACTTATATATGTCTTGTAAAGATATTTTTGGGAAATAAATAATTTGAAAAATTATTTGGAATCTGATGATGTTGTGCAAACTTATTGATAGTTAAATAACCAACTATCAATATTTACCTTTAAATAGGTATTTGTTGTGATTTGCTTGAATTTGAATGCCACACTTATTTTTGAATAAGCGCTCACTATTCGGGTTAGCCGGGAAAGGACCTTGGGGTCATATAACCCATTCCGAATATGTGTACGTCGTAATGGATTGCATTTGATGACCGGTGTTGAAGACCGGATATTTTTGAAAACGGAAGGATTACCGTTGAGTTGCTCTGCATCGGCTGATCTCCGATATAGAGGTTTTATCACCCTTAGTGACGGGAAGTCCGGACGTGATTAGAAATTATCCAGAATGCAAGGACTTCTTTGTAAGTGCCTTCGGTTCTATTCGAGCCCGGAACAGACTTGTATGGATTGTATGTCTGACATTACAAGTTGAGATATAAAGCTGATTTCTTTCAAATATATTTCTGTTGGTGGCGAAGATTTTATTCTCTTAGCTTAACACCCTTCTCTGAAACGTACGAGCTCAGAGGTTATCAGTTGAAGGTTATTAGTGATATACTCCCAATTTGGTAATGTGACATGCTGAGTGTTGCTGTGAAATGATCATTGTTTGATCATTTGTGATATGATCATTTGTTTGATCGTTTATCTTAGTGATCATTTCTATGATCATTTGTTGACCCAAAGCACAGCTTTTGTATAAAGCGTGGCTTTGTGGACGAGACTTCGTCGGACCTCACACCCCGGAAATGGTCAAAACAGGAAGGATGCGGCAAGGTTATTAGGGGGTAGCGCCCCTTTAGTGTATGTCATTCCTTCTGGATAGAGGTGGTATCATGGTATGAAGCCCAGATACTTAACCTATGTTGTTGCTGCAAATTTTGTGGTTGTTGGAAATCGAGGATCCTCGGATAGATCGGTTATGATCGGGGGATGACATATTCGTGTCAGTGGTTACCTAGTTTGAAAGGTAACCCGGCCTTGTGTTGGCAGAGATCCGGTTAGGTTCTCGGGACGTCATTCCAGAGGCGTTTCCATGTGGCAATGGGAAGTTCCTTGGCCTGACCATTTGTTAGAAATCCAAAGAAACAATACGATCTTGTACGGTTTTAGTCGTATAACCTGCCATGGAATGTGGCGGTAACCTGCTATTGAACATGGTAGCTATAGTAGGCAAAAGTGCGAAATGTCTATGCTGGCTAAGATTTATATCTTTACTTTCAAAATAATTTTCCTACACTATGCACTAGTAATAATATCAAATGTTTCTTTTTAATGCGTATCAAGCATCTTTGACTATCATAAGGAGAAATCTCCTCCGATTCTGCGTTTGCATTGTGTGTGTGTGCGGGAGGCCTTATGGTAGTCTCATTTTTTAAAAGCATTTCGAATTGACTTTAAAAATATTCCTCTATTTTGATTTTAAAGAAAAATAAACTGTTTTGAGTTCTCACACCAGTCACATGACTGACTCGGAGTTTATTGTTTTCCTTCCTAAACTCTGGGTGCCCACCAATTTCCACACGGGCAGTCAAGAGTTAAGGTTTATCAGGATATTCTGGAATTCAAGAGTTGCTGAAGGCAAGCTGGATGGCATGGCGTATTACTAGTATATAGTATTTCCTTTCTGCTGTTTGTTGTTGTTGTTGTACACTCTGATGATGATATAATGTAATGTAATGTGATGTAATGTAATAACTGATATAGTTCTTTGTTTAAACATTATTCATTTATCTATTATGTGTTGTTCCGCTGCGAATTGTGAGATTCTGATGTTGTTCTGTTATTTCTTTCTGTTCTGTTCTATCTTTTTCTCTCTTCTTCTACCTCTTTCTTCTTCTTAAACCCTAACGGTTTGGTTTTTCAGCAACGAAAAATCGCAGTCGTCACATTTGGTATCAGAGCATATGGTTAAGCGACAACCATGGCTCTGTTGGGTATTTCTCATTAGAGATAGAGTCAGTAGTACCCTAGAATGAGTTTGAGTGTAATAATAGATATGAGCGCGTATTTGTTAGTGAATATAAATTGTTTTGTATTGTGTTGACTTATCGGTTGATTGTTTATAGATTCTGGTCGGTGCAGTCTAGCTAACTGTGTTGATAGGAGTTTCTAAACTCTTAAACAAGATAAACTGACACAATATTGTTTTAAGAATCGGGTAAATGAGATAATTTTGCCCAAAACTATTTTTGTATAGAAAAGAAATGATTTTCTGTAAATTATTATAGTATATGGTTGCTTGGTTGTTAGGAAGTAATAATATTAAATTATTACCATTGATTATTGAAAATAAGAAATTGGAATCATAATCAAAAGTTAAGAAATAAATCCATATACCAATGAAATTTAAGAATGTAAATTATAAATGTGACTTATAATTGGAAATAGAATTCCAAGGAAGTATTTGGAAATGTTTTTGAAAGAATTTGGAATTTTAGAGATTTGGAAAGTTTAAAATCCATTTTGATTTAAGAATGAATTTCAAAGGTTTTGAAAAGTATTTTGAAGGAATGAAAAGCTCTAAACTCTTTTCGGTTGCTAGAAAATAATTCCGATGATGACCGCGGCATCATTGGTGTTCATTTTCGGGTTTCCAAAAGAGGAATTACTACCAAATTATTTCAAATGAAAGTTGTTTGGAAAATTTGGGGTTTGGTTTTGAAATTCAAAGGATAATCTGAATTGTTTTCACTAATGGTTTTGAAAGGTTTAAAAGACTCTAGAATGCTATATAAAAATATTTATGGAATATTATTAAGTTGAAAATAAATTTGGAGTAATTAAAATGAATTGGAATTGAGTATTGAATTATGGAAATAAATTGTGAATGAATGAATAAATTTACAATTGCAATTAAATGAAAGTGAATTGAATGTTGAGATTCATTTCGATTTTGTAAGCAAATGGAATTGAATTGAAATTGTGAATTGAATTCAAATGAAATTAAAATGCAAGATTGAATAAAAATGAATGTATAACTTCAATAGTAAACTAGAGATGATATAAGAAGCATATATTGAAAATTTTGTAAAGGAAATGTGCAAAATGGTTTGAATGTTGGAATTGGATATTATGGCTAGCAGGTTATACAGGTGTATTAAAAGAAATGGAATTTTGATTTTGATTTCAAAGATAAATTGAATTGCTCGACAAAAAGGTACGTATTTCAATTTCAGTATGAAATTTGATGATTTTCTTCTCTAGCCACTTGGCTTTCTCTTTTCTTTTTGATTCTGAGGGGCCGTGGTGCCATTTTGTAGTCGTACCGAGCTAGCCGCGCAAAGGAGACGCTGGCGAAATTTTTCGAAAATTTAGAGTGTTAGAAAAATTTTGAGAAAATTTTGAAAGTTTAAATTTGAATTTGAATTTTGAAGTAATCAATGTTGTTTTAAACCTATAATTGAAGTTGGAAAACTAGTTGAAATGATAATGAATCTTTAATAAAAAGATTTAGGTTAGTAAGTTGATAAAACTATTTGGATTGTGAAAAATAGTAGACGAGTTAAGGACCATCCTTCCTAACTTGTAATTTCGGGACGAAATTCTTTTAAGGGGGGAAGATTGTAACGACTCAGAATTTTAAACAATTTAAATTGAAAATATTTAATTAATTTTAAATATTTGAATAACTGTTTAGCTTGAATTCCTAATATAACTTTGAATTTGGCGATTAAATTTTAAAATTTAATCTATTGAAGTTGAATAAAAATTTGAATCTTCAGTTTAAGCTGATTAAAAATATTTCAAAAGGCTTGTAAAATTTATATTGATAAAACCGAAGATAATGGACGCTTCGGAATTTAATTTGAAAGTGATTTGATCAGTTTTTGAAATTATATCGTTTGAATCGATATTTAAAAATAGCCTTCCGAGGCACAGTCTCGGAATTCGACGAAACCAGTTCCATTGGGTTCGTAATATTGAATTATTACCGGATTTCAAATTTCGTATTTTTCGGAGTTGTTATGTGAGCACACGGTAAGTAAACGCGTTGAAAATTTTCATCGAATTCAATTTAAATTTAAATTTAAAAATTGGTCAACGTCAGGCACTTTCCTTCCGTATATCTCTCCTAAAATCACGCCTAGTATCACGCCAGAGATCATGAAAGCATACCTCCTCTCGATTTTAAATATCCCTCTCCCTTATCGTTCAAAACAAACGAGAAAGAAAAGAAAATCTATTGCTTTGAAAAAATAATGGCGGACCTCGTTCTAAAATCAAATGCGATGCTTTATCTACTTCAAATCAAAAAAAAATTACCGAGCCTTTCCTTGCCTTCGAAAACAAAATCGCAACCTCTCTTCCCCTTTAGATATTCGAATCGGATTCAGTAAATAAATGAAAAAAATGGCGACCTCCAAATCGCGAAAGCGAAATCGGAAAAAAGGAGGGGCGAACAGCAGTTGATCGAAATCTAGATGGAGGTGAGGGCATCTCGAGTGTTGCATGTCGCGAAGTGCTATAACGTGGGCAAAGTCGCAAGGCACTGGGTTGATTTCACGCATCGGCAAGGGCGAGGCAACGGCAATGGCGAGCGAGTGGAGTTCGATCTCGAGTCAAAGGCAGGCAGCTCGAGCACGGTGGAGCCTCGAGGGCGATGGCGGCGGCTCCGATGTGGGTCGCGTGCTCTAATGGAGTATCGGCGGCAGTAGCTTATGTGGATCGTTCGGCAATAACAAGTGAGGCAGTGAAGTTGAGTTTATTTATTTATTTATTTATTTTTCTTTTCGATAGATTTGGTTAAGTTCCCTGTTAAAAGAAAAATTAAAATTTTTTGTAACAATTTAGTTACAGTAGAGCAAAGTATTGTTTTGTTGTTTACAAGAAAAGAAATATATACACCAAATACACATTTTAAATTTACTGATTTATCCTAAGAATATGTGTTTAGGGTGATTTATCTGGTTAATTAACTTATTAAATTTATTTTTAATTACTAAATACAATCTATAGAAAGGAAAACTTGTTTTGAAAAGGAATTTTGTTTAAAATAAAAATAAAAAAATTAGCTTAAAGTGAAATTATATTACAATGGATATATATATATAGGTAAGCAGAAAATATAATTTATTACAGCAAGTATAAACCATTTTCTGTTTAATATAAATGCTAGAAAGAATATTTTTCTTTTATTTATTTTCCATTTGAATTTAATAAATATATAAGTTTACAGAACTAAATGTATGTAAACACAGGATTTAGAAAACAACAAAATGAATGCAATGAATTTAGGTGATTAATTTATCAAATGAAAATTAATTATTCGATTGATTTGAATATTAATAAATGATACAATTGTTTATACAAGGTCAAAAGATCGTGAAAACCAAACTAGAATGCAAATGGATTGCAACATAAAAAGGTGAGAACTTCTCACTCAAAAATTTAAAGTTGGATTTGCAGTTATTGATTGATTGCTATTTGGATGTGATATAGTATATATATATATATTAGTATATAGCAATATATATATATATATATATATATATATATATATATTGGCATATGTATATATTGCAGTTGATTGATTTCTCGCATTATATAGCGGATGAGACCCTATTGCGCCGCCTATTAAGCGGATAATATTTTATAAATCCCATATACCGCGATATTCCATCTCGAAGCGGGATTGGTATTGTGCTGACATCTTTGGATGCAGGGAAACAGGTTGGAGGGATCCAACTGGATTCCTTAACCATATTTATTTATTTACATATATTGTGATATTATTGATTATCATATGATGATATATGATGTTTGGATGCCGTGATTGATTATTTGGTGTGTTGCATCATCGGATCCATTTTTGAAGTTTAAAAATAACGATTTTGATTTTTAAGGGATTTTTAAAGTGGTTTTTTTTAAATTATACGTTTATTAAATTTTCAAATTGATTCATTTTAAATAAATTAACGTTATAAAATGTAATGTTATGAAAATTAGAATTTTTGTGAAATATAAGCAAAGCATGATTTTTTTGAAATAAGTAGTTATAAATTTATAAAATAGTTAAATTGGGATTTTTGAATTATTTTAAAACGAGCTATAAGAAAGATGTACAAAATTGATATTTTAAAATTAAAAATATTGGAATTATAAAACGGGTTTTTTTATAAGTGTTAAAGTGAAGTATAAATGGATTCATAAGTGATTGAACATTCACAGATTTATGAATTGTGAAGTTATAAAATGAATAGATGTTGTAAGACAAAAGATATTAAGGAATTAAATTATAAATCGGATTTTTGCATTTAAATTGAAATCTTTGATGAAGCAAAAATGGTTTATAGTTGAGATTTATAAAATATATATTTTATAAATCGAAATAATAGAATTTTAAAAGGAGTTCTATTAATGTTGAAAATAGGGTTATAAAGGAAATCTTATAAGTAATAAGATTTATAATTTGTGAGGTTTTAAAAGAACGATTTTGTAAATAAATGGATTATAAGCATTTAACTTATAATATGGACTTTTGGTATATAATTGAGTTATATAAATTAAGTTGTATTAATAAAGGAGATTTATAAATCAAAGCTTATAAATAGAAATGGAATTTATAGACATTGTTTATAAATTCGAAATCCATGGAATTTGATAAATTGAAAGTTGAAATTGGTTAAGGAAGCATATTCACGATTTTGGACAGTGAATATATTATCAAATAAAATGGATATGCTTGGGAAAATGAATACTATAAAATGAAGTTAATCGTTTTAACGATGTTTTAAAATGTATTATGAATCGAATACATAGATTTCAACATTCATTGTTGAAATAGACGTTTTCGAGGAATAAGGAAATGGTGGACTATAACACTGTTGTTATAGTAAATGGTTTCCGAAAGGAAATATTTTGTATAGTATTGGGATTTATATATATCTATTTTAAATTTCGAATCCCCATACTAGTGATTTTGGGTTGTCGTAACGATGTTTTACGCAACATTCGTTTTTGACTCAAATAAATGGGTTAAGAGAATATTTTCTTTAAAGAATGAAATATATACTTAATTTCGATTTAAGTATATTGAATATTTTCCAAATGTTGAAAATAAATAGATTTGTGAAATACTTATTATTAAATAAGTAGGGAAATGGTTTCCAATATGAAATGAACGTTTTGAAAATTATCTTTTTAAAAGATAAATTGAAAGTGAATATTTCAAATCGATTGAAAATCGTATATTCACAGATATTTTGGAAATGTAAATTCAATATGGAATTTATAAATGAAATTGGGAAAATGGGGTTAAAAATAAATATCGATTTATTTTTGAAGTATGGAAATTATTTATATATATCCTATAAAGATATTTTTGGGAAATAAATAATTTGGAAAATTATTTGGAATCTGGTGATGTTGTGCAAACTTATTGATAGTTAAATAACCAACTATCAATATTTACCTTTAAATAGGTATTTGTTGTGATTTGCTTTAATTTGAATGCCACACTTATTTTTGAATAAGCGCTCACTATTCGGGTTAGCCGGGAAAGGACCTTGGGGTCGTATAACCCATTCCGAATATGTGATACGTCGTAATGGATTGCATTTGATGACCGGTGTTGAAGACCGGATATTTTTGAAAACGGAAGGATTACCGTTGAGTTGCTCTGCATCGGCTGATCTCCGATATAGAGGTTTTATCACCCTTAGTGATGGGAAGTCCGAACGTGATTAGAAATTATCCGGAATGCAAGGACTTCTTTGTAAGTGCCTTCGGTTCTGTTCGAGCCCGGAACAGACTTGTATGGATTGTATGTCTGACATTACAAGTTGAGATATAAAGCTGATTTCTTCCAAATATATTTCTGTTGGTGGCGGAGAATTTATTCTCTTAGCTTAACACCCTTCTCTGAAACGTATGAGCTCAGAGGTTATGTAGTTGAAGGTTATTAGTGATATACTCCCAATTTGGTAATGTGACATGCTGAGTGTTGCTGTGAAATGATCATTGTTTGATCATCTGTGATATGATCATTTGTTTGATCATTTATCTTAGTGATCATTTCTATGATCATTTGTTGACCCAAAGCACAGCTTTTGTATAAAGCGTGGCTTTGTGGACGTGACTTCGTCGGGCCTCATGCCCCGGAAATGGTCAAAACAGGAAGGATGCGGCAAGGTTATCAGGGGGTAGCGCCCCTTTAGTGTATGTCATTCCTTCTGGATAGAGGTGGTACCATGGTATGAAGCCCAGATACTTAACCTATGTTGTTGCTGCAAATTTTGTGGTTGTTGGAAATCGAGGATCCTCGGATAGATCGGTTACGATCGGGGGATGACATATTTGTGTCAGTAGTTACCTAGTTTGAAAGGTAACCCGGCCTTGTGTTGGCAGAGATCCGGTTAGGTTCTCGAGACGTCATTCCAGAGGCGTTTCCATGTGGCAATGGGAAGTTCCTTGGCCTGATCATTTGTTGGAAATCCAAAGAAACAGTACGATCTTGTACGGTTTTAGTCGTATAACCTGCCATGGAATGTGGCGGTAACCTGCTATTGAACATGGTAGTTATAGTAGGCATAAGTGCGAAATGTCTATGCTGGCTAAGATTTATATCTTTACTTTCGAAATTATTTTCCTACACTATGCACTAGTAATAATATCAAATGTTTCTTTTTAATGCGTATCAAGCATCTTTGACTATCATAAGGAGAAATCTCCTCCGATTCTGCGTTTGCATTGTGTGTGTGTGCGGGAGGCCTTATGGTAGTCTCATTTTTTAAAAGCATTTCGAATTGACTTTAAAAATATTCCTTTATTTTGATTTTAAAGAAAAATAAACTATTTTGAGTTCTCACACCAGTCACATGACTGACTCGGAGTTTATTGTTTTCCTTCCTAAACTCTGGGTGCCCAACAATTTCCACACGGGCAGTCAAGAGTTAAGGTTTATCAGGATATTCTGGAATTCAAGAGTTGCTGGAGGCAAGCTGGATGGCATGGCGTATTACTAGTATATAATATTTCCTTTCCGCTGTTTGTTGTTGTTGTTGTACACTCTGATGATGATATAATGTAATGTAATGCGATGTAATGTAATAACTGATATAGTTCTTTGTTTAAAGATTATTCATTTATCTATTATATGTTGTTCCGCTGCAAATTGTGAGATTCTGATGTTGTTCTGTTATTTCTTTCTGTTCTGTTCTATCTTTTTCTCTCTTCTTCTACCTCTTTCTTCTTCTTAAACCCTAACGGTTCAGTTTTCGACAACGAAAAATCGTGGTCGTCACAAACTTGAAAACAAGTTACGTATTGGAAAACAAAAATACATCTACTTCAGTCGGAGTTAGAATCATCTATATCCATTGCTTTTGAACATCTTAACTTATATAAAAATGAATGCATGAGTTTCAAAAAGAAATTGATCGCATTGGAAAATGATGATAATATTAAAGCAACCTTATTCGATAAAATACGCGGAATAATGAGGTAAAATAATAATTTTTTGGGAATATATATAAAATTAGTAAATTTTCTACCATTTACAAACAATAATGTTTTATATAATAAATAAGAAGACAAACTATAAAACTTCCAATTTTTGTATAAATTACTATTTTATTACGTTACTTAAAGAGTTTTTAGTCCTGTTCGACAAGTGTTGTACATGATCGTAAAATAAGTATTTGTTTAATTCATAAAACGGATATTTATATTCGTTTGGTACAATACTTGCTGGATTTGCCTCTGTATTGCACAAGTTATAAACACTATAATAAATTATGTTTCATACATTATTTCATTTGAAATGGTTCAAAAAATTCATCGTCAACATTTCAATATCGTACTCTTAAGTTAGGTAAAATTGATGCATATAAGATTACGTGTCAATACATTGAAAAATAAAATGTCAATTGTAAAATGTCCCATATTTATTTTTGAATTTGTGACATATTTTTTTAAATAGGAAAAATGATTGATTATTTTAATGATCGGAGGAAATGGATGTATCAAATAAGGGGACTGAGAGGCTCAATAAAGGAAGATTTTAATATTTGTATAAACGTATTTGTTGAATCCACTTTAAGCAATAACGGAAACGATGTAGAAATTCGTCGTCCGTGTAACTGGTGTAAGCATTTGAAGTATTTGTTACCAAATGTTATGAAAGTTCAATTTTGTAACAACGGTTTCGTACCGTAGTATTATGTTTAGGATCATCATGAAGAAGTTGTAGCACATACTCCTCCAGAAGCTGAATTAGAGGTTGCTGGTAATGAAATTATTATGATAAATCGTATAGAAAATATGTTGGAGATGCAGCACAATCAATGTTCCCTACGGTTAAAGTAGACGATGACGATGTAAATGTTGAAGAATCAAATATTTAAGCAAAAAAATTTACAATTTATGATGCTGCTAATAAACCTCTTTAGGATAGTTGTAAAAGCGACACTCAGCTATCAGTAACTGCAGAATACATTGCAATGAAGTCAAAATACAACATCACCGAAGCTGAATTTACAACTGTTGTACAGGCTGCAAAATGACATATGCCGCTCGATAATTTAACGTGTGAAAATCACTATGAAATTAAAAAACTTATGTCTTCTTTTAGTTTACCATGTCAAAAATTAGATACATGTTTAAATGTCTGCATGTTGTTTATAAAAGAAGACATCACTCTTGGAAAGTGTAGAATATGTAACGAGGAAAGGTACAAACCAAGAAAAAAGAAGGAAAAGAAAGTTCCATACAAACGTATGCATTATTTGTCCATCACTCCTATGCTTCAAAGATTATACGCATCTTCTGTAACTGTACCTCATGTAAGATTGCGTAGTGTGAGAATTGAGAAAGAAGGTACGTTGAGACATCCAATCAATGGAGAAGCATGGAAGCATTTCGACAAAACTTATCCCAATTTTGCAACGGAGAATCATAATGTTAGACTTGGATTATGTAAGGATAGTTTTTCACCATTTTTTTCAATTTGGTGCTAAATATTCATTTTGGTCCATTATCATCACACCTTATAATTTACCTCCGTGGATATGTATGGAAACTCAATATATGTTTATTACTATTGTCGTTCCTGGCCCCGACGATCTGACACAAGGAATTGATGTTTATTTACAACCGTTGGTTGAGGAGTTGAAAACACTGTGGAGCGAAGGAGTAGAGACATACAACATTTCAAAGAAAAATAAATTTTGTATGTTTGCTTCTTTGTTGCGGACTATATGTGATTTTCCTGCCTACGCAATGCTTTCAAGATGGAGTACATCCGGTCGTCTAGCTTGTTCTTATTGCATGGAAGAAACACGGGCATTTTCTTTACCGAATGGTAAGAAAATTTCATGGCTTGATTTCCATCAATGTTTTCTCCATTTCAATCATCCCTTTAGAGGAGACAGAAAAAACTTTTTAGTTAATAGAGTCAAACAACCACCAATGATATGGTAAAGCGAAGACATATATGAACTTGTAAGGGACTATCCAAAGGTACATCAAACTGGAGTGCAAACAGAAATTGTAGGTAAATAGACTATTAATAATTGGTGTAAACAAAGTATATTTTGGAAGTTGCCTTATTGGAAAGATCTTCTGCTTCGTCATAATATTGATGTGATACACAACGAGAAAAATGTATCCGATAATTTTTTTAACAGCATTTTGAATGTCAAGGGGAAGACTAAGGATGGTTTGAAATCAAGATGCAATATATAAGAATTATGCAAACGCCCTGAGCTTTATATGAAGCCAAGTGACAGTAAAAAACGCAAAGTGTGTTATGAGCTAGATAATTATCAAGTTAAAGTTGTGTTAGAATGGGTGGAAGGATTAAGATTTCCTGATGGGATTACATCAAATCTTCATAGATGTGTTCTTTAAAAATAGTAGATTGAGTAGAATGAAAAACCATGACTGTCACATAAAGGTGGAAAATTTATTACGCGTTGTATTCAAAGAACTATTTCCCCTAAAAGTTTGGAAGGTAATAACGAAACTTAGTCTATTTTACGAAGAGCTTTGTTCGACTACGTTAAAAGTGCAAACTTTACGTAAACTTGAAGAATATATTCCTATATTGCTCTGCAAATTGGAAAAAAATATTTCCACCAGCTTTTTTTAATGTAGTGAAACATTTACCTATTCATCTCTCATCTGAAGCAGGACTTCGAGGTCTTATGCAATATGGATGGATGTATCTAGTCGAGAGATATAAAAGATGTTACTTGTTAATTTAATTACATTCGAATGTTAAAATTAATGTGAATTAATTTTTCATAGATACGAATTATCTGAAGAAGAAAAATGAGGCAAAAAGCACGAGTTGAAGGTTTGATCTGTAAATTATAAATCGAAGAAGAAGCTTTATTCTTTTTCTTTAACTAATTCAGTGGCCATGTGAATATATCATTTAAAAGTGTTCCATGTAACGATGAAGGTGATGAATAAGAGTCCTCTCAAACAATGTTACCTATTTTCATATAATATGATCAACCTTCTGGAAAATGTGTAAATATATGGTTAGACGATACAAATCTTCATGTAGCACACACTTATATTCTTCTTAATTGTGTCGAGGTTGCATCATTTGTTGGGTAAAATGAAATAATAAGTCTTGATTTATTCATTTCAATAGTGCATGTGTATGTAGAATTTAATTCAATATTTTACTACTATATGTTTGCTAGTTTTCTCTTGACTGGTTTTCAGGATAGCTTGCAGATTTGTACTGGTTGGCAAAATTTCTTTTCATAGGGATTCCGACCGCGTTTTGCACTTCTTGGTGGCTACTCAGAGTCTTCAGAGTGGAGTCCTTCTTTTTAGTTCGCCCCTCGGTGTCTCTTATTTTGTCGGTGTTGTATTTTAGTTTTTCTGGTTTTAGATGCCTCTAATACTCTATTATCGGGCGGTGGCCTTGTCGGAGCTGGTATTAGGGTATAATGGGCGGTGGCTTTGCCGGAGCTCATTTGAGGGGTATCTTCTTCTATATTTTTTTTCTAGTTGATAGTCTTGTCACCTGCCAGGCATGTTGGCAGCTCCTTTATATTTGTTTTATATATAGCTTCATGTGTGCTCTTCTCGTTTTTTTAGAGGATCACACGTTTCTCTCAAAAAATATGTAGTATTTATGAAAGAGAACATCCATTTGGAGACCACTGTAAAAATAATTTCTGATTGGTTTCCAAAGTACGTTTATGAACCGAGAAACTATGTGGTCGACGAAGGATTGAAACATCTTGCGTTGGGACTAAAAAGAAATATCAAGACATATCCAACATATTTCATCAAT
Source organism: Allium cepa (assembly GCA_030765085.1). Lineage (NCBI taxonomy): Eukaryota > Viridiplantae > Streptophyta > Magnoliopsida > Asparagales > Amaryllidaceae > Allium > Allium cepa. The sequence continues at coordinate 649,861,629 of CM060931.1, read as the reverse complement.
GGATATAAATTTAACACCAAAGAATACGGTGCTGAAAAATTAACTAATAATACAGGCATATTTGTTAAAGGTAGTGATGATCCAGAAAATCACATAAATGCTTTTAATGGTGTTTTAACCCAAATTTTGCAATTGATATATTTTTCACGACCCACAGAGGATGTTTTTCTGTTTAGATGCAATTGGTTCAACAACATTCCATGTTCTGGAATTAATGTGCACAACGATTATAATCTTATTGAAATAAAGCAAATATCGCATTATCACAAGTACGACCTTTTTGTACTAATCAAACAAGCATTGCAAGTTTATTACGCTTCTTATTCGTCTCTAAAAAGAGATAAAGCGTCTTGGTCGGCATTTTTTAAAACAAAGGAAAGATTTGCGTTTGATGCGAAGAATATTCCAAACGAACAAGCTTATCAGGCAAATCTTGAGCAAAGAAACGAAATATTAATAATAGACAATCGTACTTATTTTAGACCTATGAACAATGAATCAAACGTTTTGGTTGAAGCATTTAAGAGTAGGGAGAAAAATAACGTAGAATATGAGACCGAATCTGAATCAGAAGACGATGAGGATTGATATAAATATTATGTTGAATTATGATGTATTACGCAATATGTAACTGATGAAATTTATTTTGCAAGTTATGTCGTTTATGTCATTTATGAACCGAATCTGCTTATCGTCATTTATGTCATTACCATTTCTGTCATTTATTTAACAATTTATGTTAAAAATACCATGTATTCTGCTTATCGTTGGAATATGAGGCCCAATCTGAATCAGGTATATTTTGCACTTTATGTACTTTATGTCATTTATGTCATTATTATACAATATATTTCATTATTATGCTATTATTCTCTTCTAAAATGATATGTCTGTGACATGTATCTTGTCATCCTGAAGGTGAAGCTCTTCCCATTCATCAGGAAGTGATGCCAGCAGCCCATCGCAACCGCCACAGCGTCTCACTATGTATCTTGTGCCTAGAGCGGAGGGATAAGTACTAAAAAAAAATTCTACATCATAAATATTTTGTGTACGATATAATAATTTGTATCATATTTAATACAGGGGGTTCGACCTACAAATGTCAGCTGTAGTTCTATCAGTTTCGAGAGATTCATACAAGTGTAGGATGAAAGCTTGTTGGCCCAAGTGGGATAATATATCTTCCCACATCATGGAGTGTATATGGAAGGATTTCATTGTCAGTATAATCTTTTATTTTCCATTTTTATTTTTTTTGTCGCTTATCTATTGTTCATCTTTTATTGTTTAATTATTTGTCACTTGTTTATCATGAAATGCAGACCGCAGTCGATGACAACCAGAGGATATGCAGCTGGTACGACACTATTGATGTAGAAGATGAGGAAGAATCACCAGGATTTTATGTTGGTTGTGAAGCATAAAAGGGAGAAGCTGAACGGGATGAAAGCGAGTGTGTGGGAAGAGTGGCTGGCGCATTGGGATATTGACGGAGCGAAGGTAAATGTACTAATCTTTTATTAATTATTTAATTGATATGTAAATATTAAAAAATATTTGGTATGTAAATAGTGTATTGTTTATTTAAATGTACAGGCAGAGTCCCGAAGAAATTCTGTAAACAGAAATAAAAATCCTGTCACTCATCGAGGAGGGTCCAAGTCATTCCAATAATATCGCTAGGAGTTGGTAAATTTATTAAATGTGAATTGTAAATAGTTATTATGTTGTATGACTTTGAATATACAATAATAGTACATAATAATCAATTTCATAAAGCTGAGGCGCAAAGTCTCATATCATACATGGATCAATTTCAGACAGGACTGTTTCATATACGTGACATGACAATAAATCACAGGCGAGCCATATAAGCATATTTTAGTTTATATACTATTAGTAATTGTTTTAATTATTAAAGTATAATTAATTAAGATATCGTACTATTAATTTCCAATGTATCTTTATTTTTCATGCATGCAAGGTTTATGGAACAACGGTAGAAACTCCTGGAGGAAACTGGTCGAGAGCAACTGAATACGGATGAGGAGGATGTCATTTTTGAGTCGATCATGGATCTTCCTTCACGGAATGGGAATTACAGTTTTGCCAATCAAGTGGTAATGTATAATATATTAAGATATAACAATTTAGTCATCTTCGAATTCTAAAGAACTTCACATTGCTTCAGTTTCAATAATAAGTTTATAGGTATTAGAATTAACATATTATGTTGCAGCTTCGATAGTAAGATTATATACTAAATTAAATAGGTATTGTAGGGTAGACAGAGGAGATCCATCCAAACCAGAGCTCAGATCGATCTAGTAGAGGTCGAAGAGTTAAGAGCTAGGGTGGCGCAATTGGAGGAGCAGAACCGTCGGCAGGCCATTGAGATGACACAGCTGCTGGACTAGTGTACTGCTAAACATATGCAAAAGTATAGTGACCACTTTCTATCTTCAGCTGGTTCCAAAGTTTTGGAGGTGATTGACAGGAGTGATAGATATGTTTTTAGTTTTGCGTCATTATTTGGTATTTTTTGATGATACATTGAGTTGGTGACTTGGATACTTTGAAATTTTGTGTATATTATTTGATGGTACATTTGGTGATGGTAATTTTATCATTTGTGAGTTGATTGTGGGGAGTTGGTTTTCCATGGTATAAATTTAGTACAATGACATGTATGTACATTATGTTAACAAAGTATTGGTTTTATTTCATGCGAGTTATGCTTGGTTTAATTTTCTTTATGTGATTTGAGTATATTTGTATGGTTTGATATTATATTGAATATCTGAATTGGATATGTGTTTCTGTGTGAATTATGTTTTTGGATTGTGTATGGTAGGCTAGAACGCTGCAAAAAACTGTAAAAATAGCTTCAGCATTTCCGACGGTTGGCGACGGCTTCTGATGGCAAATGATGGTTACTCCCTCTTGAATGTCATCGTGTCTTCGACGGCCATCTAGAGCCATCGGGTGCTCTTTGGTAGCCGTCCGAAAGATAATGACCAATGATATTGGAAGCCATCATTGCGATTGCTTTTTCCGACGGCCGTCGATAGCAGCCAGCCGTCGAAAACTGTAAGCTTTCTTGTAATGATGGAATCTAATTATGTTTATTTTAGGCAAGCAAATATTTTGTAAAAGCATAAAGTATTAAAAGACATATGGAAATTTAATATTGTGTTAAAGTGCTCGTAGAGTGTTTTAAGAATTCTGGTCAATGTGTCTGATCAATGTTATCAATAGGGAATCCTAGATGCTAGGACGACACATTCAAACACAGTATTTTGGACAATAAGATGTTTTTAGTAATAATACTTAGTAAGTATATAATATTTTTGTAGAGAAAATAGAATTTTGAAATAATTTAAATATTACGTATATTAAAATTGACAGTTGGGAAGGATTGTTTTGAATGTAAAATAAGAATTTATAGAAGCGTATAAGTTATAGTTTTGAAAGAGATGCCTTAAGATATTTTGGAAAAAAAATAAAGTATGAAAAACGAGAGTAGGATTTATATTTTAATTAAAATTGGCATTTTTAAAATCTTATATATTCATTTACAAAGATGCATGTTAAATAAATTGGGTGTGGTACTTTTAGATGATTGTGTACATCATATAATAGTTCAAATGGATGTTAAGATTTATATTTTAAAATAAAGTGCAAAGAGATATAAAACTTATGTATATGAATTTCCAATTTAAATGAGGTTTAAAATGAAACAATAATTCAATTTTGGTTGTAACAAGTTATTAAGTGTTGAAATTTTTGATTTGGTGAAGAAGAAAAAAGATTTTCAAGTGTACATCTTCAGAAATATATAAAATTGTAGTGAACCAAGATCCAAGAGTAGTCGTCTCTTTTATTAATTTTTTTTACCTTAATAGCCCATGTGGAATAATCGACTGAAAAATATTCCATGATTTAATTTTCTTTTGTTGTAAAATTTGAATGGAAATCTGTTTTCATCATTAAATAAACTTGTACATTATGCATCATCTACCCTGCTTAGTGTAAGAATCGAAGAAAATTAATGAGTTAAGATGACATACATCATTTTTTTATATTTATGTCATAGTGCACGAGTCTAAATGCAAACACATTATATTTTCTCTTCAAGCTAGCATATAAATTCCAGTAAATATTATTTCTGATATTTTGCAATGAGTTGAACTTTCTAGAGACATATTTCATTGATGTGTTCGTTTAGTGATGAACCCTATGATATGTTATTACTGAATTTGGTAAGTGTATATTTCATGTCCTTCATTGTTTCATGGCTGTGATTGTTATTGAATGGATTGTTACTCTGTCACTTATTTGGGTTGTTTTTGCAGCAGTAGTAACGACCTTGGGACACAATTGTTTGTTGTGTTGTTTATGAATTTGTTAACACTGTAACACATATCATTGTTGTGATGTGTTGCTGAAGGACCTTGTAACTTGTTTCATTGCTGAGGCATGATGCCTTGAGATGTTCACTTTGTGACTGTTTGATTGATGTGTATTCCTAAATTTGATGTCACCGAAATATGAATTGGTTGCTATGTTTATTGTGGTATTTGACTGCTGATGTATAAGTTGTTGAAGGGTGTGCAATGAGATACTAACTTATACATGTTTTATAGTTAGAATGAAAAGCCTCTACATAACATTACTTTGTATAGTAGGTATGGGTATCAGTAATCGATTTCTAGGCTATTCGAACCCAGCCAAATATGATTTATTACTACTGTATATATTAGAACCAAAATGTACAGAGAGCGTATGATCAAAATATCATTTCATTTCAGCATTTTCGTTTCTTTCTCTGATTACACAAATTCTTCACATACTTTCTTCAAATTAAATAATATCAATCAACAAGAATTCTATTTTGGTATCAAAGCAACAGAATCTATCAAAGGACAGTAACAAAATTCCGATCGTCATCAGATTCTCATCAAAGAATCGCTATATCATCACTGAGCCGTCCAAAGGAGGTGTTAGATAAGTATCATCATTCACCATCTTGATTGCTCTTAGATTTTGGCTATCTCATCATCTGAGAGTTAAAGTTTACCAGTCTCTGAATCAAGAATTCTATCTGGGTATCTAAGAGTTAAAGATTTAAGGGCGCCATGCCAAGATTTCTGATCCAAGAAAGTTGGCTGCACCACACAAAGCACACTTATCAGGAATCTCAGTAGCACTTCCCTATAATCCACCATGGCTGGGGATGATGAAACTACATCATCAGCAACAAGTGGAGTTAAGAATGAGAAAGGGTCAAGATCAAGAAATCAAGATTCATCAGCCATTGAAATAAATTCTTGCAATATTATTAAACCAAAAAATAAATTAGTCACAATAGCACTTGATGAAAACAACTTCATATTATGGAAATATCAAATTGAAACCAGTATAGGAGGATATGGACTGGAAGATTTTCTGTATGGAACTGCTACTATACCTGCAAGAATGGTCACAGATACCACAGGAGATAGAATTATCAACAAAGAATTCGTTAACTATCAGAGACAGGACAGCTTATTGCCAGCATGGCTACTTTCATCTATCAGTTCCAGGCTGTTGTCAAAAATTGTTGGATGTAAAACATCATTTGAAATATGGTCTGCAATACAACAAATTTTCAAAAATTGTTGGATGTAAAACATCATTTGAAATATGGTCTGCAATACAACAAATTTTCAACACACAGTCGGCTGCAAGAGTCATGTATTACAAGAGACAACTAAGAATCATAGTAAAGAAAATATGACAATGATGGAATATCTAACAAAGACGAAATCATACTATGATATTCTTGATACTACAGGACACAAAGTATCTGAAACTGAGCAGATACTAACTATTATGAATGGTCTGGATAGTGAATATGAGTCAGTAGTAGCAATTATCTCATCACAACAAGATCTACCCAATATGCAGTATGCTCATTCAATACTGTTATCACATGAAGGAAGAATTAAGTAGAGGAAAGAAAACAACACAGAATTATCACTTAATTAAGCATCAAATTCCAGAAACAGAAATCAAGGGAAAAAGCAAGAAAATCAGAATACCAGACAAGACAACTACAATCAAAGAGGTAATGCTGCATAGGGAGGTAGAGGGAGAAATGGAAGATGGAATAACAACATAACAAAATGTCAGATTTGTGGAAAACCTGGACATACAGCCAGGCAGTGCTACTTTAGACTCAATACTGAATACTATCCAAGTCGACTAAATCAAGCAAATCAGAGAAATTATAATTCCAATGCAAATGTAGCACATATAGGTAAAACGCAAGGCAGTCATTTAGAAAATTCAAGAACACAAAGTTTAAACACGGAAAGACTTACAAGATCTGAGGAGATAGTAGAAGAGGACTGGTACCCAGATTAAGGTGCCACTAACCACCTCACAAACGACCTACAGAATCATATCTTGGCAATAAAGAATATACAGGTATGCATTATATTCATATGGGGATTGGTGAAGCTCCAAAAATTACACATGTTGGCACTAGTAGTGTTCCAGGTAAAACACTTATCTATCTCAATAATCTATTGAGAGTCCCTCAAATTAAGAATAATCTATTGAGAGTATATTTATTTTCTAATGATAACAATGTGTATTTTGAGTTTCACCCTAAATTATGTTTAGTTAAGGATCTACTAAATCAAGACATATTGTTACAGGGTAAATTGGACAAAGGATTATACAAATTCAATCTTGGGAATACAAGAAAGAGCAATGTTAGGAATATGTGGTGTAACAGTACTGTATCTCATGTTGCAAATGATCAAGAAACATTTACTCTGTGGCATTATAAACTAGGACATCCCAATGTAAACACTGTAAAACAAGTTCTTATGAGTAATAATATATATTTTAAAGTATCTTTGCCATATGTATGCACTTACTGTCAATTAGACAAGAGCCATAAATTTCCATTTGCAGATTCAACAACAGTTATTAGCAAACCACTACAATTAGTAGCAACAGGCTAATGGGGACCAGCTCCTATAAGTTCAGATTATGGCTACAGGTGCTATATATCATTTGTTGATTCATTTTCTAGATATACATGGATGTATTTTCTGAATCCAAATCAGATGCACAAAAGGCTGTAATATAGTTTATAACTCAAGTAGAGAAACAATTATGCAATGAGGTCAAGATTATACAAAGTGATGGTGGCAGCGAATATAATCCACTAAAGGAATATTTTCAGAAAAAAGGTATTATTCATAGAACAATTTGCCCACATACATCTGAGCAAAATGGAGTAGCAGAAAGGAAACACAGACATATAGTAGAAACAGGCTTAACTTTACTGGCACGGGCTTCTTTACCCATGAAATTCTGGCCAGAAGATTTTAACACTGCTGCATACCTAATTAATAGACTCCTTACTAAAGTTTTCAGGCATCTGAATCCCATAGAAGTGCTATTTGGGGTAAAACCCGACTATAAAAGTTTGAAGAAATTTGGCTGCTTATGCTTCCCATGTCTCTGACCATATAATAATCATAAATTAAATCTTAGATCCACCCCATGCATTTTTATAGGATATGGAAATTATCAGAAAGGGTACAGATGCCTAAGCATTGATGGTAGGATCTATGTCTCAAGACATGTGGTATTTAATGAGCATATTTTTCCATTTGCAGATAAGAATGTAAAGACAACCAAGAAGGTGCATAGTAAAGACAACTTTTCAATACCTTCTATACCTATTATACCTGAATGGGATAAAGTTGATGGAAGTGTGCAGAGAGATCAATGATCACAACACACTCTACCCAGCAGTAGCACTGGATCGGTTCATGACTCACATGAATCCTCCATCTCCTTCCACAATGCAAGTCAAAAGAGTGATATCAATCCACGTCATGGAGAATCCTCCTCGTCTATGTCTCAACATACTAATGAAAGCATGCATATTCAAGAGTCACCACCTGAAATTTCAAGACATCGTATGATTACAAGATCCAAAAGTGGCATATTCAAACCAAAAGTATACAATGTTCAACATGATTCAACTGAGCCAAGAAATTACAATGAAGCCATTACAAACAGCAATTGGAAACAAGCCATGGACAATGAATATGGTGCCCTTATAAAAAATAACACTTGGAGTCTAGTAGCACTACCCAAAGATAAAAACATAGTTGGTTGCAAATGGACCTACAAAGTCAAAAGAAATCCAGATGGAAGCATTACAAAGTATAAAGCAAGGCTGGTAGCTAAGGGCTACAATCAACAATATGGTTTTGACTTCAACGTAACATTCTCTCCAATTGTCAAGCCAACCATAATAAGAATTATGCTAACTATAGCTCTTCACGGGGGTTGGAAAATTAGACAACTTGATGTAAATAATGCTTTTCTCAATGGAGACTTAAAAGAGAATGTATATATGGGGCAACCAGAAGGTTACAAGAAGGAGGTCATCAACAATCTAGTGTGCAAATTACATAAAGCTATTTATGGGTTAAAACAAGCTCCACGTATATGGAATGAAAAACTTAAATCAACATTGACGGATTTGGGATTCGCACCAACAAAATCAGACATTTCCCTATACATTCTGTGCAAACAGGAAATGGTCACTTACATATTGGTATATGTAGATGACATCATTATCACTGGAAATGACAATCAAGCTATAAGTCATACAATCAAACATCTTGACAAAATGTTCTCTATAAAGGATCTAGGTGACTTGCATTACTTCCTTGGAATTGAAGTCGCTAGAAAATCAATTTCAGAAATGTTTCTATTTCAAAGACGATATATACTGGAGCTACTAAAAAGAGCAAACGTGGATCGGGAAAAATCACCTCCTACTCCTATGACCAGTAGTCTCAGACTATCAAAAGACTCTGGAGAAGCCATTACAAATGAAAAACAGTACAGAAGTATTGTAGGAGCATTATAATACATCACGATAACAAGGCCATACTTAAGTTACAGTGTAAACAAAGTTTGTCAGTTCATGCATAACCCATTTAGTCATCACTGGAGAGCAGTAAAACGTATATTAAGATACCTGAGGGGAACTGTGAATCACGGACTGCATCTCAACAATATGAAAGGTTTAAACATACAAGCTTACAGTGATGCATACTGGGCCTCCGACCCTAATGATAGGAGATCCATTACAGGATTCTGTATATACTAGGTAGCAACCTAATTTCAGGGAGCTCGAAGAAACAAGCCACCATCTCATGCTCCAGTACTAAAGCCAAATATAGAGCAATCACCAGTACTACAGCAGAGATTACTTGGATCATGTCACTTCTCAACGAAATCCAAGTCAATCCCTCAAACACTGTGATAATCTGATGTGACAACTTAAGATCAATCTCCCTCTCATCAAACCCTATTTTACACTCACGAACAAAGCACATCGAAATAGATTTATACTTTGTTCGTGAGAAGGTGTTAGAGGGAAAACTGAGGGTGAATCATGTTTCGACATAGTTCCAAAGAGCTGATATACTCACGAAGCCACTGTCAACGAAAAGTTTCGCTCAGTTAAAGGAGAAATTAAGAGTTGAAGATAGTGGCGCAAAACATGGGGAGGAAAGAAGAAAACCCTAGATAAAATTAAAGGAGGGAGCTAGAATGAAAAGCCTCCGCGTAACATTACTTTGGATAGTAGGTCTAGGTATCGGTAATCGGGTTCTAGGCTATTTGAACCCGACCCAATATGATTTATTACTGCTGTATATATTAGAATCAAATTGTACAGAGAACGTATGAATCAATTAAAATATCATTTCATTTCAGCATTTTCATTTCAGCGTTTTCATTTCGTCCTCTGATTACATAAATTCTTCACATACTTTCTTCAAATTAAATAATATCAATCAATAAGAATTCTATTTGAATGGGATATATGTTTCTATACAAATGAAATAAAAATTAATTTTCACAACAGCATGTCAGACTTTTATAAATTTACACTGCAGCATGTCATGTTTCTTGTTTAAATCTAATATATAATAGCATGTTCTTATTTTATACGTGGACTGTATACAAGTTTTATATAAAGAAAGTTAACATGCTATAACCAGTTGATGAAAAAGAAAAAGGAAAGAAAAATGGTTTGATAACCTAGTACATAGAAAAGTTGTTTTACATCCACACCTATAGGCCTTTTAGTAACAGGTCATTAAAAATTAAATCACTACTCATATATGAACATTTTTTCCCTTCAACTTTTACTGTATGATAATATGTAAATCACCCATGTACACTTTCTTGTTAAAATGGAGTACATAACTTAGTCATCAATCGAGTAGCAACTGATCTCTACCTGTTCACTAATAAAGAGTAAACAGTTAACACTTTTGTAATGTGACAATTTTTTTATCATCTTTCAATATCGTTTGTCCTAATATGGATAATCGTTATTTTATATCATGCTTTAAGTATGCCATACTTTATACTTCAGAAAGGGAGAGAATGTATAGAATGGATAACAAAGTTATGAACTTTTACACTTTAAAAGTGTCAAACAAATATAGGTATAACTATTGATTTTGTCATTCGATTTTGATGATTCTCTCTTTTATTGGAAGATGATTTAATTTAAAACAACTTTCATGTTAATCACTTCGTAAAATTTTGAAGATAATTATGGCTTAAACGCGGGTTAATAAAAGAAGTAATCGCTGTCCCAAAAATGCGAACTTCATTTAATTGCGGTGTATTTAAGTAATCATATCACTCAAACGGTTTATCTGAACTTCATATAACATTTGTTTAGAGAATTTTATAAAATTTTGAAATCTACTACATTAAAAATTCAAGTTTAGCAAGTGGACCTGCACTTGTTGCATTGTACCAGTTTTTGCCTTGTTTACAAAAAATACCATAACTCAAGTTGTATTCAGTATTTTTGCAACTCAAAAGCTTTTATTAAAAGTCAATACGCTATGTTTTAATTTACTCTTTGAAACCATGATCAAATTTTGTCAGTAGACCTTTTCAAAGTTTGTTGAAAGAGGCTACAACAAAGATATATTATTGTTTATAGTAGATAGTTGTATATTCATTATACTCCTTTTCTATGTGACTAACATTTAAATGTGAGTTGAGAATAGGTGTTCAAGCAGACTAATTGGATAATTTAATGACAATAGGTCGCTTATGCATGCTTAATAGCAAAATAAATTGCTTTAAATGCTAAAATAAAGGTACGCTTTCAGATTGAAATATAGAATTGTTAGAAACATTAGTATATATTGTGTTGCCGATCTTGTGGTCCATGTATATCATATTATATCATATTTGTGAAATTGCAAATGACTCTCTGTACAAAGAAGACTCTGTCGAAATTTTTTCGGAAATTCTAACACTTAGAAAAAATTTCAATAAATTTTGTATGCAAAGAAATAGAGATTAATAAATAAGCCTATATAAGTGTATAACATATGATAAGTGATTCTAATGTTCACCATTAGGATGATCATGTGAATTTCAACTTGATTATAGATTTCAAGTTCAGTTAATGTTGGTATGTGACTGACATCACCGTATAAGAAATTGCAAGAACGCAATTTTCATAAGGGGTAAGTCTACGACATCCTTGTTTTCGAAGATGTAATATTGGATAAATTTAATTATAATAAAAGTATTCGAATTCAATTTTTGATAATTAGTATTTTGTAAATAATTTTTTATTAAATTAAAGTCTATTTAAAACAAAATTTTGTTTTAATAAATTTAATTAATTAATAAAATAATTTTTAAAATGATATATTAAACAAGATAAAGTGTTATTGTTAAATATAGATATTTTAAAGTGTAAGTAATTCTATATACTTAAATAGATTAAAAGAATTTTATTTGATATTCGATTATGTCGGTTAATCATAGAAGATTAATAATTATTAAATAACTTGGAGTCCGGCCTTCTTTTCGCATTATTATGGACAAATTCCTTTTCTAAGAAACATATATAAGAAAAAGAATAATGATAACCCCACCAATAACTACTTTATTTTCATTTATGAATTTCATAGTAATAGAAAATACATGTCCTACCAAGATAGAACTTATAACTTACTGCCCTCTTGCCTAGTAGGCAAAGATTGACCTCTGTGGAAAGACTGATTCATTCGGATCAACATGAAGGTCCAACTCCATTGATTTAAATGATTTGTGTAAAATATACAATATATCAATTTAAAATTTGAAATGAATACATAATTCACTGATAGAACCATTGATATGTGAATAAAAAGGATTTCAAATTTGCAGTTTAAAGAATGTAATAGAAAAATATAAGGACTTAATCAAGAATAAGATTGGTAAGAAATTTCTTTCGTTGTATTTCTCTCCTTTAACACTTCAAATCCCAAAGCGTAGTGAGATTAAACTCCATCTCTTTAACCATTAATCCCACTAGCCCATAGACTAACTCATATTTTTTTCAAAGCAAATCCCAATCCTAGCCCTAACTTCATTTTTCCCTAAATCAGTTTTATATAAATAAATAAAAACACAAACAAATTGAAATCGCAAGGCGTTGTTGCGAGCAAGGGGGCAGCGCACGGTCGACGTCAACAAGGGAAGGTGGCACGTACGGCGAAGGTTGGAGCAGCGATGATGCAATGGCAGCACGTGCGTGTTCATGGCTGTTCGAGGGCGACAAAGACATGGAGTAGGTTGTGTGGATGGTGGAAGCACGGGCAGCGCTATCCTTGGTAGGAGGTTGACAATGACTAGAGCTTTGACGATGGGTGCATTGTTGCGACTACAACAAGAAGCGGTAAGGGTTTGGTATATTGGTTGTTGCAAGTGGAAGTTGAGGCAAACAAATGGTTAAGGTGAGTTAATCTATTTAACTCACACATCTATATTTAAAAATGATTATATCCTTTTTCATACCTTTTTTGATTATGAATTTCGATAATATTTGGCAGTGAATAATTGAAACACTTAAAGTAAAATTACTTGCTATAGATTCAATTGGTTTGATGGATGAATTTGTTGAATTGTGTGCTTAATATAGAAATTTAATTTGTCAATCGTTGAAAGTTGAAAGTAATCACAAATTCCTTGATCATATAATGTTTTGATTGATTGATAATAGTACATTCATTATTGTGTGATCTGAGTTGTCGGAAATCAGTTCGGGTCGTTAAATAATTCTGTATTATGCAGTTATATTTTTGGAGCGATGTTGGCTCAAGAAGTTGTATTTCTGATGCATTTCTTGGTTGAATTGTTTAAATATTTTAAAAGATTTTCAATACGATATTTTATCTATTTTGATCCTGGTTGAAATTTGGTTAACAGAAAATAGTTAAATTATACTGTATTATTAATTTATTTCTTCATTCAAAATTTTTATTCAAAAATTTTAAGTTGAATAATATTTATTCATAAAATCTTTTAAAATTTACTATTAGAAGTATATTAAAATTTTGGAAATGTTTTAGTGGCAAACGATAAAATATAGTATTATTTTATAAAAGCTGTTATGAAAGTAATAATTTTAATTTCAAGTGATTTTATTACAAAGAGATTTGAATGGTTTTGAACAAGTTCAGAAGCTTTAGTAAATAAGCAACTTTTCTTTAAAATGTGTTTATGAATTTATAAGTAGAGGTTTAATTATTTTATTAAGGAAATCCTTTGGTTTATTAAATAAATTCTATTCTAAAATTCTTTTTTGAAATAAACTTTTAAATTATTATTTCCAAAGGTAAAACAAATCTAACTTTAAACTCTTTTCTTTTTTTATAATTTGAATTGGAATTTTAGTGAGATTTCTATCTGAATTTCATGTTTTTTTAATGAAACAAAGAATTTTGATATACGATTGGATTGTTCGATTGGTATGTAACATTTCATACAATTCTTTCGCTTATTATTATTATATTTTTTCAAATTAAGTCTGAAACAAAAAATTGGTATGGTAATATCGGTTTGGTAATGGGTATGCGTTATTGGGATGTGTTGGGTTTTAGGCTATGGTGGTTATTTTAAAAAAAATGGCTGGTTAACCGATCGATCTAATTTTTTTAACCGTTAACCAAACCAAAAAGTTAATATCGGTTGATGAAACAATGATTTCAATTAATCGAATTTATCGGGTAAGTCAGTTCGGTAGTTATCCAAGTTGGTTAAAGACCTAAAGCTCTCCCTAAGCTATACTTAATTTGAAAAAGGTATCCCTCCTCGAAATAAATGGAACTCTTCTACTCCTGTGTCCTTCCTCAACAATAATCAAGCTGGCAAAACACAATTACCGCGCCGTAAAAAAATAAAAAATGGACCTCGTAATCCATACTTCGTCGTCTAGGTTAACGATCGCCGCCGATTCGGGAGTCAGCAACGAAATCACGTAGCCCGTGCTGTCATCGCTGCCAGGAGATGAAGCCGTCGCTGTCGTCAAGTTATCATATCCGCCACCGCCGTTCAGGTCAAATTGCCATCGATGTTCATCACAGTCGCAAAGCTTGTTGAATGGATCTGGAGTGATTGCAGTTTAGCGCCGCTGGCTGGAGCCGAAGATGATCTATCATGGAGTTACAGTTGCTTGTGGAACTTCGTCTCCGGAGTCGCCGACGATCTAAAACTTGAGATGATAATGGGGATGGCACATTGTCGTTCCTTGATTACTGCTTGTGTATGATGCTTAGACTGACTTGTGTTCGTGGTTGATGAAAAGAAAATTGTGATTTCTTGAGATGTTCTGAGAAGATATTGCTAGTTTTTTATTTAGCATCTCATTCAAAGTTGTTTAATATTGATAGTAAATATCATAATGTTCTTTTAGTCCATATACTTGTGTCATTTGATTTTTCATGGTTTTTTACTATTGTCTGTGTAAATTCCTAAATTTCTCCTGGTTGAAGTCTTATTTGAAACCAAACAAAAACAAAAGGAAGAAAGGAGGTTAAAACTATCTTAGAACTAGAGTTGGAAATTTTTAAGATAAGGATCGAGTTTTAAAGCTTCCTAAACTGCCAGTGTAGCTCGACTACGTTGCTCACCTACTCGATTTTTAATGACTTTGGAGCTTTAGAGTGCATTCTCGACGAATGGTGGAGAATTTGAATGGGGTATTTAAATGGTAAAGTTGACTGAACGAAGTATATATTTGACGATCCGAATGGAATATTTAAATTACGATTTTTAATTTAATTAATTATAAAATTAATTAATTATTTGTTTTTATTGGGTAATATGGGTTTAATAATTACAAATAATAAAAAAATTACGACATTTCATTAAAACAAATTAATACATTTTTAAACTTTAATGCATTCAAAAAATAAACTAAAACTACAGACGACGATGACGCGATAAATGCAACTGGTACGTCATAAATTCTGCTACGTCTTAAATGTATCCAAGTTTATGGATTCATCGCGCAAAATTAACATAAGCTTATACCAATAAACAGTTGTAATAGGTATATCATGGCAGCGAAGCACAGTATTTTGAAACGATTCTTATGAACGATCGACCTTTCAATGTCGTGCCTGCTCGGTATATCTACTTCCTTGAACGGGTTAGTGTCACGGACTTCCCAAACAAGGTAATAATCTGTATCGGCGGCAGTGATAGACTGAGCAGTTGGAGTAGGTGGTAGGGCTGCACAAAGTATAGGTTGGATTGGGTCGGACCATATACTTCATCTAATCCGTATATGTAAGGGATAAAGATAGTTCAACCTACATCCGAACCCGTATGAGGTTGGATTTGAGTTGGGCTAAAGTATAGCTTGGATTGGATTTTGTAGGGTTGGTTGGGTTACATGAATCTAATACGAAAAAGAAAATTTAAAGAAAAAATCAAAATAAAATATTAAAATATCCATCTCAAAATGGCAAATTTTAGCGAGAAGAATGCATTAAATATAACTAATTCACTACAACACATATTTTGTTAGAATTTCATCATAAAAAATATCAAATAGAATTGGCACTACATAGTAGAATAAGGGTTTCATTCCAAAATACGTTAAGTTGCTCCTAGAATACTCCTCAAAATCTCTTAGTCAATTTAGTGTGTTTTGATTGTTCTAGTTTTACTTGGATTGGCATTGAAAATAATTTTTTAGTATATTTATTCTAGAATACGTATATTTTATTTTAAAAATTGACTGCTCTAATTTAACATGGCTTGATATTGAATGAGTTTTTATACAGGGTTGAGTTGGGTTAAATAGGGTTGGGTTGAATAAATTATCACATCCAACCCGTATATAGTATGGGTTACAAACTGTAACCCATATCCAATCCGAACTAGGTTGGGTCCAGCCGGGTTTATGTGGGTTAGGCCAGGTTGGTGGGTTGAGTCGGGTCAAGTATGTGTTGTATGCATCCCTAATAGGTGGTAACGGATGTCTGCAAGTACCATTTCCTATGCATCCTCCAAAATGTTAATCCAACTCTCTGAATTTAAAGGTGGAGAATCTCTTCTGAGTTTCTTATATCTTCATGTGGTGATATTCCACCATCCCTTAGAATTATTCAAGTAGTCGTTCTCCTGATCACAGTTTCCTCATTCTAGCTGCGATAGTTTGTCCCTAATACCCCGAAACACTATTCAGATAGTCTCATTTGTTCTTCATTTGTATATAAGACCGGTAAAGGTTAAATATGTCGTTAAATATGTTTGTCATCGACGCATAAGCAAGATGACGGAATGTCTTCTATCTGGCAGAAAATTAACGACAAATCTATGAAAACACTATTATTTTTGGGTGTCCATAAAGTACTAGGCTGGGAGGAAGCAGAAGATCCGCGACATTCTAAAAACTTAAAATTATAGAATATACCAAAAAATTCGTCGAAAAATATATACTATATACTATAAACAAAATAACACAAAAAAATAACTGAAAAATTACTAGAGTTGTGTTGTAGAAAATGAGGAAGGGTGTGGACTGTTTTCTTAGTGTGGAGAAGGAGTGGGTGAGGGTAGGTAAAATGAGGGGGAAAGAGGAGAAAAATGAAGAGACGTTCGAGGAAAACAACACGACACATATGACGCATTGGACGCCTATATATCGATTCACGTCAACTGTCTTAATGGTCGAAATGCCACGCTTGGAGCGTCAGACGCGTCATCAACGTTAACATGACAATTTTTGACTACGAACGTCATCTTAGTAGGCAATATTAATAAATGAAACTACTCGACATACGAATTAGTTTTCATGTTTCATTCAAATCTTATCTTAACAAAAATTCAATTTGAATAGATATAAGGATGTATAATTTCAAATTTGGAAAGTTTAACCGTGTTCTAAATCGTCGATTCACATTCACAAAAGTGAATATGTGTGTGTATACATATATTTATCGAATATGATATTATCTTCTCTATCGTCAATTAATGAATTTTAAAATATAAATAAAATATTTTAGTTTAAGATAAAAAAAATTGTTTTGATGACTATAAAAGTATAAGGAAAAAAATCAATTATAAAATGTAGTTTTGTGCACTGAGTTTGCATTCATATGGACAAGTAATATAACAATAATGTATCGCTACGCTAAACTAAAATTCAAATAATGTAGATTAATATTTTGATAAAAAGCACACCGATAATTTCCAAATGTAGATTGTAACGACTCGGATTTTTTCATGTTCGATTTTGAATATTTAAATAGTTTTAAATATTGAATTTGAATTATAAATTGATTTTGAGTATGAAAATTTGGATTTATTTATAGAATAAATTCAGAGTTCAATACAGTAATTTGTTTGATAATTTGATTATTGAAGTTTATAGTTGAACATTGGTTAAAATAGTGAATCTAGAGTTTAAGCTTGATAAAAATAATTTAAAGGCTTGTAAAATTTATGTTAATAATAATAAAGATAATGAAAGTTTTAAAATTGAATTAAAAATTGATCTGTTCAAAATTTAAAAATAGTTTGTTTAAATTGACATTAAAAATAGCCATCCGAGGCACAGTCTCGGAATTCGACGAAACCAGTTCCATTGGATCCGTAATAGTATATTTTTCTCGAATTTCAAACTTTCTAGCATTTGGAGTTATCGTTTGGTCGTACGTAATATAAACACGCTGAAATTTATATTGAAAATTCAATATAATAATTAGGTTCAAAAATCTACCTTCTCCAAACGATCGAATGTGGACTCGAAACCTTTTCCATTGTGTTCGAAATAGGGATATAACATTACGAACGCCTAACGGCATGCCTCGATAAGGGTTCGAGATTTTAGGCTATGTAATCGAGATGATTTGAATTTAAAATAAATGTATACATTTATTTGACTTGCCCAATATTTTCACATCAGCACTTCCCCTCACCTTAAAACTTTATACCCCGATCCTAACACGCAACCCTTCATTCATAACTCACGTCTTCCCTCCATCCTGTTCCGTCGGTTCAACCGAATGAAAATAGAGAAAAAATAAAAATAAAATAACTCGTTATCTTCAAAAATAAAACTACATGCCTCTTTCCCCTTTCTCCCTCAGTCGAAAACGAAATCGCTCGGTTAAAAAAAAGAAAAAGAAAAATGTATGTATATATATGGGACTTGCGATTTAAATCGCGTTTATCTATGAAAGGTTTGGGAAGCTTGGGTCGTCGAGGCAATAGGAGGGGTAGTGGCAGATAGGAATTGTGTGAGGGGAGAGGCGAGGTGTTCGGTTGCCACAGGTTGGAGTGTAGAGGGAGGTTGCGTTCGCCTATGGTCGTGTGAAGTTGCAATGTTCTAATGTAACAACCCGCATATTTATCGATTCTATATTTAAATATTTTATTTAAGTATTTTATCGTTCGTCGGATTTTGGTCCGAAAAGCTACTTTTTGCATACGGTCGAATTGGGACTCGAGACCACCCCCATTGAGTTCAAACTGCCGTTTGCGACCTTTTTGAGTATAAGCTTCGATATGTTTGGAGAAAGTTGAATTTTGCTACTTTTTGCTTTGGGCTTTGTTTGGGCTGAACCCACTTACTAATTCAGTCCCAACCCACTCCAACTCTTCATTTCTTCATTTCTAATTCCTAACTCTTCAAGCTTTCAACAATGGTGGAAGAGAAAAAGAATTAAAACTCCAAGCCCTAGTTCCATAGCAAAATCCAAGTTCTTGCTCCAAAATCTATGAGAACCCATTGGTAAGCATCTCCTCCTTCTTCTCCAACTCATTCTCTCTTTGATTTCAGAAATTGCCTAAACCTAATTTAGGGAATGTTTCTCTTTTAAGCTTAGATTCAAGCTTGTTGAGTTGGAATTAAAGAGTGCTTGTTCTTGCCATTGCTTCATAGCATCTTCTTCATTCGTTTGGGTTCAAAGGTGAGATTTTTAATCTTACATCTATGCTTATAATTCTCTTCTATTGTTAGGTATGAATTCCTAACACTTATTCATGTGCATTTGATTTTGATTTGGATTGCTTTTGTGAATATTCCAATTTTTAGTGTTTGAAAGCCAAATCCTTAAAAATCATAGTTTTGATGTTCAAATGTGTTTTGGTGGTGCATCGAGGAGCCAATAGGGCCAGGTAGCCGTTAGGCATAATTCCCTAGCGTCCGTGCTCGTTCGTTTGCGAATTGGAGGTTGCATATAAATTTATGGGCATCATTGGGCAGAGCATCAGGTTCGGCCGACCGACCCCCCTGGTTCGGTCGACCGACCTGCTTGTATAAGTGCAGATAGCACTTCTGTTTCTGGTTCGACCGACCGACCCCCCTGGTTCGGTCGACCGACCTGGTGCCCCGAGCACATTCCAACCTCTGGTTCGGTCGACCGACTCAGGGAGTTCGGTCGACCGACTCAGGGAGTTCGGTCGACCGACTCAGGGAGTTCGGTCGACCGACCTAATGATTTTTTTCAGATTAGCCTATTTTGCTAATTCGTTTGAATATCCAACTTTGATCGATTCGTGTTGTCTCCCTTTTGTTGTCGTCATTTATTATCGACTTTGATGACCTTTTCTTTGGGAATTTTAGATATATCCACTTTGATGGATTTTATATCGATTTCATTGGATTTTATTCACGTTTTCGAATGTGAATCTTAGTGATTGATTGTTCCTACAATCTTCTTTGTGATTTGTCACTTTAAAAATATAAAGGTTTTCTATACTAGTAGTATATATCAAAACTCTTTCTTCAAATGATTTCAACACTATTTTATTACAAAGCTCGTTTTCTCAAACCGATTTCCAATCTATTAGTATATACAAACCTTTATCTCACTCGTATGAGAAATCTAATTAAACGACTTAGTAAAACAAGTGGTATGAAACGCTTGCGTTTACTTCGCCGGTTAATTCTTGGACTTGTTCGATTGAATCTCTTGTGACAATTTTCTAGTGGAGATCTACAATTTGTTCGTAAATATTTAAGTTAAGCTAGTGGTTATGGGACATGAAGCTAAGCTCATATATTTACTAGCTTATTGTAATTCACAGTTCTCTTTGATCATGACGATCATCTTTGTGGTTTAGACTAGCAATGTGCGATGTCTCTTTGTTTATGTGGAGGACTGTTCCTCATTTTATTGAGCTTCGTCTTATTTCTCACATGGGTCGTACCTTTCTAGGTGCGTCAATGTTTTATTATGCATGGGGTGTACCTTTCTAGGTGCATCGATGTTTATTTACTTCGTGGAGCAATCGGCTCAATAAGTCGGGACATGGGGCGTATCTTTTTAGGTGCGTCGATGTTCGTCTATGCATGGGGCGCATCTTTCTAGGTGCGTCGATGTTCGACTTAGCATGGGGTGTATCTTTCTAGGTGCATCGATGTTAGACATTACATGGGGTGTATCTTTCTAGGTGCATCGATGTTTATTTACTTCGTGGAGCAATCGGCTCAATAAGTCGGGACATGGGGCGTATCTTTTTAGGTGCGTCGATGTTCGTCTATGCATGGGGCGTATCTTTCTAGGTGCGTCGATGTTCGACTTAGCATGGGGTGTATCTTTCTAGGTGCATCGATGTTAGACATTACATGGGGTGTATCTTTCTAGGTGCATCGATGTTTATTTATTTGTGCATGGGGCGTATCTTTCTAGGTGCGTCGATGCTAAAGCATGGGGTGTATTTTTCTAGGTGCATCGATATTTATTTATTTGTGCATGGGGCGTATCTTTCTAGGTGCGTCGATGCTAGAGCATGGGGCATATCTTTCTAGGTGCGTCGATGTTCGACTGTACATGGGGCGTGTCTTTCTAGGTGCGTTGATGTCCAGTTTTTTTGGGGATTGGCCATCCTTTTTATTGTGATTTGGTTCATCGGACGTCCCGCTGTACGACGTCGTTGTTCCTTTTTCTTGTGATTTCTGGATTTCGTGTGTTGATTTCTGGAATTTATGTTTCACCAATTTTTACGATGGGCATTGATATATATGTCATTTATTGTGGCTTGGTGAATGAAATTAGGAGTATGACGTTCCTTTTTATCTTGAGTAGATTATTGTGATATTGATTAATCTCTTGTTGATTTTCAATTACTTATTTATCACAGCTTGGCATTGTGATTATTATATGTTTATGTCATATCTCTTATTATATATCACTTCATCTGATATTTATAGCTAGACTGATCCGTTTATTATTTTCTTCTTAAATAATACTCGGGTCAGACTGAGATTTTACAGGTGCTTCCTCATGGCTTCCTACCTGGAACCATCTTCTGACTTTTGGCTAACTACTCTAGTTTAGTAGTTTTTTGTTGTATACATTTGAGATTCAGACTCTATGATGTATACTTATTCTTTTGTCTAGCACTTGTATCTATTCCTTTGTATTATTGTGGATCCTTTTGACCACTACTCTGATGTACACTTTCATGTGTAATATTCATATCTATTTCCGCCTTTGTGATATGAATTATCTGTGTTATGCTTATTTCTATATTTGTTTTCGAAGATTATTATAGCCACTGTGTAGTAGCTTTGTGTTTGTATCGGTATGTCGGATTTCCTCTTGATAAAGTATTGCATGTTATACTATCTGACATATCGGTGCTCGCGCAAAACAATTACACGGATGGTCGCTCCTCAACAGCCTTATTCTCCGTGCTAGTCGACAGCATTACACCGTAGTGTTCTTGTCTAGCGTGGGTATAGAGGTGGGGCGTC
Source organism: Allium cepa (assembly GCA_030765085.1). Taxonomy (NCBI): domain Eukaryota; kingdom Viridiplantae; phylum Streptophyta; class Magnoliopsida; order Asparagales; family Amaryllidaceae; genus Allium; species Allium cepa. Next base: position 649,839,515 of record CM060931.1, on the reverse strand, counting down.
ACAGCTTGGTATCAGAGCCAAACTTCGGAACAATATAGAATAATTTAGCAAGGATCATGTCCTAAGTCTTTCTTAGGAGTTGTGCTTTAGGATTTTATTCGGGTCTTCGTACCGTTCTATCCTATTTTCTTTATGATTCCTTGTTTTATCAATCAAGTTTGATTGATATTTATTTTGAGAAATTTTCCGGTATTTTTGAGCTTGTCTTAGGATTTATCACCTAAGTAATCTTTGTATGGTGCTAAGGTCTTTTCAGTTTGACCTTACCACCGGTTTTCATTGCTACGAGTTGCGGAAGTTAGCATTCCACTTACCGCATTCCGCACTCGTTATAATTCTATGAATGAATTATTTTGTCATTTAGTTTGTCCAGCTTATTTCATCCATTTTATAGATCGAATATTCTATGAATATCTCGATGACTCCATTCTTTTATTTATTGATTTTGGATGAAAATAGCAATTTAAAATTTTGCAAAATCTTTTTCATAAGATTTATTTAGATGTATAACCGGATTTTTGTTCTTAAAACGAACAAAGAATATTCTTAAAACTTTTTAAGAGATATTTTTATCATATAAAATATGATTTTGTGATTGTATTGCCCGTTGAGTGCTTTAAGAATTTTGGTCGATGCGCTTGATCAACGTTATCGATAGGAATTTCCTAAACGCTTTGATGAGACAATCAGACACAGTATATTAACTTGTAAAAATAGTAAATTTTTCTAGAATGATTATTACATAATGATAAATGTAATTTTGAAAGTTTTAACTTTTCGGGAAAAGAGAATTATTTAAAAGAAGTTCTTTCTTTTCGATACTCTTATTCTTTCTTGTGATTCATGAAGGGGAACCAAGACTTTGCTATTTGTACCGATACTAGTCGTATTGGTTTGGATGCCATTCTCTTGCCATAGAGAACGTGCTATCACTTGTGCTTCTAAATCATTATAGCTTATCGAGACTAGATATGCAACTCATGATCTAGTGTTCGTGGTTATTGTTTTTGCTTTTGGAATTTGGCATCATCATATTTGGATGAGAAATCTGTTCTCTACCTCGATCATAAATCTTTGGAATATTTATGTTCTCTTAAGGGACTGCATGTTGACTCGAGTTCCTAGCTTTTTATGATCTTGATATTCTTTTTATTCCCGAAGGGGAAATCGTGTTGCCAATGCGTTTAGTCGTAAGCAACAAGGGTTGTTTCTTTGTTGACGACCGAATGAAATTATCTTTTTATCAAGTTCATCGGGCGTTTTGATGTACTTCGTTTTATTGAGTTTCATCTCATTTCTTTTATGAGCTTGCGTCCGATGTTCTTTTATTGTGTTAGATTCATCGGATGTACCGCTTGTACTACATCAATGTCTTTGCCATTTGATTCATCGGATGTACCGTTGTACTACATCGATGTCTTTGCTTTTGATTCATTGGATGTACCGTTTGTACTACATCAATGTCTCTCCTTTTGATTCATTGGATGTACCGTTGTACTACATCAATGTCTTTCCTTTTGATACATTGGATGTACCGTTGTACTACATCAATGTCTTTGCTATTTGATTCATCGGATGTACCGTTTGTACTACATCGATGTCTTTGCTATTTGATTCATCGGATATACCGTTGTACTACATCGATGTCTTTGCTTTTGATTCATCGGATGTACCGTTTGTACTACATCGATGTCTTTGCTTTTGATTCATCGGATGTACCGTTGTACTACATCGATGTCTTTGCTTTTGATTCATCGGATGTACCGTTGTACTACATCGATGTCTTTGCTTTTGATTCATCGGATGTACCGTTTGTACTACATCGATGTCTTTGCTTTTGATTCATCGGATGTACCGTTGTGCTACATCGATGTCTTTGCTTTTGATTCATTGGATGTACCGTTTGTACTACATCAATGTCTCTCCTTTTGATTCATTGGATGTACCGTTGTACTACATCAATGTCTTTCCTTTTGATACATTGGATGTACCGTTGTACTACATCGATGTCATTACTTTTGATTCATTGGATGTACTGTTTGTACTACATCAATGTCTTTGCTTTTGATTCATCGGATGTACCGTTTGTACTACATCGATGTCTTTGCTTTTGATTCATCGGATGTACCGTTGTACTACATCGATGTATTTGCTTTTGATTCATCGGATGTACCGTTTGTACTACATCGATGTCTTTGCTTTTGATTCATCGGATGTACCGTTGTACTACATCGATGTCTTTGCTTTTGATTCATCGGATGTACCGTTTGTACTACATCGATGTCTTTGCTTTTGATTCATCGGATGTACCGTTGTACTACATCGATGTCTTTGCTTTTGATTCATTGGATGTACCGTTTGTACTACATCAATGTCTTTGCTTTGGTTCATTGGGCGTACCGTTTTTGTACTACGCCAATGTCCCAAATTATTTGAGTTTCTAGTTCCTCGGGCGTACCGTTTTCGTACTACGCCGTTGCACCGGCTCAATTTTCTGCTATTCTTGACGTTCCCCACGTCTTTTATCTACGGAAATGCCTTAGGGATTCTGGTTTTCATTCTTGAGCCCGGTAATATTGTGGAAATTGAAGTTTCACCAGATTTCTTGCTAACTCTTTCGTGCACTTTATGGTGAACTTCCTATTTCAAATTTTCTTTTGTGTTGATATGCTTCCATGGTTGTTACTTCTTATTTTCTTTTTAAGTATTGCGAGGATGCAATTTCTTTAAGGAGGGGAGTCTGTAACAACCCGCATATTTATCGATTCTATATTTAAATATTTTATTTAAATATTTTATAGTTCGTCGAATTTTGGTCCGAAAAGCTACTTTTTGCATACGGTCGAATTGGGACTCGAGACCACCCCCATTGAGTTCAAAATGCCGTTTGCGACCTTTTTGAGTATAAGCTTCGATATGTTTGGAGAAAGTTGAATTTTGCTACTTTTTGCTTTGGGCTTTGGTTTGGGCTGAACCCACTTACTAATTCAGTCCCAACCCACTCCAACTCTTCATTTCTTCATTTCTAATTCCTAACTCTTCAAGCTTTCAACAATGGTGGAAGAGAAAAAGAATTAAAACTCCAAGCCCTAGTTCCATAGCAAAATCCAAGTTCTTGCTCCAAAATCTATGAGAACCCATTGGTAAGCATCTCCTCCTTCTTCTCCAACTCATTCTCCCTTTGATTTCAGAAATTGCCTAAACCTAATTTAGGGAATGTTTCTCTTTTAAGCTTAGATTCAAGCTTGTTGAGTTGGAATTAAAGAGTGCTTGTTCTTGCCATTGCTTCATAGCATCTTCTTCATTCATTTGGGTTCAAAGGTGAGATTTTTAATCTCACATCTATGCTTATAATTCTCTTCTATTGTTAGGTATGAATTCCTAACACTTATTCATGTGCATTTGATTTTGATTTGGATTGCTTTTGTGAATATTCCAATTTTTAGTGTTTGAAAGCCAAATCCTTAAAAATCATAGTTTTGATGTTCAAATGTGTTTTTGGTGGTGCATCGAGGAGCCAATAGGGCCGGGTAGCCGTTAGGCATAATTCCCTAGCGTCCGTGCTCGTTCGGTTGTGAATTGGAGGTTGCATATAAATTTGTGGGCATCATTGGGCAGAGCATCAGGTTCGGCCGACCGACCCCCCTGGTTCGGTCGACCGACCTGCTTGTATAAGTGTAGATAGCACTTCTGTTTCTGGTTCGGCCGACCGACCCCCCTGGTTCGGTCGACCGACCTGGTGCCCCGAGCACATTCCAACCTCTGGTTCGGTCGACCGACTCAGCGAGTCCGGTCGACCGACCTGATGATTTTTGCCAGATTAGCCTATTTTGCTAATTCGTTTGAATATCCAACTTTGATCGATTCGTGTTGTCTTCCTTTTTTTGTCGTCATTTATTATCGACTTTAATGACCTATTCTTTGGGAATTTTAGATATATCCACTTTGATGGATTTTATATCGATCTCATTGGATTTTATTCACGTTTTCGAATGTGAATCTTAGTGATTGATTGTTCCTACAATCTTCTTTGTGATTTGTCACTTTAAAAATATAAAGGCTTTCTATACTAGTAGTAAATATCAAAACTCTTTCTTCAAATGATTTCAACACTATTTTATTACAAAGCTCGTTTTCTCAAACCGATTTCCAATCTATTAGTATATACAAACCTTTACCTCACTCGTATGAGAAATCTAATTAAACGACTTAGTAAAACAAGTGGTATGAAACGCTTGCGTTTACTTCGCCGGTTAATTCTTGAACTTGTTCGATTGAATCTCTTGTGACAATTTTCTAGTGGAGATCTACAATTTGTTCGTAAATATTTAAGTTAAGCTAGTGGTTATGGGACATGAAGCTAAGCTCATATATTTACTAGCTTATTGTAATTGACACTTCTCTTTGATCATGATGATCATCTTTGTGGTTTAGACTAGCAATGTGCGATGTCTCTTTGTTTATGTGGAGGACTGTTCCTCATTTTATTGAGCTTCGTCTCATTTCTCACATGGGTCGTACCTTTCTAGGTGCGTCAATGTTTTATTATGCATGTGGTGTACCTTTCTAGGTGCATCGATGTTTATTTACTTCGTGGAGCAATCGGCTCAATAAGTCGGGACATGGGGCGTATCTTTTTAGGTGCGTCGATGTTCGTCTATGCAAGGGGCGTATCTTTCTAGGTGCGTCGATGTTCGACTTAGCATGGGGTGTATCTTTCTAGGTGCATCGATGTTAGACATTACATGGGGTGTATCTTTCCAGGTGCATCGATGTTTATTTACTTCGTGGAGCAATCGGCTCAATAAGTCGGGACATGGGGCGTATCTTTTTAGGTGCGTCGATGTTCGTCTATGCATGGGGCGTATCTTTCTAGGTGCGTCGATGCTCGACTTAGCATGGGGTGTATCTTTCTAGGTGCATCGATGTTAGACATTACATGGGGTGTATCTTTCTAGGTGCATCGATGTTTATTTATTTGTGCATGGGGCGTATCTTTCTAGGTGCGTCGATGCTAGAGCATGGGGTGTATCTTTCTAGGTGCATCGATGTTTATTTATTTGTGCAAGGGGCGTATCTTTCTAGGTGCGTCGATGCAAGAGCATGGGGCGTATCTTTATAGGTGCGTCCATGTTCGACTGTACATGGGGCGTGTCTTTCTGGGTGCGTTGATGTCCAATTTTTTTGGGGATTGGCCATCCTTTTTATTGTGATTTGGTTCATCGGACGTCCCGCTGTACGACGTCGTTGTTCCTTTTTCTTGTGATTTCTGGATTTCGTGTGTTGATTTCTGGAATTTATGTTTCACCAATTTTTACGATGGGCATTGATATATATGTCATTTATTGTGGCTTGGTGAATGAAATTAGGAGTATGACGTTCCTTTTTATCTTGAGTAGATTATTGTGATATTGATTAATCTCTTGTTGATTTTCAATTACTTATTTATCACAGCTTGGCATTGTGATTATTATATGTTTATGTCATATCTCTTATTATATATCACTTCATCTGATATTTATAGCTAGACTGATCCGTTTATTATTTTCTTCTTAAATAATACTCGGGTCAGACTGAGATTTTACAGGTGCTTCCTCATGGCTTCCTACCTGGAACCATCTTCTGACTTTTGGCTAACTACTCTAGTTTAGTAGTTTTTTGTTGTATACATTTGAGATACAGACTCTATGATGTATACTTATTCTTTTGTCTAGCACTTGTATCTATTCCTTTGTATTATTGTGGATCCTTTTGACCACTACTCTGATGTACACTTTCATGTGTAATATTCATATCTATTTCCGCCTTTGTGATATGAATTATCTGTGTTATGCTTATTTCTATATTTGTTTTCGAAGATTATTATAGCCACTGTGTAGTAGCTTTGCGTTTGTATCGGTATGTCAGATTTCCTCTTGATAAAGTATTGCATGTTATACTATCTGACATATCGGTGCTCGCGCAAAACAATTACACGGATGGTCGCTCCTCAACAGCCTTATTCTCCGTGCTAGTCGACAGCATTACACCGTAGTATTCTTGTCTAGCGTGGGTATAGAGGTGGGACGTCACAGCTTGGTATCAGAGCCAAACTTCGGAACAATATAGAATAATTTGGCAAGGATCATGTCCTAAGTCTTTCTTAGGAGTTGTGCTTTAGGATTTTATTCGGGTCTTCGTACCGTTCTATCCTATTTTCTTTATGATTCCTTGTTTTATCAATCAAGTTTGATTGAAATTTATTTTGAGAAATTTTCCGGTATTTTTGAGCTTGTCTTAGAATTTATCACCTAAGTAATCTTTGTGTGGTGCTAAGGTCTTTTCAGTTTGACCTTACCACCGGTTTTCATTGCTACGAGTTACGGAAGTTAGCAATCCACTTACCGCATTCCGCACTCGTTACGATTCTATGAATGAATTATTTTGTCATTCAGTTTGTCCAGCTTATTTCATCCATTTTATAGATCGAATATTCTATGAATATCTCGATGACTCCATTCTTTTATTTATTGATTTTGGATGAAAATAGCAATTTAAAATTTTGCAAAATCTTTTTCATAAGATTTATTTAGAGGTATAACCGGATTTTTGTTCTTAAAACGAACAAAGAATATTCTTAAAACTTTTTAAGAGATATTTTTATCATATAAAAGATGATTTTATGATTGTATTGCCCGTTGAGTGCTTTAAGAATTTTGGTCGATGCGCTTGATCAACGTTATCGATAGGAATTTCCTAAACGCTTTGATGAGACAATCAGACACAGTATATTAACTTGTAAAAATAGTAAATTTTTCTAGAATGATTATTACATAATGATAAATGTAATTTTGAAAGTTTTAACTTTTCGGGAAAAGAGAATTATTTAAAATAAGTTCTTTCTTTTCGATACTCTTATTCTTTCTTGTGATTCCTGAAGGAGAACCAAGACTTTGCTATTTGTACCGATACTAGTCGTATTGGTTTGGATGCCATTCTCTTGCCATAGAGAACGTGCTATCACTTGTGCTTCTAAATCATTATAGCTTATCGAGACTAGATATGCCACTCATGATCTAGTGTTCGTGGCTATTGTTTTTGCTTTTGGAATTTGGCATCATCATATTTGGATGAGAAATCTGTTCTCTACCTCGATCATAAATCTTTGGAATATTTATGTTCTCTTAAGGAACTGCATGTTGACTCGAGTTCCTAGCTTTTTATGATCTTGATATTCTTTTTATTCCCGAAGGGGAAATCGTGTTGCCAATGCGTTTAGTCGTAAGCAACAAGGGGTTGTTTCGTTGTTGATGACCGAATGAAATTATCTTTTTATCAAGTTCATCGGGCGTTTTGATGTACTTCGTTTTATTGAGTTTCATCTCATTTCTTTTATGAGCTTGCGTCCGATGTTCTTTTATTGTGTTAGATTCATCGGATGTACCGCTTGCACTACATCGATGTCTTTGCCATTTGATTCATCGGATGTACCGTTGTACTACATCGATGTCTTTGCTTTTGATTCATTGGATGTACCGTTTGTACTACATCAATGTCTCTCCTTTTGATTCATTGGATGTACAGTTGTACTACATCAATGTCTTTCCTTTTGATACATTGGATGTACCGTTGTACTACATCAATGTCTTTGCTATTTGATTCATCGGATGTACCGTTTGTACTACATCGATGTCTTTGCTATTTGATTCATCGGATGTACCATTGTACTACATCGATGTCTTTGCTTTTGATTCATCGGATGTACCGTTTGTACTACATCAATGTCTTTGCTTTTGATTCATCGGATGTACCGTTGTACTACATCGATGTCTTTGCTTTCGATTCATCGGATGTACCGTTTGTACTACATCGATGTCTTTGCTTTTGGTTCATCGGATGTACCGTTGTACTACATCGATGTCTTTGTTTTGATTCATTGGATGTACCGTTTGTACTACATCAATGTCTCTCCTTTTGATTCATTGGATGTACCGTTGTACTACATCAATGTCTTTCCTTTTGATACATTGGATGTACCGTTGTACTACATCGATGTCTTTACTTTTGATTCATTGGATGTACCGTTTGTACTACATCAATGTCTTTGCCATTTGATTCATCGAATGTACCGTTGTACTACATCGATGTCTTTGCTTTTGATTCATCGGATGTACCGTTTGTACTACATCGATGTCTTTGCTTTTGATTCATCGGATGTACCGTTGTACTACATCGATGTCTTTGCTTTTGATTCATCGGATGTACCGTTTGTACTACATCGATGTCTTTGCTTTTGATTCATCGGATGTACCGTTGTACTACATCGATGTCTTTGCTTTTGATTCATCGGATGTACCGTTTGTACTACATCGATGTCTTTACTTTTGATTCATCGGATGTACCGTTGTACTACATCGATGTCTTTGCTTTTGATTCATTGGATGTACCGTTTGTACTACATCGATGTCTTTGCTTTGGTTCATTGGGCGTACCGTTTTTGTACTACGCTGATGTCCCAAATTATTTGAGTTTCTAGTTCCTCGGGCGTACCGTTTTCGTACTACGCCGTTGCACCGGCTCAATTTTCTGCTATTCTTGACGTTCCCCACGTCTTTTATCTACGGAAATGCCTTAGGGATTCCGGTTTTCATTCTTGAACCCGGTAATATTGTGGAAATTGAAGTTTCACCATATTTCTTGCTAACTCTTTCGTGCACTTTATGGTGAACTTCCTATTTCAAATTTTCTTTTGTGTTGATATGCTTCCATGGTTGTTACTTCTTATTTTCTTTTTAAGTATTGCGAGGACGCAATTTCTTTAAGGAGGGGAGTCTGTAACAACCCGCATATTTATCGATTCTATATTTAAATATTTTATTTAAATATTTTATCGTTCGTCGAATTTCGGTCCGAAAAGCTACCTTTTGCATACGGTCGAATTGGGACTCGAGACCACCCCCATTGAGTTCAAAATGCCGTTTGCGACCTTTTTGAGTATAAGCTTCGATATGTTTGGAGAAAGTTGAATTTTGCTACTTTTTGCTTTGGGCTTTGGTTTGGGCTGAACCCACTTACTAATTCAGTCCCAACCCACTCCAACTCTTCATTTCTTCATTTCTAATTCCTAACTCTTCAAGCTTTCAACAATGGTGGAAGAGAAAAAGAATTAAAACTCCAAGCCCTAGTTCCATAGCAAAATCCAAGTTCTTGCTCCAAAATCCATGAGAACCCATTGGTAAGCATCTCCTCCTTCTTCTCCAACTCATTCTCTCTTTGATTTCAGAAATTGCCTAAACCTAATTTAGGGAATGTTTCTCTTTTAAGCTTAGATTCAAGCTTGTTGAGTTGGAATTAAAGAGTGCTTGTTCTTGCCATTGCTTCATAGCATCTTCTTCATTCGTTTGGGTTCAAAGGTGAGATTTTTAATCTCACATCTATGCTTATAATTCTCTTCTATTGTTAGGTATGAATTCCTAACACTTATTCATGTGCATTTGATTTTGATTTGGATTGCTTTTGTGAATATTCCAATTTTTAGTGTTTGAAAGCCAAATCCTTAAAAATCATAGTTTTGATGTTCAAATGTGTTTTTGGTGGTACATCGAGGAGCCAATAGGGCCGGGTAGCCGTTAGGCATAATTCCCTAGCGTCCGTGCTCTTTCGGTTGCAATTGGAGGTTGCATATAAATTTATGGGCATCATTGGGCAGAGCATCAGGTTCGGCCGACCGACCCCCCTGGTTCGGTCGACCGGCCTGCTTGTATAAGTGCAGATAGCACTTCTGTTTCTGGTTCGGCCGACCGACCCCCCTGGTTCGGTCGACCGACCTGGTGCCCCGAGCACATTCCAACCTCTGGTTCGGTCGACTGACTCAGGGAGTCCGGTCGACCGACCTGATGATTTTTGCCAGATTAGCCTATTTTGCTAATTCGTTTGAATTTCCAGCTTTGATCGATTCGTGTTGTCTCCCTTTTGTTGTCGTCATTTATTATCGACTTTGATGACCTTTTCTTTGGGAATTTTAGATATATCCACTTTGATAGATTTTATATCGATTTCATTGGATTTTATTCACGTTTTCGAATGTGAGTCTTAGTGATTGATTGTTCCTACAATCTTCTTTGTGATTTGTCACTTTAAAAATATAAAGGTTTTCTATACTAGTAGTAAATATCAAAACTCTTTCTTCAAATAATTTCAACACTATTTTATTACAAAGCTCGTTTTCTCAAACCGATTTTCAATCTATTAGTATATACAAACCTTTACCTCACTCGTATGAGAAATCTAATTAAACGACTTAGTAAAACAAGTGGTATGAAACGCTTGCGTTTACTTCGCCGGTTAATTCTTGGACTTGTTCGATTGAATCTCTTGTGACAATTTTCTAGTGGAGATCTACAATTTGTTCGTAAATATTTAAGTTAAGCTAGTGGTTATGGGACATGAAGCTAAGCTCATATATTTACTAGCTTATTGTAATTGACACTTCTCTTTGATCATGACGATCATCTTTGTGGTTTAGACTAGCAATGTGCGATGTCTCTTTGTTTATGTGGAGGACTGTTCCTCATTTTATTGAGCTTCGTCTCATTTCTCACATGGGTCGTACCTTTCTAGGTGCGTCAATGTTTTATTATGCATGGGGTGTACCTTTCTAGGTGCATCGATGTTTATTTACTTTGTGGAGCAATCGGCTCAATAAGTCGGGACATGGGGCGTATCTTTTTAGGTGCGTCGATGTTCGTCTATGCATGGGGCGTATCTTTCTAGGTGCGTCAATGTTTGACTTAGCATGGGGTGTATCTTTCTAGGTGCATCGATGTTAGACATTACATGGGGTGTATCTTTCTAGGTGCATCGATGTTTATTTACTTCGTGCAGCAATCGGCTCAATAAGTCGGGACATGGGGCGTATCTTTTTAGGTGCGTCGATGTTCGTCTATGCATGGGGCGTATCTTTCTAGGTGCGTCGATGTTCGACTTAGCATGGGGTGTATCTTTCTAGGTGCATCGATGTTAGACATTACATGGGGTGTATCTTTCTAGGTGCATCGATGTTTATTTATTTGTGCATGGGGCGTATCTTTCTAGGTGCGTCGATGCTAGAGCATGGGGTGTATCTTTCTAGGTGCATCGATGTTTATTTATTTATGCATGGGGCGTATCTTTCTAGGTGCGTCGATGCAAGAGCATGGGGCGTATCTTTATAGGTGCGTCGATGTTCGACTGTACATGGGGCGTGTCTTTCTAGGTGCGTTGATGTCCAGTTTTTTTGGGGATTGGCCATCCTTTTTATTGTGATTTGGTTCATCGGACGTCCCGCTGTACGACGTCGTTGTTCCTTTTTCTTGTGATTTCTGGATTTCGTGTGTTGATTTCTGTAATTTATGTTTCACCAACTTTTACGATGGGCATTGATATATATGTCATTTATTGTGGCTTGGTGAATGAAATTAGGAGTATGACGTTCCTTTTTATCTTGAGTAGATTATTGTGATATTGATTAATCTCTTGTTGATTTTCAATTACATATTTATCACAGCTTGGCATTGTGATTATTATATGTTTATGTCATATCTCTTATTATATATCACTTCATCTGATATTTATTGCTAGACTGATCCGTTTATTATTTTCTTCTTAAATAATACTCGGGTCAGACTGAGATTTTACAGGTGCTTTCTCATGGCTTCCTACCTGGAATCATCTTCTGACTTTTGGCTAACTACTCTAGTTTAGTAGTTTTTTGTTGTATACATTTGAGATACAGACTCTATGATGTATACTTATTTTTTTGTCTAGCACTTGTATCTATTCCTTTGTATTATTGTGGATCCTTTTGACCACTACTCTGATGTACACTTTCATGTGTAATATTCATATCTATTTCCGCCTTTGTGATATGAATTATTGTGTTATGCTTATTTCTATATTTGTTTTCGAAGATTATTATAGCCACTGTGTAGTAGCTTTGTGTTTGTATCGGTATGTCGGATTTTCTCTTGATAAAGTATTGCATGTTATACTATCTGACATATCGGTGCTCGCGCAAAGCAATTACACGGATGGTCGCTCCTCAACAGCCTTATTCTCCGTGCTAGTCGACAGCATTACACCGTAGTTTTCTTGTCTAGCGTGGGTATAGAGGTGGGGCGTCACATCTAATTTCTTCGAGCGCGAGGTTCGCAGACAAGGCGGAAGGTGGTGGCGCCGGCGACTTCAGTGGCTCGGCCTGGAGGTGGAAGGGTTCAGATGGCGGCGGAGGTGATCGGTAGCAAGGCGAGCAGTGGTTTGGGTTTCGTGATGCCAGAGTCGTTGTGTTGATGGATTAGGTTTTGTGGTGAGAATAATTTACGATAATGAGTTTAATCTGATTTTTATTATTAAGTTGTTTAACAAATATATAATCTCAAATTGTTAATAAAACTCATAATTCATTCATTCGAGGTCAAAGTCGAATAAAAACAAGTTGCAATGGGTTCTTGTTAGAAATCTATGCATAGGACTTAGTTTGGGATTTTTTGGAGGCAGCGGGAATTTTAGAAAATTCAAAATTCCGGGTGCGGCAAATTAAAAATTAAGATGAGAATTTCTCACTTATTTGGATTACCATATTAAATTTAAATGTTAATTTAAAATTATTGGATGGTTGAATGATTTGAAAATTATTATTATCAGTTGAATGTTATGATATATATATATATATAGTAGTGTATATATTAGTAGTTTGAGTAATATTCCCGCATTCTATAGTAGATGAGACCCTATGCGCCTTGGATAATAGCGGATGCTATATACCGCAATATCTCCCTCGAAGTGGGCTTGGTATTTTTATTGTTGTCAAAAATCTGTGGATGCTGGGAAAACAGGTTGGAGGGATCCAATTGGATCCTCAAATATCTTAGTATTTTTCATATATATATATATATATATATATATATATATATATATATATATATTAAATACTAGATTCTTGTGGTTTGTAAATTTTTAAATGTTATAATGGCATGGAAATTAATTTTTGGGTATAATAAAAACCATAAACATTATTTTAATTTTTTAAGGAATTAGAAGGATATTTTTAATATAAAAATATGTATATCGAAATTCGGATTTTTAAAGAGGTTGATTTGAATAAGCAATAATGGATTTTTGATCGTATCAATTAATGTGGGAAAATATTTAAAGTAGAGAATTTAAAATAAATTATATAAAGAATTTTTTTCAAAGACTGGATTTTTAAGTGATATCCGAAATTATAGAAACAGTTGAAATCAATATTAAGAATAGATTGGCAGAAATAAATGGAATTTATGAGAAATTTAATTTATAAAATGGCATTTATAAATGAGATTATTTTTAGTGAAACTCAAAGGTGTTATAAAAATTTTGTAAATGAAGGAAAGTGATATCAGATGATAAATTTTGAATATAAATTTAAGGGAAGAATTTATATTTGAATATGGAACTAGGGTAAGAGAAAAATAGTATATACTATTTTTAAAGTGAAGATGGTTAAGAAGACCGGAATGGCAGAAATGTGATGAAAATCGGAAGGGGTTGTAAATCGACAATTCAATTACCCAAATTTAAAAAATATATTTTTATTAATAAGTTAATTTTAAATTTTAAAAAGGAAAAATTTATTTATTAAACTATGTAATTTTAAAGTTAGTTAGTATTGAAATATTTCAGAAGTGAATTTTAAAAACTTAATATTTATTTTAATAAATTCCGAAATGTTAAACCTGCTTTGAAAGTGATGTTATAAAAAGTATTTCAACATTTTAAATAATTATTTGAATATGTCATAAAAATAATTTTTTTTAAAATACTTATATATATGTACAGAGTTTTGAAATGTTTTAAAAAAAATTCTTAGAAGTCTGGAAATGGGTTTATTCAGTGGATAAGATTATAAGGAAATCCTTAAAATGGAATTTGGAAGAAAGTAAGGCAATTTCTAAAGTAGTAAGTAAAAGTTAACTTTGGGAAAAAAATAGAATTCATAAAGAGGCGCAAAGGGAAATTGAAAATTATAGGCGGGTATAATTGGCTTTGGAAATACTAAAAGGTATTAATTTAGGAATTAGTATTCATAGAATTCGTTATAAACCAGTCAAGGAGTTTACAAATAAAATTGTAAATGATTTAGAAAAAAGGAAATAAAAGGAGTATTTTCTAAATGTTAATATAAAATGAAGAGGGGAAATATTATAAGTGTTGGAAAGAGGCTGGAAATGTTCCATTAAAAATATAAGTATTTGAGACTGTTTCAAATGTTGAAGAACTAGAAGTAATATCTTTAAGATATTTTGATGTAAAATTTTGGAAAATTTATAGCAAAACCTGATGATTGTTTATGGATGTGTGTTGATAGTTAAATAACCGACTACAATTATGGCCAATTTTGTTAATCACTTCGAAGAGATCGGAATCGGATTTAGTTATCCGAAAACCACTTCGATCTGGTTTGAATGTTATGAATGAATACCACGAAGATGATGAAGATGGTGATTCATTTTGTCCAAATCCAGGACAACTTGTATGGACGAATGTTATCAAAACATCGTCATTGGAGGACGATGAGCATTCTAAGAGAAATCATTCCTTTAAAGTTAACGCTTAGTCTCCAACCTCATCAACCGGGAATGACTAAAACAGGGGATGCAACAAGGCTAAGTGGTCATACCTAAGTAGGGTATGTTATCACCTTTCTAGAAGTCCTCGAAAAAACCTATTTATTATGGATATGGTTGTGCATGAAAGAAGCAGCGCCCAATGGTAAGGGTGGGAACAATCGGGGTGGTAAAATATTTGGTCTATCCAAGTTAGGGGTAGGCCGGTCTTGTGTAGTAGAGGATCCCGGCGTGACCCTCGGTACATTGTTCTAGATGTGTACTATGATGGATGGTACCCAAGTGGCCCATTCATTCGATGGAATCCATTCTCCAATGCGAGAATACAGTTTTATATGTAGAGCTCGATATGTTGGAATTCAATTAATGTTACAATTTCAGCTATTTGAATAAGTATTTGTATGTAGAGACTATCATAATACCAGAGGAATTTCTATAACATTGTTTTGGTTGTCATAAGGTAAAAACCCATCGTGTTTATATGTGACGCGGTCTTACTAGATACCTTTGTTTTTCAAAGGATTTCGATGACTCTAATAATTCAAATTGAGTGTGTTTTCTCATGCTGGTTTTCCAGACTGACTCGGGTGTTATTTTATTATAATGCTCGGGTTAGATCGAGTATTACAGATTCAGGTTAAAATGCTATGGAGCTTAGGAGACGAGCTGGAGGAGTTTAGCATATATCATGTACTTGGATATTTCCGCTGTGCGAGTTATGTATATCAGGACAAGTTATTAAACTGTCCAGATTTCATGTACTGAATTGTTGTACTCTGATTGGGGTATGTATATTAACAGTATAGTTGTTGTATTTAAAATCTATTATTATATATTATATTTTGTTTCCGCTGCGATTATGAGATTCTATGTTGTTTTTTTCCTTATTTTCTTCTACCTTTTTCTTCTTCACCCCTAATGAACTGGTATTTCCGGCCCTCGGTTGCTTGGCATTTATATAGTGGACGTATTGATGTCGATTTTCAAAGGTTAAAAATCCCCATCTGTTACATTTGGTATCAAAGCTGAAGGATAAGCGAGAACCTTGGCTCTGGTGGGGATTACATATTAGAGATAGAGTCAGTAGTACTCTAGAATGAGTTTGAGTGCAGTAATACATATGAGCGCGTATTTGTTAGTGAATATAAATTATTTTATATTATGTTGACTTATCTGTTAAGTGTTTATAAATTCTGGTCAGTACAGTCTGGACAACTATATTGATATGGATTTCTAAACTCTTAAACTAGGCAAATCGACATGTTATTGCTTTAAAAATTAGGTAAATGAAATAAATTTACCAAAACCATATTTTGATATAAAAGTAATAATTTTTCGGGAAACTACTATACATATTTGGAGTGTATATAGTAATATTATAATCAAATAAGATTATTAAAATTGAAATGGTTTATATAACCAAATGAAAATTTGTATAAATTATAAAAATGGATTATAATTGAGAATTGGATTCGAATAAGGATCTAGAAATTTAAAATCCTAGGAAGTTTGAATATATATATATATATATATATATATATATATATATATTTCAACGTGGTGGGGAAAATAATAATAAGAGTATTATTTCGAATATTATCAGAAGGAAATTGTTTTAAAATGGATTTTGGAAGAGAAATAGCACTGAACTCACTTCAGTGGTCGGAAAATAATTCTGCTGTTGACTGCAGCATCACCGGTGTTCATTTTTGAGTTTCTAGATGACGGATTACTACCGTAGTAATTTGATATGGAGATTTTTGTGGAAAAACAAATGTTGTTTTAGAAATTTCGAGGGAATTGTTTTGGGTAAAATCAGGTTGATTTTTGAAAGTTAAAGGAAATAGTTTGTTAAAAATAGAGCTATATATTCATACATATATATATATATATATATATATATAATTTCGAGTGGGTTGAAATGAGTATCATGTGCTTAAAATTTTTATAATTTGAAATTTGAAATTTAATTCTTGCTTGATTAAAAGGAATGAATTAAAAATAAAATTTGTTTGGGATGAAATTAATTTAAGTATGAATAAACTCGAATATGGTTCAAAAATATTAGTTAAAGGGAATTGATATTTAAATTGGATTTAAAACCATATTGAATGGAATATATAA
This sequence comes from Allium cepa, assembly GCA_030765085.1. Classification (NCBI taxonomy): domain Eukaryota; kingdom Viridiplantae; phylum Streptophyta; class Magnoliopsida; order Asparagales; family Amaryllidaceae; genus Allium; species Allium cepa. Next base: position 649,822,770 of record CM060931.1, on the reverse strand, counting down.
ACTTTGATTGTTAAGTGACAAAATAGCTATAGGTTGTAAAAATCTAAATGGAATTAATTGAGTGAAAATTTGGGATTGGGGAAATAAATTTGAATAGCTTATAAATTTGAATTTTATGGAATAAGTATATATTTGATCCATAAAGTGATGTAAAATCCTGAGTTAAAAATAAAATGTGATATACTCGGGTGTAAACATGATGGAAATAAGCGTGTAACTTATAAAAATTGGAAAGTAGGATAGAAAATCGAAAATAAAAATGATTTCATATTATAAAGTGGATAAATAAAAATCCAAAAACTTGGATTTTAAAAGATAAAAAAACAATTGAACTTGGGGGGATTAACAGAATGACTTTTGAAATAAAAATCAGATAAATTAGTAAATTGAATATGTGAATGGAATTTAACTCGATTAAATTATATGGAATGTGGATTGAAACTGAAGTTGAATGTAGAACTTGAGTAATAAATAAAATTCGACTTATATATAAGATGATTAAATATATGTTGAATGTGACCAAACGGAATTGGATTGAGATTAAAATGGCCCGAGTTATAAATATCAATGTGAGTGGAAATAAATTAAATATGGCCTTGAGTATTATTTTAAATGAAGCCGAGAATAAATTGAGGTACGAAATTGAAATTTGAATTTTGAAATGGGAGGGCAAGGGAAATGAAACTTAAGCGAATGAACTTAAGTAAATTATTTTGGATTGAAGCTTGGCTCATATAAAACCATAATGCATAAGAAAACAACATGCAATGCTACCGCTCTAATAAAATGAATTTGAAAATAATGTGGACATGAATTAAATGCAAATGAATGGATTGAATTTGAAATGGAATAGAATTGAATATAATAGATTTGGAATCAATTTAAAATTTCTATAAGCTTTAGTGATAACTTTATTAAATGGATATCGCCGAATGTGCATGGGAATTTGTCATTTGATGTAAACGGAAAGTAAATAAAATTCTATGGATTAATGATAGTGAATAAAATTGATTTTCAAATCCATTGAAATGGATTTGAGTTGTTTGGTATAAAAATAAAGTGATGCAAGAAAATAAAGTGATGCAAGAAAATAAAGTGATGTTTGTTTATGAACTTATGTGTATATCCATTTAAATAAGTAAAATGTTATTGAATTTGATGTTTTGGAACTTACGTGTTTAAATTGAGTAAGTACAGATACCAGGAGGCCATTTAGTCAGATTTTGATCGCGCTAATCTCATATAAAATTAGCCGCTTGCATAAAAATGCTTAAATAAGGTACGTTTTCGGATTAAATACCGCAAATATATAAATATTGATATATATTTTTGTTTTTTGACCATGTGGGTCATTGTATCTATATTTATCTCTCTTGGGTTGCAAAAGGTCCTCCGTCTAAGCGAGACTCTGCCATTTCTTTTGGAAATTAGGGTGTTAGAAAATTTTTGAAAATTTTTGTTAACTAAAAAGTTGATGTACAAGTTGAAATTGAAATCAGAGATTAGGGTTTAGAAAGGGAAATTTAATGTTTGGATAGGGATAAAGAGGTTAGAAAAGTGAAATGTCAAGTTTCACTAAGTGGGTTTTAATAAGCTAATGAGTTAAGGTCATTTTTCCTGCCTTAGCAATTTCGGGGACGAAATTATTTTAAAGGGGAAGGAATGTAACGACCCTGAATTTTTGTTGTTCGATTTTGAATATTTAAAGGGATTTAAATATTAAATTTGAATTATAGATTGATTTTGAGTATGAAAATTTGGATTTATTTACAGAATAAATTCAGAATTGAATATAGCTATTTATTTGATAATTTAATTATTAAAGTTTATAATTGAATAATGGATAAAATGGTGAATCTGAAGTTTTAAGCATGATAAAAATAATTTAAAGACCTGTAAAATTTATATTAATAATAATGAAGATAATGAAAGTTTTAAAATTGAATTTAAAAGTGATCTGTTCAAATTTTAAAAATAGTTTGTTCAAATTGACATTTAAAAATAGCCATCTGTGGCACAGTCACGGAATTCGACGAAACATGTTCAATTAGGTCTGTAATAGTGTATTATTATCATATTTTAAATTTTCTGGCGTTTGGAGTTATCTTTTGGTCATACGGAATATAAACGCGCTGAAATTATACCGAAAGTTCAATACAATAATTGGATTCAAAATGCTATCTTCTCCATACGATCGAATTAGGACTCGAAATCTTTTTTATTGCGTTCGGAATAGGGGTATAACATTATAAAAGTCTAGCGGCACGCCTCGATAGAGGTTCGAGATTTTGAGCTACATAATCGAGACGATTTGAATTTAAAATAAATATATAAATTTATTTGACTTGACCAATATTTTCACATCAGCACTTTCCCCCCTCCCATGCTACCCTTCATTCATGACTCACGTCTTCCCTCCTTCCCATTCCATCGGTTCAAACCGAACGAAACTATAGAAAAAATAAAAATAAAATAACTCGTTGTCTTCAAAACTAAATCATGTGCCTCTTTCCCCTTTCTCCCTCAGTCAAAAACGAATTTGCTTAGTTAAATATATATATATATATATATATATATATATATATACACACACACATATATCTATGCATGTAGGTTTGTATATGTATGTGTATGGGACTAGCGATTTAAATCGCGATTTCCTATGAGGGGATTGGGAAGCTCGGGTCATCGAGGCAGTAGGAGAGGTAGCGGCAGATAGGAATCGCATGAGTGAGAGGCGAGGTGTCTGGCTACTACAGGTTGGAGTCTAAAAGAAGGTTGCATTCACTAATGGCCAAGCGATGTCATGATTTTATGAAGTCTTCGAGCGCGGCGTTTGTGGCCATGGCGGAAGGAGGAGGCGCCTATGACTTTGGCGACTCGGCCTGGATGTGGAAGGGTTTAGATAGCCGCGGCGAGGCAGACGAGTGGATGTGATCGGTTGCAAGGAGAGCAGCGGTTTGAGTCTCGTGGTGTCGGAGTCGTTGTGTTGATGATTAGGTTTCGAGGTGAGGATAATTTACGGTAATGAGTTTAATCTGATTTTTTTTATTAAGTAATTTAACAAATATATAATCTCAAATTGTTAATAAAACTCGTAATTCATTCATTCAAGGTCAAATTCGAATAAAAAAAAGTTGCAATGGGTTCTTGTCAGAAAACTGCATAGGACAAAGTTTGGGATTTTTTGGAGGCAGCTGGTATTTTAGAAAATCCAAAAATTCGGGTGTTCGTCAAATTAAAAATTAAGGTGAGAATTTCTCACTAATTTGAAATACCATATTAAATTTAAATGTTGAATTTAAAATTATTGGATGCTTGAATGATTTGATAGCTATTATTATCAATTGGATGTTATAATATATATAGTGTATATATATTAGTAATTGGAGTGATATTCCCGCATATTATAGCGGATGAGACCTTATGCGCGCCACATAATAGCGGATGACCCTATATTCCGCGATATTCCCCTCGAAGTGGGATTGGAATTTTTATCTGTGGGTTGGAGGGATCTAACTGGATTCCTCAAATATATTAGTATTTTTCATATACATACATACATACATACATACATATATATATATTGAATGCTGGATTCTTGTGGTTTGTAAATTTTTAAATGTTATAATGGCATGGAAACTAAATTTTGGGTATAATAAAAACCATAAACATTATTTTAAATCTTTAAGCAATTTAAAGGAGATTTTTTGTGACGACCCGCCTTTCTCAATCCCAGAAAGACGTTTCATCATTAAGAAAGAAAGGGATAGAAATAGAAAAGAATAGAAAGAAAGAACAACAACATCAGAATCTCACAGCGGAATGGAACAAAATATAATACATCACATATCTATTACATAGTTATACATACATCAGAGTCGTACAATATCATGTAATAGGACTGTCATATACATACATGACCATACATACATCCAAAATACAGCATCACTAACTACACAGCGGAACTACATATATATATACGTACGTCTGGTCTTCTCTCCAAAATAGCTCCTCCAGAAAAGCAACACTTCTAGATACCTATCACTTGGCTACTCGTAAAAATTTGAGTACCCAAGAGTTTATGAAAACACAAAATATAAACTCCGGGTCAGACATGGGTCTGGTATGAGTAAACAGGTTAAAATTGCTTAACTTTGAAAATCATTTGAAAATAAAGGTATCACGTAAGACTCCCCACAAATAAATACGGGTAAGTTTTTACCTTATGCTAACCAAAACATTTTACAGGAAATTCTGTGATATTATAATAGTGTCTAGGGTTTTCAAGTAAATAGAAAATAGCCGAAATTGTTACATGATTAAATTCCAGCTACTAGCCACGAAAGTGGGTAATACAAATCAAAACCGTAGGGTCTCGTAGGGTAAATGGATTTCCAACAATGGCAGGGCTACTGGGGTACCGCCCGTCACAGTACGGGGCCTAGATCACCGTACCGAGGATTACTCCCTTCATCCCCTTCAACACAAGGCCGGAACCATTCCTTACTGAACAGTCCCGAACAAGATAACCCCGCAGTTGTGGCCAACAACTGCCCACTAAGCTGAAATAAAAAGGGACATCTAGACAGGGGAAAATCTTGTCCTGCTTGGGCATGACCCACCTAACCTTGCTGCATCTCCCCTGTTTTAGCCATTCCCAGTTGATAAGGCTTGAGGCTACGATTACCTTTATTGAACAAATCACTTAGAATGCTCATCGTCCGCCTGACGATGTGTTGTAAGCATTCAATCCATACAAGTTCGTTCCGGGTTCGAACGAAACCGAAGGCATTATCTCGTTACACTCATTTTGGAATCACCCTCAGAGTTAACGACGATAACCCTTGCATTCTGAAACTCCATCTCGATCTCCATTTGTTAAGTTGCGACCTATCGTTTAATTTGGATCGATGTGGTTTTCGGAGAATCAAAATTGATTCTTCCGATCCCGATCTCATCGGATCCAAACGCCATTTTAAGGGCCAAGTTGTCTATTTAGCTTAACAGTTTAATTAAATATCAGAAATTAACATAACATATATATCAGATAAATCATATACACTTAACACGGATATCCATAATATATCATCAACATATCACAGAAATATCATCAACAGATATCACAGTCAACCAAACAGAGTTATCAATGCATATCAAACAATTTTGGTTTTACTCAACTAAATTATGTGCTTAAAAATAAACTATTTTATCCCGTTTAATTAATTACTGATTAATTAACTTATTGATGATCAATTTTATTAATTAGTTAATCATTAATAATTAATTTATTAATCATCTCATCTTTAATTAATTATTTAATTAATTAACTTCTATTCATTTACTATTACTCAATTACCCAATTAATTTGTTTATTCTTAATTATTAATTAATAATTAATAACTTACTTATTAAAATGAATTAAGTATTTAATTATCACAAATTACTTTACTTATCAATTTAATTAAAGTGTAATATCTTTAATTAATCTCGTGAGTTAATTTCCATTCACTAATTAACTTTTTAATGATAAGCTTATGTTCTTAAGATTTGAATTGATTAAATCTTTATTTCAAAATCAGCTTAAAGTTATTAATTTAAAATTCAAGTATAAATTTTAATTAACATTCCATCTACTTACTGATAATCTTCTACCTTTATATAATTACTTAAATCAAGTCTTTAATTAAAACATTAGCTTAATTAATTAACATTTGTTTATTGAACTTAGTTATAAGCCTGTACAAAATCATTCCAGACCTTGAAAGCACCGAGGCACAATAGTACCATACTCGAGAAAACCTCGAGTTTCCCCGCGTCTCACCCGTGTTACTCTCCCCTTCCATTTCTTCTTCTTTCCAGTTCTTTTCTTCTTCTTCTTCTTCTTCTTCTTTTTTTTTTTTAGTTAAGTTGAAAACGTACCTGAAGCTACTCTCGCACGCTACTCGGAGAAACACGGGAATTACTCGAAGCATTCCTCACAAATGTCTCGAGCAACCCACGCGTTAACCTAGAGCCAAAAGAAAACGCGACACTGATCACCGAACCCCACTTCGCCACCGTGCACGTGCACGGTGGCTCACCTTGCCTGCGGCGACTCCCTACAGTCCCCACACACCACAAAACACCCACTTAAGTGAATTCGAAGCCCAAAATCCAAATACGAGTCGAAATGAAGAATTCGACCTCCAGCTCCAACAAACGAAAACATCACTGATGAACCAAACACGCGCGCAGCCACCACACATCACCAGAGGTGATGAAAATTCACCAAGACGACGCCTACACCTCCACCTAGCTTCACCTACAGTCGCGCTTCACTTGGTTTCAAATTGGAGCCGAAATCAATGCGTTTACAGAACTTTGAAAAATATGGGTTTAAACCCTATTTATGATTCAAACTCAAAACATATGCATTCGAAAAATAAATTACTATTTTTATAGGGTTGATATCTCTTTAACCTTACTTCATTCAAATTTTCAGGATTTATAATTTACTCTATTACCCACAATTTACAAAAACACATTTTTATTTTATTTCGAAATTGCTCTTAACTCCTTTACATAAAAATCATAATTTTTATGTTAAAAATCATAATTACTTGTATGAAATCTAAATATGTTATTGAATTTTCAAATTTAAACATTCGAATTTTAATCTTTAATTTCTTGTTTACCTGTAGTTGAATAATACAGTATTCATATTATACTGTTAAAGCTTAAACATGATTTGCAGGCTTGTTTCATATAAACAAACTTGAATTCATTCAATACAAAATTTAAATGGATATATGACTAAGATCTGTAAATTTATTTGCTTCACTTTGTAACAACTTGAAATATTAACCAAGAACAGCTGTAAGAGTTTCCAGATCAAACCAACATACACAGAGCAGTAAATTAAACTATATAAAGCACATATCATAAACAAATATACAAACTAAAGTTGAAAGTAGTTTGTTTACTCACCTAATCAAAAAATGTTGAACAGAAAATTTGAAGAAGATACTTGCAAATGAACTTTCCTGAAACTCCCCTCTACTCTTCTTTTTGTTTCTATTTCTTTGCTTGCAGTTTTACTTCTTCTTCTAGTTTAAGTTTATGTTCAGTGCTAATGGGTAAACTGAAGGTTATAAGTGAATATATAGATGCATGAATATAAGTTAAAGTCACTTAACAATAGGTTTTATCTGGCCAGTAAAAGTCTTCAGAAAGTAATGATATAAGGAGATTTCGGCTGTGTACTTAATTAAACAATATGTTATGCTATTTAATGTTCATGTTATTAATTATGACAGCGAGTAATAAATTTTACTGACAGTAGCTACTTTGTACATAGATATTTATGTGTTTACTTACTTTGTTGAATAAGATATTATCATTTCGGCCAGTAAGTTTTACAGCTACAGGTTTTATTTTCTTTACTACCTTGAGTTGAAAACTAGTTTTATATTAAAGTTTACTCTGATTCCTTAGGCCTGAATGTTTTATTTGTTAAGTAACTTATCTTGTTTCTTTGCTTCATTCCATTTGCATATGCAGGTTATATGTTTTACAAACTTCCTGATATGATTATATTGTTAACATGTTTTTGTTTACTTATTTTGTTAGTTATATTCTATATGAAATTTCATACTTGTTCAAATGATTTTTAACATTTTATTTAAGGTTGTTGTGTTGCACAATTTAAATGTCGTAGATCATTGTTTGTCTAAAAATACTTGTTTTTGTATATTTCACATTATAATTTATATGTTGTATTTTTTGTTACTTTAATTACATTTATAATGTATGTTTGTGTTATATACTAATTTTTTTGAATGTTTACACTTATATTGTTTTGCACTACCAAATTTATGTTAAATAATTTCATGTTTGTTTATTTTAAAACTTATCATTTTAAAAACTAAAAGTGTATTCATATGTATTTTATCAAATATCAAATAATGAATCTTTGATTTAATTCTATTGAATAAATCCTATTTTGTTTTAAATGGTTTTGAAGTATTTAAATTTTAAATTTCAAATCAAAATTTCCTTTTATAAACATATATAACTGTTAAATATTTAATATCTCATCAATTTAAATATTGACAAGCTTATATTTGATTTAATTTAGATTTAATATTTATTAAAATATATCGTCAAAATTCCGGGTCGTTACATTTTTAATGTAAAAATATGTATATCGAAATTTGGATTTTTTTTAAAGAGGTTGATTTGATTAAGCAATAATGGATTTTTGATCGTATCAAGTAATGCGGGAAAATATTTTAAATAGAGAATTTAAAATAAATTATATAAAGGAATTTTTAAAAAAAAACTGGATTTTTAAGTGATATCCGGAAATATAGAAGGAAGTTGAAATCAATATTAAGAATAGATTGGCAGAAATAAATGAAAGTTATGAGAAATTTAATTTATAAAATGGAATTTATAAATGAGATTAATTTTAGTGAAATTCAAAGGAGTTATAAAAAATTGTAAATGAAGTTTATAAATGGAGGAATGTGACATCAGATGATAAATTTGGAATATAAATTTACGGGAAGCATTTATATTTTAATATGGAAATATGGTAAGGGAAAAATAGTATATACTATTTTTAAAGTGAAGATGGTTAAGAAGACCAAAATGGGAGATATGTGACGAAAATCGAAATGGGTTATAAATCGAAAATTTAGTTACCCAGATTTAAAAAATATATTTTTGTAAATAAGTTAAGTTTTAAATTTTATAAAGGAAAATTTTATTTACTAATCTATGTAATTTTAAAGTTAGTTAGTATTGAAATATTTTAGAAGTGAATTTTAAAAAATTAATATATATTTTTATAAAATCCTTAATTTTTAAACCTGCTTTGAAAGTGATGTTATAAAAAGTATTTCAACATTTTAAATAATTATTTGAATATGTCTTAAAAATAATTTTTTAAAAATACTTATATATATATATACACACACACACACATAGAGAGAGTTTTGAAACGTTTTAAATTTATTTTCTTGGAAGTTTGGAAATGGGTTTATTAAGTGGATGGGATTGTGAGGAAATCCTTAAAATGAAATTTGGAAGAAAGCAAGGGAATTTCTGAAGTGGTAAGTAAAAGTGTTTTTTGGGGGAAAAAAGTAGAATTCATAAAGAGGTGCATAGGGAAATTGAAAATTATAAGCGAGTATAATTGGCTTTAGAAATATGAAAAGGGATTAATTCATGAATTCCGGATTTATAGAATTCATTATAAACTAGTCAAGGAGTTTACCAACAAATTTGAAAATGATTTTTTTAAAAGTAAATAAAAGGAGTACTTTCTAAATGTTGAATGTAAAATAAAGGGGGGAAATATTCGAAGTATTGGGGAGAGGTTGGAAATGTTCCGTTAAAAATATAAGTATTTGAAACTGTTTCAAATGTTGAAGAACTGGAAGTAATATCTTATAAAGATATTTTGAAGTAAAATTTTGGAAAATTTATAGTAAGGCCTGATGAATGTTTATGGATGTGCGTTGATAGTTAAATAACCGATTATCAATTTTAGCCAATTTCGTTAATCATTAGGAAGAGATCGGGATCAGATTTAGTTATCCAAAAACCACTTCGATCCGGTTTGAACGTTAGATGAAGACGGTGATTCAGTTTGTTCAGACTCAGGACAACTTGTATGAACGAATGCTATCAGAACAATGTCATCGGAGGACGATGAGAATTCTAGGAGAAATCGTTCCTTGAAAGGAAACGCTTAGCCTCGAGCCTCATCAACCGAGAATAACTAAAACAGGAAAGATGCAACAAGGCTAATTGGGTTGCACCCAAGTAGGGTATGTTATCATCTTTCTAAATGTCCTCGGAAAAACCATTTTATTGTGGATATGGTTGTGCATGAAAGAAGGAGCGCTCGATGGTAAGGGTGGAAACACCCGGCATGATAACATATAAGGTCTATCCAGGTTAGGGGTAGGCCGATCTTGTATAGCAGAGGATCCCGACGTGATCCTCGGCACATTGTTCTAGATATGTACTACGATGAGCGGTACGCAGTTGCCTAGTCATTCGATGGAATTCATTCTCCAATACGAACTTACTTTTTTGTATGTAGAACCTGGTATGTTGGAATTTAATTTGTAACAATTTCAGCTATTTGAATATGTATTTGTACATAGACACTATTATAATATCAAAGGATTTTCTATAAAAAAAATTTGATTAACGTAAGGTAAAAACCCGTTGTGTTTATGTGTAATGCGGTCTTATGAGATAGCTTTGTTTTTCAAAGAATTTTGATAGCTCTAATAATTCAAATTGAGTGTGTTTTCTGACACTGCTTTTCCAGACTGACTCGAGTGTTATTTTATTATAATGTTTGGGTCAGATCGAGTATTACAGATTTATGTTAAAATGCTATGGAGCTCAGGAGACGAGCTGAAGGAGTTCAAACGTATATAACGTACTTGGTTATTTCCGCGGTGTGAGTTATGTATATCAGGACAAATTATTAAACTGTCCAGATTTAATGTATTGAATTGTTGTACTGGGATAGTGTTATGTATATTAACAGTACAGTTTTTGTATTTAAAATCTATTATTATATATTATATTTTGTTCCGCTGCGATGGTGAGATTCCGTTTATTGTTTTTCCTTATTTTCTTCTACCTTTTTTTCTCCATACTAATGAACTGCTATTTTCGACACTCGGCTGTTCGGCATTTATAAAGTGGACGTATTGATATCGATTTTCAAGGTCAAAAATCCCCGTCCGTTGCATAGATGCTTTCGTATTTATTTATATATTCGTTTTTTTGCCGAAAGTTTTGGACATCGTAGCAATATGTAAACATCATTGTTTTTTCTTTCCTTTTTTTTTCTTTCACCGATAATATTTGAACCAAAGTTGACAATTGGATATACATGGAGTGATATATCTCATATTTATTGCCACAATTTCTCATTTTCATACATTAAACGTTCATCATTTAGAGCAAAGTACTATTTTGATTAAACTGGCACATGATACATGGCCTACATCTTTTAACTCTATTCCAACCTAGAATACAAGTCTATCACATGGTTACGATTGAGACTATATTAATTTTATCTACGCATGACATTGGTACTTGGAAAGCAACGTGATAAAAAATAATAATGGACAAATTTATGTATCGACTAAATCATTGATGTTTAGCCAAATAAATATAATACCGAACTTAATTTATTTAAAAATTCGAAAATCCATAACTTTCAACTTCATTATGTATGCTGTTGCTTTATGGAAGCACAACGCACAACTGTAGCGGTTAATGTGGACACTACAATTTGGAATCGTAGGTCCAAAGTCTATTTCTAGATGATACTATTTTTGCTTTTATTAATAGCGTTTCATGATTTCAATCGAAAGTGAAAGGTAGGCAAAAAGGCTATAGAAGATTACATTTGATGGATGCATGCTAATCCAAACTTTAACTTCAAAATTAATTTTCATAAGTTACGGGTCTACACACCACACACCACGTTGAATAATTTATTTTGAAATTCTAACCTTTTCTTTTCAACAGTGTGCCGCTATTGGAATTGAAAATTATGCCGTTAGACAATCTAAATTGATTTTAATTTTTTCCTTTAGCCCTAAGCAATTATGTGCCTCCAATTTTCAAGTCGTTAATTGCGGTACGAAGATAAACGGTCATGAAAATTTGATTTTCAACGGTCAACGTCATAACGTGGTAAACAAGCGAACTGTATTTGAATCTCTATTTGAAAAAAATATGATGTATATTATTAGTAAGTACATAAAACAAAGCTTGTTTGATAACCATTAGTTATGATAGTCTGAAGGTGTTTTCTAAATGCTTTAGTGATACACTTCAAATAATAGACGTAGAAATGATGTATAACCACTCAAACATAGCATTAAACAAAGATACCATATTTTTTTAGGAGAAGGTACATAGCAATTGTGATATAGACCATACAAGAGGTGACATTCTCAATTATAGAAAAACAACGAAGTAAATCATGATGCGCAAAAAAAGGGGTGGGAAATAACAAATTAAAGAAGAGTAAAGGGAAAGCAACGTCATATCCCACATGAGGGCATATTTCACGTTGATATGCGTGGTCTATGATTAAACATGCACATTTATAATAATCCTAAAGAACTCAAAATTTTCGTAGGACAATTTAAGAATATATGAAATTATCATTTTCAGTTATACAGAAACAATGATAAATGAATTTGAATATTCAAGTCTAAAACCGATCCAACCATTACCAGGACAACCACGATATCAATACCAACTTACTTGATTTGGCGTCCGTCGATCCTTTTGACTTTAACTGAAAATATGAATTTATGTATTATATCTGTACTATTTTTCTATTTAAATCCAAAATATTTTTGAGAACAAACGTTCGAAAATTATTATCTAGTATTTTTTAAAAGTTAGAGGTAAATGAAGAATATGATATCAATATTTTAAGCTGAGCCTACGATTTAATCCAATGGACTTAAAGTCCACCTCGATGAGTTTAGATATTGGATTTGAAATACCTAACATGCACTTGACGAATTCGAGTTTTGAAAGGCACGTGCGAATTCAAGTTTTGACAGACCCAGTTCTAGGTTTAAATCGACCAATTGACAGATCTGCTCATAAATTTTGGTTAATTCATGTTATTTTCTACAAAATAAAACCTGTATGATATTCCATAATAGATATGATTTTTGTAATACTGGACATGATAGCAACACTTGGTTCTTGTTCAACTATTGGTTAATTTATGTCTTTTTTCCATTGAATAAACATGTAAGCAAAAACAAAGAAAAACACTGAAACGTATTAGAAAGAACATATTGAAAAGATAACAACAAAACTATATACTATATATATACATATATAGGTATATACATATGTACATATGTACATATGTACATATATATGTTTATATGTACATATGTATATGCGTGTGTATTCACATGTTGTGAACTTAAACAATGATGGCCCTACTACGACAATTACACTATATATGCTAAAAAACAATAAATGACGGAAACGATATACTTTTTTGCAACCCTACAATCCGTGTATATAAATGCTAAAAATGATAAATAATGGTATGATATGTTTTGTCTGCTTACCAAGAATACAGTTTCATTATTTAAGAAATGTAACAAAATGAAGTCATGGGGTCACGTTATCTTAACGTATTGGTCACCCCATTCTCGTGTATGGACCCTTTAGACTGAGTGGTGGCTTTGAAATTAAATAAAAGGAGACCTTTTAGGTTCCCGAATTGAGGTATTTGCCCTTTAATCCAGGACCATTAGGACCAGTTATACGATTTCCAGGTAACTGTTTAAATAATTGTTGGTAGCACATGGCCCATGGCCCATGGCCCATTAGATTTTTTGTAATGAAAAGTTTGCAGAAACAAAGGTTGCGTTACTCGCTAAAGCAAAAGTCTCTTTTATCTTTCCAGCAAAATAAAAACAATGAAAAACTTGAGCCACGTGTTTAAATAAAGACACAAGTTCATAGGACACCGGATGTAAACTCAGATAAACCATGTGCTAGTTTAATGTACTATCCAATATAGTTTAATATAGCATTAGCTCATTCAGATTAAATTTTAAAATATCTAATTTTAAAATATCTCAACTTCAGACTAATATAGCATTCTATCATATATATATATATATATATATATATATATATATATATATATATATATATATATATATATATATATATATACACACACACATTCAATCATTTTTAATTTACGTACGTTTAATTGTTTTGATTTTGATTTTATGCATAGATACCATCATATAATTATATATGATATAGATCCACTGCATCACACCTCATTCTACGTCTTATGGTTTTTTTTGCGCTGCTGAAACTAGACCGGCATGCAGTTGGGTAAATGAGTAAATTTCATAAATTTTATTCTATTTGAATTTTATTGTGTTTATGAAGTCCAAATTTATTTTAAATAAAATCAATAATTTATTTAATTTATAAATAAGATTTAACTATTGTTATGTTTGTATATTATAAAGCGTAACATTTGTATCATATACACATATGTATATTGTTATGTTTGTATATTATAAAGTGTAAAATGTGTATCATATACACATATGTGTACGTGCACGTACTACATAATTCGTGTACATGATTTAACACGTCCGTGTATAAACATTAAATTTTACACCACAATAGATATATTAGCCCCTCTATATACATATGTGTTATCTAATATATCACTACTAGAAATGACCTAAATAGCAACGTATCTTTTGGACGGTCGTCGATGGCCCGTCAAGATGTTTTCGACATCTTACCATTTTAATTAATTTAATCTATCGCGTTATTATAACTTATTAATTACAGAAATTTTAAATTTGTTTAGAAGTACTAATTCAATTCCTAAAAATTAAAGAATATATATTCTTATTCAATTCTTCAATTTTATGTTGGGTCGTGATTCATTAAATTTGTATTTTCGATAATCATTTGTTGTGTAATTCGATATTTGAATTAATTGAAAATCGAACTCAAACGATCAATCTATGCAACACTCGTTCCATCTATTATACAACTTCGGTAAAATTTATAACGCATAACAGTTTTATAAACTAAATATTATTTTTAACAATTTTGTAACTAATTATGAATTTCTAAATGTATTTAACATCATAAATTCATATAGAAAATTATTTGTTAGAAAATTATTTTTTTGGACGATCCAAATTATTTTGGACCTACTTCCAAAATATGATAAAAAAAGTAAATAAACTTAGAGTGTCGATCTTGATTATCAAATTTATTGCCGCTCGTCTACATTCGGACTACGTCCGATGACTAAACGATATTCAAACGAGACGAAATTCGTGTCACGTATACTTTATAATGTATTTATCTAATTCGTATAGTTAGAATGGATAAAAAAAGGAAGCAAAAAAGATTAGACTCGAAATATATTGTTTTCCAAGGAGTTGTATAACAGCTAATATATATTGTTAAGACAACTTCTATGAAAATGACCTGTTTGAAGTTCAAAATTTTTTTCTATCTATTTTATTTTTTTAATCCAACTGTACGGATTTGATAAATACATTATATAGTATATATGGTGTGAATTTCTCTCTTCTAGTGATACAATATCATTGTCAAAGAAATTCTCTTGTAAGAGAATTAGTTCATTTGAATCAATAGAACTGTATTGCATAAATTAATTACTAGACAAAAATATTAAATCATTAAAATGTACTATACACAACAAAGTGTCTGCACTGAAGTTGTGAAGAAGTAAGAACTGGATCAACCAATTATGTGCATTCTAATAAGCTCTGACCATTCAACGTAGCGAAAGTCATATTATTGATTAACAGTCTATATGTGTGTGCGTGTATGTGTATGCGTGTAATGAAAAAAATGATTATATAGGACCGATTAAATGTTTTGAAAAGGCTTGTCAGATTGAAACTTTTAACCTGTTTATTTTCCTTTTATATTTCGATCGTACGCCCAAAATACTTTGCATCAACATAAGATTCAACTAATTTATGTTTTTACCAATTATTTTATTTTATATGAATTTATTATGTTAAATACATTTAAAATCCATAATTAATTATCAGATGATTAAAAAAGTTTCGTATAACGAATAAAAATAATGTTTCTAATATTTAGAGAAAAAAATGGATTATTACAAACTTTTTTAAATTTTCATTGCAAATTAAATTTTAATGACTATTTAAATTAAATTTATTTTAAAACAGAGAAATCTTAATTCAATATCTTAATTATGCCATCGAAACTTGCCATCGACGGTTGTCAAAAGCCATCAGAATACTACGAATATTGCTTCAACCGAACCTGTTTCTTCCTCATTTTCCTTCTCTCTCCTCAAACCCAATTCCCAAACCTCTATTTCGTCGAAATCCGTCCTTAGCCGTCGTAACCCGTCATAATCCATCGTAATCTTCATCAAATTGAATTCTCTAAGCTTCTACACCTTCAAACCATCGAAAATTAGGTACATTCATCTTCTAAACTAATTTTTTCGATTTGTGGTAAAATTAATTTAACGAACCAAAATTTTCAACGTTTCAAATATGAATATTGAATTTATATAAATATCTAAGTTTGATTCGGATTTAATAAATAATAAGAAAATTGATGTTTAATAAAACAACTTGATTTTTAATAACGTATTTTTAAATGAATTTATAGGATTTTTCCATAATTTTTAATTTGAAACATATTTAATTTTTCGTTTGATATATTTTACGGCAAATGTTACTATTCTGAAATTTTACAAAATTTGATAATCAGTGTATTTTATTATTGTTTTATGTTAGTGTCGCATTTCGTATGCGGTTGCATTTTTATTTTTATCATTCGCGGTTCGTATGTGAATGAGATATTGGGTAGCGGAGTACTCGTTCATGTGAAGATATTGTTTTATATCAAAGAAGAAGAAGAAGAAGAAGGAGAAGAACCAGTGTATTTAAACTAATTATACTTCGTTTGTGATGTTTATTTGGCAGAATAAACAAGCATTCTGCTATAATTAAATCAAATAGATTATTTTGGATATCTATAGAGCAAAATAAATCCTCGTTCCGTGCTTGCAAAGTAAAATGATTATTTTTGATGTTAATTAATATATGTATCAATTAATATTAAATAAATGATGTGATAACCAATGAATATTAATTGTTAAGTGATAGAAGCTTGGTGGCCCAGCCAAATTGAATATAACATTGATATATGTTAAAAGTTGAACCTTTTTAGTGATAAATGTAGTAGTAGCATTGGTTAAGTGATGTGATAGATATTGGCCTCGTTATAATATTTTGAAAATATTATAAATCGCTGTTTATGATTTGAAATGGTTTTAGTGCGGATAATGATTTTAAATGTGACTTTTGGAATTTTCTATTGCAATATTATTCATAAATGGGTTTTTGGACCTCTCTATTTTACGTCAACCTTTTTGTTAATTTTTTCTAACACATATAAAAATGTTCTAATAGAATTTTGAGTAGTATTTGTTAAAATGTTTAATATAAAGAAAAAGAGGAATTTATCTTTTATAATAACGTGATTCTTTTTTAAAATACGAAAGAAATATTTCTGAATAAATATTTGAAAAATGTTTTACATAAAACGTTATATAGAAATATAGATTTATAGATGATATTTTATAAATAAAGGAATGGAATTGTAAATGAAATTTTATGAATAAAGGTATGGATTTATAAATGATATTTTATAAATAAAGGAATGAATTTATAAATGAGATTTTATTAATAAAGGAATGGATTTGTAAGTGAGATTTTATAAAAAGGAAGAGGGTATCCTTTTGATAAATTTGAATAATAAATCAGATGTGTGAATCTATAGTGATATATGGAATGATTGTTTTAAAGAAAGCATTTGGTTCTATCTTGAAACCGAAGATTGGCAAAAAGTATAGGAGTTTTATAAATAATTTTAAAGATTTCTAAAATATGTTTTATAAGTAAATGTAGAGATTTATAAAAGGAGTTTTATAAAATAATTTTAGAGATTTATAAAAGAAGTTTTATAAATAAATATGGAGATTAATAAAAAAGTTTTATAATTAAGTTTAAAGATTTATAAAAGATGTTTTATATATTAATTTGAAGATTTATAAAAGGACGTACAAATATTTTATGAGTTATAAAAGGAATGATGTTTGATTTTTATAAATGGTCATTTTAATGTATGGTGGTGTGGAAAGTATTCTTCCTGTACTTAACATCGAATGGAAAGTGGTTTGGATTTATTGTAAATGGTGTTTCTAAATGACATTTAATTTTGGACCATTTGAGTATGAATTTAGTAAAAAGGAAATCTGCACTATGGTTTGTGAACATACTTATACCATTGAGATAAGTATGTGGATCTATTTTCTAAGCATCGAAACCGTAGTGTTTTCTGAATATGATTATACCGATGAGGTAAGCATATGGATACATTTTCTAGTAATGAAAGTGCAATGTTTTATGAATATGCTTATATATGTGAGATAAGTATTATGCTTGAAAGATTATAAATGAACAATGAATGAGTAGTATGCTTGTATATATCTTTGTAAAATTATTTTGACCCAATTATTTACAAAGTAGGTTTAATTAATGAAAGGCTAATTAAAGAGGCCTAACGGTTGCTTATGTGCTTAATCGTGCTTGGTTTCTTAGGAAATTGTACCTCTGATTTGATTAACTTTTTATTTGATAATCAAATAGCCGATTATCATATCTCAGCCAAATATAACTCTAGAAATATAAAGAAGAAACACGAAAATTATATGGTACAGTTATCTTCGGTGATGCTATACTGTACGTATAAACTCGTTTTGCACTTCTAGCACAAATGATTAGGAATTCCATCTATTTAAACAGTTAGGAGGTGATCTTCGATCTTATGTATTGTCTGTTTATTTCCCACAGAACTGGAGTTGAGTTTGTCAAAATCTATTGACTGGTTTTGGAGCGCCCAACAAGCATGAGAGTGTACTATAGGAGATGACTCAAAACCGTAACCACTCCAAAACCATGTACGTGTTATATGTTTTGGAAGAGGTTCAAGATTGGTTCGATATGTTGGAATCTATATGGATATTCGAGATCTGTTTGAGAGGCTCGAACAAATGTAGTCGTTCATGATCTATTCAAGATGTGAGAATCCGTGTGTTGTTTCGAGATCTAACATATTAGAATCCATGTGTGGTTCCAAGATCTGTTCGAGCAGTGACTCATGTGCTGGAATGCTGGACGTAACCTCACTAGCAGAGATGACTAAAACCCGAGATAGGATCATAGACCAGGAGTTTAGCAAACTAAAAAGGTGTAGGCGACTCTACCCTAGAGACACATATCGTTACGCATACAACGAGTGGTGTACTCGGTCCATGTGTGGCCAGCTATGTATTTCCTATGGTACATCAGCTAGGGATGTATGTGTGACGACCAATCTTTCTCTCCCTAGAAAGACGCATCATCTTTAAGAAAAGAAAGGGATAGAAAAGAGAAAGATAGAGAAGAAAGAAATAACAACATCAAAATCTTAACAGCGGAACGAATAAATTATATTAATCACATAAAATAGTTCATAGTATACAACATCTATTAGAGTTACACAGATTATACACCACATACTAGACAGTTATAAACACCTGTCTAGTTATTACAACTCAATACAACACAACATTGACCCAGAGATCACACAACGAAACACTGAAAGTATCTACAAATGTTGAAGCCTCCCGCTCCATTGCTCCTCCAGAATTCGTCAAAGCTAACCTGAATTCCTTGGCTACGCGTAAAAAATTTGAGTATCCAAGAGTTTAAGAAAACAGAAGATAAACTCCGGGTCAGACATGGGTCTGGTGTGAGTGACAGGTTAACGTTGCTTAATTTAAAAACCTTTGAAAAGAAAAGGTATCACGTAAGACTCCCCACACATAAACATGGGTAAGTATTTACCTTACGCTAACCAAAACATTTGATAAGAAATCCAGTGGTATTATAACAGGGTCTAGGGTTTTCAAGTAAATATAAAATAGCCGAAATTGTTACATTCATTAAATTCCAGCATACTAGCCACAAGTGGGTAATACAATCAAAACCGTAAGGGCACGTAGGAAGAATGGGTTTCCATCAATGGCAGGGCTACTGGGGTACCGTCCATCACAGTACGTGGCCTAGATCACCGTACCGAGGATCCATTCAAACTCCCCTGCAACATAAGGCCGGAACGATCCCTTACTGGACAGTCCCAAACAAGACAACCCCGGCAGTTGTTGCAATC
The DNA here is from genome assembly GCA_030765085.1 of Allium cepa. Lineage (NCBI taxonomy): Eukaryota > Viridiplantae > Streptophyta > Magnoliopsida > Asparagales > Amaryllidaceae > Allium > Allium cepa. The sequence continues at coordinate 649,802,922 of CM060931.1, read as the reverse complement.
AACTTCCCTACGCAGCCGAATATAAAGGGACTTCTAGACATGGGTAAATCTCTTCCTACTTAGGTGCTACCCACTTAGCCTTGCTTCACCTCCCCTGTTTTAGCCATTCCCATTTTATGAGGCTTGAGGCTACGATTACTTTTAGAGAACACATCTCTTAGAATGCTCATCGTCCACCCGATGATGTTCTGAAAGCATTCAATCCATACATGTTCATTCCGGGTTCAAACGAAACCGAATGCATTATCTCACACATTTTGGAATCACCCTCAGAGTTAACGATGATAATCTTTGACTCTGAATCTTCATCTTCCCTTGAGATTTATGACCTATCGTTAATTTGGATCGATGCGGTTTTCGGATATCCAAATCTGGAAACCCGATCCCGGTCTCATCGAAATCCAAAGCGCCATCTTTTAGGTCCAAGTAATTTTAAGGTTAAAACAATTTGATTCAATTCAATATCTATATTCACATAGATAGATAATTCACATCTCACAATAAATAACGCACATTATCATCAAAAATAGATAATTCACATTATCATCACAAATAGATAATTCACATTATCATCACACTTCAACCAAAGCATCCATATCACTTATCTCATATCTGAGATCTCAAACCATTCAAGGCAATCAATATTATCCATCCATACATAAGCAAGGATTAATTAATTACATTATCTCTAATTAATTTAAAATGAATTAAATTAATTACTTCCATCTCTAATTAATTTAAATTAAATTAAATTAATTACTTCCATCACATAAATCTTACTTACTTAACCATTGACTAATTTCAAACCAATTAATTAATCATTATTTAAGTATTTATCTTAATTAATCACCTTTGATTAATCATTCTCTAATTACTTTAAGTAATTAGCCTTTAATTAATTACACAAATTAATTACCCTTAACCATTTATAGTAATTAACCTTTGATTACTTCATTCATTAATTAATTATAATTAATTACATTAACCCTTTTAATTACATTAATTAATTACTTCATTGATTAGTTATTCCTTAATTAATCAACTCTTAATTACATCATTAATTATATTAATTAATGATTCTTTAATTACATTTTTGATTAATTATTCTATTTAAATTAATTACATTTAATAATTAATCTTAAATTAATTATTCATTTATCAATCTTGATTAATCACATTCAGTAATTAACCACCCTTACTTACTTCATTAAATAAATTAATTCCTCCTTAATTAATTACATTTAATAATTGATCTTTAATTAATTCTATTTATTAATCACCCTTGATTAATCTCATTCATTAATTAGTTACCTTTTATTAATTACACCACTTAATTAACTTCAAATAACTTATTAATCAATCCTTAAATTAATTACACTAAGTAATTATTAATTACTTTCACTAAGTAATTATCCTTCATATTAATTACACACAGTAATTAAACCCAAATCTCTTCCATTAATTAATTATCCTTCAATTAATTACACAGAGTAACTAACCCAAACTACTTCCATACTTCAATTAATTACATCCAGTAATTACCCATCTTAATTGCTTCACTAAGTAATTATTCTTCATTAATTACATTAAGTAATTATACTTAACAAATCATTCAGTGACTATCTTAAATTAATTAAACTTAATTAATTAACTTAAACTAATCACGTTAAACTTAATTAATTACAATGAATAACTAATTCTTTATTTACTTTCATTAAGTAATTATACTTACCTCATTCCATAAATGATTATCCTTAATTAATTAATCTAATTAGTTATTAAAATTAATCACATTAATTAATTATTTAGTAATTCCTAGTTAATGATCTTCATCAACTATTAACAATTCTTTAATTACTTCTCTTAAGTAATTAAAATTAGATTAATCATTATTAATTACAAATTAATTAATCTTTAATAACCAATTAATTCATCTCTAATTATTTAATCAATTTAGCACTTAACTGTAACTTAATTAATCCTTAATTACTTGATTAATTAATTTCTAATCATTAATTAATAATCTAATCTTATCTAATTAATGATTCTTAATTACAAATTAATTATTACTTAATTAATTAACTTAAACTTTACTTAATTAATTTAAACCCTTAATTACTTAATTGATTAATACAAATCATTGATTAACTAAATTAATTTATTATTCTTTAATTACCTTAATAATTTAATGAATCACAAATCAGTAAATCTTAATTATCTTTTAAGATAAAGACATTATTCTTATTAATGACTTAATTATCATTTACAAATACATTTGAAAACATTTACTTTTGAATTTACTTTTAAATTCCATTTCAAATTAAGATTCAAAATAAATACAAATTTAACTTTAACAAAATTTAAAAACAATTTTAAAAACATTTTTAAATCACATGTTAAGAAAACACTTATATAAAAGAAATTTAAAAGAGTAATAAACCAAATTCGTTTTAAATTCAAATCATTTTAAAATACACTTTAACATTTAAAGTTGTTTTAAACATTTTACATTTTTATAAAACTTATTTATTTCAAAATTAGGATACAAATTTAATTTGAATCCATACTTTAAAATTTGATTTAAAACTTCATCAATCTTTACTAAAATCTGGTAGCAGATTACATTTGTCAAACAAAGTCATTTTAAACTTGAAACTTCAAAACTGTTTTGTTTTAAATTTTTATTTTAGAACTTGGTTGCTAAACAAACCAAACTCGAGTCTACCACACTTGCTACCCTAATCGCTTCGAGATAAACCTGAAACAATTGCGAACCAAACTCAAGATCGAGCCTTCTTCCTCGAACCCCAAAGACAACCTGACACCAATGCACACGCGTGCACGTGCACGGTGGCTCCGACCATCATCAGTCACTCGCACCACCACCCTCAAGTCATCATCGACTTACTCGAGATTCTTAGACACCCAGATCGGCGCAAACTAAAGCCAATCGAAATCGATCTATAAGAGTGCCTGGAATCAAAGATGCATCGACCTAATCCCTTCGCCGACGACGAAACCACCATCGGAGACATCGTCCCTCTGACCACAACTGCGCTACGACCCTAGAAACATTTTCCCCCTAGCGCGATCGCTTGCGGTGATCGATCGTCATCGCACTAAGCTTTCAAACCCATCGACCAAATACACCCCTTCGAACCCTAGTTCGCCTAATACGGGCCACCACGGCCAATAATAAATTCCCTGAGCATTTTTCCCAGGACCATCCACCATCTTGCCTCCTTCAAGCACAAGCTCCACACCAACCACCGCGTGGTTCGCCAAAAACCATCCAAATTCCAATTTCTATTCAACCCAGAAATGTATACACAAAACTTAATTAAAAATTATGATTTCTCTACCAAAAAATCATGGTTTTAAATAATGTTTCAGATCATATGCCTGAAACAAGAAAATAGGATGCTTGGTTTTTTACTCGTCTTGAGCTTATACTGTTGTTTTTGACTTCCGGAGCAATCTCAAATTTATTTTATCTTAAATAAAATTTTAAACTATAACCTATGATGAAACAAAAAAAATTTATTCAAAGCCTAAACCCTAACATAGATTGGATCAAGAGATATTGATTTTTAAATAAAAACTGGAGCCTGGAATTTAAAAACAGAGAAGCACTGATACATAGCAACATGCACAACCTATATATATGTATATATACACACATACAAAACCATCTACATATATTCACACAAAACACAATTACCATAGAAATTAACATGCAACCATATTTATACCTGTGTTCTTTCTTCTAAAAAAAATGTTACTCACCTGATTGCAAATGAAGATGAACAGAGCACTCCATTTGAAAAATCTTTTGAAAACTTTATGAAAACATGAATGCCTTGGCTTCTTTGATTTTCTTAATGCTTGAATTGCTAAAGGATGCTCCGATTTAAAAACTGCAGTTGCTTTTGGAAACCTCAAGTTTGCAGAGGATGTTCATGTTAATGGTTTGCATGCTTCTTTGATTTGAAAAAAAAAGGTTGCGGTCTTTGATTCCAGGTTGAAGAAAATACTTGCATTAAAAATTGACATTGTTTGCTTTTGAAAATTCCAAATTTGAAGACAAGTTCAGGTTTGATCTTTGTAATTGCTTTTGAAAATGGTTAACAGGTTTCTGGTTTTTATTTTGCAAATGGATTGCAAGGTATTGAATAAATTTTCTGGTTTGAACAGGATGATTTTCAGATTGTTTAGAGAATTGGTTTGAGAAGTGTAAGTTTTCAGATTTGCTTTTGAGATTGTTTCAGCTGAAGTTTTCTTAAGTATGAATTTGAAGAATAGAAAACGAGATGAGGGTGAGAAGCAATGTGTTTACATAAGTATAAAATGATTTATATAAAATAAAAGAAAAATTAAAAAAAATGACGCGTGTCTAATATATTAACATTTGTCATCTTGAATTAATATTTACTTAACACATGTTATTAGGTTACTTAATATATTAACACATGTCTTATGTCTTATGTATTTATTTTAAATGTTAAATAAAAATAACTCTACTTAATTTATTTATTCTTATGTAAATGTATATATAATTTTCTTTTTAAAGAAAATGTAATTAAACCAATTATATATAAATAAAGGCTTATCCAAATATTTTTAAAATGTCTATCTTATAAATTTCAATTTTAAATTCAAATTCAAATTCAAATTCAAATTCAAATTAAAAAATCCAAATTAAAGTCAACATATTAAATTTGAAATAACAATCCCATTTTCCTTAAAATCTATATATATCTAACACATTGTTGTTATCTAAAAATAACAATCTATCAATTTTAAATAATTTATAAAGGAAATTATTACTTCTATTACTAAAATGAAATAATATATCATATTTATTAAGTAATATTTAAAAGAAAACAAAACAAACCTTATTATTAATCTTTATTTAAATTTAAAAATTATGCTAAAAATATATTTTAAACAATTAACAATTACCTTAAATAATTTGAAGCTATATAGTTATTTATTTAAATAGCTTTAAAAGGTTCTATATTAAATTAATCATAATATCCAAATTGCCAAATATATTCAGAATTTGAAAACAAGATTTTATTTATTAAATTTCAAACCAAAGATTTGTATTTACACTATATACAAATATATACATAAATAGACAACATTTTATTAGCTTTATCAATTCAAATATTTATTTGCTTTTAAAAGAATAATTTTCCAATTTAAATTAAAATTATAAAAGACAATTATCAAATCAGTTTAATTTTAAATACATATTATTAAATTGATATTGCCCAAAATTCCGGGTCATCAAATTCCTCCCTTCTTAAAAGAATTTCGTCCTCGAAATTTAAAAGAAAAGGTAATTTAATAACCCATCTAAGATTTAATTTTAAATCACAAGCATATATTATCAACCATATGTTAACAACCATAGCAACCAATTCACTCAATCAAATAAATCAAACTATCCCGACACAAATCAAGATAGACGTTCCTAACACTATCTAGAGTTTTCCAGGTATAAATACTGGAATAGTTGCTCTACAAAATCCAAACAATCTATATTACTAAGCTACAGAGCTTCTATTCATCTAGATCTACAAAACTGAATAGGATATCAGACCAAAGTCAAGTCCTGCTCAACTACCAAATCCTCCTGAACTACTGGTTCCACAACCAGAGATGGATCACACACGCACTCCCTCAAAGATACGTGAAACACAATGAATCCCAGTCTTCCAAACTAGCCATTCAATCTCAGAAGACCAAAGAACTTATCCAAACCAGAACACAGAAAGGATCCAATACCTCGGAGCTAGCTTCCCAGCCTTACCAAATCTGATAGCTCCTTTGATCGGAGAAAACTTATCTAAAATCAAATCTCCAACTTCGAAATTCGAATTCCTCCATCTCTTATCCACAAAACTCTTCTGACGATCATGGGCTGCCTTCATCCTTCCTGATCAGCTCAACCTTCGCTGATGCCTCTCAAAACAAACTGGACCAAAAACAATCCAACAGAAAGATCCTCTCAAGATCAACCAAAATCAAGATCAAATTCTACTATCCTTAATAGAAAACTAACTTCTTCAATCCAGAAAAGACAAACAGAAGCACTTACCAATCTTGCCATCGGATCTTGAAAAACTTCCAGTAGAAACCCCTTAATCCAAAACTTCCATTTGCTTCCACTCTAGAACAGCTGCTGCCTCGCTTTCGATGCAAAACTCTGATCTGGAGTAGATGAGAATACTGATGAAGAACACGAGCAAAAACTGGACAACACATCCCAGAAATATGGTTCAACATATCCATAAAGAGAAATCTCAGAAGTTCCACCAAATCTTGAGCGGCCTCACCAAACCTCTCTCTAAAAACCATCGTCGATAAGCTGAACCCTCGGTACCATTCCTGGAATCCAGTCGATACGAAAACTCAATCCCAGATGCTATGGCCGACCTCGACTTCTACGAAGACATCCGAAAAAATCTTTGACAACCAAAGAGAATACTCAAATATCGCAAGTCACTTTTGCGATCAACCCAGACTAATATCCAAAGAAACTTTTCCCTCTTTACCAATCAGAACAGCATAGGTGTATCTAGACAATCCATCGAAGAAATAGATTGACTTAGCTGCTTCTGAATTCCACCTCTAAAAAAAACTGCTAAGCCAGATGACCTTCTTGCAGGCACACAGAACACTCCGAGTTGCAACGCTGCCATTGATGCCAAAGACTTCCTAAACTAGGATCTCCTCGAGAATCTCGGGCCTCAAACCAAACACAAACACCCTGCTGAGCTGAGCCTCAAAACTGATGCGAACACACTTCCGTAAACTTGCTCCGAAGGAAACATCTTTGGAAGCATCCGTAGTCACTGCATCTCATCATGCAACTACTTCCTCCTGAAGTTGCCAAGATGCCATCACTAGCTTCTGCTTAACCGACAAATTACTCAACCAACTTCAATGATGGACTCCAAACCCTTTAAAAGGTTTTCTTTAGAGATCGATGAAATCCTTCACCACAGCAAAGCATACTCGAGACGGTATTAGGTCTACAGTCTCGACAGATTCACTTCCAACCCCAACAATCAGACTCCTACCCTTGGTAGTCGTGTTACATACACCACTACCCTCCTACCTCTAGAACTTATATTGGAATACCCGAACAGGTGACCCAATAAATAGGTAGAAATAATATATATATATATATATGTATGTATGTATATGTATATGTATATATATATATATTTAAAATTACAAATACGCTCTCTCAAGAAAGAAACTACTCCAAACCCTAGGTATTCACTCAACCTACCGCTCTGATACCAAATATGATGACCCGTCTGTGAGAAATGCGGAATACGGATCTTAAGGCTAGGATTAACACTAGAGGGGGGCGGTGAATAGCGTTTAAAGAATTTACTAAATCTTTTTGAGTTTTTATTAATTTGAACACAAATGTATGCAATATTCAGACACAGATATGATCAAATAATCAAACACAGATGCAGAAATAAAATAAAAGCAATAAAGGAAAGAACACATCGGATTTTATACTGATTCGGCGTTACCCTACATCTAGTCTCATACACAAGTACGGATTTCCTTCAAAAGCAATTGTACAATTACACCCGCGATTTCAAGGCTACGAGGCACACCCTCCAGATTCACAATCCTCTGGGTAGAGATACTTGATTTCACGGGCAACAAGTTCACGCAATTGAATTCCTAGGATATAATCACACCTTTACTAACTTAATTGATTTCCAATGCCACAATCACACCTTTTCTTCCTTGATTGATTTCCAAGGCTACAATCACACCTTTTCTCGCTAAATTGATTACAAAGAAGTCTATAACTCTGAATAGCACCGAGATCTTGTTGAGATGATGATAGAGAATCAAACCCGAAATAATCTAGTTAGATTCAACGTTGATTTCAGCAAAGCAATGGTAAGAATGTATATAAAGAAATGTGGAAGAAGAAGAGGAGTGAAAACCAGAAAAACGAATTGAAATTCGTTGAAAACATCCCCTGTTTATAGAAGAACAACAGCCATGTCCATTCGTGAAGAGATATGATGAATAGACACTTCTTTTGAAATTCAAAATTTTGAAACCAACTGCCACTATGTCGATATGGGTATCTTGAGTATGTCGACATCCCAAAGGAAATTTTAGTGGTTTGTTTTTCTTTGAAAATAACTTTTATCTTATATTAAAACTATTTTAAACTTTTATAAATATACTTAAATATATTTAAAATACATAAATAAATATAGAGAATAATATTTTGTAAAATTTTACTATAATTTTATATTTAAATATATGTATAAATATTAAAAGTTAAATATATTATTATTAAAAATAGTTTAAAACTAAGAATAATTTGATTTTGAAGATAAAGATTATTTTGAGGCAAAAAATATTTAAAACCAGGATAGATGTTTTTTATTCTTTTAAAAGAAAGGTTTTGAAATCATTTTGAAAACAAGATATAATTTTGTCAAAGCATTTTGAATAAAAGTTAGTGGATATAAACAATGTTCCACTAGATTTTTTGTAGGTTCCATCCTACTTAGGGTTCCATCCTTTTAACAGGCTCGAAGTGGATCTCATTCCACGAATAAATTGGATTTTAAGAGGCCAGTGCTTTTCTAGGAGTTTTAACAAAATTCCTAATTAAATTACTTATTCTTGAAATCTTGAACTCTTGATAATCTTGACATTCTTGATACTCATGAGTCTTCAATCTTGATATCTTAGATCTCTATACTGTACAGTCTTCATTCTTGGTACCTGCATGGTTAAATCTTGCATATACATATATTTCTAAACTATAATGTTAGTATTTATATTTTATAATCCAATTATAAGGTTGTTGTCATCAAAACCATCATCTCAAGGACTAACACCGTCTTTCTCTCCCTAGAAAGACATACCATCTTTAAGAAAAGAAAGGGATAGAAAAGAGAAAGATAGAGAAGAAAGAAAGAACAACATCAGAATCTCAACAGCGGAATGAATAAATTATATTAATCACATAAAATAGTACATAGTATACAACATCTATCAGAGTTACACAGATATACACCACGTAATAGACAGTTATAAACACCTGCCTGGTTATTACAACTCAATACAACACAACATTGACTCAGAGATCACAAAGTGAAACACTATAAATATCTACAAACGTTGAAGCCTCCTGCTCCATTGCTCCTCCAGAATTCGTCAAAGCTAACCTGAATCCCTTGGCTACTCGTAAAAAATTGAGTACCCAAGAGTTTAAGAAAACAGGAGACAAACTCCAGGTCAGACATGGGTCTGGTATGAGTATCAGGTTAAGGTTGCTTAATTTAAAAACCTTTGAAAAGAAAAGGTATCACGTAAGACTCCCCACACATAAACATGGGTAAGTTTTTACCTTACGCTAACCAAAATATTTGATAGGAACTCCAGTGATATATAATAGGGACTAGGGTTTTCAAGTAAATATAAAATAGCGGAAATTGTTAGATTCATTAAATTCCAACATACTAGACACAAGTGAGTAATACAATCAAAACCCTAAGGGCACGTGGAAGAATGGGTTTCCATCAATGGCAGGCCTACTGAGGTACCGCCCATCATAGTACGTGGCATAGATCACCGTACCGAGTATCCACCTTAAATCCCTTGCAGCACAAGGTTGGAACCATCCCTTACTGGACAGTCCCAAACAAGACAACCCCGGTAGTTGTTGCAATCAACTTCCCCACACAGCTGAATATAAAGGGACTTCTAGACATGGGTAAATCTGATCCTACTTGTGTGTTATCCACTTAGCCTTGCTGCACCTCCCCTGTTTTAGCCATTCCCGGTTGATGAGGCTTGGGGCTACGATTACCATTACAGAACACATCTCTTAGAATGCTCATCGTCCACCTAACGATGTTTTGAAAGCATTCAATCCATATGTAACGATCCGTAGATTTATGATATTTAATAAATTTAATTAATGTAATTTCAAATTTGTTTGAGAATAAAATGCAGAGATTTGGTATAGTTGAATCTGTAAAAGTTAATATAAATATTTACTTTAATGGTGTTCATTAATACAAAGATGTAAATTGTGTAGATAGTAATATTGTATGGCTGTAGTGAAAGGAAAAGAAAACTGATGGAAACATAAAATTTATTATTATGTAAACAAAAGCATAGTTTGAACAAATTTATGGAAATTGATATAAACAGTGTTTGTAATCAGTTTGATTATTAATAATTGAAAGATGGAGATGCGTAAATACGTTAATGAATTTAAAATGGGAAAGAAAGAATATATATGATAATAAGCAATTGATTCTATTAAGGGAATTAAATTATAATTAATGGTCATTTAATAAATTCAACGTTTTGTGAGGAATCAAAATAGTTGTGTAAAATATGTACAAACTACGATTTGGAATTTATTGGATTTATAACGGTTTTGTTATTAAGTGTATGAGTTTAAAAGTTATTCCATTTTGTAAAGTAATAGAAGAATGCATGTAAATATAAACAGGGCTTAATAGAATTTGATACTTAATAAATTGAATAAATTGCCCATTTATGTAGATATGTATAGTGGACTATAAATGGCCTAAGCAAATTAAATGGGATAATTATTGAGATTTGTACTATGAAAATAAATAGTAATATTTATTTGCAAGTAATAAAAGCCTATTTAGGTAACTAGAATTTAGATTTAACGACTATTGTATGTTACCTATTCTTGTTTCTTATTAATTTAAAACTTTGGAATTTATTCAATTTATCCGCCAATTTACTGCAGTTAAAGTGAGATGGATCGGTGATTGAGTAATGTAAATATAAATAAGATGCAAAACAAAGGAAATCTTATTTATAATAATTTGTGTAGAATAAAATAAAGAAATCAGTAATTGATAGTGGGAAAATGGGGATGCAATGAGATCTTAAGTGATAATAACTCTGTAGGCAAGTGATAACAGAAATTTGTGTATAACCAAATAAAAATCCAAATTTATTTGGAAACCAATTGCAATCAATTGAATTTATTGCAATTTAATGGATTTAATATTTAATAGTTTATGTAATTATTATTTGGAAGAAATGGGAGTTATTTGTAAAAAGTATGAACCAAATGATAATTTTTCTTATAGAATAGTGAAATAAAATAGATATAAAGGTTTCAATTATACACTGAAATTCATATTCACCATAAAATGTTAATTGAAACCAAAGTAGTAAATATAGGAGTCAAGACCATTCATTAATTTGTATTTATTGCAATGGTTAATACCATAGAATAAGGTTAAAGCTAATTCAGATTTTTATTTGACCATTGTTGATGTAACTTTAGAAAACAAGATTCTATTTATAATTTGAATATTAAGGTCAACAAATGGTATTTGCTGCATATAAAATGGATTCTAACGTAAATTATTACGTTATTGAATTTAGATTGGAATGGTAAACAATTGAGTGGATTTAATAGATTTATCAAACATACAATATTAAATTCATTAAGATTGGAATTTATAATAGTTAAGAAAATAAGGGAATGATGTTTGCAATCATTGCAATAGATATTAATTTAGGATTGCCTTAAATTAAATTAAGGCAAATAAATGGGAATAAAAGTTTATTGACAATTTGAAATATAATTATGGTAAAAAAAAAGGGTTAATTACAAGTAAAAATGAGTTGAAAGGGAAATCAAATCTATTTATCTAATTGGATTCAAGTTGAGATGGAAATCCAATTATTTATTTAGTTAGATTTAAGTTAAGAGTATAAAGGTATAAGATGTAATAATTGAGTTTTAGAATATAATTTATAATTTCCAGATAATAAGAAAGTGCAGATATTAACACTGCAAACTGATATATTTATGGATTTTAATTCACATCCAAGCTTGTTAAATCAATTAAGATTGATTGAATTATATAAGTAATGAATCCAGCCAATATTAGAAATTGAAACATAAAAATTGATTTTTTATGATTTATTTAATTGATTTAATAATATTAAAAATAGCCATTTTTGTCACGGACTCGGATTTCGACGAAACCAGTTTCATCGGATCCGTATCGGTGAATTATTATAGGATTTCAAATTTCGTATCGATCGGACTTGTCGTTTGATCGTACGGACGATAAACGCCTTGAAATCAATTTTATTAAAATCAATTTGAAATCAATTTGGAAATCTTGTTTTCAGCATAACTTCTTCATACGACCAAATTTGGACGGGAAAATTTTTCCATCGCGTTCAGAATATTTCAAAATACCTATTTGGATATATAGTTTTAACAAATTCGGTTCCGGAGGCATAGCGGGCTTTTTGGGCCATAGTTTGTTGCCTACGTTCATCCTATAGTCTATCTACCCTACCTCTAGCCCATCTATAAGTATACCGTGATAAACCCTAGCCTCCTTTCTTCTGTCAATTGGATATACGTACATTTTCTTCATCCCTTTCTCCTCTCCAGTTCAAATCTAAAGCCAAAACTCAAAAAAAAAAAAATTCAGAAAATTCCCGAAAAAATATATGTTGTAGTCTTCATCGATACAAATCTACGGGTGATGTTTGTTTCTGCTATCGACCTTTAGTTCAGACAGAAAACTCGGTCAAAGCAGCAATATTCGAAACCCTAAGCTTGAAATTGGGGGTTTTCGATTTAAGCCGAAATCGACGAAATTGGTTCTGGGTATTGTAGCACTCGACGATAGGGTTCGTTCAAAGGTGGTTGGAGGTTGTATGGTGGGACGAGGCGGCCAAAATCAGTGAGTTAGGGTTCGAAGACCCTAACACCCAGGTGGCGGCGCACGGCGAGATGGGCGACCGGACCATGGGGGAGGCGTGGCGCTCGGCGAGGGGAGGAGAATAGGATGTGTTGGTGGTGGTCTGGTGTCGTGTAGGAGGTGGAAACGTTGGTCAAACGACGCGTGCATGGGTTCAAGGCTGTGCTGTGCATGGCTACAGGGAGACGCGCGTATTAGGAAGGAGGGCAGACCTCTGGTGATGTGGCATTGGAGTTTGTTGGTTTGTTTTGTTCTTTGTTTTATTTAATTTCGTTTTCCAACAGCGTTTAATCATATAACTTTCGCATACGGACTCCGATTCAAACGAGATTTTTTTTGTTAGGTTCGTTTTTAAATTTCGGATCTGATGACGCAGGTTTGGACAGATTTGGAGACTGTCAAAATTTTGAGTTTAAATTGAATTTAAATTCAATTTAAATTCCAAAGGTGAGTGTTTTAACCCACTCACAATTACTAGAAGCTTTTATGTTTGTTAAATAAATTTTAGAAATGAATAGAAATTTATTTATGAGCTTTTGGGCATGTTATTTCATCCATATCTGTTGAATTGCATTTTTTTTTGAATTTAGCTGTTAATTTAAATTGATTGATTGCATATTAATTGGCTGTTAGAAATTATTGTTTGCATAAGAACTGCTAGTTAACAGTTATGTAAATTATTATTGAGTAAACTGTTAGATAAATAGTTGATAAATTTAATTTGGAAAAAAACTGACAGTTATTACCTGTTGTATATGTTCATAGATATATACTGTTATTGATTGAAATTGGTTGATGGTTGCGATTGGATGATGGATGTTGTTGATGAATGAATGTTTATTGCATATCATTAAATTTGCAAATTTATCATGCATATTTCATTTTTCGGGATTGTGGTTTGAAATGATAAAACCGCAAAGTTTTATTTTTAAATTGCGGATTGAAATGATAAATATCCGTATCACTTGACCATAGGATAGAAAATTATATACAGGCACCGCGGTCTATATATAACTATTTTAATGTGATTTCTATGGTTTGGATGGAATACGGTTTATAATAATCTTAAATTTTATACTGTATAAATATTTTTCTTCCGTATTTATGTACATGAAAAGTTGGAAATTTTGAAATAAAAAGGTGTATAAATTCCCTTAGTAAAATGGAAGAAAATTTAGAAAATGGAGTTGGATAAATTTATATCATATGTTTAAATGTTAAGTTTGGAATTTAAGATATGATATTTATAATTGGATTTTTCCCAAGAAAAAAATTGAAATGAATATTCTAATATGAATTTGAATTGGAAAAATATTCTAATATAAATTGGAATCGAAAAATACATATGTTTTATTACTAGAAATTGGAGTTGTTTAAGGATTTATGTGAATATTCAAACTAAATAATAAAACATTTAATTTGTTGAAAGAATATATTCCAATTTTAGTTTTGAATATTAATACTCCAATGGATTTATATATATGGAAATTGAAATGGTTTTGGAACTTAAGAGTGATATCTAAATTATGGTCTTAACTTTAGATAAAGAAATATTTCCATAAAGCCATATAACTTATTTCTTTACAAAGTGACAGTAAAGTTAAGCCCTTGAAATTCATATACCGTTGAATATCCAAACCATTTGAGTTTTTAAAAGTTATGGTTTGAAATTATGGATTTCCAAAAATATTATGCTTTGAAAATATTCGATTTTCAGATATTATGAAGTTAAAGCCTTTTTATTATTGGAAAGAAATTATATTTGGGATAAGTGGTAAAATATGGTTTTGGGTTTTGGAATGATATCGTAATATTATGGTTTTGAAATGGATTATATTCTGGTTTTAAAAGTATAAACTGTTTTAAATAACCGCGGTGTTATAATAACGATGGGTTGGCAAAGAGACCGGGATCGGATATGGACATACTCTCTGTCGATACCGAAAACCACTTTGACTAACCGTGTACGCGGTGGAGATTCCAGAATGAAGTAGGTTGGTGGCGACGATTCCTGTAAGGTAAATACGTGGACCCGACTCCCGTGAGTTGGCATAAGGTGGCTAAAACAGGAGCGATCGACGGGTTAATGAGGTCATTCCTCTGATCGGACACTCCTCTTCGATATTATACTATGACTTTGGATTGATTCAGTGGCCACTTCTATTTTTTTTGATTTGGGGAGTTGTTTCGAGGTGGGCGGTTGCTGCGGCTTCGCGTTACCATCGGCCCGGAAGCGTAATTGGTATATCTACCCTGGCATTGCCTAGTTGTGCCGTGTCACCTACCCTATCGCGCCTTGTACGAGTTTGGTTTTCTCCCGTAGCCCGTGTGGTATCCTCTAGTGGCTTCCCGATCAGGAGGGACTATGATATTGGATGGACTACTGGGACTATTACGTGTTAAGGGCTATATGGGTAACCCCTTAACGCTATTAAAAAGTAAGTTTATTTTATAAATAGACACTATTATAATAACGCAATATACTACATAGTAAATAGTTTAACGGATCCTTAGGAGATGTAAATCCCGAGCATCTCTTGAGTTACTGTACTCATATTTATTTCTGTTTATTTAACTCACATAAGATATTCTAGTCTGACTCGAGTGTTTTTGTCTTTTCAAATTCGCTCGGGTCAGTCCGAGCGTTTCAGGATTTGAAGATTTAGCTTTGGAGGACGAAGACGAAGATTTGTATTATTATTATTTATACTAGTGCACTACACCATTTAATTCCGCTGCATTGTTGTATTGGTATGTGTAACTCTGATATTTATTGCACAAGAAAAACGAATTATTTTGTAAAACAGTTTCATGAACTGTATATTTGATTATTATATTTTATCCTTCCGCTGTGAGATTCTGTTTTGTTTTATTTCTCCTCTGTTTTCTTATTTACCCCATAACAATCCGCCCTTGCGTATGCTTTGAATTGGCACGTGTGTCGGTTTAAAGTGTGCAAAAAGGCGGGATGTTACAGTTGGTATCAGAGCTTTGGTTTAGCGATAAACCTTGGCTTTGTGGGGTTTGACTCTTTGTTAATAGGGTAGAAATATCCTATGGGAGTCGCTGAGTGTATATATGAGAGAGCGTACTTGTTAGTATTAATAAAAATTTTTGATATTGTGTTAATCTGTTCCGCTTTGTATTTATAAATTCTGGTTGATGCATGGGACGCTATGCCATCAATAGGGATTTCTAAACACTTAATAGGACAGGCCGACATAATATTAGTTTTTAATATAGGTGAATGAAATAATTTTGCCTATCATATTTTCTATATATAAAAATATTTTATAAAGATATATATATTTGGTTGCTATAGATTGGATGTTAGGCAATAAAAATATTTATAATAACTGAAGCTAAGTTGAAATTATGATAAATCAAATGGGAGATTTTAGAACTTAAGTCCGGGATTTTTGAAATGTGCTTTCAAAGAATTTATGAAAAATAATGATTTGGTTTATAAGAAATTTCTTATATAAAAAGTATAATTTGGAAGTATAATAATATTGTCATATATATGTTTTCCGATATGAATATTCCGTTTTAAATTCGGGAATTTGTTTTAAAAGAAGATTTTGGGGAAATAAATTATGTACTTTTCTCTCCGTCGCTGGAAAATAAATTCGGTAATGACGGCCGCATCATCGACTTTCATTTTCGAGTTTCGAAGGGGAAAGGCCGCTGTAGTAAATACTACTACAGAATTGTTTTGAATTTATTTGAAATTTTAATTGTTTAAAGATAATTGGAGATATAAGAGTTGTAAGAAATTATATTATCTATTATTTTAAAGTAATTTTGAAATTTGACCCGGTATTAAATTCTTAAATTTCCATTAATAAATTGTTTAAAATTATGTTCGTGAAAAAAAAAGGGGTTAAGTAATAAATAAATTAAAACCTCTAATTTAATTAAGAGAATTATTGCAAGGATATAAAGAGAAAGTGAATACGTAGGAGAGAGAATAGTAATAAGGATTAACATTGAATTGAATTAAAGAATGGAGATTTAACTTGTATAAGTTCAATTGCAATTTCTTTAACATAAATAACTTACCCAAATATAAAAGTTGAAATGTTAAATAAGAAACTAGAATTGAATATTTTACAAGTAGGAATTTAGGAAAAATTGAAGTATTCAATAAACGACTGTATAAATAAGAATTTAATGGTATAAACTTAAGTTATGATTGAAATTTTACTAAAAAAAAAAAAAAAAAAAAAAAATTAAGTTAAGAATTACTAATAGGTGATATGAACTTAAAGTAAATAAAATGAAATTCTAAATAAGAATTGATTGTAGGATTATTAACTTAAGTATGTTTTAATTTCCTCTATTCCAATATAATGGAAACCTCCACATTAAATAAATGAATGAGATTAAAGGTAAGTAACAAATATATATATATTAATTAAAGGAATTAAGAAGAAACATGTAAATTGTCACTTACATTCTTAAAATATATATAACTTACCATAAAATAAAAGTTGAAATGTTAGTAAGAATATGTAAAAGAAAATCTTGCAAGTAAAGCTTGAAGCAATAAAGGTATTCAATAAATTGCTGTTATTAATGAGAATTTATTTTATAAACTTAAGTAATAAAAGGAAACTTAAGTAATAAAAAGGAAATACAAATATAATGAATTTGGTGATAATTGGAAAATAAACTTGTAAGAAACAAAGAAATCCCTCATAAATGAAGGAAAGAAAAATCAAAACACTGAATTATGAAATAAATGTATAATGAGATATTTTGGTGTTGATTTGAATTGTTGGTTGATGTATGTTGTTGGGTAAGGAATTATGGAGTTGTTAGATTTACAAATAATCTATCTTTGTTCCATCTTAGGCTGTTGAGCAACGGATGTACTTGATAGTTATTCTTCATTCGTACAACTTCAGAATTTGAACCCGAACAACTAATTGTTGTTTGATTTAAATGATTGTTTGTTGTATGTGGGTGTGCTGTTTGTATGGTTGTTGCATTTGATTGGATATGAATGATTGAATCCACCTAAACATTCACTGTAAAATAAATATTTAACCTTTTAGATTTTATTAGTAAATACAGGTGATGGAAGCCACTGCTACTGCTTCGGTCCGTAAAAATAATAAGCGTATTGCCCGACAAATAGGTACGTTTTCGGATTACGTTTAAAGCGCTATTTTATATATTTTTCCCGTGTGGATATTTTATTTTGGATATATATGTAAAATATTTGTATAATTGGATATTATATTTTCTCCAGAGTCCCTCCGTACAAAGGAGACTCTGCCAAAATTTTCCGTAAATTTTGGACTTAGAATTTTGTGAAAATATTTTCCAACTTTAATAATTCAAGTATTAAAGGATATAATGATTATATAAAACAAATGTATTTCATTAAAGGAAATTAATCCAGTAAAATATTGTTTATGAGTTAATATTTGAAATAAGATGCCCGGTTTTATTCTCCCTTCTCCCTTCTTTCCTTTTCGGGGACGAAAAGTTTTGAGTGGGGGAGATTGTAACGATCCGTAGATTTATGATATTTAATAAATTTAATTAATGTAATTTCAAATTTGTTTGAGAATAAAATGCAGAGATTTGGTATAGTTGAATCTGTAAAAGTTAATATAAATATTTACTTTAATGGTGTTCATTAATACAAAGATGTAAATTGTGTAGATAGTAATATTGTATGGCTGTAGTGAAAGGAAAAGAAAACTGATGGAAACATAAAATTTATTATTATGTAAACAAAAGCATAGTTTGAACAAATTTATGGAAATTGATATAAACAGTGTTTGTAATCAGTTTGATTATTAATAATTGAAAGATGGAGATGCGTAAATACGTTAATGAATTTAAAATGGGAAAGAAAGAATATATATGATAATAAGCAATTGATTCTATTAAGGGAATTAAATTATAATTAATGGTCATTTAATAAATTCAACGTTTTGTGAGGAATCAAAATAGTTGTGTAAAATATGTACAAACTACGATTTGGAATTTATTGGATTTATAACGGTTTTGTTATTAAGTGTATGAGTTTAAAAGTTATTCCATTTTGTAAAGTAATAGAAGAATGCATGTAAATATAAACAGGGCTTAATAGAATTTGATACTTAATAAATTGAATAAATTGCCCATTTATGTAGATATGTATAGTGGACTATAAATGGCCTAAGCAAATTAAATGGGATAATTATTGAGATTTGTACTATGAAAATAAATAGTAATATTTATTTGCAAGTAATAAAAGCCTATTTAGGTAACTAGAATTTAGATTTAACGACTATTGTATGTTACCTATTCTTGTTTCTTATTAATTTAAAACTTTGGAATTTATTCAATTTATCCGCCAATTTACTGCAGTTAAAGTGAGATGGATCGGTGATTGAGTAATGTAAATATAAATAAGATGCAAAACAAAGGAAATCTTATTTATAATAATTTGTGTAGAATAAAATAAAGAAATCAGTAATTGATAGTGGGAAAATGGGGATGCAATGAGATCTTAAGTGATAATAACTCTGTAGGCAAGTGATAACAGAAATTTGTGTATAACCAAATAAAAATCCAAATTTATTTGGAAACCAATTGCAATCAATTGAATTTATTGCAATTTAATGGATTTAATATTTAATAGTTTATGTAATTATTATTTGGAAGAAATGTGAGTTATTTGTAAAAAGTATGAACCAAATGATAATTTTTCTTATAGAATAGTGAAATAAAATAGATATAAAGGTTTCAATTATACACTGAAATTCATATTCACCATAAAATGTTAATTGAAACCAAAGTAGTAAATATAGGAGTCAAGACCATTCATTAATTTGTATTTATTGCAATGGTTAATACCATAGAATAAGGTTAAAGCTAATTCAGATTTTTATTTGACCATTGTTGATGTAACTTTAGAAAACAAGATTCTATTTATAATTTGAATATTAAGGTCAACAAATGGTATTTGCTGCATATAAAATGGATTCTAACGTAAATTATTACGTTATTGAATTTAGATTGGAATGGTAAACAATTGAGTGGATTTAATAGATTTATCAAACATACAATATTAAATTCATTAAGATTGGAATTTATAATAGTTAAGAAAATAAGGGAATGATGTTTGCAATCATTGCAATAGATATTAATTTAGGATTGCCTTAAATTAAATTAAGGCAAATAAATGGGAATAAAAGTTTATTGACAATTTGAAATATAATTATGGTAAAAAAAAAGGGTTAATTACAAGTAAAAATGAGTTGAAAGGGAAATCAAATCTATTTATCTAATTGGATTCAAGTTGAGATGGAAATCCAATTATTTATTTAGTTAGATTTAAGTTAAGAGTATAAAGGTATAAGATGTAATAATTGAGTTTTAGAATATAATTTATAATTTCCAGATAATAAGAAAGTGCAGATATTAACACTGCAAACTGATATATTTATGGATTTTAATTCACATCCAAGCTTGTTAAATCAATTAAGATTGATTGAATTATATAAGTAATGAATCCAGCCAATATTAGAAATTGAAACATAAAAATTGATTTTTTATGATTTATTTAATTGATTTAATAATATTAAAAATAGCCATTTTTGTCACGGACTCGGATTTCGACGAAACCAGTTTCATCGGATCCGTATCGGTGAATTATTATAGGATTTCAAATTTCGTATCGATCGGACTTGTCGTTTGATCGTACGGACGATAAACGCCTTGAAATCAATTTTATTAAAATCAATTTGAAATCAATTTGGAAATCTTGTTTTCAGCATAACTTCTTCATACGACCAAATTTGGACGGGAAAATTTTTCCATCGCGTTCAGAATATTTCAAAATACCTATTTGGATATATAGTTTTAACAAATTCGGTTCCGGAGGCATAGCGGGCTTTTTGGGCCATAGTTTGTTGCCTACGTTCATCCTATAGTCTATCTACCCTACCTCTAGCCCATCTATAAGTATACCGTGATAAACCCTAGCCTCCTTTCTTCTGTCAATTGGATATACGTACATTTTCTTCATCCCTTTCTCCTCTCCAGTTCAAATCTAAAGCCAAAACTCAAAAAAAAAAAATTCAGAAAATTCCCGAAAAAATATATGTTGTAGTCTTCATCGATACAAATCTACGGGTGATGTTTGTTTCTGCTATCGACCTTTAGTTCAGACAGAAAACTCGGTCAAAGCAGCAATATTCGAAACCCTAAGCTTGAAATTGGGGGTTTTCGATTTAAGCCGAAATCGACGAAATTGGTTCTGGGTATTGTAGCACTCGACGATAGGGTTCGTTCAAAGGTGGTTGGAGGTTGTATGGTGGGACGAGGCGGCCAAAATCAGTGAGTTAGGGTTCGAAGACCCTAACACCCAGGTGGCGGCGCACGGCGAGATGGGCGACCGGACCATGGGGGAGGCGTGGCGCTCGGCGAGGGGAGGAGAATAGGATGTGTTGGTGGTGGTCTGGTGTCGTGTAGGAGGTGGAAACGTTGGTCAAACGACGCGTGCATGGGTTCAAGGCTGTGCTGTGCATGGCTACAGGGAGACGCGCGTATTAGGAAGGAGGGCAGACCTCTGGTGATGTGGCATTGGAGTTTGTTGGTTTGTTTTGTTCTTTGTTTTATTTAATTTCGTTTTCCAACAGCGTTTAATCATATAACTTTCGCATACGGACTCCGATTCAAACGAGATTTTTTTTGTTAGGTTCGTTTTTAAATTTCGGATCTGATGACGCAGGTTTGGACAGATTTGGAGACTGTCAAAATTTTGAGTTTAAATTGAATTTAAATTCAATTTAAATTCCAAAGGTGAGTGTTTTAACCCACTCACAATTACTAGAAGCTTTTATGTTTGTTAAATAAATTTTAGAAATGAATAGAAATTTATTTATGAGCTTTTGGGCATGTTATTTCATCCATATCTGTTGAATTGCATTTTTTTTTGAATTTAGCTGTTAATTTAAATTGATTGATTGCATATTAATTGGCTGTTAGAAATTATTGTTTGCATAAGAACTGCTAGTTAACAGTTATGTAAATTATTATTGAGTAAACTGTTAGATAAATAGTTGATAAATTTAATTTGGAAAAAAACTGACAGTTATTACCTGTTGTATATGTTCATAGATATATACTGTTATTGATTGAAATTGGTTGATGGTTGCGATTGGATGATGGATGTTGTTGATGAATGAATGTTTATTGCATATCATTAAATTTGCAAATTTATCATGCATATTTCATTTTTCGGGATTGTGGTTTGAAATGATAAAACCGCAAAGTTTTATTTTTAAATTGCGGATTGAAATGATAAATATCCGTATCACTTGACCATAGGATAGAAAATTATATACAGGCACCGCGGTCTATATATAACTATTTTAATGTGATTTCTATGGTTTGGATGGAATACGGTTTATAATAATCTTAAATTTTATACTGTATAAATATTTTTCTTCCGTATTTATGTACATGAAAAGTTGGAAATTTTGAAATAAAAAGGTGTATAAATTCCCTTAGTAAAATGGAAGAAAATTTAGAAAATGGAGTTGGATAAATTTATATCATATGTTTAAATGTTAAGTTTGGAATTTAAGATATGATATTTATAATTGGATTTTTCCCAAGAAAAAAATTGAAATGAATATTCTAATATGAATTTGAATTGGAAAAATATTCTAATATAAATTGGAATCGAAAAATACATATGTTTTATTACTAGAAATTGGAGTTGTTTAAGGATTTATGTGAATATTCAAACTAAATAATAAAACATTTAATTTGTTGAAAGAATATATTCCAATTTTAGTTTTGAATATTAATACTCCAATGGATTTATATATATGGAAATTGAAATGGTTTTGGAACTTAAGAGTGATATCTAAATTATGGTCTTAACTTTAGATAAAGAAATATTTCCATAAAGCCATATAACTTATTTCTTTACAAAGTGACAGTAAAGTTAAGCCCTTGAAATTCATATACCGTTGAATATCCAAACCATTTGAGTTTTTAAAAGTTATGGTTTGAAATTATGGATTTCCAAAAATATTATGCTTTGAAAATATTCGATTTTCAGATATTATGAAGTTAAAGCCTTTTTATTATTGGAAAGAAATTATATTTGGGATAAGTGGTAAAATATGGTTTTGGGTTTTGGAATGATATCGTAATATTATGGTTTTGAAATGGATTATATTCTGGTTTTAAAAGTATAAACTGTTTTAAATAACCGCGGTGTTATAATAACGATGGGTTGGCAAAGAGACCGGGATCGGATATGGACATACTCTCTGTCGATACCGAAAACCACTTTGACTAACCGTGTACGCGGTGGAGATTCCAGAATGAAGTAGGTTGGTGGCGACGATTCCTGTAAGGTAAATACGTGGACCCGACTCCCGTGAGTTGGCATAAGGTGGCTAAAACAGGAGCGATCGACGGGTTAATGAGGTCATTCCTCTGATCGGACACTCCTCTTCGATATTATACTATGACTTTGGATTGATTCAGTGGCCACTTCTATTTTTTTTGATTTGGGGAGTTGTTTCGAGGTGGGCGGTTGCTGCGGCTTCGCGTTACCATCGGCCCGGAAGCGTAATTGGTATATCTACCCTGGCATTGCCTAGTTGTGCCGTGTCACCTACCCTATCGCGCCTTGTACGAGTTTGGTTTTCTCCCGTAGCCCGTGTGGTATCCTCTAGTGGCTTCCCGATCAGGAGGGACTATGATATTGGATGGACTACTGGGACTATTACGTGTTAAGGGCTATATGGGTAACCCCTTAACGCTATTAAAAAGTAAGTTTATTTTATAAATAGACACTATTATAATAACGCAATATACTACATAGTAAATAGTTTAACGGATCCTTAGGAGATGTAAATCCCGAGCATCTCTTGAGTTACTGTACTCATATTTATTTCTGTTTATTTAACTCACATAAGATATTCTAGTCTGACTCGAGTGTTTTTGTCTTTTCAAATTCGCTCGGGTCAGTCCGAGCGTTTCAGGATTTGAAGATTTAGCTTTGGAGGACGAAGACGAAGATTTGTATTATTATTATTTATACTAGTGCACTACACCATTTAATTCCGCTGCATTGTTGTATTGGTATGTGTAACTCTGATATTTATTGCACAAGAAAAACGAATTATTTTGTAAAACAGTTTCATGAACTGTATATTTGATTATTATATTTTATCCTTCCGCTGTGAGATTCTGTTTTGTTTTATTTCTCCTCTGTTTTCTTATTTACCCCATAACAATCCGCCCTTGCGTATGCTTTGAATTGGCACGTGTGTCGGTTTAAAGTGTGCAAAAAGGCGGGATGTTACACCATATAAGTTCGTTCTGGGTTCGAACGAAACCGAAGGCATTATCTCGTTACACTCATTTTGGAATCACCCTCAGAGTTAACGACGATAATCCTTGCACTGAATCTTCATCTTCACCTGAGATTCACGACCTATCGTTAATTTGGATCGATGCGGTTTTCGGATATCCAAATCTGGAAACCCGATCTCGGTCTTATCGAAATCCAAAGCGCCATCTTTTAGGTCCAAGTTGTTTTAAGGTTAAAACGATTTGATTCAATTCATTATCTATATTCACATAGATAGATAATTCACATCTCATAATAGATAACTCACATTATCATCACAAATAGATAATTCACATCATCATCACAAATAGATAATTCACATTATGATCACACTTCAACCTAAGCATCCCTATCACACAACATCACTTATCTCATATCTGAGATCTCAAACCATTCAAGGCAATCAATATTATCCATCCATACATAAGCAAGGATTAATTAATTACAATATCTTTAATTAATTTAAAATGAATTAAATTAATTACTTCAATTTCTAGTTAATTTAAAATAAATTAAATTAATTACTTCCATCACATAAATCTTACTTACATAACCGTTAATTAATTTCAAACCAATTAATTAATCATTCTTTAAGTCTTATTGTAACGACCCGGAATTTTGGGTCGCCAGATTTGAACATTTAATTCATTTTAAATGTTGAATATGGATTTTAATTTGAAATTTTAAATAAAAGAATTTGGTTAAATTAATAAACTTTGTTTGAATTTCATGTATGGCAATTAAATTGAAATTGGAATAATAACAATTTAATATTAGGATTGGGTTAAATGGGTGGTTCGGAGTGTAAATAGATATGGAAATGAGTTTAAAATTTATTTTTAAGACTACTTGGTCATTAAATAGTGTGGTTGGAATTTTAGAAGGATTTTAAAGTTGATAAATTAATATTTGGAATTTTATATTAATTTAAAATGAATTTAATATTATTAAATATTTCAATTAATTCGATTTAAGTCCAGAATGAGCCAGAATGATTTCTAAGGTGATTATAAATTCAATATGAATTATTGTTAAGTTAATAAAATTTTAAAAGTGGAAATTTTAAGTGATTTCGATAATTTCGAAAATCGTTTAATTTAATAGACGAGTTAAAATAGCCTTCCGGGGCACAGTCTCGGAATTCGACGAAACCAGTTTCATTGGATCCGTAATAGTTAGTTATTACTGGTTTTCAATTTTCGTAGCAATCGGAGTTGTCGTTTGACCGTGACAGCTCGAAACGCATCAAAATCGTTTTAATCGATTTAATTTTAAGTTGCTCGTTTAATTCCGTAACTCACACATACGACCGAATTAGCTTACGAAACCTGTTCCATTGTGTCCGGAATGCCGAAAAATCTTAGAATCGCCTATCGGAACGTGAGAATTGGAGTTCGTTTGCAATACGATGTAAAATTGAGAATTTTGTTAATAAAATAATATTAAATATTATATATATATTAACATTATTATCCAAACCCTAGCTTATACATTCAGGCCGCCGCCGCATATAACATTTAATGGCCAGAAATGATCCTTTCTTTTCTCCAATTTGCAACCAATCCCCACATTAATTCACAAAATCTTT
Source organism: Allium cepa (assembly GCA_030765085.1). NCBI lineage: Eukaryota > Viridiplantae > Streptophyta > Magnoliopsida > Asparagales > Amaryllidaceae > Allium > Allium cepa. Next base: position 649,777,154 of record CM060931.1, on the reverse strand, counting down.
AACTGGAGAATCGAAGAGGGCTGTGAGATCTTCGTTGTGTACGGTGGTGATGGAGTTTAGTGCAGCGTGAAGGGAGCACGGAGGCCGCGTTCATCATTGGGCCGGCCGCGTTTTCACGGTGGAGGAGGGCACCGAGCTCGACACGAGGCTTGGTGGGGGTGCGTGGTGGCAAGGGCGACTCGGCGGTGGTGGGCGATCGTCGTCTGGATGGACGTGGATGGGGGCGGCGGCAACCCTAGCTTCGATGAGTTGGGTTCGTTTGTGCTGGAGATCGCGTTCACAGAGAAGAAGCCGGCTTCGACCCTTATTTTGATCTACGGTCAGATTGGGTTGCTAATAAAATTAAAAAAGGGAATTGTTTAAAATTTCAATTCAAACTTCAAAATTGAATAACTAATTCATACGTTGTCAGATTCAAGCGAAACTGGAAACGCCGGAATCGCAGAGACGCGAACTACGCGATGGTGCAGATCCGGAGTCATTCTGGGCAAGTAGAAATTTGGGTTAAATCGAACGTTGTTCGGTTTAATTTAGAATTTCAAACGATCGTCAAATCCCAAGGTGAGTTAATCTCACTCACATCTGGAATGTTAGCTGATTTAAGTAGTTGATATTTAAATAATTGTGTGATTGGTTGAAATGTTTATTTATATTAGTCTGGATTGATATATATATATTGTTGTGCTAATATTTGTGGATGCAGGGAAAACAGGTTGGAGGGTTCCAACTGGATTCCTCACATTATAATAATTATCTTTATAATTGATGTTGTGATCTATTTTCATATTGTGATTGATAAATCTGAGTTTAAATCGTACTGTGATATTGTTGAAATAAATATAAATCCTGAATTTTAATTGTAAACGGGATTAATTGGGATTTAAGAAAATAAAAGAAATTGTTATGTAAAGAATTTAAAGGAATAAAATTTGGGTTTTAAGAAATAAAGAATATGGTTGGATAAACTATAAATTCAGAATCTAATTATAAATGGATAAATTGAATTTTAGAGAAATAAAAGATATTGTTAAATAATGAATTTAAAAGAATTAAAATTTGAAATTCATATTGGAATGAAAATTGAAAATTTGTAAATCTGGAATGATAAACAAAGAGAAAAGTTATTAGTTGATAAATGGGAAAATCAGATTATGTTATTAAAATATAAACCTGAATTGAAATAGATTGACAGAAATTGTGAGAAGGATTTCTGTGATGTTTAAGTGGAAATGAGTTCCCTAGGAAAACCAAGTTCGAGTTTAAACTGATTTTATAAAAAACTAAGCTTTAAAAAATTCAAGCTGGTTTAAAAGAGTGTTTGAAAATTTTTATTTTCAAAGTAACTATTTATAAATTATCAATAGTAAATTTTATAAATACCTTAATAATTATTTTTACAAATGGATTTGTTTTTAAAAAGCTAGTTTTGACCTAAGTTATTTGGAATTAGTATAAACCTATTACAACTCTATTTTTAAATACAGTGTAATTAAAACCTTAGTTAAATTAAGTTGTCTTATAAATAGTTTTGCTTTAAATATTTTGGAATTATGTTTTGAGTAAATAATTAGTAGTGAATTTACCTATTTTAAAGTATATTTCAGAATAAAATGTTTTAATTATTTTAAATTTAAACTGTTTTGAACTTGGTTATTTCCAATAGGAATATTTGGTAAAGGATTTACCTTGTAAAGGAAAGAGCTTTGGAAATTGTTTTCAAATGAGTTAGAAAATTTGAAATATATCTTTTAAAGATATTCGAAGCAAATAAATAATTTGGGAATTATTTATTTTGTGATGGATGCTTATGGATGTTTATGAATATAAATTGATAGTTAAATCACCGACTATCAATATTGGACAATGCGTGATCGTTTCGAAGAGATCGGGATCGAGATTTATTTCTCGAAAACCACTTCGATCCGGTTTGTACGTTTCGTGCGAAAAACGTGTTCGGAGTCGAAGATGGAGCAGTGAAGTGCAAGGGCTAGTCGCTACTAATCCTGAGGATATTTCCAAAATGGATGTAGTAGGAGTAGTGTCTTCGGTTCCGTTCGAACCCGGGACGGACTTGTATGGATGAATGCTTGCGAAACATCGTCAGGTGGGCGATGGGCATTCTAAGTGAAAACGTTCTAAAGGTAACGCTTAGCCTCAAGCCTCATCAACCGGGAATGACTGAAAATCAGGGGATATGCAGCAAGGTTAGGTGGGTCATGCCCAAGCAGGACAAGATATTTCCCCTGTCTAGATGTCCCTTATATATTTTCGTCTTAGTGGGTGGTTGGTCGCGCCAACCACGGGGTTTATCTTGTTCGGGACTGTTCAGTAAGGAATGGTTCCGGCCTTGTGTTGCAGGGGATGAAGGGAGTAATCCTCGGTACGGTGATCTAGGCCCCGTACTGTGACAGGTGGTACCCCAGTGCCTAGTCATTGTTGGAAATCCATTTTCCCTAGGAGCCTTGTACGAGTTTTGTTTGTATTACCCACTTCGGTGGCTAGTAGCTGGAATTTAATGAATGTAACAATTTCGGCTATTTTATAAGTATTTGTAAATAGACGCTATTATAATATCAGAGGATTTCTATAAAAAGTGTTTTAGCTATCGTATGGTAAAAACCCGACATGTTTATTTGTGGCATGGTCTTACGAGATGCTTTTGTTTTTCAAAGGATTTTTGAAACTTTAATAATCAATTTGGATGCATAATTATTATCAGCTGGTATTCCAGACTGACTCGGGTGTTATTTCATTATAATGCTCAGGTCAGACCGAGTATTATATGTTCAGGATAGGTTGCTATGGAGCAGGAGAGGAGTTGGAGTCCGAGACGTATATATGTACCTATATATATCCGCTGCTATGATTGCATGGTATGTCTGATTTGTGATTGTTGATGTATGAGACACTCTGATGATATGATGTATAAAAGTGATACAGTTTTCATTTTGTGTAAAGATCTATATTTACTATTATATTTTATTTCGCTGCGACTGTGAGATTCTGATATTGTTTAGTTTTCTTCTTCTTCTATCTCTTCTTCTTTAACCCTAAATGGTTCGTATTTTTGTGTCACTTGAGTCAATTTGTATAGAATAGTGTTGATTCAAGGGGTACGGATTTGCGGGCTGTCACACTTGGTATCAGAGCTAAGGTTGGCGACAACCTAGGCTTTGGTGGGGTAATTACTCATTAAATAGAGTCAATAGTACTCTATAATGAGTTGAGAGTAATAATAGCTAAGAGAGCGTACTTGTTAGTGGATATAAAATTGTTTATATACTGTGTTGACTTATCGGTTGAGTGTTTATGAATTCTGGTCGGTGCGAGAAGTACAACCGTATCGATAGGGGTTTCTAAACTCTTAAACAAGATAAACCGACATAGTATTGATTTTAAAGTGGGTAAATGAAATAATTTTACCCAAAATTATATTTTGATATAAAGAGAATAATTTTCTGAAATTATTATATATGTTTGATTGTTGGGTGTGGATATCTTAATCAAATAAGAATCTAAAGATAATCTTAAATTTGAAATGATATATATAAGCAAATAAGGAATTTAGAATAGTAAAATTGAAATGGTTATAACCAAATAAATTCTGTGAGTATAAATTATATAAAAGAAGAATAATTAAATTTGAATTAAACCAGAATTTAAATCCCGGAAGTTTTGGAAAGGATTTTAAATGCGATAAAGATAAAAGTTTGGAAATTTAAAATCCTGGGAAGGTTTGAAATGTTTTCCAATGTATTGAAGGCAATGATGAAATATTATTTTGAGTAATATGTTTGAATGGAAAATTGTTTGAAATGAATTTGGGAAAGTAAGAAGCATCGAACCCACTTCAGTCGCTGGAAAATAATCCTGATGATGCTGGCCACATCATTAGAATTCATTTTCGAGTTTCTAAAGTGATGGATTGCTTCCCTAGTATTTGGTTATGGTGTTGTTTGGATTTGTTGGGTATATTCGTTGTTTTGGACATTTCAAGAAGGAGGAAAATTTGTTTGGTATAAACAAATTGTTTTGGAAATCTGAGATTTGATTGATATACCGAATAGCTATATAATTGATATATTTCAAAATGGTTTTGAAATAAGACCGGAAAATTGAATTCTGGGAAATTCTAATTTCATAATGTGTAAAGTTGAAATGAATTAACTATTAAACTTATTAAGTGAAGTTAATACCAATAAGAAGAAATGAAAATTGTAATCTTAGAATTAAAATTTAACTTAAGTAAATGGAGGTGAATAAAATTTATTGAAGTAAATAGAAATTTGAATTTAACTTGGATAAGATAAATAAATTGGACTTAAAATATAGTTTATTTGAATTAAATTAAATGTAAAATGACCTTGAAATTGAGGGTCATTGTGAAATGAATTGAACTCCTGAGCTATCAGGTGTTATGCTTATAGTTTGAAACTATGGATTTGGAATTAGCAAAGGATTCAGGTGAGAGAAAACTTATATCCTTAATAATTCAGCGATATATATTTATGTGAATCTGAAATTGTGATTATAAGATGTAGATGAATTTAAAAGAGCAATATAAGCTTTTAATTAAATAAGTTGGTGAACTTATATACATAAAAATGGAATTATAATTACAATGAGGAAATAGTGGAATGGTATGGTAAATTCAAATCTAATCTCAAATGAAATGTGAATTGAGATAAGGTAAAGTGGGATATAAAGAAGTGAATGAATTTCACTTAGTAAACAAGTTTTGAACTTGTATATGGAGAATTAAAATTTGAGAATTTGAAAATTTAAATGAATTTGAATTAATTTGAATTGGATATAAAGGTGAAATGTGAATTGCTTATTATTACCTAAAGAAATTCACATACTTCAGTTATTAAGTGTTATAATTTAAACTTGTGAATATAAAATGGAAATGAACTTAGATAAGAAATCTAAAATCTTGAATGAAAGTAAAATTTTAATCCATAAATGGAGAGAGTTGAATGGTGTGGCAAATTCAAAATTTGTCCATAAATGAAATGTGAAGTGGGAACATAAATGTGGATGTTCTTGAGTTAGCAAATAAGTCTTGGACTTATGTATGGGAAAAATGGTGATATTATAAATGAATTCAAAATGAATTGAGGAAGTGAATTAAAACCTAATATGGATTAGGTTAGTGGCTAAGTTAAATTACAATTAATTGGGAATTGTATTGAAATGAATAGAATTTTGATAATTGATCAAAATTTGGAAAGTAAATAAAAATCCAATTGTGGCATGGGATTTAAATTTGTGGTAAATAAATTCCAACGAGTGAAATAATTTAAAGTGGTTTCTTTGCCAATAAAATAAATCTAAAAATGGATTGAATAAATAAACAAAGTGTATTAAACTTTGTAAATGGATTAGAATTGATTTGGATGAGAATCAAATGAAAATAAAATTTTCTTAATAAGAAGGTAATGAAAATATTGTGAAAGAACTTAAGTATGCTGAATGTTAATTGTGATTAAGCTTTGTAATTTTGTTTGGGATAAATTTTGTTTGGGTAATAAATTTGAATTGCAAGTGAAATGGTATTAATTAATTTCTGAGATAAATTAAAGATGTATGGGTTGTAAATAAATCCAGGATGGAATAATAAAAGGAAACTTAAGTTGAATAATGGATTTGAAATATGAAATTCAAGACTTGGTTTTAAAATAATAATAAAAATAAAATAATAATAAGAAGAATAATAATAAATGATAAAAACAAACTTAAGATACGTAATAAATTTGAAAGATGTGAATAAGAATGGGATTTTAAAATCGAAATGAATACTTCTGAAAGGAGTAAAATTTATATAAATATAAGTTGAAATTAATTTTAAATGGTTCTAAGCTTATGTGGTGATTATTTTGCTTGAATGGCATAAAAAAATTGTTTGTATTCAGAATTGAGTTGTTTAATGAGCAATTGAAATTGATTTTTGAATAAATTGGATGGATTGGAATATAATTTAAAGAGTTGGTACATAAGTGCAATCAAATTAAGTGATTTTGCATATGAAGAAAAATGAATTATTAAAGAAATGTAAATGCTTCAAAATTGAAAATGAAGTGGTTTGTAAATCAATTTGGAATTGCATTGAATCAGATTGATGTTAGTGAAGCATATGTTGATCATATTGAAATAGAAACGAATTGGTTGTGATTAATATAAATGGTATATAGTAAACTTGAATGTAAATCATTCAAGTGAAGTAAATGAAGTTAGTTGGGACGAAGTAGAATGGGCTAAAAACTTAACAAATGAATTTGAGCATGAATGTAAGTGAGTTATAATAGAAATGCAAATGTATCAAATTGTAATAAAACTTGTTTGGGAATCAATTCAGAAAATTGGGTAAAGTATTGATTTGGAATTGTGAAACTTGTTTGAAAATCTTTGGTGTGAAATGAAACAGAGTTAGCATTGGAAAATGAACCTTGTGCATGTTATAAAATATGGATTTACATAGGAAATTATGCAAAGTGTCGTTTGGAATGTAAGTAGTTATGTTTGGCTTACATTTATATTGGAGATGTTATTAAAATGCTCATATTTTGAAAACTGATGTGTTTGTTTGAGTTTAGTACAGGTATGCGTGGCGTTCGAGAGAGTTGGAGCGCGTATATGCGTAATATTAGCCGCATGCTTTTAAAATTTGCTAAAAAGGTACGCCTACACAAATATAATTGGAAAATGATATATATATTGTGATATATTTTGGTTTCCGACCGTGTGGGTCGATGTATATATATTTCTTTGTATCGCGATATCGCAAAAGCTCCTCCGTGCAGGGGAGACTCTACCAAAAATTTTCGGAAATTTTGGGAGTTAGAATATTTTTGGGTTTTGGGAAACTTAAGTTACTTGGGAAGTTATAAGTTAAAATTTAAAGCTTTAGAGTTAATAAAGCAAATGGGTTTGAAATTGAGCTAAAGGTTTTGGAAAATGTATATAAGTTGTAACTAGAGAAGTTTGGGTTAAGTTAATGAGTGTAGGAGCATTCTTTCTACCTTAGCAAATTTCGGGGACGAAATTTTTATAAGGGGGGAGGAATGTAACGACCCGGAATTTTGGGTCGCCAGATTTGAACATTTAGTTCATTTTAAATGTTGAATATGGATTTTAATTTGAAATTTTAAATAAAAGAATTTGGTTAAATTAATAAACTTTGTTTGAATTTCATGTATGGCAATTAAATTGAAATTGGAATAATAACAATTTAATATTAGGATTGGGTTAAATGGGTGGTTCGGAGTGTAAATAGATATGGAAATGAGTTTAAAATTTAATTTTAAGACTACTTGGTCATTAAATAGTGTGGTTGGAATTTTAGAAGGATTTTAAAGTTGATAAATTAATATTTGGAATTTTATATTAATTTAAAATGAATTTAATATTATTAAATATTTCAATTAATTCGATTTAAGTCCAGAATGTGCCAGAATGATTTCCAAGGTGATTACAAATTCAATATGAATTATTGTTAAGTTAATAAAATTTTAAAAGTGGAAATTTTGAGTGATTTCGATAATTTCGAAAATCGTTTAATTTAATAGACGAGTTAAAATAGCCTTCCGGAGCATAATCTTGGAATTCGACGAAACTAGTTTCATTGGATCCGTAATAGTTAGTTATTACCGGTTTTCAATTTTCGTAGCAATCGGAGTTGTCGTTTGACCGTGGCAGCTCGAAACGCATCGAAATCGTTTTAATCGATTTAATTTTAAGTTGCTCGTTTAATTCCGTAACTCGCACATACGACCGAATTAGCTTACGAAACCTGTTCCATTGTGTCCGGAATGCCGAAAAACCTTAGAATCGCCTATCGGAACGTGAGAATTGGAGTTCGTTTGCAATAAGATGTAAAATTGAGAATTTTGTTAATAAAATAATATTAAATATTATGTATATATTAACATTATTATCCAAACCCTAGCTTATACATTCAGGCCGCCGCCGCATATAACATTTAATGGCCGGAAACGATCCTTTCTTTTCTCCAATTTGCAACCAATCCACACAATAATTCACAAAATCTTCAACTGGAGAATCGAAGAGGGCTGTGAGATCTTCATTGTGTACGGTGGTGATGGAGTTTAGTGCAGCGTGAAGGGAGCACGGAGGCCGCGTTCATCATTGGGTCGGCCGCGTTTTCACGGTGGAGGAGGGCACCGAGCTCGACACGAGGCTTGGTGGGGGTGCGTGGTGGCAAGGGCGACTCGGTGGTGGTGGGAGATCGTCGTCTGGGTGGCCGTGGATGGGGGCGACGACAACCCTAGCTTCGATGAGTTGGGTTCGTTTGTGCTGGAGATCGCGTTCGCAGAGAAGAAGCTGGCTTCGACCCTTATTTTGATCTACGGTCAAATTGGGTTGCTAATAAAATTTAAAAAGGGAATTGTTTAAAATTTCAATTTAAACTTCAAAATCGAATAACTAATTCATACGTAGTCAGATTCAAGCGAAACTAGAAACGCCGGAATAGCAGAGACGCGAACTACGCGATGGTGCAGATCCGGAGTCATTTTGGGCAAGTAGAAATTTGGGTTAAATCGAACGTTGTTCGGTTTAATTTAAAATTTCAAACGCTCGTCAAATCCCAAGGTGAGTTAATCTCACTCACATCTGGAATGTTAGCTGATTTATGTAGTTGATATTTAAATAATTGTGTGATTGGTTGAAATGTTTATTTATATCAGTCTGAATTGATATATATATATATATATATATATATATATATATATATTGTTGTGCTAATATTTGGGGATGCAGGGAAAACAGGTTGGAGGGATCCTACTGGATTCCTCACATTATAATAATTATCTTTATAATTGATGTTGTGATCTGTTTTCATATTGTGATTGATAAATCTGAGTTTAAATCGTACTGTGATATTGTTGAAATAAATTTAAATCCTGAACTTTAATTGTAAACGGGATTAATTGGGATTTAAGAAAATAAAAGAAATTGTTATGTAAAGAATTTAAAGGAATAAAATTTGGGTTTTAAGAAATAAAGAATATGGTTGGATAAACTATAAATTCAGAATCTAATTATAAATGGATAAATTGAATTTTAGAGAAATAAAAGATATTGTTAAATAATGAATTTAAAAGAATTAAAATTTGAAATCCATATTGGAATGAAAATTGAAAATTTGTAAATCTGGAATGATAAACAAAGAGAAAAGTTATTAGTTCATAAATGGGAAAATCAGATTATATTATTAAAATATAAACCTGAATTGAAATAGATTGACAGAAATTGTGAGAAGGATTTCTATGATGTTTAAGTGGAAATGAGTTCCCTAGGAAAACCAAGTTCGAGTTTAAACTGATTTTATAAAAAACGAAGCTTTAAAAAATTCAAGCTGGTTTAAAAGAGTGTTTGAAAAAATTTATTTTCAAAGTAACTATTAATAAATTATAAATAGTAAATTTTATAAATACCTTAATAATTATTTTTACAAATGGATTTGTTTTAAAAAGCTAGTTTTGACCTAAGTTATTTTGAATTAGTATAAACCTATTACAACTCTATTTTTAAATACAGTGTAACTAAAACCTTAGTTAAATTAAGTTGTCTTATAAATAGTTTTGCTTTAAATATTTTGGAATTATGTTTTGAGTAAATAATTAGTAGTGAATTTACCTATTTTAAAGTATATTTCAGAATAAAATGTTTTAATTATTTTAAATTTAAACTGTTTTGAACTTGGTTATTTCCAATGGGAATATTTGGTAAAGGATTTACATTGTAAAGGAAAGAGCTTTGGAAATTGTTTTCAAATGAGTTAGAAAATTTGAAATATATCTTTTAAAGATATTCGAAGCAAATAAATAATTTGGGAATTCTTTATTTTGTGATGGATGCTTATGGATGTTTATGAATATAAATTGATAGTTAAATCACCGACTATCAATATTGGACAATGCGTGATCGTTTCGAAGAGATCGGGATCGAGATTTATTTCTTGAAAACCACTTCGATCCGGTTTGTACGTTTCGTGCGGAAAACGTGTTCGGAGTCGAAGATGGAGCAGTGAAGTGCAAGGGCTAGTCGCTACTAATCCTGAGGATATTTCCAAAATGGATGTAGTAGGAGTAGTGCCTTCGGTTCCGTTCGAACCCGGGACGGACTTGTATAGATGAATGCTTGCGAAACATCGTCAGGTGGGCGATGGGCATTCTAAGTGAAAACGTTCTAAAGGTAACGCTTAGCCTCAATCCTCATCAACCGGGAATGACTGAAAATCAGGGGATATGCAGCAAGGTTAGGTGGGTCATGCCCAAGCAGAACAAGATATTTCCCCTGTCTAGATGTCCCTTATATATTTTCGGCTTAGTGGGTGGTTGGTCGTGCCAACCACGGGGTTTATCTTGTTCGGGACTGTTCAGTAAGGAATGGTTCCGGCCTTGTGTTGCAGGGGATGAAGGGAGTAATCCTCGGTACGGTGATCTAGGCCCCGTACTGTGACAGGTGGTACCCCAGTGCCTAGTCATTGTTGGAAATCCATTTTCCCTACGAGCCTTGTACGAGTTTTGTTTGTATTACCCACTTCGGTGGCTAGTAGCTGGAATTTAATGAATGTAACAATTTCGGCTATTTTATAAGTATTTGTAAATAGACGCTATTATAATATCAGAGGATTTCTATAAAAAGTGTTTTAGCTATCGTAAGGTAAAACCCGACATGTTTATTTATGGCGTGGTCTTACGAGATGCTTTTGTTTTTCAAAGGATTTTTGAAACTTTAATAATCAATTTGGATGCATAATTATTATCAGCTGGTATTCCAGACTGACTCGGGTGTTATTTCATTATAATGCTCGGGTCAGACCGAGTATTATATGTTCAGGATAGGTTGCTATGGAGCAGGAGAGGAGTTGGAGTCCGAGACGTATATATGTATCTATATATATCCGCTGCTATGATTGCATGGTATGTTTGATTTGTGATTGTTGATGTATGAGACACTCTGATGATATGATGTATAAAAGTGATACAGTTTTCATTTTGTGTAAAGATCTATATTTACTATTATATTTTATTTCGCTGCGACTGTGAGATTCTGATATTGTTTAGTTTTCTTCTTCTTCTATCTCTTCTTCTTTAACCCTAAATGGTTCGTATTTCTGTGTCACTTGAGTCAATTTGTATAGAATAGTGTTGATTCAAGGGGTACGGATTTGCGGGCTGTTACACTTATCTTAATTAATCACCTTTGATTAATCATCCCCTAGTTACTTCAAGTAATTAGCCTTTAATTAATTACACAAATTAATTATCCTTAATCATTTATAGTAATTAACATTTAATTACTTCATTCATTAATTAATTATAATTAATTACATTAATCCTTAATTAATTACATTAAATAATTACTTCATTGATTAATTATTCCTTAATTAATCAACTCTTAATTACATCATTAATTATATTAATTAATGATCCTTTAATTACATTTTTGATTAATTATTCTATTTAAATTAATTACATTTAATAATTAAACGTAAATTAATTATTCATTTATCAATCTTGATTAATCACATTCAGTAATTAACTACCCTTTATTACTTCATTAAATAAATTAATTACTCCTTAATTAATTACATTTAATAATTAATCTTTAATTAATTATATTTATTAATCACCCTTGATTAATCTCATTCAGTAATTAATTACCCTCAATTAATTACACCACTTAATTAACTTCAAATAACTTATTAATCAATCCTTAAATTAATTACACTAAGTAATTATTAATTCCTTTCACTAAGTAATTATCCTTCATATTAATTACATAAAGTAATTAAACCCAAATCTCTTCCATTAATTAATTATCCTTCAATTAATTACACAAAGGAATTAACCCAAACTACTTCCATACTTCAATTAATTACATCCAGTATTTACCCATCTTAATTACTTCACTAAGTAATTATTCTTCATTAATTACATTAATATACTTAACATATCATCCAGTGATCATCTTAAATTAATTAAGTTAAACTAATCACATTAAACTTAATTAATTACAATGAATAATTAATTCTTCAATTACTTTCATTAAGTAATTATACCTACCCCATTCCACAAATGATTATCCTTAATTAATTAATCTAATTAATTATTAAAATTAATCACATTAATTAATTATTTAATAATTCCTAGTTTATGATCTTCATCGACTATTAACAATTTTTTAATTACTTCTCTTAAGTAATTAAACTTAGATTAATTATTATTAATTGCAAATTATTTAATCTTTAATAACCAATTAATTTATCTCTAATTATTTAATTAATTAAGTGCTTAACTTTAACTTAATTAATCCTTAATTACTTGATTAATTAATTTTTAATCATTAATTAATAATCTAATCTTATCTAATTAATGATTCTTAATTACAAATTAATTTTTAATTTATTAATTTAAACCCTCAATTACTTAATTAATTAATCCAAATCATTAATTAATTAAATTAATTTATTATTCCTTAATTACCTTAATAATTTAATGAATCACAAATCATTAAATCTTAATTATCTTTTAAGATAAAGACATTATTCTTATTAATGACTTAATTATCATTTACAAATACATTTGAAAACATTTACTTTTGAATTTACTTTTAAACTCCATTTCAAATTAAGATTCAAAATAAATACAAATTTAACATTAACAAAATTTAAAAACAATTTTAAAAACCTTTTTAAATCACATGTTAAGAAAACACTAATCTTATAAAAGAAATTTAAAAGAGTTTTAAACCAAATTCATTTTAAATTCAAATCATTTTAAAATATACTTCAACATTTAAAGCTGTTTTAAACATTTTACATTTTTATAAAAAAAAATTATTTCAAAATTAGGATACAAATTTAGTTTGAATCCATACTTTAAAGTTTGATTTAAAACTTCATCAATCTTTACTAAAATCTGGAAGCATATTACATTTGTCAAACAAAGTCATTTTAAACTTGAAACTTCAAAACTGTTTTGTTTTAAATTTTCATTTTAGAACCTGGTTGCTAAACAAACCAAACTCGAGCCTACCACCCTTGCTACCCTAATTGCTTCGAGATAAACCCGAAACAATTGCGAACCGAACTCGAGATCGAGCCTTCTTCCCTGAACCCTAAACACAACCTGACGCCAATGCACATGCATGCACGTGCACAGTGGCTCCGACCACCATCAGTCACTTGCATCACCACCCTCAAGTCATCATTGACTTAGTCGAGATTCTTAAACACCCAGATCGGTGCAAACTAAAGCCAATCGAATTTGATCTACAAGAGTGCTTGGAACCAAAGATGCATCGACCAAATCCCTTCACCGACGACGGAACCACCACCTGAAACATCGTCCCTCCAACCACAACCGCGCCACGACCCAAGCAACATTTCCCCCCTAGCGCGATCGCTTCTGGTGATCGATCGTCATTGCACTAAGCTTTCAAACCCATCGACCAAATACACCCCTTCGAACCCTAGTTCGCCTAATACCGGCTACCATGGCCAATAATAAATGCCCCGAGCATTTTTCCCAGCACCATCCACCATCCAGCCTTCTTCGACCATAAGCTCGACGCCAACCACCGCGTGATTCGCCAGAAATCATCCAAATTCCAATTTCTATTCAACCCAGAAATGTACACACAAAACTTAATTAAAAATTATGATTTCTCTTCCAAAAATCATGGTTTTGAATAATGTTTCAGATCATATGCCTAAAACAAGAAAATAGGATGTTTGGTTTTTTTACTCATCTTGAGCTTGTACTGTTGTTTTTGATTTCCAAAGCAATCTCAAATTAATTTTATCTTAAATAAATTTTTAAACTATAACCTATGATGAAACAAACAAGTTTTCTTTAAAGCCTAAACCTTAACATAGATTGGATCAAGAGATATTGATTTTTAAATTAAAATCTGGAGCCTGGAATTTAAAAACGGAGAAGCACTGATACACAGCAACATGCACACACCTATATATATATTCATATATATATATATATATATATATATATATATATATATATATACATACACATACACATATATATACATATATACAGAACCATCTACATATATTCACACAAAACACAATTACCACAGAAATTAACATGCAACCACATTTATACTTGAGTTATTTTTTTCAAAAAATTGTTACTCACCTGATTGCAAATGAAGATGAACAGGCCATTCCATTTGAAAAATCTTTTGAAATATTTATGAAAACACGAGTGCCTTAGCTTCTTTGATTTTCTTAATGCTTGAATTGCTAAAGGATGCTTAGATTTAAAAACTGCAGTTGCTTTTGAAAACCTCAAGTTTGCAGAGGATGTTTAGGTTAATAGTTTTTAGGCTTCTTTGATTTGAAAAAAAAGGTTGCAGTCTTTGATTCCAGGTTGAAGAAAATACTTGCATTAAAAATTGAAGTTTTTTGCTTTTGAAAATTCCAAATTTGAAGACAAGTTTAGGCTTTGATCTTTGTAATTGCTTTTGAAAATGGTTAACAGGTTTCTGGTATTTATTTTGCAAATGGATTGCAGGGTATTGAATAAATTTTCTGGTTTGAAGAGGATGATTTTCAGATTGTTTAGAGAATTGGTTTGAGAAGTGTAAATTTTCAGATTTGCTTTTTAGATTATTTCAGCTGAAGTTTTCTTAACTTTAAATTTAAAGAATAGAAAACGAGATGAGGGTGAGAAGCAATGTGTTTATATAGGTATAAAATGATTTGTTTAAAATAAAAGAAAAATTAAAAAAAGTGACACATGTCTAATATATTAATTTGTCATCTTGAATTAATATTTACTTAACACATGTTACTACGTTACTTAATATATTAACACATGTCTTATGTATTATTTAATTATTTAAATGTTAAATAAAAAAAACTCCACTTAATTTATTTATTCTTATGTAAATGTATATATGAATTTCTTTTTAAAGAAAATGTAATTAAACAAATTATATATAAATAAAAGCTTATGCAAATATTTTTAAAATGTCTATCTTTTGAATTTCAATTTTAAATTCAAATTACAATTTTAAAAAAAATCCAAATTAAAGTCAACATATTCAATTTGAAATAACAATCCCATTTTCCTTAAAATCTATATATATCTAACACATTGTTATTATTTAAAAAATAAGAATATATCAATTTTAAGTAATTTATAAAGGAAATTATCATATTACTTCTATTGCTAAAATGAATTAATATATCATATTTATAAAGTAACATTTAAAAAAAAAAACAAACCTTATTATTAATCTTTATTTAAATTAAAACTTAAGCTAAAAAAATATTTTAAACAATTGACAATTTCCTTAAATAATTTGAAGCTGTATAGTTATTTATTTAAATAGCTTTAAAAAGTTTTATATTAAATTAATCAGAATTTCCAAATTGCCAAATATATTCAGAATTTGAAAACAAGATTTTATTTATTAAATTTTAAACCAAAGATTTTGATTTACAATATATACAAATATATACATTATAAATAGAAAACATTTTATTAGCTTTATCAATTCATATATTATTTTCTTTTAAAAGAATAATTTTCCAATGTAAATTAAAATTATAAAAGACAATTATCAAATCAATATAATTTTAAATACAGATTATTAAATCGGTAATGTCCAAAATTCCGAGTCATCACAGTATGATTCGCAGGAGGACCGTCCGTGAAGTACCAAAAGCACCTCCGTTGAATCCTACGTACTAAACAAACCCGCTTTAGCGGTTTGATTTGTATACCTTTACTATTTTGTTTTACACTCATATGAAACATAATTATTTCTTGTTTATTTTCATCCTAGATACTATTATAATTTCGTTGGATTTTTCTAAGAGAAATGGTTTGGTTATCGTAAGGTACAAACCATTGAATAATTTATCTTTAAATTTCAACATTTTTTTCGATGGTGTGCCGCTATCGGAATCTAAAATTACGCTTCTACCTACCATGAAAATCTCAGTAGATTTTAATTTTTTTAATACACTACTTAATATCAAATTGAATTTTTTCATTCGAGCCTAAAAAATCACGTGCCTTCAATTTTCAATCGTCGTTAACTGCCGTTTGACGATAAATGGTCATGCAAATTTGATTTTCAACGGTCATTCACCATCATACGATGGTAAACAACCAAATAGTATTTGAGTGTCTATTTGATAAAACAATATGATGTATGGTACTAAATACATAAACAAATCTTGTATGATAGTCATTAATTACGACAGTCGAAAGAGGTCTTCTAAATGCTTTAGTAATACACTTCAAATAATAGACGTAGAAATGATGTCTAACCACTCAAAAATAGCATTAAACAAAAATAACTTTTTCGATTATGAGAAGGTACATAGAAATTATGATATAGACTATGCAAGAGGTGACTTTCTCAATTATAGAAAAACTACATAAGCAAATGATAATGTGAAAAAGGTGGAAAAGCACAAATCAAAGAGGAGAGTAAAGGGAAAGCAATGTCATATCCAACGTGAATGCATATTTCACGTTGATGCGTGGTTTTAATTATACATGTACATTTTTATTTTTATAGTGCTTAAAGTTTTCATATTGGTTGCAGTGAGAATTTTATACACTTTTATTCCCATGCATGGTTGAAATTTGAATATTCAAGTCTGAAACAATTCGACCGGTACTAAGAAAACTACGACATGATATCACCTAACTTGGTTTGGTGTTGATCGGTCCTTTCGACATTGATCTATCCTTTATTTCTTTACAGTACCGAAAATATAAATTTATGTATTACATTTGTACTATTTTTCTATTTAAATTCAGAATATTTTTGTGAATGCTTGTTCGAAAATTAATATGTATTATTTTTTAAATTTTACGAGGTAAAATGATGAATACGGTATCAATATTACAAGTCGAGTATACGTCTTTATCCAATGGACTTAAAGTCAAAGTTGATGAGTTTAGGTACTGGATTTGAAATACCCAACATGCACTTGATGAATTCGAGTTTCGACAGGCATTTGACGAGTTCAAGGTTCGATGGACTCATATCCGGGTTTTAAAGCTAACCAAATCGAAATCAAACAATTGACGGATCTGCTCGTAAATTTTGGTAAACGCACGTTATTTTATACATAATAAAACACGTATGATACTCCATCATAGATATGATTTTTGTAATATTGGACATGATAGCAATGCTTGTAATCAATACTTAAAAAGCGAGTCAACAAATTTAGACTCGCCTGCTCTTTTTCAACCTCGCCCCTTCCAGTTTTCTTGCCCTTCTCTTCCATATTGATACCTGATTCCTCTTGCGTCCCTATGTCTTCCAGCCAGCGATCTCCCCTTTCCCCAGATTTGCCGCCTTTGACCCCCAACCCTCCTTTCGTTTTCGCTCTCATCAATAACTCAGAACCCACGCCTGAAAATGATGATGGATTCATCCTTGTCTGTTCAAGAAAATGGAAGCAACAATCCAAATCTTCACAGCAACCTAATAGATCTAACCTTGACTCTTGTGATTTACAGATCAAAAGCTCACGACCTTCTCCTCCACAAAATGAATGTCAGAACCATTCTCATAACCTAAACAATGCTTATCCTCACATTCAACCAGAGAATAATTTCGTTTCAAACAAATGGAACTTCTCCACCTCCTCTAGTAGGGCTTAGAATGAAGTTGTCAAGGGCAATAATATTCCAGTCTCTCTCCCGTTAAAATTTTATCAGCCATGCGAATTTAATTCAATGAAATATGCCAAAATGATTGTTAAGGTCGTTAAGGATGCTAGAAAATAGTGGAATAATGCTATCCTGATATATGTTGTCGGCCCTAAACCACACTCTCCATACTTTAGGGATTATATCACAAGAGTATGAAAGCCCAAAGAAGAATTCTCTATATTCTCTAAGGAGAACAGTTTTTATGTTATTAAATTTCATAATAAAAAAGATTGTGATAGAATCCTAGAAGGTGGTCTATACTATTACAATAAAAAGTTGATGATGTTGAAGAGGTGGTCGCTTGGAATACAACTTAATAAAGAACTCCTGAACTCAATTCCCATTTGGGTTCATTTTCCTAACCTTCCACTTGACTACTGGACGGAGGAGGAGGTTAGTTGTATTATCTCGGTCCTTGGAACCCCCATCAAGTTGGACTAATTTACAGAAGGTATTACTAAAACTGCTTACGCACGAGTTTTAACCGAAATTAATAATTCCTATAAGTTTCCTAATAAGATTCCTTTTTTATCGGAGAACGATGAAATCTTATGGCAAGAGGTAATGTTTGAATGGAAGCCAAATACTTGTTCTAACTTTTATAGTTTTGGTCATGCTGAATCCCACTATCAATTCACTAAGGTTTGGAGACCTAAAGTTCATACTTCGGATATTTCGAATAGTGCTGATAATATGCACATTGATACCAATCAAAATGTTAAAAACTTGGAAGATCTTTCAAATACAGCAGATATGCATCTCAATACAGACACTATAGGTCAAGGTAATATAGTTTCCAATCCTCATAATGACAATTCTAACAAAGGACTGAAAATCAATATAATGAAAATATCAAATAATGTCCATTCAGAAAGCATGTTAACGACTAATAATAAAAACACATTTTGTAACTCTATTACAAATATTTCAGTAATGGACATACAATCTACTGATAAAATAGAAACGAAGAAAATAATATCTCTGAAGTACCGCCTGACATCAAATGACCTTCCTTCTTATGTTGAATCTGCTGGCCAATGTTCGGCTACCCATCATATCTCTAGAGCAAGCACCACCCTGGAAAATTAGATCAGAGGAGGTACCATTTGAATTCAAAGCCACCTGTAGATCTGATGTTATAGATAATCCTGCTTGGACCAATTTGGTCAATCAACTGAAAGGAAAAATCAAAAAAACATAAGTCATCGGGGATTGCTACACTCCCTATGAATAGTAGCAGCACAGACAATAATATATAGATAGAGTTTCTTTTTTGGAACATCCGGGGCATGAACGTCCTACCTAAACAGATGGAAATTCTACGTCTATTAAACAGTAATAGGTTTTCCTCTCTAGGTATAATTGAAAATAAGTTATCTACGTATAGCATAAATAGATTTATGGCTAAAACTAATTATAAATGAAAATACACTCATAATATTTCCAATAGCCAAAAAGGTAAAATTTTAATTATATGGGATTCTTCTCAATGGTCGAATATCATCTTACATACTAATGATCAATTTGTTTCATGTATTCTGACAATGCCAGTGGTATGCGTATTTTGTGTAATACGGTTTATGCTTTTAATGATGAGGCGGTGCGATTGGAGCTATGGAATTACCTAACTAAGCAATCTAAAAGATTTAATCTTCCTTGGATTGTAGGGGGATATTTTATTATATCCTTTGGTCTAAAGATAGAATAAATAATGGTCGATATAGTTCGATGGGTGATCAAGAATTTATTGATTGTATTACTTCATTGAATCTTGTGGAACCAGATTTTACTGGTAATTATTTTACATGGAGAGGAGGACAAGATTTTTCCATACATAGTAAGATAGATCATGTTTTTGTTAATGATTTATGGATGGACTTCTTTAATGAGATGGGTATTTATTTTGATAACCACTCCTTACATGACCACTAAGAAGGATAAGAGAGTACATTTTAGATATAGTAATTCGTGGATCTTCAAGCGAGTTATCACTCCTCTCTTCATGAAGCACTGACTCAAAATTTCTATGGCAATCATTTTCATATTCTTTTATGCAAACTCAAAGCAGCAAAAACAGTACTGAAGAACTGGAAAAAACATAAATATAACATCAATGCAGTGCCTGCTCAAATGAAAGAATAGGCTATGAATTATACAATAAAATAGTTTAAAATTCACTTGATGAAAATCTGATTGAACAATATTGTTTGAAAAATGCTCAAATTCACTCTTTTATGAACACAGTCTCCTATAAGATTTTAGCCAACTTTCACAGTAATCGACTAAAACCTTATATGGTTAACCTTGTTTCGTATAATCAAAATGTTTCATCCCTGGGTGAATTATTACGAAGAATTCTCTACTTGCATATGAAAAGATTAAAGGATTTAATTGGAAAAATTCAAACAACTTTTGCTTGAAAATTGATTTGCATAAAGCCTATGATAAAACCAGTAGAGAATTTATTCATCATATGCCGAAGTCCACAGTGCTTCCTTTGGTTTTTGTCAAACTTATTTATGAGTGTATTTCTACTCATTCCTTCTCAATGCTAATAGATGGTTCCGCTTTTTGGTTTACTGAGAGCTCGGGGGGACTAAGACAAGGTGACCCTCTCTCGCCATATTTATTCGCTATAGCTATGGAATTTCTATGAATTAACCTAGAAGTGGAGCTTTTGAAAGTAATATCACTTCTATTTATAAAGTTGATCCTATGATCACACATCTACTATATGCAGATGATATCCTAATCATGGCCAAAACTACAACTAAAAATGCTGAATGCATGGTGAACTTATTTCAGAAGTTCAAATTTTTTACTGGTCTTAGTTTAAATGAAAACAAGTCCACCTTGTTCTTTAGTAAAGGGGCTAGTGAAAAACATCAAATAACTGATATCTTAAAAATCAGTACTAGAACACTTCTTGTGATGTATTTAGGCATCCCTCTGTCAAACAATAAACTCAAAAAAAAAAAAAAATTGGATATTTAATTGATAAAATTAATGGAAAAATATTGGCCATTAGAACAGTAAAATGCTAAATATCAATAGTAGAATTGAATTAGTGAAAACTGCCATTCACCCATTGATTCAATTTTGGTTACAATTTACTCATTTTCCTGTGACGGTACTTCGGAAAATCAACTCTATTTGTGCTATTTTTTTCTAGAAATCTAAAGTTCACAAAATGAGTCAGGACGATGTCTGCAAATCAAAACAACAGGGAGGTCTTGGTCTTAGGAAAATTGAGGATATGGCAAAAGTAGTTGCAATCAAATTGGTATGGAAATTTCTTCAAGGGGAAACTCTATAGGCCAAATGGATGTGTAACAAATACTGCAAAAATAAAAAAAATTGGTCTGCTATTCTAAATAACAATGCGTCTTATACTTGGAATTTCTTACTCAGAGCTAGACAATGGTGTAAAGGTCTTATTGACAGGAAAATAGTCAATGGTAATAACAAGATGTCTGGCCAGACCCATGGATTAATGGTATTTTCTCATTGGTAAAATGTGGTTGGAATCATATGACAGTCTCTGGTGGCATAAATAGGAAAGTTTTTACGCTTTTATCAGGTAATGTTTGGAAAGATAATTATGTTCCCACTCAACTTCATAAGATAGTGCATGATATTTAAATACATAATTAACAACAAAGAGATTTCTGGTTTTGGCTCCCTAGCAGTATTGGTCAATTCAATCTTAACTCGGCTTGGAATCAAATTAGAAACAAGCATGAAGTTCTTAATTGGACCAACATTATATGGGACAAAAACCGTGCTCCTAAAAATTCGACTTGCTCTCTATTGGCAAATCTTAACTGACTGAACACAAAAAACAGAACCAGTATATGGAGCAGTGGTGTTGATCAATTGTGTGTGCTCTGTGTAAATTAAAATGAAGACCGAAACCACTTATTTTTTCAATGCGTATTCTAGACAAGTTCTAGATACAATTATGCATAAACTGCACATTAACATAGGTAATTACAATGAAATTAACCAAATTTTGCAAATCTTATGCTAAAATCAGACAAGTAACCACCTAGTTAACAGCTTCATGAACATTACATTTACTTGTCTCATTTGGCATGTTTGGTGTGAACTAAACACATGTTGTAATTGAAGCTTTCTCTCTCCTGTTCTTGGCTTTGTGCAGATTTTTAGTTTCTTTCGTGTTGCATGTTTTGTGTAGCATAGTTGTTACACGTGTTGTAATTTTGTTTGATTTTCCTTTTTCTTTGTTTTGTTGCTCCAAGTTGTTCGTATGGGTGGTTTTGAGTGTATTATTTCTATGTTTTGCTGCTCCACCTATATGACAACTCAATTAAGGGGCTGCAGTAACTATTGCACTGTTAATATATGGACATAATATTCACTCTTTTTCTTGATAAGACACCCATTTAGGTTAGAAGGATTGCTAAGTCTTAACGGGACATATCATATATGTTTTATTATTGTTTATAAAGCATCTTTTTCAAAAAAAAAAAAAAAAAAAAAAACTTAAAAGTAACAGTGCATTATTGCATTGCTATTATTAAATAAACATTTCATTATTACCAATATTTTGTTTTACTTATATGATTCCCTACAACTATTATGTTCACATCATATATTTTATAATTGGAAAAACTGGACAATAGCAATCCCACAACTATGTTTTTCAATTGTCGTTTTAATAATTGGTCATTCGGTTTAGTTCAGTAGTCATGATTTTTTAAACGGCACGATGTCTTGTTCTTGTTCATTGTTGTTGAAGTAAACAAGCTACTATTGGTTAACTTATGTTTTTTTTTCCATCGAATAAACATGTAAGCAAAAACGAAGAAAAACACTGAAATGTACTAGAAAGAACATGTGGAAAAGACAGCAACAAATATATATATATATATATATATATATATATATATATATATATATATATTCATGCTTCGCACACGGGCTGTTTGTATTATTGTATACGTTGGTATTTTATTTGAGTGCAAACATGTAAACCGAAAGAAATGACATTTTTGGAATTTCAAAAAGACATCGAGTAAATTAGTTCAATCAGTTTTCTTTAGTAGGTAGGCCACCTACGACAATTACACGCTAAAAAAACAATAAATGATGGAAATGATATTTTTTGCAACCCTACAATCCGTGTATATGATTGCTAAAAATAAATGATGGAAATGATATTTTTTGCAACCCTACAATCCGTGTATATGATTGCTAAAAATGATAAATAATGGGATCATATGTTATGTCTGCTTACAAAGAATACAGTTTCATTATCGAAAAAAAGCAGAAGTTTGGTGAGAAAATAAAGCCATGGGGTCACGTTATCCTAACGTATTGGTCACCCCATTCTCGTGTATGGACTTCTAATACTGAGTAGTGGCTTTGATGTTAAAAAAAAAAAGACATTTCCGGTTGCCGATTTGGAGTATGGGGCTCAATTCGTCCTTCAATCCAGCACCATTGGGACCAATTATACGATTTCTTGGTGACTGTTTAAATAATTGTTGGCAATGCGTGGCCCACGGCCCAGTAGATTATTATAAGTTGGTATCAAATGTAAATTCCTGGCAATGATAGTGCGAATGCGTACGATTCTGTAATGAGAAGTTTGCAGAAACAAAGGCTGCGTTCATAGCTAAAGCAAAAGTCACTTTCTCTTTCCAAGGAAATAGAAAAAATGAAAAACTTGATTTACATTTAATTGTTTTGATTTGAAGTATAGATATCATCATTATATATCATATATGTACACTGCGCCTCTATTTCACTACATCTCATCCTACAACTCTTTGTTTTTTGATACCGTTGGAAATGAACTAGCACTCAAGAGACTAAATGCTTAAATTTCAAAAATCTTATTTCATTTGGAACTTGTTGGATATATTAAATTTAAATTTATTTTAAATAAAATCAACATTCTGTTTTATTAATAAATAAGTTTCTAACACTACAAGAACTATGGTCATTTCCGACGGCTTCAAGCCGTCGACGACCGTCGGAAGCTATCGGAAGCTGTCGAAAATATCATCAGTATATAGAACACGACTTACCTTCGTTTTCGGTGGAAACGAGACTGAGCGACAGCCTTCGACGGCTTTTTCGACGTTTTTCCCGACGGTGAAAACGTCCACGTGGCTCAAAAACACGCTAGATAACCATTGGAAGACATTGGAAGCCGTCGGTATATACGACCAGTTATCCGTTGGATGCCGTCGAAATATTTCGACCTATAAGTCGTCGCAAATCAGGGTAAAAAAATATTCAGCAGCCCAACGCGCATCAATATCAATATATATTATAACGCATCAAAATTAATATATATATATATATGTATGTATGTATGTATGTATGTATGTATGTATGTACGTATGTGTGTGTGTGTGTGTGTGTATGTCAGATATATAAGCTAAAATCAATATCAATATCAATAATAATATAAAACTCAAATAGTATCATCTCAAACATTCCAATCAATACAAACCAAACCATCTATCATCACCCCACAACGTCTAAATCCAACATCAATGTACAATATATGCATCCAATATCAAATCGCACAAATCAATGTCAAGCACCAAATGTCCACAAATGAATCTCACCATCTTTTATTGTATATATACACAAGTTTTAAAAACAAAAACTACAAAACGTACCTCATGACTCGTCATCGGCTCCAGAACCACGATACGAAGGGAATGCTCCATGACGCTCTATATACTCAGCCAAACGCTGGTTTAGTTGCTCCATTTACACTGCTCAGAGACGGTTTTGCCCTTGTAGCTGTGTAATCCGTTGTCGAAGCTCAATAGTCTCAGCGTGTCCTGAGTCTTTTGATAGGCCTTTTGTGAGGCCCGAGCCTACAAAACAAGTTGAAATATGTTTAAGTTATTGCATAACTTTTATAAAAACTAAGCAATTTTTACAACTTGGTTAATTTTTATAAATTACCGATTGATTGTTGTAGCGTAGTGCTTGTTTCTCAGTGTCGGGTCTATGATCGAGTCAAAGATAGCGTTCTCTTGATCAATGGTCAACTGTTTCCGTCCCGAACGCTCAAGCATCTGCACACGTGCTTGCATTAATTTTTCCTATAACGCAAAATTAAATGCAAGTAAGTACTACATGACATTATTATGATAATTTATTACTAAATAATTAGAATGATCATTATTAATAACTTATAACTTCAAATATACTTACATGTACGGCGTGTGCTTTATCATCCTCATGTCAGACATATGTCACCGATCCATCGTCGTCGGTCAACCTGATGGCATGAGTATGCACAAACACTCGTCCATATACGAGCTAGGAGTTACATGCGCTCTTTCCTGCAAGAATTGGTGTATATTATTATTGTTCAAACAAATTTATTTGAAAAATGTAATAATTGTTCGTAATTGTAATTGATCAATACTAGGTCCTCGCGATGATGCCGTAATGATTTTGGGCCACCACGGTGTGTGACTGGATTTTTTTTCCTGTTCGCCGAGTTCTTATCTGACTCCACCTGCAAATTAAAATTTAGTATTATGATTTACAGGTATAAATTATATATTCTCTACTGAACAAATTAAGATGACAACTGATAGACTTATCCTGAACTCATTATTACCTCACCATGCGACCCAAGCGTCCCATACACTGGCGTCCATCCAGTTTGGCTTCTTTCCATATTTTCTGATGGTCGACATCGTATTCCGGTAATTCTTTACAAGTTTAGAGTTCCAGTGGCGCTGGCAAAGAGCAACCTCCTCCTCTTGCAGGTCCACTGCATCCTGTATATATGTTAAAAAAATATAAGTTATACATTTATACTTAGCCAGCGAATTGTAAAGTGATTATATAATGATAATAACTTTAAACTTACCAGGAAGTTTTGCCAGATGCTCTCGTAGACATGCTCAATGATCCTACTCCATTTCGACCAGCATGCAGTCATACGGCTCATGTATGTCTGCTTAGACATGCTGACTAGGGTTGTCAATTTCTTAAACGACCCGAAACCCGCACAGAAATTAGCAGGTTAACCATATCCGTTTAAGTTGGCAGGTCATTTTCGGGTCAACCCGAATTTGACCCGTTTATAAACGGGTGGATTTCGGGTTGACCCGCTAACCCGAAATTGACCCGTTAACAACCCGTTTATCCTTATACGGGTTATACAGGTTGACCCGGCCCGTTTACTACCCGTTCCGACCTGTTTATGCCCCGTTCCGACCCGTTTACGACCCAATTATACCTTATGCGGGGTGACCCGACCCGTTTACGACCTGTTTACACCTTATACGGGTTGACCCGACCCATTTACGACCCGACCCAACCCGTTTATAATCGGGTTACACGGGTCGGGTTGGGTCAACCCGTTTATAAACGGGTCGGGTTCGGGTTGAGTTTTTATGACCCGTTTAATAAACGGGTTGACCCGACCCATTTAAAATCAAGCCGAACCCGATTTGACCCGACCCAAACCCTACCCAACCCGACCCATTAACAGCCCTAATGCTGACCATTATATTGGAAGGCTCAAGCTCAAAACCCATGCATTAAATATGATATAGAAAAATCATGACTAATATATCATACAAAATATTTATAATGCTGAAGTAAATTTAATACTTACGAGCCATCTGCTTTCGGTAGCAACCTAACAACCGTACGCAGCACCTCTCGAGACGGGCCGCCGCCATCACCTCCGCTGCAAACGATCCGTCTCTGAGACGAAGAGGGTGAACCGGACTACAAAGAACTCCGCCACCAAAAGAAAGGCTTCTGTAATACCTGTTATATACATATTATTTTATTATGGCAGAACATATCATTCAATTATGAGTAAACATCTCAAGATTTAACATCAGTAATCGCATATAACATACAAATAAAGTGTAACATCAATACTCCCATAAATTACCTTTTTTCAACATATATAGTATTAAATCAGTCCTCGTCATTTTTTAATTCAGACTCGGTTTCGTACTATATATTTTTTCTCTATGGTCTCAAATGCTTCTATTAATACATTTGCTTCATCATTTAGAGGTCCAAAATCCGTTTGATCATCTGTTATTGTAATTTCACCAATTTCCTCGATATCCACTTGGTACGCTTGTTAGTTTGCAATGTTCTTTCTATTAAACGTAAATCATGCATTCGGTTTAAAAAACTACCTACCAATCTGCTTTATCTTCGTTTAAAAAAAAATCCACGGAGTAATCTTGTACGGTGTAACGATTATAGACCAAGATGAATATTATGAACCAAATTGAGAAAATGGTGAAAATTCATCTGTACATAAATCTAGTCTAACATTACGACTCTCCGCTACGAAAGTTGGGTATGTCCTATCAAAATGCTTCCATGCTTCTCCATCAGCTGGTTGTTGACGTACTTTCTTCCTATTTCCTGACATGGTGCTATCTCATATGATGCACCGTTACAGAATATGCATATAGCCTTTGAAGTCTAGGAGTAATGGGCAAGTAAAGCGTATGTTTGTACAGAATTTCCTTTCCCTTCTTTTTTCTTGGTTTGTATCTTTCCTGATTACATATTTTATAATTCTTAAGATTGATATCTTCTTTCCGAAACGACACGCAACCATTTAAACATGTATCTATTTTTTTATACGACAAACTAAAAGCGGACATAAGTTTTTTCACTTTATGATGATTTTCGCATATTAAATTATCGAGTGACATATGTCGTTTTGCAGCTTGTACCATTGTTATAAACTCGACTTTTGTGAAGTTGTATTTTGATTTCATCGTAATGTATTCTGTAGTTACTGATAATTGAGTATCGCTCGTACAACCGTCCCAAAAGGGTTTCTTAGCAGCATCCAATAAATCATAAAAAAGTTGCTCCAATATTTGGTTTTTCTTCGACATTAACATCAGACC
Organism: Allium cepa; assembly: GCA_030765085.1. Lineage (NCBI taxonomy): Eukaryota > Viridiplantae > Streptophyta > Magnoliopsida > Asparagales > Amaryllidaceae > Allium > Allium cepa. The sequence continues at coordinate 649,749,508 of CM060931.1, read as the reverse complement.
ATCAACTTCAACAGTAGGGAACATTGAACATGCTGTATCTTCGACCATATCTTCTGTGAGATTCGTCGGAACAATTTTAGTATCCACCTCCTCCGAATGTACGGGATTAGGTGCTATAAGTTCTCCATAACGATCTCATACCAAATAATTCTACATGAAACTATATTGGCGGGAATGAACTATTACCATATCTGGTATTAAATGTTTCAATAATTTACACCTACTACATGGACAATGAATTTCTTCATCGTTTCCATTGTTACTTAAAGAGAATTCAATAAAGACGTGTCCACCATTTTGAAAATGTTCACTTATTGGACCTTTAATATCTCTTCTTCGTTGGTATATCCAGCTTCGATCGATAAAATAATTGATAATTTTTCCTACTTTAAAATATAAAAGCATATTAATCATTTACTTGTTGACATTTTATTTTTCAATTAAATCATACGTTTAAATTTTCACAAACATGTAATATTATTCTATTTAATTTTATTTTCATACGGATTTACACAAAATATTATATGAATATAATCCACAATTTTTAGGTTATTGTTTTACACTTTGATGGTTGGTCATCCTACTTTCCATTACAAACATAGTAGTAATTATGTTTTGTAAATCATTTCATTTTAAACGATTCAACAAAATTTCGGCAGCACTTTCCTTTTATTCCCTGTACCGTACACAGATGCGTGTACACAAGGAACAAAAAGAAAGTGTTGTTGTTTAAAATAGAATGATTTGCAAAATATAATAACTCTATTGTGTTTGTAACTAGTCCAATACAGGGACAAATATGATAAATATTGTATTGAATGAATATAAATATCTGTTCTGTGACAAAACGAACATCCATACAACGATCATATACAATACTTGTCAGACGGGGCTAAACATTCTCTAAGAGATTTATAAAAATAAAGCGTCCTCTAAAATACTTTTTACAATAATTTATTTATATTTTAAGAATTGTATACACTAAATCTTCGTTTTCTTTATCTTAACAACGCATACACTAAATGCTGAGCATCGACTCTAATTAATCCAAACTAGCCCTAATTCGAGTATGCACTGATTAATCAAATACACATACCAATTAACGCACATATACACTAAACAAAATTATTTCTCACAACATTTAAACGATAAACAATTATAATAACAACATAGTTAGCATTCAATAGGGTTAACAAACAATTAATAGGGTTTTATACAACTATAACAACAAATTAACTCTAATTTAACAAATCAAAATTAATTAGGGTTTATGAATAAAACTTTGATTGGAGATTGATGAAGGGCCTGCTTATCGAGAGTGGAGAATTACGAAGTTGGAGATGCCGGGGCAGTGCGGGGGCTGGCTGACGACGGGGAGGTGGTGGTGGGTCAGGGATTTGGATTGATTTTAGGGGAAAGGGAATAATGAAGAAAGCTCTCGGCTTGGAGCCCGTATACACAATAATTTCCGACGGTTTTTGAAGGCCGCCGACGGCTAATTTTCGACTGTTTTTTACGGTTACTACTGAAGGTAATTAGCCATATACACATAAACAGTGATGAAAATTGTCGTAAATTAGCCGTAGGTGGTCGTCGGAAGCTTCCGTCGCTATTTTCTGTATTCCTTGTAGAGTAAATATTATTATGTTTGTATATTACATACTAGAATATGTATATCATATACACATATATGTATATATGCACATGTTACAAAAGTCATGTGCATGGTTTAACATGCTTGTGTATAAATGTTGAGATTTACACCACAACGAACATACTTGCCCTACATATACATACATATTTTCTAATATATATGTGTGTGTGTGTGCGTGCGCGCGCACGCGCGCATTTGTGTTAATAGTTTTACAAATAATGTTTGTAAAATATGAATGTTTATATATATTTATGTGTGTTGTGTGTGTGTAATCAAAATTATAATATAAATTAATTGTAAACATTGTTGTAAGCGACTTGAATATGATATCAAATTTCGAATTTTAGATCTAGAATCTATATGATTAATATTTACATATTTCAAATTCATATTAATATATTAATGTTATATATATTTATATTTTAAATTAATTATTATTACTTTAATTCATACACACACACACAGATATATATATATATATATATTAATATTTCCAAAAATACACATATGTATATGTGTGTGTATAGCATTTTCAAATATATATATATATATATATATATATATATATATATATATATATGTTTGTGTGTGTATGTATATATGCATGCATGTATGTATGTATATAACATTTATTATTAATAAATAATTAATAAAATATAAATATATTTATATTAACATATATACATGGCTTAAAAATTTATATTTTTTGAAATTCTTTCCAGTTTAAAAAAATAGTTTTTTATAAAGATTCCTATACGGAAACCGCGACAAATTTTTTTTAAACTATTTAATATGTATATATGATTTTATTAAGTACTTATATTCGTATATTTTAAAATATTTTATATATTTTATGATATATTTATATATTTACAATATATGGAATTAAGTGCAATAACTAAAATGAATTATATATATGTTGCTGGAATTGGGTCAGCCTACAATGGAAGATATGGATGAATTTCAATTTTTTTACCATATTAGAATTTTATTAGGGCTATCATGTATAATTAATTTAAAACATTTCTACATTTCTTTTAAATAAAATCATTATTTTATTTAAATATATAAAATAGGTATTATTCGGTTATGTTATAATATATATATATATATATATATATATATATATATATCTGTGTGTGTGTGTATATCTAGACACGACACACCACACGCGTATCATTCACACATATATGTATGTATGCATATGTAACATATCAATCCGTGCAAGGTATAACATGTCTGTGTATAGATATTGGGATTTACATCGTAACAGACACGTTAGCTCATCTAATTTACAAATAGATTGTCTAAATGTTCAATAAATCGACCGACCTAATTTTTGTTAACTGTTAACAAAATAGAAACTGTTTGATTAAGATCGGTTGGTGAACCGACGACTTCGATTAACCGACAATATTTGTCAAGTAAAGAGGCTAAGTCAGTTTAAGTTCTCCCAAAGTTGTACTTACTTTGAAAAAGGCACCTCCTCCTCGAAATAAATGGTACTCTTCCCCTCGTATGTTCTTCCTCAACAATAATCAGGCTGCCAAATCAAACTACCGCTGCATAATTAAAAAAACTCGACCATGTAATCCACTCATCGATACTTCCTCGTCTAGGTCAACAACCATCACCAGTTTGGAGTCAGCTACGAAATGACATAGCCCGTGCTATCGCCACTGTTGCTAGGAGATAAGCCGTAGATGTCCTCAACTTATCGAGTCCGCCGCTGCCATTTAGGTCGAGTTTCCTTCGATGTTTGTAGTTATCACAAAGCTTGCTAATGGGATTTGAGTGCTTGTAGTTTGGCGCCGCTGCCTATGGACGAAGTTTACCTGTCGTGGAGTTATTGTTGCTTGATGAATCTCATGTCTGAAGCTGTTGTTGATCTGAATTGCTAGAAATATTTTGATATTAAGTGAATTATTAAAAATTGGAATAAGTATACATGGCTCTTTAGTGAATAGTCTCACAATGTATAACTATAGCAAAAAACAAGTATTTATACTTGATTCTTAGATGCTTGGTTGGGTCCTTTGGGCACCCAATTATACTCTTTTGTGAGGAGGAAAGTCATGCTCGACCACCACACGTGTGTGTCAACCAACTGACCCGACATGACCGAGGTTTGGACTTGTTGTGATGTAAACTTATATTTTTGAACGAAAATTGTTTTGTATTTTCAGACCATCTTATTGAAACGATAAATTTGATATCCGTTTTTTAATCTGACGTTACCTTACTATCCAGTAATATTCCTTTTTGTATTCCGTATATTTAAGTAATGGTTAGAAGAAACAAAAAAAGAAGAACGACATTCTTCCATATAACCTATCTTCTTCTCCATGAAATTTCTTAAATTCAAAAGGCGAGTAGCAGTTTTTTAGTGCATTGGAGTCGACTTTGTTTGTACAGACGAGTCGATACCACAAAATAGATAGGCTGTTTTATACTAAAGGCGGCGGCTTTTTTTCGATTGCTCTGCATCAATAAGGAAAACATTGAAACGTCTTCAAATTTGTGACGACGCACATGACTTAGCCGAAGTTCATTGTTTTCAACATTTTGAAGACGCGCCCAAAAGCGTTGACTTCTGCTGCCACCTTCGACCCCCGACGTCAATATTTAGGTTCTGATGGTGTCTGTTGCACCATTCAGATTCGAGGGTTTGTATTTCAAACGATCGGTGCCAAAAGATGAAATTTTTTGACTACGTGGCAGTTGTTCGCTGTACTGACAGTAGAAAAACAACAGCTACCAAACAGACCCAACGATGCTGAGACAAACCAGATGCGAACATGGACAAACAAACCAAAAGAGGTGTAGATTTGGATGGAGTAAGATTATTTTTGCAAAAATTTCATCCTCAACAGACTCGGTGACGATATGTACGACTACTACAATTTAGATAAGACAGCAAAGGTAATTTAGGAAGTGCTGCAAAAAAAGTACGACGTTGAGGAAGTAGGAGCAAAGAACTATGCCGTCGGCCGCTATCTCAATTATCAGATGATGGATCACAAGTCAATAGAGAAATAATCTCATGAGCTTCTAAAGATTTCTCATGAGATCATTTTCGAAGGTATGACTATATTTGAACAGCTTTAGGTTGCGGGTTTGATTGATAAATTGCCCCTAGTTAGAAAGAATTTAAAAATAACCATAGACATAAAACTAAGGTATTTTCATTAGAAAGTCTGATAACTCGCCTCCGTGTTGAGGAGGAATCTTACAAACTGGATATGAAAGAAGACGTGCTTATTGTTTAAGGCAACACTAAGAAGGCGGGGGTTTTGATACCAAATCCTAAAAACTTTAAGAATCAAAACCGTAAGCTTAGTCAAAATTGCAACAAACAGAATTGGAACTTGCAAGGGAAACAAAGAGGACCATAGAAACCACCCAAAAGAATGACTCTTGGCAGTTGTTTCTTTTTCACAACTGTGGGAAACCGGACCACATGGCACTAAGTGTCGAAACAGGCCAAGCTCTGCACCACAGGCTAACCTGATTTAAAAGCCTCTTACAGCTATGATTTCTAAGATTTAACTTTTTTGGGGATCATAGTGTTGGTAGATAGATAATGGTGCTACACGCCATGTCTGCTATGACCGTGCAATGTTTAAAACATACACGGAGATTGAGGAAAAGAAAATGTTATTGGAAGACTCTCACACCACTATTGTTGCTGGGATTGGAAGCGTAGAGCTGAAATTTACCTCTGGGATGACCATCATTCTGAAAGATGCCATGCATACTCCAATGATGAGATGTCATGCACACTCCAATGATGAGAAAGAATCTTGTTACGGGTTATCTCTCATTAAAGCTGGGTCTACACAGGCAGTTGGGGCAGATTTGTACACCATTACAGAATAGTATGTTTATGGGTAGAGGTTATGCAACTAATCGCATGTTTGAACTGAATGTTCAATGTAATAAAATGTCTGCCTCTACTTATATGATGTGCAATTTTAACATTTAGCGCTCTAGACTATGTCATGTAAATAAACGAATAATAAAGAACATAAGTAGCTTAAGATTAATCCATAATATGTCACTAAATGATTATGAAAAATGTGATTTTCGTAGTCAAGCAAAAATTAAAAAACCCACACAAATATTCAATTAGAAAATCAAAAATCTTAGACTTGACTCATTCTGATATATGTGAGCTTGATGGCATTTTGACTAGAAATGGACACCTCTACTTTATCACTTTCATGGATGATTGCTCTGATTTTATTTATATATACCTCATGAAAAATAAAAGTGATGCATTTGAGATGTTTAAATCTTTTATAACCAAAATTGAAAAATCAATCTAGCAAGAAAGTTAAAAGATTGTGTAGTAATAGAGGAACTAAATATGAGTCAAGCATGTTTATTGAATTTTATAACTCATATGGAATATGAATTGCACCATATTCACTTGTAAAGCCAAAAGGAAAAATATAACTTTAACTGAATTAGTTGTTGCTATTTTACTTAATTCTGGTGCATCGTCACTTTGGCGGAGGGAAATTTCATTGACCCTATGTGATTTATTGGATAGGATCCCTAAGTCAAAAAGAAAAATTTCACCTTTTAAATCTTAAGAAATCATAAACCGAATGTGTCTTATTTTAGAACTTGAGTATGTTTAGCATATGTTCGTATACACGATCCTAAGAGAATTAAAGTAGCAAGTAAATCATACGAATGTTTATTTATTGGCTATGCTATTAATGGAAAAGCATATAGATTTTACGATAACAATGCACATAATATAATAGAATCTAATGATCTCATTTTAAATTAAGGAATAGTGGAGGCACATCTTGTAACACTATGCCTATTAGAACAGAACCTAAAGAATTTTTTGAAAACAAACCTTGAAGAAGTAAAAGAGCAAGAATTGCAAAAGATTATGACTTAGATTTTTGTATTTTTACTATAGAGGAGGATCCCTTAAACCTCCAAGAAGCCTTATCTTCAATAAATGGCGATCTTTGGAAAGAAGCTATAAATGATGCGATGAACTATTTGAAATCCAATAATACTTGGCATTTAGTAGATTTACGATCTGGTTGAAAGTTTATGGGTTGTAAATAGGTACTTAATAAGAAATTAAAACTTGCTGGTACAGTTGATATGAAACCCATTTAGTAGCTAAAGGGTTTAGGCAAAGAGAAAATGTAGATTTTTGACACTTTTTCATCTGTAACTAGAATTACATCTATTCGAGTACTATTCACTTGCATATATTCATGATTTGGTAATACATAATATAGACTTGAAATTGTTTTTTTAAATGGTGAATTAGAAGACGAAATTTATATGGATCAACATGAAGGTTTTGTAATTCATGGTCAAGAATATAAAATTTGCAAGTTAGGTAAAATAAGCACCTAAGCAGTGGGATGAAAAATTTGATAACTTAATAATCTTACATGGTTTCAAAGTTAATGAAAGTGACAAACGTACTTATTATAAATCTGAGAACAACATCTGCACTATTATATGTTTGTATGTGGATGATCTACTTATTTTTGGATCAAACATTCATGTCATAAACACTATTAAATCTTTGTTAAATGCCAATGTTTATACGAAAGATCTTAGTGAAGCGAGTGTAATCCTTGGTATTCAGATTAATAGGTTAGAAAAGGAAATTTCTTTGGACCAATCTCATTACATTTAGAAGATACTAAAGAAATATAATTACTTTGGCTATAAACCTGCATGTACACCATATGATCCTAGCGTGAAACTACACTGGTGAAATGGTAAGACGATGTGATTATGCGAGACCCATTGACCGCCTTCAGTATCCCACTAATTGTACTAATCCCAATATTGCCTATGTCGTGGGGTTATTATGCAGATTTACTAGTAGACCTGGTATAGAGAACTGGCATGTTATCGAAAGGGTTATGAGATACCTTAAATGGGGCATGAACCTTGGGTTACATTATGAAAATTTTACAGTTGTCCTTGAAGGATACACCGATATAGACTGGAATACTTTATTTGATTATTAAAAACCAACCGGCGGCTATATCTTTAGCATTGCTGGTAGAGCTGTTTCTTGGAAATTAAAGAAATAGATTATGGTGGCTCAGTCCACGATGAAGTTTGAGATGATAGTATTAGTTTGTGGAATATTGATCTTAAGACAGACAGATACAAATGTAGTAAAAGTAAAAAGTAAAGAGTTGGAGAGATCACACTATGAATTTTTATACTGGTTTGGAGTTGCCGTATATCCAATCCCGTACAATTTCTCATAGATTTTTTTTCAAATATCAAGGTTAATACAATCTCCATTTCAAGGCTGCAAGACACACCCTCTAGATTTTCCAAGCTTTGGTACCCTCATTGGATTCGAATAGGACACTGGAAATAACCACTTGGATTTTCAAGACACCAAGCACATCCAATTGATTCCGGCAGGACATAAGCACATCCATTTGGATTTCAGGGACACCGGCATACCACAAAGTATAAGAGTATAATTTAATAGATTTTACAGACTCGGTTTCTTGATCTTGAGTATAAATGATCCTATAACCTCTTTAATAGCACTTTGATCGTGATTTGAGTGAGAGATGATAAAAATCGGAGAGCAATCAATAGTGAATCAAACCAATGATGTTTGGATTTAGTTTTGACTGAATTTGAGAAGAGTTTGAGTATAAATTCTTTTAGATAACAGGAGAGTAAAAAGAGGAGAGAAATGTGAGAAAGTAGTTAACCAATATTTGTTGGTTTAACCTCTATTTATAGAGAAACAATGGTCATATCCATTGGAGAAGAGATATGATGAAAAGGCACTTCCATTTAAAATTTGAATTTTTGAAATCTATGGTCTATATGTCGACATATGGGGTTAGAGCATGTCGACATACTCTTTGAAAATTTGAAAAACTCTTTTTAAAATTTGTTTTGAACATATTAAGTTTTGCAAAATATTTCGATACATTGTAAAATCATTTAAACATAGTTTATACATATTTTACATAAGAAAACTTTATAAATTTATTTCGAAATAAGGTAACTACATAAAGGATTCAAATATTAATTTATGTTGAAAATAATATATATGAAGTATAAGTGAATATCATTTAAAAAAAAAGTCATGATAAACGGTATAATATACTTATAAATATTTTTAAAGCATAAAACTGAAACTATGATAAAGAATAATAGAAATGCTTAAAAACGTAATTACTCAATATATAATTATAAGATAAAAAAAAGTAAGATATCATTTAAACCATTTTGAAAAGAAGAATTATTTTAAAATCATTTTTGAAATCAAAATATTTTACAAAAAGATAATAAATTTTAAATCCTTTAAGAAAACATAAATAGAGATCAAAGAAGTGCTACCAGAGTTTCAACAAAATAATCTACGGCTCTATAACTTATCTGGATTTCTTAAATCTTCAATACTCATGAGTCTTCAATCTCTAAGTCTTGAATCTCTATATCAGCTTCTTGAATCTGCTCTTGATAATCACTACAATAAAGCAGATAATTTTCGATGGCTAGCAACCGTCGGCGGCCATCGCTAGCCGTCGAAAATGCCGTCGGAATACGGACCACGACTTCCGCCTGTTTCCCACAGCTTCGACAACATACTAGCGACGGCTGTTCCGACGGCATTTTCAACGGCGACGATGTCTATGTGGCATGGTATTTTTCCGCCAAGCCGCTGGGAGCCATCGATAGTCGTCGGAATATGCATCCAGATTACCATCGAAAACCGTCGCCTACCGCCAGGAAAGGGGGCCAAAAGGACGTCGGGAGCCGTCGGTAATTTAGGCAATTTTTTTTCCTACAGCACAGCTTCGCTTCCATACCAATATCAATATATAACTCATCAAAATCAATACGTAAATATATAAACTGAAATCAATATCAGTATCAATATAAAACTCAAACATCATAATATCAAATGCAAACATATTTCCATCCAACATCAAACTCCAATATTTACAAAACAAACCTTCCACCATCACTCTCATCCATCGAACTTCAATATTTACATCCAACGTCAAACTCCGCATATGAACTCCACAAATCAACCACCAAATCAATGTCAGACAACACATGTCTAAAAATTAACCTCACCATCACTCAATGTTTATATACACAAACTACATCCAACACCACATTTCCATACAAAAACTACAAATCGTACTTCAAAACTCATCATCGCTTCCGGAACAACCGAACGAAGGGAATGTACCATGATGCTCCATATACTCGGCCAAATACTGGTAAAGCTACTCCATTTGCACTACTGGGACTCTGAAAGGTGATCCTGCTCCTGCATCTATGCAATCTGCTGTCTATGCTCATTAATCTTCGCGTTGTCCTGAGCCTTTTGGCAAGCCTTTGCCTACAAAACAAGTTGAAATATGTTTAAGTTATTACATAAGTTTTATAAAAACTTAGCAAATTTTACAACATAGTTCATTTTTATAAATTACTGAATGGTTGCCGCAGCCATAGCGCTTGTTTCTCTGGGTAGGGTTCATAACAGAGTCAAAGATCGCATCCTCCTTGTCAGTTGTCAACTTCTCCTATCCGGAATGCTCAAGCCTCTGTGCTCGTGCCCGCATAAATTTTTCCTACAACGTAAAGTTAAATACAAATAAATATTACATGACATTATTATAATATTTTATAATTAATTAATTAAAATGATCATTATTAATATCTTATAACTTAAAATATACTTACATGTGCGGCGCACGCTCTGTCATCCTCATGTCAGGCATACGACACTGATCCCTCGTCGTCTATCTACCTAACGGCATGAGTATGCTCAAATATGTCCACATACGAGACCAGACACCCCCCTCCTACAAAAATTGGTGTATAATATTGTTTTTATATAAATTTATACTAAAAATGTAATAAATGTTCATAATTTCAATTAATTAATTTACCAGGCCTTCACGATGGTGCTGAAATGATTTTAAGCCACCACGGTGTGTGAAAGGATTTTTTTCTGCCGATTCGCAGAGTTCCTGTCCAACTCTGTCTACAAATTAAATTTAAGATTATATTTTATAGGTATGATTTATATATTCTGTATTAAATAAATTGGTGATATCTGATAGACTTACCTTGAATTCGTCGTTACCCACCATGCGACACAAGCATCCCAGACGTTGGTGCCCATCCATTATGGATTCTTCCCAGATTTTCATATGCTAGACATCGTATCCTTGTAATTCTTTACCGCTTTTGTGTTTCAGTGGCACTGTAAAAGGGACACATCCTCCTCTTGTAAGTCTACGGCCTCATGTACATATGTTGAAAAAATATAAGTTATAATTTATACTTAATCAGTAAATTGTAAAGTGATTATATATAATGGTATGTGATTTTGCACTTACCAGAAAGTCCTGCCATATGCTCTCTCGTACATGGTCAGGGATCCTGCTCCACTTCGACTAGCATGCAGACACGTGACTCATGTACTCCTGCTTCGATATGCTGAGCACAATGTTAGAAGGTTTAAGCTCAAAACCCTTGCATTAAATATGATACAGACAAATCATGACAAATATATCAAACAAAATATTTACAGTGCTGAAGCAAATTTAATACTTACGAGCCGTCGATTTTTGATAGTAATCTAACTACCGTACGCGGCACCTCCTGTGAAATTCTGTTGCCATCACCACCGCCGCAACATGTCCCTCTCTGAGACCTAGAGGGATAACCAGCCTGTAAAGAACTTCGATGCCTAAAAAATGACATCTGTAATACTTGTGACATACATATAATTTTATTATGGTATAATATATCATTCAATTATAAGTAAACATATCAAGATTTAACATCACTAATCGCATGTGATATACAAAAAAAGTGTAACATTAATACTCCCATAAATTACCTTTTTTCAACATGTATATTACTAAATTAGTCCTTATTGTTTTCTGATTCAGACTCTATCTCGTACTCTATATTGTTTTCCTCTGTGGTCTCAAATGCTTCTACTGATACATTTAATTCATCATTTAGAGGTCCTAAATCGGTTTGATCATCTGTTATTGTAAATTCGCTATTTTCCTCGATATTCGCTTGGTACGCTTGTTCGTCAGGAATATTCTTTCCATCAAACGTAAACCTTGTCATCGTTTTAAAAATCACCAACCAATATGCTTTACCTCGTTTTAGAGATGGATAAGGAGCATAATAAACCTATAGGGCCTGTTTTGCTAGTATAAATGAATCGTACTTATGATAACGTGATGTATGCTTTATTTTAATAACATTATATTTTTGGTGCATATTGATTTCGAAACCTGGAACATTACTTAACCAATTGCATCTAAATAAATAAACTTATTCCACGGGTCTGGTGAAATATGTTAATTCCAAAACCTAAGTTAACACGCTGCAAAAATCATTTTTGTGATCATTTAGATCATCGCTACCTTTAACATGTACATCGGTATTGTTAGTAAATTATTCAGCCCCATGTTTTTGCGTGTTGGATTTGTATCCATGGACAAAGAATGTTGGGCATGTCTTGAGTTTTCTTTTTGGTCCCATCACAAGATGTTTCAACCCTTCGTCGACCACACAATTCACCGGATCATATACGTGGTTCAAAAACCAAGTAGCAATTTTTTTGCTGATATCTCTGCTTGGATGTTGTGATTCATAAATACTGAATATACAAATAATATATTGTGTTATAATTAATACACACATGAATTATTCAAGTAACTAATTTAAATGTGTTATTCATTAGTACCTAACAAATAGCGCAACTTCTACACAGTTAAGAACATATGCGTGTGCTACATGGTAATCTCTCTCGTCTAACCATACTTCCGCACATTTTCATGTAAGGCATCCTTACTGTCTAAAAATAGATAACACTAATTCAGAAGAATCTTGTTCAATACCCTCATTATTTAGCGAGCACTTTCAAAAGATAAGTTCACATGGTCACTGTAATAAATGAGAGAAAAGGAAAGGAGCTTCTTCTTTGATATATGATTTGCATAACAAACTTTCAACTCTTGCTTTTTGTCTCACTTTTTTCTTTAGATGATTCAAGTACCTGTTAAGAATAATAATAATTAAATTTTATTATATTGGTTAAACTTAAATTTAGCAACTCAATATTAATACCTTTCAAACGGATACATCTATTCATATTTCACAGGACCTCGAAGACATGCTTCAAATGGAAGATGAACAAGTAAATGCTCCATTACATTAAAGAAAGCATGAGGAAATATTTTCTCCAGTTTGCAGAGCAGTATAGGAATTTCTTCCTCAAGTTAACATAAACAATCAACTTTTAAGGTAGTTGAACAAAGCTTCTAATAAAACAAACTAAGTTCCGTTAAAATCATCCAATCTTTTATTGGCAACAGTTCTTTGAACGCAACGGGTGACAAATGTTCTATCATTAAATGTCAACCATGACTTTTCATCCCACTTAGTTTACCATTCTTATAGTCGACACATCTAATAATATTAGAGAAAATTCCACCAGGAAATCTTAATCCTTCCATCCACTTTAATAATACTTTAACTTGGTTACTGTCTAGTACGTAGAAGGCTTTGGATTTTTTTGTGTCATTTGGCTTCATATGAAGCTCAAGACGATTGCATATTGCTTATATATCACGTCTTGATTTCAAATCGTCTTTAGTCTTTCTTTTAACATTCAGAACTGTGTTAAATACGTTATCGAACACGTTTTCCTTGTTGTGCATCACGTCGATATTATGGCGAATTATGAGTTTTTTCCAATAAGTAAACTCCCAAAATATACTTTGTTTGCACCAATTACGAATCGTCGGTTTACCTTGTATTTCAATTTGTTCGTCGGTTTCATGTATCTTTGGATAATCCTTTACAAGCTCATAAATATCTTCGCTTGACCAAATCTTTGGTGGTCGCAAGGTCTTAACTCTATCACTTGTAAAGTTTTTTTATCTTTTCTAAGTGGATGATAAATATGGAGAAAACACCGATGATAGTGAAACCATAAAATTTTCTTCCCATGCGGCAAAGAAAATGTTCATGTTTCTTCCATGCAATAAGGGAAACCTAGACGACCAACCGTTCTCTAACCCAATAGCATTGCATATGCAGGAATATCGTTTATAATCCATGGTAGAGAAGCGAACATACGAATTTTTTTTTGAAATTTCGTAAGTTTCAACACCTTCATACCACCGTGTTTTCGACTCTTCAATCAACGGTTGTAAATATACGTCAATTCCTTATGTCAGATCATTAGGGTCATGGATGACAATAGTGAGAAACATATACATAGTTTCCATACATATCCACGGAGGTAAATTGTAAGGTGTAATGATTATAGGCCAAAATGAATATTTTGAACCAAATTGAGAGAACGGTGAAAATCTATCCGTACATTAACCAAGTCTAACATTACGGCTCTCCGCTGCGAAAGCGGGGTATGCCTTACCCAAATGCTTCCACGCTTGTCCATCGGCTGTGTGTGTTAACGTACCTTCGTCCTGTGTTCTCATACAGTGCCATCTTATATGATGCGTGGTTGTAGAAGATGCATATAACCTTTAAAGCCTAAGAGTGATGGGTGAGTAATCCATACGCTTGTACGAAACTTCATTTTCCCTCTTTTTTTTGGTTTGTAGCATACTTAATTACATATTTTACAATTCCTAAGAATTATGTCTTCTTTCCAAAACAGCATGCAATCATTTAAACATGTATCTATTTCTGACATGGCAAACCAAAAGCAATCATAAATTTTTTCACTTCATAATAATTTTTGCATATTAAATTATTAGGTGGCATATGCCGTTTTGCAGCTTATACTATAGCTGTAAACCTGACTTATGTGAAGCGGTATTTTGATTTCATCGCAATGTATTCTACGGTTACTGATAGTTGAGTATGGCCTGTACAACCACCTCAAAGGGGTTTCTTAGAAGCATCCAATAAATCATAAAAAAATTTGCTCCAATACTTATTCTTCTTCGACATTAACATCATTACTATCAATTTCAACAGTAGGGAATATTAAACGTGCTGCATCTTCAACCATATATTCTATGAGATTCGTCGGAACAAGATCATTATCCACCTTCTCCTCCAAACGTACGGGATTTGTTGCTATAAGTTTTCTAAGAGATCCCACACCAAATAATTCAACACGAAACCATATTGGCGCAAATGAACTTTTACCATATCCGATATCAAATCCTTCAATAGTTTGCACTTACTACATGGACAATGAACTTTTTCATCATTTCCATTATTACATAAAGCAAATTTGATAAAGACGTGTACACCATTTTAAAAATGTTCATTTATTGAGCTTTCAATTTCTCTTCTTTCTTGGTACATCCAGCTCCGAACGATATAATAATTGACCATGTTTCCTACTTTAAAACATAAAAGCGCATTAATCATTTACGTCTTGATATTTTATTTTTCAACTAACTCATATATTCAAATTTTCGCAAATACATAATATTATTCTGTTAAATTTTATTTTCAAACTAATTTACACAAATTATTATATGAGTATAATCTTCAACTTTTAGGTATTGTTTTACACTTTGATAGTAGGTCATCCTACTTCCCATTACAAACACAGTAGTGATGAACGTATTTTTCTGCATTTTAAACCGTTTGTTTCATATATTTTTATTTTAATAAAGCGGTATTATACGGGTATTTGTTGTGGTTTTGCAGATTATAGATTCCAAAGTGCAACGTTGAAATTAATCGGTTGTGTCGTCCTTAGGTTCAAAAGACAAGCGGCATGAGTGCAATATTTTGAGCACCAAATAAATCAAAGCAATGTCACACTTCAATTTATGCGAAATGAGTCAGTTCACATTTTCACTTCAGCATATGGGTGCAAGCAACATGGGAAACAAATCATATCTATATCTCAAGTCACGTGCTCAAACTCAAAGCAAGGAACAAATTTAATTAATTCAAGCAAGTGGGGACCAATCTCAATCAATGACGTGGCAAGCATGCACATACTTTGATTTAGTAAATATTGGCTGCATATTCTCAAGGTAGCAAACATCAATTCAAAGCAATATGGACCAATCCAAGCAATGATGTGGACGTATATATGTTCTCTTTCACCAATTCAAGCAGAGGACCAATTCCTCCTAAAAAGTAGCAGTTGATTTTCTGGGCTGGGAAAGGCTATATATACAGCAACATACAGCAACCAAAAGGATCATCTCTTACCTCATCACTTTTCTTCAAGTTTAGATTTAAATTCAGCACTGTTTTTTTATTTTCGAACAGAATACGTAGGATTGTTGATTAGATTTAGCAATTTATTTATTCTTGTTCTTAGTTATTTTCTGCACTCTTTTCAGTTAGTTAATAATTATTTCAGTTGATTGCTCCGTTATCTTCTTTTCCGCAATTTCAATTTCTGTTCTGATTTTTTTACAATTCTATATTTTGGTTGCAATTTCGATTAGTTTCGAAATCGATTCGGAGTATATTATTGTTTTTATTTTCTGTTCAAAATTCACCGTCGAATTCGTTTAACACGCCTAAGATTTAACTATGGATTTTAATTGTTTCAAAATACAATTCCCTGTGTTCGACCTGCATACTACACGCATGTGCGCTTGCAGAATTTATTAAAATTTGTGATTTTCTAATCAATAGAAAAGTCGCAACAAGTTTTTGGCGCCGTTGTCGGGGAATTATTTTTTTTGAAATTTTTTATTTTTCTGTTTTTTAATCCATTCGTGTTTATTTTATTTTATTTTTTTTGCATTAGTTTTCAAAAAAAAAATCGTTTTTTTTTTTCGTTTTTCGGTTCCTTTCGCCAAAGTAGCGTTTTACTGCATCTCACGCATATTTTCGCATACCTTACATAATCTGCATCTCACGCATACCTTACATAATCTGCATATTTTCGCATAATCTTTCACGCATACCTCACATAATCTTCAATCATGAATCACGTTCCTGCATATTTTCACGCATACCTCACATAATCTTGCTTTTACGTTTCTGCATATATTTTTTTTAAAAAATCATTCCTTCACAACATCTTGCTTTCACGTTTGCATAATCCCCACGTCTTCACAGTTATTCACGTGTGCCAGTACACATTTTTAGTAGCACTTCCACTTTCACATTTTCACGTTAGTTTGCATAAATTAATTAAAAAAAAAACATTTTTCTTTTCACTACATTGTTTTCACGTACGTTAGTTTGGTTACTTACAGTACCACTCTCACATTCTTGCATGCATTAGTTAGTTTAGTTTTCATATTCACGTAACTATCTCCTACAAAGGAGCTTGCATACATTCGTTTACTCACGTAACATAGCAGTGTCATAGCAGTTTCATTTTGCATTCAACACATTCATTCTACTAACTTTATTTTATTGGGCATGTTTTAAATTTTCTGCATGTGACTATTTTCATATATTTTCTGTTAGTAGCTTAGTTTTTTGCCTTTCACGAGCATTCACTTGCACGAAGAAAACTTCAACTCAGATAGCAAACATTTATTTCAACACAGATAGCTCCAACTCGGTAAATCTCAACCATTCACTAGCGCTACTCAGTTGCACTGGACGGACTGCTATACCCCTCTGTAAGTAATTTTCTACTCTACACGCGCCCAACTGAAAACTGTTTAAATTTACTTTGGGCTATTACACCTTGTTTTGTTTATGCGCGTTTGGGCAAGAAATAATTTTAATCGTTTAAAAAGCCAAAATATCTCATTAAACAAATCAACGGAAATTTCAAATCAGACAAATATGAGCAATCACGGTTCACAACACGGTTCACATCATAGTTCGCCAAAATCGTCGCCTAAATCACATGTTGGAGATCATGAATTTCATGAGAACCGACCATTATCCCTTAGAGACCGATGCTATCCAACTAGGACCGTTCAACCTTCAGTTATTTCATTTCCACCCGCCGAAGGAAATAATTTTGAGCTAAAACATTCTTTTATCCAAGGGGTACCAAAATTCACTGGGTCTGAAAATGCATATGAATTTCTTAGTGAATTTGAGTTATATGCTTCTACAACTAAAATGCAACAACTTTCTAATGAATCTATCAAGCTAAGGCTTATTCCATTCGTGCTTCTAGAAAGCGCGAAAAGATGGCTTAATTCTCTTCCTAAAAATTCAATTAAAAGTTGGGACAATTTCGTTACTATATTTTTGAAAAAGTTTTTTCCTTTCCATAAAACTCTTAAAATTCGAACTGAAATCAATCAATTCTCTCAGAATGAAGGAGAAACTTTTTCAAAATACTTTGAAAGATTCAATCAACTGTTATATAGTTGCCCACATCATGCAATCCCTAAGCACGTTTTGTGCCAAATCGTTTATGAAGGGCTTAACTATCAAACAAGATCCCAACTTGAATCAATGTGCGGAGGAGAATTCATGGCAAAAACTGACGAGGAAGCTTGGGAATTTCTAGAAGAATATTCGGAAAAGGATATGCAATGGGAAACAATTTGTGCTCCAATTCGTGCTCCAAATAGAGGAGTACATGC